>LR738710.1:771861978-771896483 GCA_902687465.1 Secale cereale
TTTGGTCCGTTACCTTCCTTTCTGTGCATAATTTTTTCCTATATATTTGCCCGGGTTGTTCCGGCAACGTATCTTGCGATTTCGCGTGTTTTCTCTTCGATCTGTTTCTGCCAGGAAATCTTTCAGCTAAATTTAGGTGCCATGGCTTCTCCAAGTTCCCCCAAGGACACGTTCGTCGTCAACGTCATCAATCCTTACCTCGCTGAGGTGAAGAAGCACCCTCAGGTGGTTCAGATGAAGGAGGGCGTCCTTCATCAAGAAGATCTGAAGGGACCTGTCAAGGAGGGGAGCGTCCAAGCCAGGCTGGAAGAGGTGGAGCAAGAAGTCTTCAAGTACAAGAAGATGACCGAGCGTGGTGTTGAAGCTAACTTTGACATCACCAGCGAGCTGAAGAACTACTTTCTGAAGGAGATGAAGGAGATGTGGGAAAGAATCGCCGCGGCTGAAGACAGAATCATAGAACTCTAGGGACAAATTAACGATCTACATAACCAGAACTGTGAGTATGAACTAAGGTTTCTACACATGGGTTTGGGTGCTGAATGCAGGATCCAGAAGACGAGCTTCTCATATGAGACTGGAGAACTCCTTCCATGGAAGAGTTTCGCCAAGAATTACTTTATAAACGCCAACAAGGATGATGAGTGAAATCTTCGTGGGTAATGGCATTCCCTTGGCTTGTTCCAAGCTTGGGGGAGTGCCTGGTATCTTTATCTTTTACCTTTTGTCTTTTAGAAGTCAAGTAGAGTCGTATCATGTCTAGGGAAGTTATTATATGAGATAGGTGTGTGCATTGAGGTCTATCGCCCCCTTGGTGAAGAATTGTATCCGTGTGTGTGGAGTCGTCTATGATGGAATATTAATGAGAAGTTTATCGGTCCCTTTTTGCTGCACTCGGTATTCTCTTCACGCAATCGACCTTACATGATGATTCTTATGGGAAGTATTGACCTTATGTCAGGTATGGCTATGAAACTTTATTTAATCTTGGCAAACATAGCTTTGGTCATAACAACAAGCATGATTCTCTTAGAGTATCAACATAGCCAAAACCTTTATGTTATTATACTTGAAGTGTTATGTTGACAAGGAAGACAACTTGATGTGTTATGCTTATTTCAATGTTCATGCTTTATATTGCTTTGCATCTTAGTCATCATCGATTGTCTGCTCTCTCAAAACCTTTGCTAGCCTAACTCTGTACTAAGCGGAATTCTGCTTGTGCATCCATACGCTTAAGCCAAAACCTTCCATATGAGTCCACCATACCTACCTACTCGTGGTACTACACCACCACCTCCTAAAAGTATATAACTTATGTGTTATCCTTAAATGTTCAAAATCTTTTATTTTGTGCCTCTGCTTTAGCTCATGAGGAAGTAGTAGCTAATTCATGACCTTTTTGAGTTGGACAAGCTTCACCCCGGGATTGCATGTATAATGTGCAAACCCATAATACGAACAGGAATTGGCATTGAGTGCGCCCGGCTTAGAAATAATATAACAAACAAACACTCCTTCACGCTTTGTTCATGAGAAATCAGAAAACTTTGGCAGTGATAAACAAAGGAGAATAAGAGGATGTTATCGTCCTCATACGGGAGCCGTTCCTCGAAACTTGTCCAGTTCAAGAAGCAATTGAGTTATCTATTAGCATTCGTTGACAAATCATGCACCTCTCAAAAATTTGTTTTCATTCTGTTTGATTTGAGGATAGCACATGAGTTTTCCCTACTACCCTAGAGCAGGGCCTATCTTTTAATTTTAAGTTGAGTCAGTTATTCCTACTTCCTTCTATTTCTCAAAGAGAGCAAACGTTTGATGTTGATAAGGATTCATGCATATAAAGCTGCATTAAGATTTGTCATATCATATCCTTGTTGACATTATCATTTGATAAGCAAGTTGTTTGTCATGCCCAGCTAAGACAAATATCTTCCTTTGTGTTAACACTTTCACTTCTTGCTTATTAACTTGTTATTTCAAAAAGCTTCAATTTAATCCCATTAAAAGCAAAAGTTAAAATTATTTGTTGTTCCTTGACCAAAGGACATGTTTGCCATGATATAATGAGTTTCTATTGGTCCTACTTTCGAATATAAGTGTTGACACTCTTTCATAAAAGCCTTATGAGTTGAAGATTGTTGCTGAGGATATTTGAGTTGGTGAAGAGACTATGATGCTTCTTGTCCGTATTCTATTTATCGACACTTCACTCTCTAAACTTGTGGACAAGTTTACCGAGTTCATTTTCACTAGGGGACAAGCGAGGTCTAAGCTTGGGGGTGTTGATACGTCCAAAATGCATCACTATTTTGTATTATAATTTATCCTTATTCATTGATATATTCCACGTTATGATGATGTTCTTATGTTGTTTTGGTCTATTTTACACAGTTTGCAACTTTCCGATGCCGAAACAGCAGACGCAGGATTCAGCAGGAAAAAGTGGATACTGAGTTGCTGAAGAAGAACACCTCCAAATTACCTGAAAATTGACGGGACGTGTTTTTCAGAAGAATAACGAAGACACGCAAAAGGGGAGTCAGAGGGGGGCCACAGGGTGCCCAGGCGGCCTGGGGGCGCCCCCCCCTGGCCGCGCCGGGGGGGCGCCTGGAGCCCCTGGCCCACCTCTGGCCGCCCCCTTTTGCATATATGCTCTCCGTCTCCCGAAAACACTAGGCACGGGACTTCTTACGGAGTCCCGCCGCCGCTTCGAGGCGGAAACCTACAGAGAAGAAAAGGGCATCTCCGGTGGGCAGATTCCGCCGGGGAGATCACCTCCCGGAAGGGGAGATCGTCGCCATCATCATCACCATCATCACGGGCATCATCAAGATCATCATCAACATCATCCCCAACACCATCACCATCTCCATCTTCATCCAAATCTCATCTTTCCATCGCAACTTGTGTTGTAACTTCTACTACCTATCCTCTCTACTCCATCGGTGTTGATTACTACTTTGTGGTGAATGCTATTGAGTTTTGTTGGAGAAATATTATTATGTCCAGATTGTTTATCACATATTTATCCCCTCTGATCATGATCTCTTTTATGTCTTGTGAGTAGTTACTTTAGTTCTTGAGGACATGGGGAAAGTCTTGTTGTTAGTAGTCATATGCTGTTGAAGTAATATGTGTTGTTTGATACTTAAGTTGTGTTGTCATTCTACTAGTGGTGTTGTGTGAGTCGAACACCCAACACTTCGCCTTATTAAGGACCTAGTGGAATGCATTGTGTATAAATAATGTTTATGGTGGGTTGCCGGAGTGACAGAAACCTGAACCCCAGTTCGCACGCTTTTGCATAAGGGAATAATGGATCCTTGATCGTATTGCTATGGTTAGGCTTTTGCCTTAAATTCTATCTTGTATTTGCGGATGTTTGCAAGGTGTTTAATCATAAGAGTGCATTCATCTTAGTCTAGAGAGTGCACTAGCATAGATCCACCCACCAACACTTATCAATACATAACATAGTATCGATACGGAATATGACGAAAGCACATGACTACCTCTCCCGTGTGTCCTCAAGAACGCTTAGTCTTTATAAGTTCAGTTGCTAGGCCTTTCCTTTGCTAAGAAAGGATTGGGCCACTTGTTACTCTCAGTATCTTTTACATTACTTGCCTTTACATTCCTATCGCTTATATCGAGAAAACCCCTAAAAGTTATCTTTCAGTGCTTGCAGTAATTTCTTGCTCAGAATCGCTTATCAATACCTTCTGCTCCTCGTTGGGTTCGACACTCTTACTTATCGAAAACGCTGCAACAGATCCCTTACGGTTGAGGGTCATCAATTATATCCACACTTCTAGCCAATTCATCAATCTTAAGCAATTTTTCTTCAAGCATAGCATTGAAATTCTTTTGCGAAATCATAAACTCCTTAACACTAGTTTCAAATTCAGAAGGCATCTTTCCATAAGATTTGTTGTAGGAATTACCATAATTATTAGAGGAATTACTAGGAAAAGGTCTAGGATTAAAATTCCCTCTATAAGCATTGTTACCAAAATTATTCCTACCAACAAAATTCACATCCAAAGATTCATTGTTATTTTCAATCAAAGTGGACAGAGGCATATCATTAGGATCAGAGGAAGCACTCTTAGCAGCAAATAATTTCATAAGTTCATCCATCTTTCCACTCAAAACACTAATCTCTTCAATAGCATGCACTTTTTTACTAGTAGATCTTTCGGTGTGCCATTGAGAATAATTAACCATAATATTATCTAGGAGTTTGGTAGCTTCTCGTAAGGTAGTTTCCATGAAAGTGCCTCCTGCGGCCGAATCTAAAAGATTTCTAGAAGCAAAATTCAAGCCAGCATAAAAGTTTTGAATAATCATCCATAAGTTCAAACCATGTGTAGGGCAATTACGTATCATTAGTTTCATTCTCTCCCAAGCTTATGCAACATCCTCATGATCTAGTTGCTTAAAATTCATAATATCGTTTCTAAGAGAGATGACCTTAGCACGAGGGAAATACTTAGAGATAAAAGCATCTTTGCACTTATTCCATGAATCAATACTATTTCTAGGCAAAGAGGAAAACCAAGTTTTAGCACGATCTCTAAGTGAAAATGGAAATAACTTCAATTTAACAATATCGTTATTTGTATCCCTTTTCTTTTGCATATCACACAAATCAACAAAGTTGTTTAGATGAGTAGAGGCATCTTCACTAGGAAGGCCGGAGAATTGATCTTTCATGACAAGATTCAACAAAGCAGCATTAATCTCACAAGATTCAGCATCGGTAATAGGAGCAATCGGAGTGCTGATAAAATCATTATTGTTGGTATTGGAGAAGTCACACAATTTGGTATTGTTTTGAGCCATAGTGACAAGCAAGCTATCCAACACACACAAGCAAACAAGAAGCAAGCGAACGATAAACACACGGCAGAAGAAGGGCAAATAAAACGGCAAGGGTGAAGCGGGGGAGAGGAAAATGAGGGGGAAAATGCGAAGGATAAGGGTTTGTGATAGGTACTCGATATATGACTTCTGCGTAAGTCTCCCCGGCAACGGCGCCAGAAATTCTTCTTGCTACTTCTCGAGCTTGCGTTGTATGCCCTCGAAGAGGAAAGGGTGATGCAGCACAGTAGCGTAAGTATTTCCCTCAGTTTTTGAGAACCAAGGTATCAATCCAGTAGGAGACCACGCGCGAGTCCCTCGCACCTGCACAAATAAATAAGAACTTCGCAGCCAACGCGATAAGGGGTTGTCAATCCCTATACGGTAACTTACGAAAGTGAGATCTGATAGAGATGATAGTTTGATATTTTTGGTATTTTTGGTTATTGGAACAAAAAGTAAAAGCGGAAAAGTAAAGTAGATTGTAGATTGATATGTTGAGAATAGGCCATAGTGTTCTCTAGTGGCTTATCTTATGATAGCGATATTCTACGGCGGGTAAACAAATTACCGTCGAGCAATTGATAGAAAAGCGAATAATTATGAGACTATCTAGGCATGATCATTATATATAGGCATCACGTCCGAGACAAGTAGACCGAAACGATTTTGCATCTACTACTATTACTCCACACATCGGCCGCTATCCAGCCTGCATCTAGTGTATTAAGCTTATAAGAACAGAGTAACGCCTTAAGCAAGATGACATGATGTAGAGGGATAAACTCAAACTTAGTGATATAAACCCCACCTTTTTATCCTCGATGGCAACAATACAATACGGGCCTTGCTTCCCCTACTGTCACTAGGAAAGGACACCGCAAGATTGAACCCAAAGCCAAGCACTTCTCCCATTGCAAGAACTATAGATCTAGTAGGCCAAACCAAACCAATAATTCAAAGAGACTTGCAAGGATGTTATAATCATACATAGAGAGTTCAGAGAAGAACCAAATATTTCTCATAGATAATCTTGATCATAAACCCACAATTCATCGGATCTCGACAAACACACCACAAAAAGTGATTACATCAAATAGATCTCCTCGAAGACCGAGGAGAACTTTGTATTGAGATCCAAAGAGAGAGAAGAAGCCATCTAGATACTAGCTATGGACCCGAAGGTCTGTGGTAAACTACTCACAACTCATGGTGAGGCGATGATGATGATGTAGAAGCACTCTGTGGTAGATCCCCCCTCCGGCAGAGCTCCGGAATAGGCCCCAAGATGGGATCTCACGGGAACAGAAGGTTACAGCGGTGCAACTAGGGTTTTCTCTGTTGTTCTGATGGTTTTGGGGTACGTAGATATATATAGGAGGAAGGAGGACACCGGGGGCCAAACATGGGGTCCACGAGGCAGGGGCGCGCCCTATAGGGGGGCGCGCCCCCACCCTCGTGGGCACCACGTATGCCCTACTTCGTGGTTCTCAAGTCTCCCGTGTGTGATTTTCTCCAAAAATATCTCTCCCGGAGGTTTCATTCCGTTTGGACTCCGTTTGATATTCCTTTTTTGTAAAACCCTGAAACAGGCAAAAAACAACAATTTGGACTGGGCCTTTATGTTAGTAGGTTAGTCCTAAAAATAATATAAAAGTGTATGACAAAGCCCATTAAACATCCAAAACATCATAAATAATAGCATGGAATAATCAAAAATTATAGATACGTTGGAGACGTATCACATGTGTACCTACAGGCAACCAGTAAATGGTAGAAGTTAAAGTGCAATTGCACAAATGATATGAAATACTTTAAGACATGGGATGCAGGTAACCTCGACGGCAAACAACAGCATCGGCCATTATGACGCTGCGTAAGTACATGGACAAGCATGTTAAGTACAACAGGGTTAGCATCCACTAAAAATAGCAAATGGGGCAGCATCTCTAGTATATCTTCATTGCGGAGAGTAGCATGGTAGCAAATGGATAGATTAAAAATGGATACAAGGCACGAACATGCTTAATACATCAACCATACAAATCATAGCCGTTGCAAGTGGTATTGGTTAGATTTAGCTGGTCAGATCTTACCTGTTAAGTCCTGGGGGTAGTCGCTGGGGGACTTCATCTAGGCCAGAGCCTGCACCATGTCGGCGGCGGCAGAGGCGAGGTGTTCCTCCTGGTCAACAAGCACAACGGCCATCGCGCCATGGACCGCCATCAGCTCCTAGCAGGGGGATTTGGAGGCATGATGATGTTTCGTAGGCGCCATTTAAGCAATCAGGCCGGGGACGTGATAGAGATCGGTGGGTTACCTGACTGGATCCGAGCAGAACGTATATGTGGTTGAAGCTGTGGTTGCGGCGGCGGCGGTTTGAGATGCCGGTAGGGGAGGCGCGATGGGAGGGGGTGGGGGATACTGAGGGGAAGGGGATGTGGTTGGAGGAATAAATTTTGAAATCGTGCGCCTAATGTAAATTTATGTGCGAAACTTGAAACTTGGGCGGGGGAAACACACAACGCAAACGAAGCGCGTAAAAGACTTGTGTGCGAGAAAAAACAAAGTTGGCAGATCCCGTCTCCAAGAAAATGTACACGTATACTTGATTTTTTTCGGTCAATGGTATGCCTGGTTTATTAGGAAATATCGCACAGGTAACTGACTTATGGGCCATTAACGAAAAAAACGCACACGGGTACGGCATAGAAACCGTGTGTTTTGTGATCTTCTAATGATGAACGCAAAAAACGCACACGGGCACATATGCTAATCAACGCTCAAATCCCTCAAAGGATGCTCTTACCGACATTGTACGTTAATAATACAAACTTAAAGTACTACTGGTAATTTGCTCTAATACTACAAACTTAAACTACTGCTCATTATCGCACATGGTTCATGTCCTTCGCTTCCAGAAACAGTGTGCTCTAAGCCTATTGTGTGTTGCGTTATGATTGGCCGGAACCCCAGCCACACGGATCGCACGTGTGCACCGTTGGATGTGACGCGATCGAATGACAATCCATGTCTCTCACATCACATCCGTGCATCTGTAGCTGGATTGGATTTATATGCGCTAAATGCCTAGAAAATGCACATAATCCCCTAAATATGGTAAATGAGCCCGGAAAAATGCCAAATTTGAACACGGTGATTTGCAGGGTGTATGTTCATCGTAAAAAAACTGCATGGCAAAGAACGAAGAAAATTTGAATTCCCTTTCAATCTTGGGGATTTCCCTCTCGAAAGCATGGAACTTGCTCGGTGATTGTTCGATTTATGAAGGGCGTACATGACGACATAAGCCAAACCTTCTCAAATTTTTACCAGGACATGGTGAGGTCATACCATGGCACCATGCCAGGCGTCATGTTTTTTAAGCATTTATTTCATTTTTTCTATTGTTTAAAACCCAACAAACAAACATTTATGGTTGACTATTGCCACACATTTCATCGAAATATCTGTCCATTCCATGTAAAAGGCATGCGAATTTACTAAATGGCATGAGCATGGTTTTCTAGGCCGTTCTTGTGGACCCTTTCATGCATCGATTGTTTGAACTTGAATTATGCGCATTAATTACCTAGGAAATGCACATAATCTGCTACATATGGCAAATGAACCCGGAAAAGTGCCAAATTTGAACACGATGATTTGAGGTTGTATGTTCATTGTAGAAAAAAACTCGTGGGCAAAAGACAAAGGAAATTTGGACCACCCCCTTCAATCTTGGTGATTTCCCCCTCGAAACCATGAAACTTCCTCGGTGACGGTTTGATTTATGGAAGGCGCGCATCACGACATAAGGAAAACATTATCCAATTTTTACCAGGGCATGGTGAGGCCACACCATGCATGGCACCACGCGAGGCATCTTGTTTTCCAACCATGTGTTTCATTTTTTGTATAGTTGTTAACCAAGTAAATGACGCGTTTATGGTTGACTATTGCCACACATTTCCTTGAAATATCTGCCCATTCCTTGTAAAAGGCATGAGAATGTAAAAAATACCACGAGCATGGTTTTCCAGACCGTTCTTGTGCACCTTTTCATGCACCGATTGTTCGAATTTGAGTTATGACCATTAATGCCTAGAAAATGCACATCAAATTTGAACACGTTGCATTTGAGGCGGTATGTTGATCGTTGGAAAAAACTGAATGAAAAACTAGGACAGAAATTTGGATTCCCCTTCAGTCTTGGGGATTTCCCCTCTCGAAAGCATGGAACTTCCTCGGTGATGGTTCAATTTATGAAGGGCGAGCATGAAGACATAAGCCAAACCTTCTCAAATGTTTACCAGGGCATGGTGAGGTCATACCATGGCACCATGCCAGGCGTCATGTTTTTTTAAGCATTTATTTCAAAAAAATTCTATAGTTGAAAACCCAACAAACAAACATTTGTGGTTGACTATTGCCACACATTTCATCGAAATATCTGTCCATTCCATGTAAAAGGCATGAGAATTTACTAAATGGCACGAGCATGGTTTTCTAGGCCGTTCTTGTGGACCCTTTCATGCATCGATTGGTTGAACTTGAATTATGTGCATTAACGCCTAGGAAATGCACATAATCCCCTAAATATGGCAAATGAACTTGGAAAAGTGCTAAATTTGAACACGGTGATTTGCAGGTTGTATGTTCATCATAAAAAAACTCATGGACAAAGGACAAACAAAATTAGGATTCCCCCTTCAATATTGGTGATTTCCCCCTCAAAACCACGAAACTTCCTCGGTGAAGGTTCGTTTTATGAAAGGCATGCATGACGACATTTTTACCAGGACACGATGAGGTCATACCATGGCACCACACCAGGCGTCATGTTTTTTCAAGCATGTATTTCATTTTTGTATAGCAGTTAACCCAGTAAACGACGCGTTTATGGTTGACTATTGCCACACATTTCCTTGAAATATCTGCCCATTCCTTGTAAAATGCATGAGAATGTACTAAATAGCACGAGCATGGTTTTCCAGACCATTCTTGTGCACCTTTCCATGCACCTTCGAATTTGAATTATGTGCATAATTAATGCCCAGAAAATGCACATAATCCCCTAAATATTGTAAATGATGAGTTCGAAAAAATGTCAAATTTGAACACGTTGCATTTGAGGTGGTATGTTGATCGTTGGAAAGAAACTAAATGAAAAACTAGGACAGAAATTTGGATTCCCCTTCAATCTTGGTGATTTCTCTCTCGGAAGCATTGAACTTCCTCGGTGATGGTTCGATTTATGATGGGCTTGCATGAAGACATAAATCAAACCTTCTCAGCTTTTAACCAATGCACGGTAAGGCCATACCATGGCACCATGCCAGCCGTCATATTTTTCAAGCAGATATTTCATTGTTCTATAGTTGATAACCCAATAAATGACGCGTTTGTGGTTGACTATTGCCACGCATTCCATTGAAATCTCTGCCCATTCCTTGTAAAAGGCTTGAGAAATTACTAAATACCACGAGTATGGTTTTTCCAGACTGTTATTGCGCACCCTTTCATGCACCGATTGTTTCAATTTGAATTACGTGCATTAATGCCTACAAAATGCACATAATCGGGGCACCGTTGATTGCCGGCAAAACATTGACATAGATGGCTTTTAATTTCTAGTTAATCCAAAACTCGTCTGAACTTCATGAAACTTGGCATGCTATCATGGAGCGGCATCAACATGCCATGGTAAAAAAAATTGTCCCATTTGAGGCAGGTTTGGGTATATGCTTCTCACAAACCAGAGCTTCTCACAACAAGCATGATGGTTTCTGTAGGGAACATCCCACCTTTGGGGACGAAACAATATCCATTGCCTCTTATTGCTTTCAATTTTTTTCTCGTGTGAACATAGAACAACAAAAGTGTTGTGTCAATTTTTGTGATTTTTCGGGGTTCGTTTGGACATTTTTATGCATTAACTGAGTTTTCAATGCATTTATGTGCATATTTCAAATTTGAACTAAATGCACATGCTCCAGTGCATATAAATTGGTTGAAAAAACAAATCTGTGTCGTTATGTGTGATGTCTACACACACTTCTATTCTTGTAGACTATGTTGGGCCTCCAAGCGCAGAGGTTTGTAGGACAGCAGCAATTTCCCTCAAGTGGATGACCTAAGGTTTATCGAACTCAGGGAAGTAGAGGTTGAAGATGGTCTCTCTCAAGCAACCCTGCAACTAAGATACAAGAAGTCTCTTGTGTCCCCAACACACCTAATACAACTAGGAGTTGTATAGGTGCACTAGTTCGGCGAAGAGATGGTAAAATATGGATGATAGGAGTGGCAAAGCAAAGTAATATAAATCTGTAATAAAAAGTGCAGCAAGCAAACAAGTGGTAAACGTGAGCACAAATGGTATTGCAATGGTGGAAACAAGGCCTAGGCTTCATACTTTCACTAGTGGCAACTCCCAACAACATTAACATAGATATTTCCCATAAAACATGCAATGGAGACGCACTCTGAGGTCATTCCTTTGTGGTCAAGAGAGGACGAGAATTATGTAGGGCTACAAAAGCACACCTCTAAGTTTGTAGTTCTCAATCTATGGATTTCCCAATGTCACCGCGGCCATCCAAAGAGAGTACCACAATCACCACAACATATCTCAAGGATAGTCAAAGACAAGCACCAAGAGAGTCCCAATCTTCAATCAACACACAAAAGAGGAAATCACTCATGAAAATATTCTTCTAATCCATGTCCAATAGACCGTTGTCACCTTGGTCTCGGGGATTATACTAGATAAAGACAAGTGAGTACATCAATCCAATACATAGAGGAAGGGGAAATATCATGGGATCACCCTAGATTAACATAGCCTATGATCACAACGAAGATCACATCATGGGAGAGAGAATTGACCACATAGCTACTGGTAGAAACCTCAGCCCCGAGGAGGAACTACTCCCGCATCATGGAGGGAGGAAACAACGTCGATGGAGATGAATCCGGGGGCACTTCCCCAACCCGGCAGGATGCCGGCACAGGAATTCCGGTCCCCCGAAACTTGGTGGCGATGGCGGCGGAGAACGGAATTGCTTCTGGAGAAAAGGGTTCCGTCCTCGAGGGTTTCGGGATGCGAGGAGTATATATGCCAAAGGGGGTCACCAGAAGCGGAGAGGGGGGCCCAGGCGCCCCCTTAGGGCGGCCAGGGGTGGGGCCGCCTGGGCTGCCCCTGGCTCCCCTCTGGCCCCACTTTGGTTTTTCTCGAAGCTTCCTGTACAGTGATTTTTTCTGTATTTTTCCCGGAATTTTTGGAGCACTTTTAATATGGGGGAAATCTGAAATAGAAAAACAGCAGAAAACAGGAACTGGCACTGTGGTGCACTGAGTTAATAGGTTAGTCCAAATATGATCAAAAGTGTATGGAAGTGCATAAATATCATAGCAATATCACACAAAAGAAGCATGGAGCAAGCAGAAATTATATATACGTTTTGGACGTATCAACATCCCCAAGCTTAATTCCTGCTCTTCCTCGAGTAGGTAAATGATAACAAGCATAATTTCTGTGGTGACATGCTACCAACCATATAAGAACTTTTTAAGTAAAGCAATCAAGGCATGTAATTCAATTCAAGTCATAACAAGCAAGAGTCTATATTAGCATTATAACAAGTAACATAAGAACATAAAGGTGCAAGAGCTCTCGCTGTCCGTGACTCGAATGTCTCCAAATGGTGTTTGCGTGCAAGAAAGGGGATAGGGATATACGAGAGAGTAAAACATAGTTTTTATATTGTTGAGAACTTAATCTACTAAAGTTTCACACTTGGTCTTCTTTGGAATCTTATCTTGACTCATCCCCAGACCAACAGCCAGGTACAAGTCAAAATGATCCACTCCCTTTTGATATTTTGAGCACTCATGCAATGGATGAGCGTAAGCAAGAAAGTTGACACTTAGGATGGCAAAGAGAGAAAAATGGTGGAGGGGGAAGACAAAAAGGTGTGAAAGGCTCACATCAATGAGGACAATCATCGGCGAGAGAAAGCCAAATGATAGATATGATGTGAGGAGTAGGGATTGCCATGCAACGGATGCACATATGAGCTAAGGTAAGCTCTCCAATGGAACTAGTGGGGGTGCATACAACTTGCTTGCTCAAGAAGACCTAGAGCTCTTTTGAGGAGGCTCATCATTGGAATATACAAGCCAAGTTCTATAGTGTAAAGGTCCCCACATAGATATATGCATGAATGATAATCTCTATGGAGTACAAGGTATAAGATGGAGTACGAGTGTGGATCTCTCAAAAGAAATAGTAGTGTGCCCCCTTCTCTCTTTTTATTTCTTTTTCTCTTTTTTCTATTTTTTTATTATTTTTTTTGTGGCCTCCATGGCTCTTTCTATTTAACTCTCATTTGTCCTCTTTGGGATCTTTTGATTTTGTCCTCTTTGGGATCTTTTCCTCACTTTAGGGGCAACACTCTATGTATTACAGGAAGTATAGAAGATCTTTCACACTTTACAAAAGTACTCAACATAAAGAAAATGAAACTATCATGATGTATGCAAATGTATGCCTCTGCCGGTGTAGCAGGAAATGCAATGATACTAGCGCGTCATGTAGCAATGATTAGGGCAAGGCCCATATAGCATGCGACTTATCGATCAAGCAAAAAGCATGTATGACATGAAGATCAAGTCATGAGAAGATGGATGTTGCATGGCAACGTATCTCGGAAAGGCTATGGAAATGCCTTGATAGGTAGGTATGGTGGCTGTTTTGAGGAAGGATATAATGAGGCTTATGATGACAGAGCGTATCGTGCCAAGGATTTGGATGCACCGGCGAAGTATGCGCCAACTCTCGAGGTGAGAAAGGGCAATGCACGGTACCGAAGAGGCTAGAAAAATATGGATAGGTGGAAGTGTCAACTTTCTAATACTCACATTAGTCCGAAGAACTCATGCACTTATTATCGGTAACTCTCAATCTAATTAGGTGGTTCACAAAGAGACAAGTACCCCGAGGAGGTGTGTATGGGGGTTTGGTTACCCTTGCGCATCCTCGACCCATGGTACGTGAGTGTACTCTAATATTCGATCCCTCCAAAGATTTGTGATCCATTTAGTAGCTAAATTTCTCAACTATTTTGTAGGTTTTCGAAAATAAACACGGATTGCCCAAAATACGACATCTATCACTAATAGGCTAAAGCTCTTGACACCAAAAGTTCAGACATTACTCATGGCAATACCTCAAAACTATTGCAAGTTACTACTAAAATTAAATAGCAACCTCAATTACCTACTTTAAGTCAAGACACACAACTCAGTGCAACAGGCAAACTCTCTTAACAAGATAAACATGAAAACTCAAGAGAGTTTAACAACCAACTAAACAAAAGCTCTTTAAAAAGAAAAGCATGAAAACTAAGAGCTAAACATGACAGCAGCTATGGAAAGACAAAGAACACACACAACAAAGATAAGCATGGAAATCCTATGTTGTGTTCTAGGTTGAAGTGGAGCGTGTTTCTCTCCCACACAAAGAAAGCTGGGTTCTAACTTGTTATGAACAGCAAGCAAAGCTAAAGAAAACTAAAAAGGAAACTAAGAGCAAGACGCTCCAAGCATAGCACATAACGCATGAAGTGATTAAAATATAGTGGAACGAAAGACGAACTGATAATTGTTGATGGAGAAGGGGATGCACGGGGCCATCCCCAAGCTTAGACGCTTGAGTCTTCTTGAATATTTCTTGGGGGTGCACGGGGGCATCCCCAAGCTTGAGCGTTTGACCTTCCTGAATCTTCTTTTATCATCTTCCCTCGCACACTTGAAAACTCCCTTCATACATCACTCATCATAATCTGATTAGCGAGGTTAGTACCCACAATAAAATAATTTTTCCCTACTGGAAATAAGGATAATCTTGAAGAGCTACTGTTTCTCAAGATTGCCAAAAGGTTTTTGCAAAGAAAAAGCAAGCTCAAGGTTTGCAAAACGAAGAAAAGGCAAAACAGGACAAAATCTGTGAAAAACAGACCAGCAGGTAGTAAATAATTTTTTCCTGGCACTTCTGCAACTCAAATCAAAAAACTCAGAACAGACGCTCGAAAGCCAATTGTATAGAGCACGCTGTCAAACAAATTCAGATCAAAAAGATGATCTGGTGATTTTATACGAACTTTTCTGTCCAAGGACAGAATTTGTTTCCTGGACAGCACGTCACAACTTTTGAACTTTCTTGCAATCGGAGGCTAAACTTGGCACAAAGCTGAAAAGAAAAGATACAATGATGATGCTACTGTAGTAACAAACATCAAGACCACTAAAAACTGAAAGAACAAACTGAAAGCAAAGATAACAAGGGTTGTCTCCCTAGAGCTCTTTCTTTATAGCCATAAAGATAGGCTTAAGACTTTAATGATGCTCTCGTAGGAATAAGAGTTGAAGAACAAAAGAGAGCATCAAGAAGCACATACCAAACACATTTAAGCCTAACATGCTTCCTATGCATAGGAATATTGCAATAGAATAATTCATTGAAGCACAAAGCAATAAGCATAGGAAGACAAAACAAGTGCAGCTTCAAAACCTTCAACATAAAGAGAGGGAACTTGATATTATTGAAATATCTATAAGCATATGTTCCCTTCTCATAATAATTTTCAGTGGGATCACGAATAAACTCAACAATATAAGCATCACATAAAGCATTGTTACCATGATCCACATGCAAAAAGGTACTCTTACTCTCCACATAAGCATAATCTTTCTCATTGGTAATGGTGGGAGTAGGACTATCATAAACAACTTGAACACTATAGATTAATTGTGTATTAGGAAGATGGTGTTCAACAAGGGAGTAATTCCCTCCATGATTATGACAAGTTTCAAAAGGATAATTTCTCCTTATGTCATAGGTACCTTTATAATCACTATAGATTGGAGTTATAACATCATCATAGTAGAGAAGAGCATTATCATTGCTAGCAACTATATTTGTAAACATGTTGTCTTTATTCTTACTAGCAAAAGAATTATCAATTATCACATCACTAGTGGGTAAAGGATTTGCAATCCTATCATCCCCAAGCTTAGAGCTTTCCATATCATCACTTTCAGAGTTGGTACCAAAAAGATTTTTAAGATCATAAGTAGCATTATCATCATTTTCCCAATCACAATAAGTAACATGCATATCATAATCAAAATCATCTTCAATAGTACCTACAGACGTATCATCAGGATGATAATTAAAGCAATAAACTTCACCTTCTTCTTTAAACTTACAACCGTTAGGATAAAAGTTGATGGGAGGAATATGCTCAGGCCAGGTTGATACCCATTCTTCTTCCTTCTTGCTCCTCTTCCTCATCCTCTTCTTTTTCTTCTTCTTCACCTTAGGAGGGAGTGGTTGGAGATGAAGCTTCTCCACATATCCTGGTTTATCATTAGAAACAATAAGGGAAACTTGGGAGAAACTCTCCTTTTTATTAGCAGAAATATAAGAGACATTTTTATACTTTGGTAAAGTTCCCTCCTTTCTAATCTTACTTATGTAATCATTTTCATGGCAATTAACAACACAATAGAGATGGCAATTTTGCAAAGTGTTTTTTATTCCTATGGCATTAACATCTAGCCAAGAAGTCTTTTCTGATAACTCTTCACACATCAAAAATAACATAAGCTCATCATAAAGATCAGGGGTGATCATGTTATCACACAACTGGTTAACAGTTATGTTTTGAAAGTGCATGCATTGAAAATTAAAGTGACCCTCTATACAGCAAAGTTCACAAGTAAAAGGATAAAGGTCACACAATTCTCTAGCAATTTCATTTAAATCTTTGACCCAAGTGATTGTTCTTTCATGCTTATGTTGCTTACAATACTTCTCTTCTTCAATCATAGGCCTTTCACAAGGTCTATCCACTCCACAAAAATTAACATGCTTATATAAAACTTCATTTTTAGGAATTGGATCATGCATGTTGCAATCATCACGAACAATTTCATTTTCTTTGCAAATC
The DNA here is from genome assembly GCA_902687465.1 of Secale cereale. Classification (NCBI taxonomy): domain Eukaryota; kingdom Viridiplantae; phylum Streptophyta; class Magnoliopsida; order Poales; family Poaceae; genus Secale; species Secale cereale. The sequence goes on from LR738710.1 coordinate 771,878,859, forward strand.
TCTTTAAAAGGTTCATGATGCTTGATCCAATCCTCCTTAGGCATATTAAGATGTGAAGCAAAAGATTTGAGGAAATCAACAAGGAGTTGAGAATCAAGCCCAAACTTAGCGCTAAACTTATTAAAACTTGTAGTTTCAACAAAGGACTTAATGCAATCATACTCATAAATTATACCTTACTCTTTACCTTTGTCGATCTCCCAATCTTCAGTGTTGCGTTGAATTCTTTCAAGGAGTTCCCATTTAGCATCAATCTTTTCGTTTGTGAAAGAACCCATAGAGGAAGCATCGAGCAAATCTTTATCCTGTCGAGAGAGCCTCGCATAGAAATTAGTAATAATCATATCTTTGGGGAGCCCATGGTTAGGACATTTTAGCATTAACGTTTTCAGTCCCCCCCCCAAGCTTGAGCTATGCTCTCTCCGTCATGAGGATAGAAATTATAAACATAATTCCTATTCTCATGGACTTCATGAAGAGGATAAAACTTGGAGTAAAAGAGAGACTGGATCTCTTCCCAATCCAGCAGGTGAGAGTCATCTAGTAGCCTATACCATTCCAATGATTTTCCTTTCAATGACAAGGCAAATAATTTCCTCATGACTCCATCTCTTGTCAAACCTGAAATCTTAAACAACTCACAAAGTTCTGTAAGTTTCAACAAGTGAATACTAGGATTGACTGTCCCATCATAACAATCATTCCTAATTATTTCAATTATCCCAAGTGGTATTTGGAACGGAATACATTCAGTAGGTGGAGGAGACTTCTCTACCACGGGTGTGGTAAAGCGGCCTTCCCCAAGCAGCGAACTAAGAGTGCGGTTTTCCATAAACATAACTAGTGAAACTAAAAACAAGAAACGAAAAGATTTAATTGCAAGATCTAAAGATATACCTTCAAACACTTACTTCCCCGACAACGGCGCCAGAAATAGCTTGATGTCTACACATGCTTCTATTCTTGTAGACTATGTTGGGCCTCCAAGTGCAGAGGTTTGTAGGACAGATGCAATTTCCCTCAAGTGGATGACCTAAGGTTTATCGAACTCAGGGAAGTAGAGGTTGAAGATGGTCTCTCTCAAGCAACCCTGCAACTAAGATACAAGAAGTCTCTTGTGTCCCCAACACACTTAATACAACTAGGAGTTGTATAGGTGCACTAGTTCGGCGAAGAGATGGTAAAATATGGATGATAGGAGTGGCAAAGCAAAGTAATATAAATCTGTAATAAAAAGTGCAGCAAGCAAACAAGTGGTAAACGTGAGCACAAATGGTATTGCAATGGTGGAAACAAGGCCTAGGCTTCATACTTTCACTAGTGGCAACTCCCAACAACATTGACATAGATATTACCCATAAAACATGCAATGGAGACGCACTCGGAGGTCATTCCTTTGTGGTCAAGAGAGGACGAGAATTATGTAGGGCTACAAAAGCACACCTCTAAGTTCGTAGTTCTCAATCTATGGATTTCCCAATGTCACCGCGGCCATCCAAAGAGAGTACCACAATCACCACAACATATCTCAAGGATAGTCAAAGACAAGCACCAAGAGACTCTCAATCTTCAATCAACACACAAAAGAGGAAATCACTCATGAAAATATTCTTCTAATCCATGTCCAATAGACCGCTGTCACCTTGGTCTCGGGGATTATACTAGATAAAGACAAGTGAGTACATCAATCCAATACATAGAGGAAGGGGAATACAATGGGATCACCCTAGATTAACATAGCCTATGATCACAACGAAGATCACATCATGGGAGAGAGAATTGACCACATAGCTACTGGTAGAAACCTCAGCCCCGAGGAGGAACTACTCCCGCATCATGGAGGGAGGAAGCAACGTCAATGGAGATGAATCCGGGGGCACTTCCTCGTCCCGGCAGGATGCCGGCCCAGGAATTCTGGTCCCCCGAAACTTGGTGGCGATGGCGGCGGAGATCGGAATTGCTTCTGGAGAAAAGGGTTCCGTCCTCGAGGGTTTCGGGACGCGAGGAGTATATATGCCAAAGGGGGTCACCAGAAGCGGAGAGGGGGGCCCAGGCGCCCCCCTAGGGCGGCCAGGGGTGGGGCCGCCTGGGCTGCCCCTCGCTCCCCTCTGGCCCCACTTTGGTTTTTCTCGAAGCTTCTTGTACGCTGATTTTTTCTGTATTTTTCCTGGAATTTTTGGAGTACTTTTAATATGGGGGAAATCTGAAATAGAAAAACAGCAGAAAACAGGAACTGGCACTGTGGTGCACTGAGTTAATAGGTTAGTCCAAATATGATCAAAAGGGTATGGAAGTGCATAAATATCATAGCAATATCACACAAAAGAAGCATGGAGCAAGCAGAAATTATAGATACGTTTTGGACGTATCAATGTGCATGCTTAGGTCCCATGCAAGAAATGAGAATGAAATTTAAACATCTGGGCGTCGTGGCTTGACCGGAAAGATTGAGAAACTTGGTTTTTTAATTACTGTAAATCCAAAACATGCCTGAAAATCATGAAGCTTGGCATGGTGTCATGACATGGCACCAACATGTTGTGTAATTTTTTGTCCGATTTGCGAAGGCGCACACATTAACAATGAACAAAGTCATTTTGGAGCAAGTGCTGTCACGTTACAAATCGGAAACACAAGTATTATTGAAACCGTGGGCGTTCTACTTACCAATTACGTGCCGCCACGTGTCCTCATTTTTTATTGGTTGGGAAGTGACGTGCGGGGTAGCTATTTGAGTACGGGAGGCGCGCGATCAGACCCCTGCATGTGATCATCGGGAAGAAAGCCCTTTGACCGCTACCCGCCACGCACCTCCCTCCCAACGTCTCCATTAATGGCACCCGAGCCCCTGTTCTACGGTGTGGCTATATGTCTCACTTGACTGAGAGAAAAATGAAAATCTAAAAAGAAAGTTTTGCACGGATCTTGATGTAAGATCCGATGGACCTATATAGCATCGACTGCGACTTATAGCAAGCATAATGAATATAAGGACGATGGCAGTGGATAATAATTGTCTTACATATTTAGGAACATAATTAAAAAAGCAACATGCAACAACGCCCGAAATACACAAGGGCAAAAGAAGAAGGAAGACAACGATCTGGCTCGCTGATCTCTACTTTCTTAATGCGTTGCTGCAGGCCGCGGGAACTAGTCTCCGCGGCGAGCGGCGATGAGCTCTTTCTTGTCCTCAAGATGCTGCTGGAGAGCATCCACGGATTACTCCAGCAGCCTTCTGCGCTCAATGCGCAGCATGGCATTCTCGTCCATAAGTTTCTCAATGATGACGTCGGTCCTCTTCAACAAGGCAGTGGTCTCCTCCTGTTGCTCCGCACTTTCGATGATCTTCGCCCTCAGCAGGTCACTTTCGATGACGCCGGTAGCCTGTTCAAAAGAAGCTTTCATGTCGTCTTGCCACCTTGCCCAGCCGGAGATCTGATCCATCTGGCTATGGATGATCGCACGCATGCGCGTGTAAGAGTCCTCGCCTGCCCGCGAGACATTTTCCCAGGCTGCCGCGGTGCGGGTGGACATCTCTGCTACATTCGCGGCGTGGCGGGACATCTCTTCTGCTTCCATGGCGCGGCCGGACCAGTCTACTGCATTGACGGTGCGACGGGGCCTCCGTGCTGCTTCGACGGCGTGGCGGGACCTCTGTGCTGCTACGGCCATGCGGCGGGACATGCCAGCTGCGTTCGCGGCGAGGCGGTACATCTCACGTGCTTCCACTTCCATGCTCGCATCTCCCTGGTGGCAATCTCTCGACCCAGAACTCACGCTGGTCGTAACGTCGGCACGTACGCCTTCTAGGCCGCGTACATGGCGTTTGCACCATAGAGCGCACCGCAATAGGCAACGTTCGCACACATCTTGTTCCAACAATCGTGCGCGCTCGTTATTACCATCGTGCACGCTTCTTTTAATTTGAATGTGTGTGCCCATCTAGCGCACACACGGTGCTCTATCTAACTTTTCAGTTTGTTGTGGCTAATCACAAACAGTTCATCCGTGTGAAGTGTATGCCATCAATCGCACACACTTTTTTTGCTAATAATCTTAGACACGTTGATCTGGCTGACCCGTTTCTGTTGCCTAATCGCAAACAGTTAATCCTTCTGAAGCGTATGCCCTCAATCGACACACCTTTATCTAGCTGCCCGTTTCTATTGTTCCTCCTCATCAAAAATAGTTCATCCAAGTGAACCATATGCTGTATATGCACATGCCTTCATCTGACTGCCCATTTATTTTGTTCCTCCTCATTACAAACAGTTCATTGAACTAAACCGTATGCCCTGCATCGCACACGCAACTAGAATCCGAACCGTGTTTGATGTCTCTGCCATCGGAAATGTTTAGCACCTTTTTTGACAGTTTTTTTACACCCCCGTTTGTGATTATGGCATAGCACACAGTTTCGTCAAAGGGTCGCTGATTGTAGTGTCGCGTTAGCAGAACCTGCAGTAGTGATGTATATCAAATATACCTTTGTTTACTTTGCCATCCTTCTTATCCGCCAAATACTTGGGGCAGTTCCGTTTCCAGTGACCAGTCCCTTTGCAGTAGAATCACTCAGTTTCAGGCTTGGCTCCATACTTGGGATTCTTCGCGGGAGTAGCAACTGACTTGCTTCTTCTAGAAGACCCCCTTCTTTCCCTTGCCTTTTTCTTGAAACTAGTGGTCTTGTTAACCATCAACACTTGATGCTCCTTTTTGATTTCTACGTCCGCAGCATTGAGCATAGCGAAGAGCTTGAGAATTGTCTTTTGCATCCCTTGCATATTATAGTTCATCATGAAACCTTTATAGCTTGGTGGCAGTGATTGAAAAACTCTATCAATAACACTATCTTCATCAAATTTGCATCCCAGTTGAGTCATATGATTGTAGTACCCAGACATTCTGGGTAAGTGTTCACTGATAGAACTGTTCTCTTCCATCTTGCAGCTATATAACTTATTGGAGACTTCATATCTCTCAATTCAGGCATTTGCTTGAAGTATTAACTTCAGCTCTTAGAACATCTCATATGCTCCACGACATTCAAAACGTCTTTGAAGTCCCGATTCTAAGCCATAAAGCATGGCACACTGAACTATCGAGTAGTCATCAGAACGAGCTTGCCAAACGTTCATAACGTCATGAGTTGCTCCTGCAGCAGGCCTGTCACCTAGCAGTGCTTCAAGGACATAATTCTTCTGTGCAGCAATGAGCATAATCCTCAAGTTACAGACCCAGTCCATGTACTTGCTACCATCATCTTTCAACTTAGCTTTGTCTAGGAACGCATTAAAATTCAAGGGAACGGTAGCACGGGCCATTGATCTACAACAACATAGATATGCAAAAACTATCATGACTAATTTCATGATAAATTAAAGTTCAATTAATCATATTACTAAATAACTCCCACTTAGATAGACATCCCTCTAGTCATCTAAATGATCTCGTGATCCAAATCAACTAAACCATGTCCGATCATCACGTGAGATGGAGTAGTTTTCAATGGTGAGCATCTTATGTTGATCATATCTACTATATGATTCACGCTCGACCTTTCGGTCTCCAGTGTTCTGAGGCCATGTATGTAGATGCTATGCTTGTCAAGTTTAACTCGAGTATTCTGCATTTATAAAACTGTCTTACACCCGTTGTATTTGAACATAGAGCTTATCACACCCGATCATCACGTGGTGTCTCGGCACGACGAACTGTCGCAACGGTGCATACTCAGGGAGAACACTTGTACCTTGAAATTTTGTGAGGGATCATCTTATGATGCTACCGCCGCACTAAACAAAATAAGAAGCATAATAAGATAAACATCACATGCAATCAAAATATGTGACATGATATGGCCATCATCATCTTCTGCTTTTGATCTCCATCTCCAAAGCATCTTCATGATCTCCATCGTCACCAGCTTAACACCATGATCTTCATCATAGCGTCGTGGTCGTCTCGCCCACTATTGCTACTACTACTATATCTAACTCATAGTGATAAAGTAAAGCAATTACATGGCTTTCGCAATTCATACAATAAAGAGACAACCATAAGGCTCCTGCCGGTTGCCGCTAATTTACAAAACATGATTATCTCATACAATAACGTATAACTCATCACGTCTTGACCATATCACATCACCACATGCCCTGCAAAAATAAGTTAGACGTCCTCTACTTTGTTGTTGCAAGTTTTACGTGGCTACTACGGGCTTAGCAAGAACCGTTCGTACCTACGCATCAAAACCACAACATTTTTTGTCAAGTGTGTTGTTTTAACCTTCAACAAGGACCGGGCGTAGTCTCACTCGATTCAACTAAAGCTGGAGAAATACACACCCACTAGCCACCTGTGTGTGAAGCACGACGGTAGAACCAGTCTCATGAACGCGGTCATGTAATGTCGGTCTGGGCCGTTTCATCCAACAATACCGCCGATCCAAAGTATGACATGTTGGTAAGCAGTATGACTATTATCGCCCACAACTCTTGATGTTCTACTCGTGCATATAACATCTACGCATAGACCTGGATCATTATGCCACTGTTGGGGAACGTAGTATTTCAAAAAAATCCTACGATCATGCAAGATCTATCTAGGAGAAGCATAGCAACGAACGGGGAGAGTGTGTCCACGTACCCTCGTAGACCGAAAGCGGAAGCATTTAGTAACGCAGTTGATGTAGTAGAACGTCTTCGCGATCCAACCGATCAAGTACCGAACGCACGGCACCTCCGTGATCTGCACACGTTCATCTCGGTGACGTCCCACAAACTCTTGATCCAGTTGAGGCCGAGGGAGAGTTTCGTCAGCACGACGGCATGGTGACGGTGTTGATGAAGTTACCAACGCAGGGCTTCGCCTAAGCACTTCGACGGTATGACCGAGGTGTGTAACTGTGGAGGGGGGCAACACACACGGCTAAGAAATCAAATTGTGTGTCTATGGGGTGCCCCTCCCCACGTATATAAAGGAGGGAGATAGGAGGAGGGCCGGCCATATGGGGAGCGCCCAAGGGGTGGAGTCCTACTTAGGAGTAGGTTCCTCCCTTTCATAGTCCTACTAGGAGAAATGAGGAAAGAGGAGGAGGGGAGAAGGAAAGGGGGGCCGACCCCCCAAGCCCTAAACCAATTCGGTTTGGGCCTAGGGGGCGCACCCCACCACATGCTTGCTGCCCTCTTTCTCCACTAGGGCCCAATAAGGCCCATAGGCTCCCCGGGGGGTTCCGGTAACCTCCCGGTACTCCGAAATATACCCGATACACTTTGGAACCCTTCTGGTGTCCGAATATAACCTTCCAATATATCAATCTTTATGTCTCGACCATTTCGAGACTCCTCGTCATGTCCGTGATCTTATTCGGAACTCCGAACAACCTTCGGTACATCAAAACACATAAACTCATAATACCGATCGTCATCGAACATTAAGCGTGCGGACCCTACGGATTCGAGAACTATGCAGACATGACCAAGACACATCTCCGGTCAATAACCAATAGCATAACCTGGATGCTCATATTGGTTCCTACATATTCTACGAAGATCTTTATCGATCAAACCACACAACAACATACGTTGTTCCCTTTATCATCGGTATATTACTTGCCCGAGATTCGATCGTCGGTATCACCATAGCTAGTTCAATCTCGTTATCGGCAAGTATCCTTACTTGTTCCGTAATACATAATCTCATGACTAACTCATTAGTTATATGCTTGCAAGGCTTATTATGATGTGTATTACTGAGAGGGCCCTGATACGTCCAAAACGTATCTATAATTTCTTCTTGCTCCATGCCTCTTTTGTGTGATATTGCTATGATATTTATGCACTTCCATACACTTTTTATCATATTTGGACTAACCTATTAACTCAGTGCACCACAGTGCCAGTTTCTGTTTTCTGTTGTTTTTCTATTTCAGGTTTTCCCCATATTAAAAGTGCCCTAAAAATTCCGGGAAAAATACAGGAAAAATCAGCGCATCGGGAGCTTCCGGAAAAACCAACGCAGGGCCAGAGGGGAGCCTGGGGTGGCCCAGGCGGCCACCCGGCGCGGCCCCACCCCTGGCGGCGCCAGGGGGCGCCTGGGGCCCCACCTCCGCCTCTGGTGACCCCCTTTGGCATATATATTGCACGCATCCCGAAACCCTCGAGGACGGAATCCTTTTTCACGATCTCATCTCTGTTCCGCCGCCGACACGCTTCCAAGATCGGGAGCACCAGGAGAACTCTTCCCGGCACCCTGCCGGAGGGGAGAACCACCACCGGGAGCTTCTCCACCACCATGGACGCTTCCCGGATGAGTTGTGAGTAGTCTCTCTTGGACCATGGGTCCATGACCAGTAGCTATGTGATGTTCTCCTCCCCTCTTTGTTCTTCACCGATTAGACCTCGTGAGCTGCCCTACATGATCGAGGCACATATGTAATCTTTATGCTGTTGCTCTGCTGAGTTTGCTGGGATCCGATGGATTATGAGATTATGTTCAGATTGTGTGTGAGTAATATATTTGATTCACCTCTTTTATATTTATGTTCTTGAGTAATTCTTGCATGTTCTCCGTTGCTATTTATTGCTTTGGCCGAGTAGTAGGTAGTAACTCCAAGAGGGAACGTTATGCTTGATTGTGGGTTCATGCCCCTCGATGACTAGCTTGAGTGACAGAAACATGAGTCTAGGGGATGTGTTGTTGCCACAAGGGGGAAAACAACGGTGCTTGTACTTGCGGGTGCAAGGATTATTTACTTTACGCAAAGTTCTTTTAATGCAGTTGTCTGTTGCTTTGAGTTTACACTTTGGGTGGGACTCGCAACTTAATACCAGCGAGATGTTCTGGATAGATATCTCAAGGTGGATGATTAGTAGTAGATGCAGATGGATTTCGGTCTACTTGCCTTGGCGTACCGCCCATGCTTTTGAGCCTCTACCTTTCTTTACAGCATAGTTAGCATTGGTTTGCGCACATAATCCTGTCAATTGCCCAGCTATAATTTGTTTACCTCGCTTAGCTGTTTTATCGTCTTTTGGGAGAGAGACATCACTAGTGAACATCATGGGACCCCGGTCCATATTACCATCACTGATCACACCCTCTATTTACTTCCTGTTCTTATTTCCTAGTTGCAGTCATACCTATCACTATTATCTCTTGCGTTTGATCCTTTGTAAACGACAAGGCCGGAGGGATTGACAACCTCTATGTACTCGTTGGGAGCAAAGTTATTTGTATCTGTGTGCAGGTCCTGTCAAGCGAAAGTTTCTGGCGCTATTGACACCTTTTTGTCGACCCTCGGAGTCTCACGGGATTCGATCCTTGGTATCTTTGCCAAGGGAAATTTGTCGCTACGCTACATCTCAAACCTTCCTCTTGGGGTAACCAACGAGGGGCGAGAAGACATCAAGCAAGTTTCTGGCGCCGTCGCCGGGGACTCCACTCTTCAAGATAGGGGAGTTGCATGCTATCTTTTATCTTTGCTTTTTAGTCTTGTTAGTTTACCTTTCAGTTTTTGCTTTAGTTTCCTTTACCAAAAATCACAAAAAAAAAATTATTTGCTTTTCTGTTAGTAGTCCTTTCTGTTTAGTCAAGCATGTTAGGATTTGGTGCTTTGAGGGAATCAGAAGTTCTAGATTTCCATCAAAGGGATGGAGAAAATATGAAGAAGGCATGGGACAGAATTTCTGATGCACATAGGAGAATTATGCCTTGGATACCTATAAAAATTGTGCTTAGAAATTTTTACCATGGTCTTTTTAAATGGTGTAAACACTCTCTTGATATTATAGCTGAAGGAGATTTCCTAGAGTGTGATGAAGCTAGAGCTCTTGAAATTATACATGGTCTATCTAGTTACTTTGTTTATGATCATAATTTTGATACTATCATAGATAGACTTGCTACTATTGAGAAGAGAATGGATGCTCTAGACTTGATGAAGGTAGAGAAACCCAAACCCAATAAGAGAGATATTTTGGAAATAGACAATGATTGGGAGCCTTATGTTAAGATTAACATCTCTAATCAAGACTTCCTTGCTTATTGTGATATTGGATCTATGGTTTCTACTATGCCAAAAATTGTTCATGATTCTTTAAAATTTAACATGGACAGATTATCATCCTATCATGAACATGCTAATGGAGACATTTCTGAGATCCAGGGAAGAATAAAAGACGTGCCAGTTACCTTCCTTAAAGGGATTGCAATGGTTGATTTCTTCATCATGAAGCCAAACCAAGGAAATATAGTGCTTGGAAGGGACTTCCTCCGAGCCGTAAAAGGCTTCATCGATATAGGTAAGGGACAAATCCGCCTACGCGGGAAGGCAAAAGGTACGTACCCCTTTCCTAGAAGGAACAAGAGTGAACTTGTTGAGGAACCATATGAAGCAATTTATAACTCCGATTATTATGATGATTATTGATTCCTCTTTGCATTATGCCTAGCTTAAAGGCATAAAAGAAAGCGCTTTTGGGAGGCAGCCAAAACGAATAAAATTTTATTTTGCTTTTGTTGTGTCTTGATGTTTGTTACTACAGTAGCATCATCATTGTATCTTTTCTTTTCAGCTTTGTGCCAAGTTTAGCCTCTGATTGCAAGAAAGTTCAAAAGTTGTGACGTGCTGTCCAGGAAACAGATTCTGTCCTTGGACAGAAAAATTCGTATAAAATCACCAGATCATCTTTTTGGTCTGAATTTTTTCGACAGCGTGCCCTATACAATTGGCTTTCGGGCGTATGTTCTGAGTTTTTTTATTTGACTTGCAGAAGTGCCCCGAAAAAATTATTTACTACCTGCTGGTCTGTTTTTCACAGATTCTGTCCTGTTTTGCCTTTTCTTCGTTTTGCAAACCTTGAGCTTGCTTTTTCTATGCAAAAACCTTTTGGCAAGCTTGAGAAAAACAGTAGCTCTTCAATATTAACCTTATTTCCAGCAGGGAAAAGTTATTTTATTATGGGTACTAACCTCGCTAATCAGATTATGATGAGTTATGTATGAAGGGAGTTTTCAAGTGTGCGAGGGAAGATGATAAAAAGATCCAGGAGGGTCAAACGCTCAAGCTTGGGGATGCCCCCGTGCACCCCCAAGAAATATTCAAGAAGACTCAAGCATCTAAGCTTGGGGATGCCCCCGTGCATCCCCTTCTCCATCAACAATTATCAGTTCGTCTTTCGTTCCACTATATTTTAATCACTTCATGCGTTATGTGCTATGCTTGGAGCGTCTTGCTTTTAGTTTCCTTTTTAGTTTTCTTTAGATTTGCTTGCTGTTCATAACAAGTTAGAACCCAGCTTTCTTTGTGTGGGAGAGAAACACGCTCCACTTCAACCTAGAACACAACATAGGATTTTCATGCTTATCTTTGCTGTGTATGTTCTTTGTCTTTCAATAGCTACTGTCGTGTTTAGCTCTTAGTTTTCATGCTTTTCTTTTTAAAGAGCTTTTGTTTAGTTGGTTGCTGAACTCTCTTGAGTTTTCATGTTTATCTTGTTAAGGGAGTTTGTCTGTTGCACTGAGTTGTGTGTCTTAACTTAAAGTAGGTAATTGAGGTTGCTATTTAATTTTAGTAGTAACTTGCAATAGTTTTGAGGTATTGCCATGAGTAATGTCTGAACTTTTGGTGTCAAGAGCTTTAGCCTATTAGTGATAGATGTCGTATTTTGGGAAATCCGTGTTTATTTTCGAAAACCTACAAAATAGTTGAGAACTTTAGCTACTAAATGGATCACTAATCTTTGGAGGGATCGAATATGAGAGTACACTCACGTACCATGGGTCGAGGATGCGCAAGGGTAACCAAACCCCCATACACACCTCCTCGGGGTACTTGTCTCTTTGTGAACCTCCTAATTAGATTGAGAGTTACCGATAATAAGTGCATGAGTTCTTCGGACTAATGTGAGTATTCGAAAGTTGACACTTCCACCTACCCATATTTTTCTAGCCTCTTCGGTACCGTGCATTGCCCTTTCTCAGCTCGAGAGTTGGCGCATACTTTGCCGGTGCATCCAAATCCTTGGCACAATACGCTCTGTCATCATAAGCCTCATTATATCCTTCCTCAAAACAGCCACCATACCTACCTATTAAGGCATTTCCATAGCCTTTCCGAGATACATTGCCATGCAACATCCATCCTCTCATGACTTGATCTTCATGTCATACATGCTTTTTGCTTGATCGATGAGCCGCATGCTAGTTGGGCCTTGCCCTAATCATTGCTACATGACGTGCTAGTATCATTGCATATCCTGCTACACTGGCAGAGGCATACATTTGCATACATCATGATAGTTTCATTTTCTTTATGTTGAGTACTTTTGTAAAGTGTGAAAGATCTTTTATACCTCTTGTAATACATAGAGTGTTGCCCCTAAAGTGAGGAAAAGATCCCAAAGAGGACAAATCAAAAGATCCCAAAGAGGACAAAATCAAAAGATCCCAAAGAGGACAAATGAGAGATAAATAGAAAGAGCCATTGAGGCCACACAAAAAAATAGAAAAAAAAAAGAGAAAAATAAATAAAAAGAGAGAAGGGGGCACACAACAATTTCCTTTTGAGAGATCCACACTCGTACTCCATCTTATACCTTGTGCTCCATAGAGATTATCATTTATGCATATAGCTATGTGGGGACCTTTACACTATAGAACTTGGCTTGTATATTCCAATGATGAGCCTCCTCAAAAGAGCTCTAGGTATTCTTGAGCAAGCAAGTTGGATGCACCCCCACTAGTTCCATTGAAGAGCTTACCTTAGCTCATATGTGCATCCGTTGCATGGCAATCCCTACTCCTCACATCATATCTATCATTTGGCTTTCTCTCGCCGATGATTGTCCTCATTGATGTGAGCCTTTCGCACCTTTTTTGTCTTCCCCCTCTATCATTTTTCTCTCTTTGCCATCCTAAGTGTCGACTTTCTTGCTTACGCTCATCCATTGCATGAGTGCTCAAAATATCGAAAGGGAGTGGATCATTTTGACTTGTACCTGGCTGACGGTCTGGGGATGAGTCAAGATAAGATTCCAAAGAAGACCAAGTGTGAAATTTTAGTAGATTAAGTTCTCAACAATACAAAAACTATGTTTTACTCTCTCATATATCCCTATCCCCTTTCTTGCACGCAAACACCATTTGGAGACATTCGAGTCACGGACAGCGAGAGCTCTTGCACCTTTATGTTCTTATGTTACTTGTTACAATGCTAATATAGACTCTTGCTTGTTATGACTTGAATTGGATTACATGCCTTGATTGCTTTACTTAAAAGTTCTTATATGGTTGGTAGCATGTCACCACAAAAATTATGCTTGTTATCATTTACCTACTCGAGGACGAGCAGGAATTAAGCTTGGGGATGTTGATACGTCCAAAACGTATCTATAATTTCTGCTTGCTCCATGCCTCTTTTGTGTGATATCGCTATGATATTTATGCACTTCCATACACTTTTTATCATATTTGGACTAACCTATTAACTCAGTGCACCACAGTGCCAGTTCCTGTTTTCTGCTGTTTTTCTATTTCAGGTTTTCCCCATATTAAAAGTGCCCTAAAAATTCCGGGAAAAATACAGGAAAAATCAGCGCATCGGGAGCTTCCGGAAAAACCAAGGCAGGGCCAGAGGGGAGCCTGGGGTGGCCCAGGCGGCCACCCGGCGCGACCCCACCCCTGGCCGCGCCAGGTGGGCGCCTGGGGCCCCACCTCCGCCTCTGGTGACCCCCTTTGGCATATATATTACACGCGTCCCGAAACCCTCGAGGACGGAACCTTTTTTCGCGATCTCATCTCTGTTCCGCCGCCGCCGCGCTTCAAAGATCGGGAGCACCAGGAGAACTCTTCCCGGCACCCGGCCGGAGGGGAGAACCACCACCGGGAGCTTCTCCACCACCATGGACGCTTCCCGGATGAGTTGTGAGTAGTCTCTCTTGGACCATGGGTCCATGACCAGTAGCTATGTGTTGTTCTCCTCCCCTCTTTGTTCTTCACCGATTAGACCTCGTGAGCTGCCCTACATGATCGAGGCACATATGTAATCTTTATGTTGTTGCTCTGCTGAGTTTGCTGGGATCCGATGGATTATGAGATTATGTTCAGATTGTGTGTGAGTAATATATTTGATTCACCTCTTTTATATTTATGTTCTTGAGTAATTCTTGCATGTTCTCCGTTGCTATTTATTGCTTTGACCAAGTAGTAGGTAGTAACTCCAAGAGGGAACGTTATGCTTGATTGTGGGTTCATGCCCCTCGATGACTAGCTTGAGTGACAGAAACATGAGTCTAGGGGATGTGTTGTTGCCACAAGGGGGAAAACAACGGTGCTTGTACTTGCGGGTGCAAGGATTGTTTACTTTACGCAAAGTTCTTTTAATGCAGTTGTCTGTTGCTTTGAGTTTACACTTTGGGTGGGACTCGCAACTTAATACCAGCGAGATGTTCTGGATAGATATCTCAAGGTGGATGATTAGTAGTAGATGCAGATGGATTTCGGTCTACTTGCCTTGGCGTACCGCCCATGCTTTTGAGCCTCTACCTTTCTTTACAGCATAGTTAGCATTGGTTTGCGCACATAATCCTGTCAATTGCCTAGCTGTAATTTGTTTACCTCGCTTACCTGTTTTATCGTCTTTTGGGAGAGAGACATCACTAGTGAACATCATGGGACCCCGTTCCATATTACCATCACTGATCACACCCGCTATTTACTTCCTATTCTTATTTCCTAGTTGCAGTCATACCTATCACTATTATCTCTTGCATTTGATCCTTTGTAAACGACAAGGCCAGAGGGATTGACAACCTCTCTGTACTCGTTGGGAGCAAAGTTATTTGTATCTGTGTGCAGGTCCTGTCAAGCGAAAGTTTCTGGCTCTATTGACACCTTCTTGTCGACCCTCGGAGTCTCACGGGATTCGATCCTTGGTATCTTTGCCAAGGGAAATTTGCCGCTACGCTACATCTCAAACCTTCCACTTGGGGTAACCAACGAGGGGCGAGAAGCCATCAGGCCCTGAGATACCTCTCCGACACTCGGAGTGACAAATCATATTATTGATCTATGCCAACACCACAAACACCTTCGGAGATAGCTGTAGAGCATCTTTATAATCACCCAGTTACGTTGTGACGTTTGATAGCACACAAGGTGTTCCTCCGGTATTTGGGAGTTGCATAATCTCATAGTGATAGGAACATGTATAAGTCATGAAGAAACAATAACAGTAAAACTAAAGGATCATAGTGCTAAGCTAACGGATGGGTCTTGTCCATCACATCATTCTCCTAATGACGTGATCACGTTGATCAAATGACAACACATGTCTATGGTTGGGAAACATAACCATCTTTGATTAACGAGCTAGTCTAGTAGAGGCATACTAGGGACACTTTGTTTTGTCTATGTATTCACACATGTTTCAAGTTTCCGGATAATACAATTCATGTATGAATAAAAGACATTTATCATGGTAGACAAGGAAATATAAATAACAACTTTAGTATTGCCTCTAGGGCATATTTCCTTCATTGTGCTTCAAGGACATAATTCTTCTGTGTAGCAATTAGGATAATCCTCAAGTTACGGACCCAATCCGTGTAGTTGCTACCATCATCTTTCAACTTAGCTTTCTCTAGGAACGCATTAAAATTCAAGGGAACGGCAGCACGGGCCATTGATCTACAACAACATAGATATGCAAAAAACTATCAGGACTAAGTTCATGATAAATTAAAGTTCAATTAATCATATTACTAAAGAACTCCCACTTAGATAGACATCCCTCAAGTCATCTAAATGATCACATGATCCAAATCAACTGAACCATGTCCGATAATCACGTGAGATGGAGTAGTTTTCAATGGTGAACATCTTATGTTGATCATATCTACTATAAGATTCACACTCGACCTTTCGGTCTCCAGTGTTCCGAGTCCATGTCTGTACATGCTAGGCTCGTCAAGTTTAACCCCGAGTATTCTGCATGTGCAAAACTGTCTTACACCCGTTGTATGTGAACGTAGAGCTTATCACACACGATCATCACGTGGTGTCTCGGCAAGACCGACTGTCGCAACGGTGCATACTCAGGGAGAACACTTGTACCTTGATATTTTGTAAGGGATCATCTTATAATGCTACCGCCGTACTAAGCTAAATAAGATGCATAATAAGATAAACATCACATGCAATCAAAATATGTGACATGTTATGGCCATCATCATCTTGTGCTTTTGATCTCCATCTCCAAAGCATCGTCATGATCTCCATCGTCACCGAGTTGACACCATGATCTTCATCGTAGCGTCGTCGTCGTCTCGCCAACTATTGTTTCTACTACTATTGCTAACTCATAGTGATAAAGTAAAGAAATTACATGGTGTTCGCAATTCATACAATAAAGAGACAACCATAAGGCTCCTGCCGGTTGCCGATAATTTACAAAAAATGATCATCTCATACAATAACATGGCCATATCACATCACAACATGCCCTGCAAAAACAAGTTAGACGTCCTCTACTTTGTTGTTGCAAGTTTTACGCGGATGCTACGGGCTTCTAGTAAGAACCGTTCTTACCTAAGCCTCAAAACCACAACGATTTTTCGTCTAGTGTGTTGTTTTAACCTTCAACAAGGACCGGCCGTAGTCACACTCAATTCAACTAAAGTTGGAGAAACTGACACCCGCCAGCCACCTGTGTGCAAAGCATGTCAGTAGAACCAATATCATGAACGCGGTCGTGTAATGTCGGTCCGGGCCGCTTCATCCAACAATACCGTTGAATCAAAGTATGTCGTTGGTGGTAAGCAGTATGACTATTATCGCCCACAACTCTTCGTGTTCTACTCGTGCATATCATCTACGCATAAACCTGGCTCATGATGCCACTGTTGGGGAACGTAGTATTTCAAAAAAATTCCTACGATCACGCAAGATCTATCTAGGAGAAGCATATCAACAAGCGGGAAGAGTGTGTCCACGTACCCTCGTAGACCGAAAGAGGAAGCATTTAGTAACACGGTTGGTGTAGTCGAACGTCTTCACGATCCAACCGATCCAAGTACCGAACGTACGGAACCTCTATGTTCAGCACACGTTCAGCACGATGATGTCCCTCGAGCTCTTGATCCAGTTGAGGACTTGGGAGAGTTTCGTCAGCATGACGCCGTGGTGATGATGATGATGAAGTTACCGGCGCAGGGCTTCGCCTAAGCACTATAATGATATGACCGAGGTGTGAAACTGTGGAGGGGGCCCCGCACACGGCTAAAAGATTGGCTTATGTGTTCTAGGGTGCCCCCCTCCCCACGTATATAAAGGAGGGAGGAGGGAAGGGCCAGACGGCCTCTTAGGGCGCGCCCAAGTGGGGATTCCTACTAGGATTCCTAGTCCTAGTAGGTTTCCACCAAAAGGAAGAGAGGGGGAAGGAAGGAGAGGAACAGGAGAAGGAAAGAGGGGGTGCCGCCCCTCCCCCTAGTCCAATTCGAACTAGGCCCATGGGGGGAACACGACCAGCCCTTGTGGCCTCTCCTCTCTCTCCCCTAAAGCCCACTAAGGCCCATTAGTTCCCCCGGGGGTTCCGATAACCCCCCCCCCCCCCCCCCCCCCCCC
>LR738710.1:771896579-772027987 GCA_902687465.1 Secale cereale
CCCCCCCCGGCACTCCGATAGTCATCCGGTAACCCCCGGAACTCATCTGGTGTCCGAATAACATCGTCCAATATATCATTCTTTATGTCTCGACCATTTCGAGACTCCTCGTCATGTCCATGATCTCATCTGGGACTCCGAACAATCTTCGGTCATCAAAAACACATAACTCATAATACGAATCATCATCGAACGTTAAGCGTGCGGACCCTACGTGTTCGAGAACTATGTAGACATGACCGAGACATATCTCCCGTCAATAAACATTAGCGTAACCTAGATGCTCATATTGGTCCCTACATATTCTAAGAAGTTCTTTATCAGTCAAACCGCATAACAACATACGTTGTTCCCTTTGTCATCGGTATGTTACTTGCCCGAGATTCGATCGTCGATATCATCATATCTAGTTCAATCTCGTTATCGGCAAGTCTCTTTACTCGTTCCGTAATACATCATCTCGTGACTAACTCATTAGTCTTTTCCTGGCAAGGCTTATTATGGTGAGTATTACCGAGAGGGCCCAGAGATACCTTTCCGACACTCGGAGTGAAAAATCCTATTCTCGATCTATGCCAACTCAACAAACACCTTCGAAGAAACCTGTAGATCATACTTATGATCACCCAGTTACGTTGTGATGTTTGATAACACACAAGGTGTTCCTCCGGTATTCGGGAATTGCATAATCTCATAGTCAGAGGAACATGTATAAGTCATGAAGAAAGCAATAGCAATAAAACTAAACGATCATTATGCTAAGCTAACGGATGGGTCTTGTCCATCACATCATTCTCCTAATGATGTGATCTCGTTCATCAAATGACAACACATGTCTATGGTCAGGAAACTTAACCATCTTTGATTAACAAGCTAGTCTAGTAGAGGCATACTAGGGATACTCTGTTTTGTCTATGTATTCACACATGTATCAAGTTTCCTGTTAATACAATTCTAGCATGAATAAAAGACATTTATCATGATATATATAAGTAAATATAAATAACAACTTTATTATTACCTCTAGGGCATATTTCCTTCACTTGAGCCCATATACAGAGCACAATACTCCCACAAAGTCTTTCTTTTCTGCAAACAAAGTGTTCTCGTCGATAGTTTCTTTTTTCGTAATTATTCTATTAATGAAGCTTGTAACTCCCGTGGAAAACATGGATTGTGATCTGGTAGATAAGTTCTTCCAGAACAAGTAGTGCCTCTATCACCGACAGAAAGCATCTACAACTACAACACCTGCAAATTAGCTATGAGACAAAAATTCTGCGCCTAGCTCCCTCGCAACGGTTTCAGAAAATGCTTGACTAAGACACACTTGGTATTGTAGCACCTTCATGTAAGTGTTCCAATAGTTATCGTTCCAACGAAGAGTGGGGGAGAATATTTATGACCAACGTTTTGGTCACACACAAATTGTCACACGTCTTGTGTGAAGTAGCTATTTGAGAATCTGCACACAGTATTATTGTTTCTTGAAACAAATATACCAGAGTGGTAAAAAAGGATTGTTGTTGAGAGAGAGCAATACATACATAAATTACAAGATTAAAAGAGTGAAATCAAAAGTAAATAACATAAATTAATAGAACTCCTCCACGCGGGATTCCATTCTCTTCTACAGTCCTGCTTCGACGCTGCCATAGCATGGTCGTCTGCACAATTCAGGTCAGTAAGCAAGCACCATTCATTAAGTTATGTGGATCGTTGTTATCTCATAATGTCTTCGTTCCTCTTACATATCTCCGCATGTCACCCGGAGGTCATCGATTCCCTAAATGATATGTGTTACATGCGTAGGTCTTAAAATCATGTTTCTTGGGCCCTTAAATTGGACAACACACATTATGTTCACTGCAAAATAACAACTTACTAATAAAATCATATAACCATAAGTACGATAATGACATATAAATATGCATAATGAATCTGACCAATCGCCTACATCTCCCACGTATAAGGGAAATTACTAACAAGGGGGAAGAATCACCAAACATCTCGGAGAAGCATTCAAGAGAAACCATATTAATAATATCGTGAAGATCCACAATAAGATGAACGATTAAACATGTCTCTATCTCGTGTTGAGCATGAATAGATTTATTAGTAGGTCCCTATGATGATACTGCGATGAATGGAAAATGCCACGGAAGGATCTCCAGGTTTTTTTCGGGATCTCTTCTCCCTCTGTTTTGAATGGTTTGGAGGCAGCTGGGTCTCTTGATGTTGTGTGCCCCTTCTCGGAAGTTGTTGCTGTAGACGAGGGGAGGCAATCGACGCCGGGTACGACCACTAGTACGAGCAGTTGTGCTTGTAGCAGAGGCCGTTTTGCGCTCTGGAAGAACAGGTGGAGATATTGCCAAAATGAAAGGTTCTCCTTTTATCACCATTTGATGAGATATCGATTGGTTTCCTTCAAGAAAATTATTTTCCTGCACAACAAACGCAAAATAAGTTTTCTTCTCTCTCGAAGAATTGGTGTTAGAAATACATGATAAATATTAAGAACCAAGTGAAAGCCACGTCAATATCTCTAAAAGTGGCAAAGTCTTGAGCCATCATGGCTTATGACTCCCGCGGTTTGTTTTCTTTTGCCGAAAGAGCAACCAACATGCTACGAAGAGGGCTCGTTTACCGGGTTTTCCGTTGCTAACTTTAGGAAATGCGAGCGAGAGCGAGGATCATTCGTTCAGTTCGGATCAGGATGTGAGAACCTTTGCGGAGCAGGCAAGTCATGTCTGAGAAAGAAGGGTAGGAACCGATGCATGAGAAGGGATCCATGCGGCGATGCGATGTAGTGGTGTCCATCATTTCATATTTATAACTATGTTTTGGGTTTTTATACGAAATTTTGTGATAATATATTCATATTATGTCATTGTGCCAATTTGCCAGTTTTATTTTTCAACCTTTTAAGGGTTCATAAAGGAGTTGGGTGCACGAGGTGCACTCATAGACAAGGTTGTTGTTGTGCTTTCTATCCCAAAAACTAAAAGGTTTTATAGGTGTTAAAAATAAAAGGTTGTTGAGGTTGAGAGATCCTAACTAGCGCTATAGCGCCCCAACTGGAAGATCATGCCTGAAAGGAGTCCATCTGGGCAGACCAATGTAGCTCT
Source organism: Secale cereale (assembly GCA_902687465.1). Classification (NCBI taxonomy): domain Eukaryota; kingdom Viridiplantae; phylum Streptophyta; class Magnoliopsida; order Poales; family Poaceae; genus Secale; species Secale cereale. The sequence goes on from LR738710.1 coordinate 771,899,708, forward strand.
CACTCACTACGTCAGTTTTGTTAGTTTATTTTCATCGCCAGCTCCTTGTTTAGATGAAAAAAATGGCTAGTGTTTTTTTGTTTTCAAAAAAGTTCATGAATCGAAAAAAGTCCACCAAGTCGAAAAAAGTTTGCGCATTAGAAAAGTTTGCGTATTCATTAAAAACTTACAAATTCAGATAGTTCGCGAAGTAAAAAATAATTCACGAAATTGAAAAGGTTTTCAAAATTGAATATTGTTTGCTTTAAGAAATCATTAAATTTAAAATCAAAACGAAAAATAAATCATAAAAACATAAAAATCAAACAAAAAACCGAAAGAAAAACAGAACACTTATCCTCAAACCTTCTGTGACGAAGGAAGCAAGTACGTAGTAGTAATGGGAATCGCCCGTAGTATGTCCTTATATGGGCAGGCCCGTTAGGAAGGTTGTGTGGGCGCAATGTACAAAATGCCCTATAACTTGGAGGTGCCTATACATCGCCTAATGCGACGTTGAATATGGGCCGGCCTAGGTAGGTTTGCAAGAAAGTTCATCTATAGTTTTCTTTTTTCCTATGTTTTTTATTTCTACTCTATTCTTACTCTCTAACATTTGTGAGTACATATCTTTTCAAATTTAAATAAAAAATAGAATCATGAATTTGAAAGATGCTAAAACAATCTAAAACAAATGTTAACTTGTGTTGACAACATATTAAAAACATTATGACATTTTTAATATTCGACATGTTCAAAAACATGTTTGTGATATTATAAAAATGTTAATATATTATTTGAGAAATCTTATCGTATATGAAATAAATGCGTCAAATGTATATGAATTTTTTTGGTAGCATACAAACCTAACTTTGTGACATTTTATAAATGCTCACGAGTTTTAGAAAAACGTATTTGACATTAAATAAAACGTTAATCGTCTATTTGGAAAATGTTAAGCATATATGAATTAAATGTTTCAGACATGAATGCAAATTTTGCAATTTTATGAAAAATGTAGACATCAAACATATATTTTAAATAAATCACTATGTTTAGAAATGCTAATCGTGCATTGATAAAATGTTAAACATGTACGAAAATGTTCTTAATGTGGACCAAAACTGTAGACATCAGATTTTTTTATTTTTTGTTTGCATTCTGTTTGTTAAAAAGGTTTAATATGTATAATTATGATGTTCCACATGTACATGGAAAATTGACATAGAAAACCGAGGAAAAAATACAAACAACACAGAGAAAAAAAGTCAATAAAGAAGGTTTTAAAGATTAAAAAATGAAAACTATAAAGAAACATACATAAAAATAAAGAAAGAAACCAAAGAAAACCGATGAAAAAATAAATGAAAACAAAAGAAAGAAGCAAAGAAACCCGAAGAAAAACAATGAAAAACCAGGAAAAAAACCAATGCAAACGAAAAAAAAAATCATTGAAACCAGTGAAAACAAAGAGGAAATATGTGGTAATGGCCGGCCTGCTCGTGCTGCGCCTGCCGCGATAGCTGCTTGCATCTCGCTGTAAGCGAGATATAGCTTTGGCGTATAAATGGCACCTTCAACCTTAGGTTGGCTTTTATTGTGACCCGATACGGGTTGGATGATGCCGTATGCCAAACCTCGGGCTTGTCCGTTTCGGCAAAAGCCATCTCCCTGCCGAGAAAAGTCGATAGGAACAGCAATGTTCACCTTTTCATAAAAAAACTGAAACATTTTGATCTTAAGAAGTGCGAATATCTACATAAAAAAAATGCGAACATTTATTACATGAAAAAAAGAAAAGAAATGCGAACATAAGGTTGGTCGCGCTACCATGAAGCAGTGAAGAAGAGTAGAGAAACTCGCAATGCACGACTCGTGCATGTTTTACACGCATTACCCACCCACCCTGCGCCCGTCGAGGCCGTACCATGTGACTGCCTAGCACTGCAAACTGGTACGGGCTGCTACGACCAGCGGCTAGAATTAGAATCAGAGTCAAGAACCCACTGATGACAACGTGTCTCATCGTCAAAATAGCAATGTGCAGGCAGGTTCATTCATCGGCTCCTACCTTCCGTGTTGGTATTAGGCTCAATGATGATGGAGTGCTAGCATGACTAGCTTGCGATCGACTGATGCATCTCCCCAGCAACATTCCCCTCTTTCGTGCACGATGTCCATGAGCGATCGATCCATGCCGCTATACCCGACGACCCCCCTCGCATGCGATCATCGTGCCCACAGTGAACCTTGCCGGCAGACGGCGCCTAGGATTCCCGTTGCTCGCGGCATCGCTCGTGGTGACGCAGCAAAGCACCCACTTCATTTCATTTACGTTAGGTAGAGAGGTGGTAGTGATGGCCTCAAAAGCGTGCGGTCTTATCACCAGATGCTGCCGGCCGGCCGAGGTAGCAGTACGTATATAGTCTTTGGAATAAAGGCCAGCATCTCATCTCCTCCCTCAAGCTTCATGGTACGCAGCTACAGTGAAGATCTGCAATTCCCTGCTATATTGTTTCTGTACCATGACCGATCGCCCTGTGTCTGTGCGTAGGGTCGACCGTTTTTGTTTTGGGCGCGTGTGTGAGGAATATAGGGTACTACTACAACAACTACTATCAGACTGCTGACGCCAAGAACAACAACAACCGGGTCTGGACCACACCACCCTACACTGGACGAGAATAATCAGGGGACTCATTGGACGTTGCCCATTATTGTATGTAAACAGTTGTAGGTCCGGCCGATCGCAAATGCCTCCGCTTATTACCACTATAGATCAGCAGCAGCACAAGGATGCCGATTCCCTCCCTAGCTGAGCTGACCTGAGCTGCTTTTCTGACAATTATTGTTGTGAACTTGGCACCGGTGGCAACGTCGGAGCAGCCACACTAATGGACAGGAATCCATAATTGAGGCAACTTCCTCATTTACTCTCATGCTCCACTGTCCCCTCCCCTACACTCTTTTCTGTGCGTGGCAAGTAATTACCGGATTCCTTTGTAAACAGGAAAGTGGCACACTTCCGTCCAAGTTCGGGCGCCCACTTGGGACACTGAAACCTCCCAATAATGCCGGGGAACGCTTCCACTAGTCTCTTGACAGACACCAAATCAACCAATTTAATTAGCACAAAATACTAGCAAGCTGCCAATCTGCCGTTGCCATGGCGTGCGTCGAGTCGAACGTACCGGGCCAATAATTGCCCGGGATTAACTAATGCATCCAGCATGTTAAGTCAATAATATAGCCACATGACGGCACGAGCCGGGCACATACAGAAGGTGCCATTGCCGTGGCGTGCGGCGAGTAGGTCCAAAAACGGCACTCCCATCCCCGGCCCCGGGTCAGGACAGATCGCAACCAAACGGTAGACAACAGCTCTTTATCTCCCCGAGCGTACACGGAGACCTGGCTGGAATCCTCCACACCACATGCCCCCAAAACTGTCGCATGCTTCAACCGTCGAAGCCGCATAAGAAACTGGCAGCTGAAAGGCAGCGCCATGGCCGGAGTAAGTAGCATTAAGAATTGACACGAGCCACACGACCGGACGGCATGTGCATGGATGCGTGGCTCCGTCGTCGATCGTAAGTCGTACCTAACCGCATACGCCGGCGTATGGATACATTAGTTTTGGCGCGCGCGCGTACGTACGTCCCACATGCATGGTGGGCTTTTGCCTTTACCGACCGTATATACGAAAAATCTTATTCCACTAACCACACCGGCCAGTGACATACACCAACCACGTCCTTATGCTATACTAAGACTAATTTCTCGGACGGCTACAATCATGCAAGCAGCACAGTACGTAGTACAGTATTTTTCATATCAAACAAAAAAGTATACTAGATAGCATTGTTGTAGTGGGCCGGTAACTCGTGCATCAATCCCCCAGGGCCCATGCTGAACCTGAGGACAAGAAGAGACAGAACGGTGGGTAGCGCTCTGTTGATCGTAAAATAATCCCCATGCGCTGCACGCATGATCGCGTTGCGTCCGTCGCAATTCTGCATCAACAAAAGTTGAGCGCATACATACATCGTGCTGGTACTGTTGGATGTTGCTTCATACGCTACTAGCTACCAGAAAATTTAATAGTGTAAGAACAAGACGCAAAATGCAGGCAAAAGCCAGGAATTCCGGGAAGAAAATACTTTGATTTACACCCAATGTAAAAGATGGGAAAACGGATCTCACACGTGCAGAAACGCTACTACTAGCTACCAGAAAACAACCCTGCTGCTCGTACTCGAGCTGCCGGGCAAAAAATGAACTGGTAGCAGCTGCCGCGTGCACCCATCATTTGTACCCTATTACAAGCTGAACCTCGCCTCAGCTGGAAAAAGATGAAAGCGGGAAATCAAAGTTGCACTCAAGTCTTCAAATCTTGACCGTAACTGCATCATATGATGTCGCTTCCTAAAGCGACATCAATTTTATTTGACCTGTAAAGTGACAAATTAAACGAATTGATTCAATCTTTAGCGCAGACGTTAGTGTCGATCGATGAGGTTAGTAAGTACTACTAGTAACACTAGCATGCATGTCGACCAAGATCCAGCAAGATAATCTGGTCCATGCATGCATGCATGCATGCACTGTCCGGCCGGTTGCATTGTCGATCTTCAGTGCTCCCAGAGCAGCAACGGTTCCCCGAAGAAGAGACTGTCGTCGACGGCATCCCACGGCGAACCGCAGTAGGACGGTGGCTCCGGCGACGGGAACCCGAACTCTAGGAGAAAGTCCGGCACGTCGAGAAACGCGTAGTCGAAGTCGAGCCCAATGCAACCATTTTCGGGTCCTGCATTCTCTATCAACAAACAATCCGGCGATGACGCCTGCTCGGGCGCCGCCGGCTCCGAAACCTCCTCCTCCACGGCAATGGCGTCGGGCGAGAGCGCGTCGACGGGCGACGGCGTGGCCGCGGCGAGCGCGGCGGCTGCCTGCACGTCCTTGGGCGCGGCGGACGCGGCGCGCGGCAGCTCGTGCGCGAGGTCCGGGAAGTTGAGGTGCGCGGCGCGGCCCTTGATGGCGATGGCGGCGACGTCGTGCGCGCGCGCGGCCATCTCAGCGGTGTCGAAGGTGCCGAGCCAGATGCGGGACTTCTTGCGGGGCTCCCTGATCTCGGACACCCACTTGCCCCAGGTGCGCATGCGCACGCCGCGGTACGTCGGGTGCTTCAGGTCCCTGCGCGGCCGCTTCTTGCCCACGCTACTCTCCTCGGAGCTCGGCGACGACGCGTTCAGAGAGCCGGAGCTCGTGTTGCTACAGGTGCAGCAGCTAGTATTGGAAACCTGGGGCACCACTAGCACTTGTTCATGCTCCATTTGATCGACGTGACCAAGGACAAGTGGTGGCGGCGGCGGCGGCGATCAACCTGGATGATTGCGAGCTACGTGATCAGCTATAGCTTGTTGCTAAACCTGGGAGCTTCGAAGTGATGGAGGTGAGTTGGGTGTTTGATGATGAGTGCGATGCGCGAGGCAGCGCTCATATAGTCGCCACGCCAGTACGGATCCGTGGCTGGAAGTCAATGTGGAAGCAGGATCGTCGGGGGCGGATTTGTTTTTGCCTCCCCGACGAAATGTGAATGACATGCAGAATACTACAACAGGCTAGGAGCGAGCGCATGTTGCGTGCGTGTGCTTACGCGTTTCTCGATCGCCGATGGTCAATAGCGACTACAGGCCAGGGAGGGCCATCACGCTGCTGCCTGCATTCTTTATCATTCTTAGTACTAGCTACCCCATGGAAATGGAATGGCTTTCCGTTGTGCAAAATGCGTGTGCGTGTTTAGGTGTATTCCCTTCCGTTGGTAGGGCGATGGAGCACGAGTGGACGACTGATTAAAGAAGCGGGAAAATCTCCCCGCGCAGGCACCTGTCTGTCTGTCTGTCTGTCTGTGATCTCTAAAGCGAAAGTCTCAACCCCACCAAATTGGCCTCGTGCCAAGTATTAAAAACGCATGAAATCACTGTTCTTAGATCCAAAAGATTTCGATCGATCCGCGCTTGCTTACTTATATTACACATTAATAAATGCGTAGAGTTCAATAATGCAAACGAGTGCCTTGTCAACTAGCACAAGGGCAAGGCAGAAGGCAGATGGCATATGGTAGAGGGACATGGGTTTGTTAGAGGGGCAGGGAAAAGATGGAATGATTTGTATTGAAAAAACGCACATAATGCAAAGCAAGGCAAAGCAAAGTAAAGTAAAGCGAGCTGCCCAGCCGTGTGTTTTCTATCCTGTTCATGATATATCTGCATTTTCTACACTAATGCGGCTCTCCCTGCATAATGTTATCTGTAGGAATAATCTAACATAAACGCAGCGCTATTCCAGCGTGGGAGCGTAAAGAAAACCTAATTGGGCGAGCTCGTGGCGCGCTTTCGAGATTCGGGTGGTTCCTTTGATCACACTTTGGAGCTTTACGGTGTTTCTTAAGTTGCCAATGCATCTAACAACCAAGAATCCTCCGAACAAAAGCCTGGAATAAACTATCGTCTCGTTCTCTGAGCTCAAGCTTTCATCTGGCCTTCTAAAAATAATGATATTTGGCACCATGAACAACCATCGTATATCTATAGAGCAAGCACATATGTTTATGCTTGAGCAACTCTGGGCGAGTGTTTGATAGAGACGTCCTAGAGAAGGCCCTGAGCACAACAGCAATGATTTGTTTTTACCACACCCCACACACAAAAAAAGAAAAAGGAAAAGTGCTTTGTTTCTACTTGAGTAACTCTGCATCTTAATCATGGGAGAACTCTGAATCTTAATTAAGCGGTATCACCCGTACGAAGGCCGCAGTTGGAACTCAACACGTTAACTTGGTCAAAAGCGCATGTTATCGATCATCGATCAACGAAAACTTTGCGCGAAATCTATCCCAGATAGTACGTTGAGTTAATTAGCATCACCTAATACGCATGAGGATTCATTCCGATGGATGGACGCGGCAATGGAACACTGAAAGCATGTACTACTACATCATTATAATCATCTGCGGCATAATTACAACCAAAGATCGTTCTTTTCTTATAGTATCGCAAGCACTTTTTGTTGACGGCGGGGAGCTAGCTTCATATGGGACTTGCTTCAGTTCCAACTTGACCTTCCTGCTCCCTCAAAAAAAAAAAAAAAAAAAAAACTTGACCTTCCTGCTGCTCCGTGTCCCATCCATCACACGCGTCCTCCAAAAGCCACGACGACGACCAGCAACACGCAAGGAACCTGATACCTCGGCGATGTAAAGACTGCTAGTAGAGATCAATGGGGCACATTTCAAGGCATCTTTGACTCGCATGATTTCCAAAACACAAGAATAAACAAAACACACTTATACTCCCTCCATTATTAAATATAAGTCATTTTAGAGATTACACTATAGAGACTACATTCGGATGTATATAGTGTTAGGTTGATCTCCTCTCGATCGAGCCCAACTATAAACGAGCAAGAAAGATGAGGGAAGACGCCACACAATCGGGGCGATCAGCTCTGTATAAATAGCACGATTACATGGAGCCTTGGAAGCCAAGGAACGTGCCTCCTCGTATCAATCTACAACCGAACAGAATCGGAAAGATACGGAGGTAGTCTATAGCTATACAAGGTATGTACTTTAACATCCCCCCGCAGTCAATGCGTCGGATGGACGAACGCATAGACTGTACCGGAAGTCCAAGAATAGCTGGGATGGTAGACCCTTCGTCATAATGTCAGCAAACTGATGCGAAGATGGCACATGAAGAACCCGAATCTGACCGAGAGACACCTTCTCGCGAACAAAATGTATGTCGATCTCGATGTGCTTCGTACGACGATGTTGAACCGGGTTGCAAGCCATGTAGACAGCGCTGACATTGTCACAAAAAACGACAGTCGTGGTGTGGAGGGGGCGATGAAGTTCGTGAAGAAGTTGACGAAGCCAACAACATTCAGCCACGGCGTGAGCCACGGCTCGATACTCGGCTTCGGCACTGGAGCGAGTGACTGTAGCCTGGCGTTTGGAGGACCAAGACACAAGGTTGTCGCCAAGATATACACAGTAACCAGAAGTGGACCGGCGAGTATCAGGGCAGCCAGCCCAATCAGCATCCGAGTACGCAGTGAGTGACGTAGCTGGTGTAGAGTGAAGCCGAAGACCGAGATCCAGTGTACCCTTGATATATCGTAGAATCCGCTTAACCAAGTTAAGATGCGGTTCTCGAGGAGCATGCATGTATAGGCACGCCTGCTGCACAACATGCGCAATGTCGGGGCGCGTCAAGGTCAGGTACTGAAGAGCACCAGCAAAGCTGCGGTACTCGGTAGGATCAGCAACGAGTGGACCTTCATCGGCTGAGAGCTTGCAACGAGTGTCTATGGGGGTAGCACACGGGTTGCAGTCAAGCATGCCAGCTCGGTGTAGCAAGTCGATGGCGTACTGGCGCTGTGACAACAACATCCCGGACGACGAGCGAGTAACCGAGATGCCGAGGAAATAAGAGAGATCCCCGAGATCGGTCATAGAGAACTCACGGTGAAGAAGACCGGTGATGTGTTGAAGAAGACTGGTGCTGGAAGCGGTGAGGATGATGTCGTCCACGTACAGGAGAAGGTAGGCAAGCTCGTCACCCCATCGAAGAATAAACAGCGAGGCATCACACATGGACGCAACGAAACCGAGTCGATGCGCGTAGTGAGCGAAGCGCTGGTACCATGCTCGCGGAGCCTGCTTGAGTCCATAGAGAGACTTGTGGAGCTGACATACATGTTGTGGACGAGCGGTGTCGACGAAGCCGGGTGGCTACTCTAAATAGACCACTTCATCAAGATTTCCATGAAGAAAGGCGTTCTTGACGTCGAGTTGATGAATCGGCCAGGCACGGGAGACGGCGATGCTGAGGACAACGCGGATTGTGGCGGGTTTGACGACGGGGCTGAAAGTCTCATCGAAATCAACTCCGGGTTGTTGAGAGAACCCACGAACGACCCATCGTGCCTTGTAACGAGCAAGACCACCATCAGAAGCAAATTTGTGCTTGAAGATCCATTTTCCTGAAACAACATTAGCACCAACCGGACGCGGAACCAATGTCCAAGTATGATTATGGAGGAGAGCATTGTACTCGTCAGTCATAGAGGCACGCCAATGCGGATCCTGGAGTGCACCCCGGTGTGTTTTGGGAACGGGAGAAATAGAGGTATAGATGGCCGAGAGATTGAGCCTATCAACCGGCCGAGTAATACCATGCTTGGCACGGGTAAACATGGTATGAGTGTTCACGGCCGGAACAGATCGGCCACGAGTGCGGGTAGGAGGTGGAGGGGAAGGTGGAGGTGGTGGCGTTGCCGCAGCTGAGGAGGTGGACTCGGATGACGGCGAGCTAGGTGCAGGCGAGCTAGCTGCAGAGACGCCTAGCGTGGAGGCAAGTGCAGGTGAGACGGGACGTGAACGAGTGGATGCATGCATGCTGGGCTGGGCTGGTGCGTACACGGGCAAGTCTGGCTGGGTGCATGCAAGGTCAAGGAGAAAATCAAGGGAATCGGCTGGCTGAGCTGGTTGTGTATGCGCGAATGGAAATTGATTTTCGTCAAAACTGATGTGACGAGAAATGATAACTCGGCGAGAAGTGAGGTCGAGGCAACGGTAGCCACGATGGGAGGAGGGGTATCCTAAGAAGACCCATGCAGTTGAGCGAGGAGCAAGTTTATGAGGAGCCGTAGCAGATTGGTTCGGATAACATAGACAACCAAAAACCCGAAGGAAAGCTGTCAGGACCCCGATCCTAAGTCACACAGGTCTAGCCTGTAACACACCATATCACTTTGCGGCCTCACGCACGGTATCCCCACGGGTGCCACCTTACCTGGCCCGGGACCGTTTGCGCATTTTGGCACACGTATATGATAGTGTCGCTAGCATCTATATGACAGAGAACCCGGGCCGACATGACCAATTATAAACCAAAAGTGGCACTAAATTGCAGAGACAGGCATACATGACCCAGCAACGAACGTGTCGGTCATCAACGTATGAACCCAAGTCGTAGCAAACTACAAGGACTTAAAGGAACAACGCGTGACATTTCCCCTAAGGGACAGACACAGGAACAAAGAATGACACATGCCGGCCAGCCTAAGTGTTCCGGAGCAGTAGCAAGCTACCAAGGCTTAGTGGAAGCACTAGGAGACATTTCCCTGTAAGATAGGCTACCAAAGGTAAATAACTAGGTGTCGGATCCCACACATAGCAATACACATTACACGTACGCATAACATGCAAGTATGTGCTGTACAACATGGCATCACAACATAACTCAACAACTCATATAGATAAAGCCCAGAAGAGCCATCATAGCATTTATTACAATCAGAGGTCACATGACCCAACATACAAAGCATACAGGCAACGGAAGCATTACATGTCTGAGTACAGACATCTACAAATGAAAAAAACTAAGAAGCCTGACTATCTATAAGACCCTCCCAAGGGCACAAGATCGTAGCTGAGGTAACAAGCTAAACGTCGAAGTCCACGCGGAACTACTAGCGAGACTGAGGTCTCTCTGCAAAAACATAAATTAAGCAAACGTGAGTACAAAGGTACTCAGCAAGACTTACATCAGAACTAGCTACATATGCATCGGTATCAACAAAGGGGTGGTGGAGTTTGACTGCAGCAAGCCAGCTTTGACTCGGTGGCTATCCTAAACTACGACTGAAAGTAACTCTTTTGAGGTGGCGCACACGAGTCCACATGTTCACCAATCAATACACCACTATGGATCCGCTCCCGTCTCCCTACGAGAAGGCCATCCATAGCACTCACGCTTATCTTGCGCGTTTTAGAGTATCCACTTTAACTTGTCTATGAACTGTAATAGGCAACCCAGAAGTCCATTTCCGCGGACACGGCTATTCGAATAGATTATATTTAACCCTGCAGGGGTGTACTTCTTCACACACGCTCTCACCACTTACCGCCGTTTACACGACATGTACTCGGCAACCTTCAAGCGGAGGCCCAGCGAGGGTGTCGGCCACGACCTGACTAACCACACAAGTCTCTCGTCCAGGTTTATCGCCTATTTGGGTTCCATCCGTGGGAAGATCCGGCCGGGGTGTCGCTCACGGCCCCAAACGATGTGTACAGGGTTCCCGCATCACCAAACGGGCAATCGGTACACCGTGCCATGTACCTGCCGTGTCACAGCCCACCCCGAGGGTCAGCGCTGCGCACGACCTCCAGTAAACTATAAACACCAGAAACTAGTTGCAACTCCTGGACAGAGATCATGTTGATTAATAAGTCGAGAGAGTCAATTAAGGATCCTAATGTGTGGTAGTAGCTGTTTCATGGACCAACCAACACAGATCTCAGTTCCTGAGGACGGCTGCAATGAGACAACCCACCATGTACTCCTACATGACCTCTCATCGCTACCTTTACCAAATCGTGTTCACACACTTAGCTCACATAGTAGGACATGTTCACCACATTCCAATTCATCCCCGATGAATCAGACCTGACACAACTCTAAGCAATAGCAGGCATAACCAGAAAGCATGAATGAGTAGGCACAACATGGCTCAAACAACTCCTACTCATACTAGTGGGTTTCAACTATTTACTGTGGCAATGACGGGTCATGCAGTGGAAAGGGGTTCAACTACCGCAGCAGATAACAATTGAAGCGTTGTTGTCCTAATGCAGTAAAAGAGAGCAAGAGCGAGAGAGTGGGATTGTATCGGAATGCTCAATGGGGTTTTGCTTGCCTGGCACTTCTGAAGATAACATTGAGTCTTCATTAGTGTCATCGAACTCATCGTCGGATCGTCGTCTACTGAGAGGGAACAAAACCGACAAACAGAGAAAGAACACAATCAATGCAATGCAACAATATGATGCATGATCATGACATGGCAATATGCTGTTGATTGAGCTAATGCAACTAGCAACACAATTAAATGAAGTTGGTTTGAACCCAAGATTCAAATTCAAACTCCATATGTGAGTATTTAATTGTCATTTAATTGATTTGACCTGATCAGCAGGTTTAACTTGTTCAAACATGCATGAAAATGCCTTAAACAGATTCCTTGGATTTTTCTGATCATTTTTCATATATAAATTATTTTCATCTGAGCTACGGTTGATTTTATATGATTTTTAGAAGTTTTGGCTATTTTCTGAAATAAATAAATCATTTATGATTTATTTAAAATTCCAGAAAACACTTATTGCGTCAGCACTGCGTCAACATGACGTCAGCAGGTCAAAGGGCTGGTCCAGGTCAAACCTGACGTGTGGGGTCCACACGTCAGTGACACAACAGTTAAACAGGCTTAACTAAACTTAACAAAAGATTAAACTAAACTAAATAGGCACTGGGGCCCACAAGTCAGTGTCAAGGTGGTTAATTAAAACTGGTTTAGTAACTAAACTAATTTTGTGGGGCCCTGGGTCCACCTGTCATCGACCCAGGGGGGGGGGTCATTAGCACTAATTAAAAAGTACCCGCCGGAGTAACTCGCCGGCGACCACGATCCGCGGCGGTGTCTCGCCGGAGTGGTTCGGAATTCGCGTACATGGGATGGTTTTGGGCGCGCTTAGTCCCGTTGGAAAGCTGGCACTCGGCCGCATCCAACGGTGCGAGCCGTTCGTCCTGGGGTGGCCGGAATCGTCACCGGCGTCGAGCGAGGCGGCGGCCGGAGCTCGGGTAACGACGGGGTAGGTGCTGCGGGGCTCAGGCATATGCATCAGTATCAACAAAGGGGTGGTGGAGTTTGACTACATCAAGCCAGCTTTGACTCGGTGGCTATCCTAAACTACGACTGCGAGTAACTCTTTTGAGGTGGCGCACACGAGTCCACATATTCACCAATCAATACACCACTATGGATCCGCTCCCGTCTCCCTACGAGAAGGCCATCCATAGCACTCACGCTTATCTTGCGCGTTTTAGAGTATCCACTTTCACTTGTCTATGAACTGTAATAGGCAACCCAGAAGTCCGTTTCCGCGCACGGCTATTCGAATAGATTATATTTAACCCTGCAGGGGTGTACTTCTTCACACACGCTCTCACCACTTACCTCCGTTTACACGACATGTACTCGGCAACCTTCACGCGGAGGCCCAGCGAGGGTGTCGGCCACGACCTGACTAACCACACAAGTCTCTCGTCTAGGTTTATCACCTATTTGGGTTCCATCCGTGGGGAGATCCGGCCGGGGTGTCGCTCACGGCCCCAAACGATGTGTACAGGGTTCCCGCATCACCAAATGGGCAATCGGTACACCGTGCCACGTACCTGCCGCGTCACAGCCCACCCCGAGGGTCAGCGCTGCGCACGACCTCCAGTAAACTACAAACACCAGAAACTAGTTGCAACTCCTGGATAGAGATCATGCTGATTAATAAGTCGAGAGAGTCAATTAAGGATCCCAATGTGTGGTAGTAGCTGTTTCATGGACCAACCAACACAGAACTCAGTTCCTGAGGACGGCTACAATGAGACAACCCACCATGTACTCTTACATGGCCTCTCATCGCTACCTTTACCAAATCGTGTTCACACACTTAGCTCACACAGTAGGACATGTTCACCACATTCCAATTCATCCCCGATGAATCAGACCTGACACAACTCTAAGCAATAGCAGGCATAACCAGAAAGCATGAATGAGTAGGCACAACATGGCTCAAACAACTCCTACTCATACTAGTGGGTTTCAACTATTTACTGTGGCAATGACGGGTCATGCAGTGGAAAGGGGTTCAACTACCGCAGCAGGTAACAGTTGAAGCGTTGTTGTCCTAATGCAGTAAAAGAGAGCAAGAGCGAGAGAGTGGGATTGTATCGGAATGCTCAATGGGGTTTTGCTTGCCTGGCACTTCTGAAGATAACATTGAGTCTTCATTGGTGTCATCGAACTCATCGTCGGAACGTCGTCTACTGAGAGGGGACAAAACCGACAAACAGAGAAAGAACACAATCAATGCAATGCAACAATATGATGCATGATCATGACATGGCAATATGCTGTTGATTGAGCTAATGCAACTAGCAACACAATTAAATGAAGTTGGTTTGAACCCAAGATTCAAATTCAAACTCCATATGTGATTATTTAATTGTCATTTAATTGATTTGACCTGATCAGCAGGTTTAACTTGTTCAAACATGCATGAAAATGCCATAAACAGATTCCTTGAATTTTTCTGATCAATTTTCATATATAAATTATTTCCATCTGAGCTATAGATTATTCTCTATGATTTTTAGAAGTTTTGGCTATTTTCTGAAATAAATAAATCATTTCTTATTTATTTAAAAACCCAGAAAACAGATACTGCATCAGCATGACGTCACTCTGGCGTCAGCAGGTCAGCGGCTGGTCTAAGTCAAACCTGACGGGTGGGGTCCACACGTCAGTGACTCAACAGTTAAACAGGTTTAATTAAACTTAACAGAATTTTAAACTAAACTAAATAGGCACTGGGGCCCACTGTCAGTGACTCTAGGTTAGTTAACAAAGACTGTTAGTGCTGATTTAATACTAACTAAAAGTGTCAGTGGGGAATGGGCCCACATGTCAGCGAGAGAAAGGGTTAATTAGCTGGGTAATTAGTCCCTAACGATGGTGCCACGTCAGCTCGCCGGAGTCTTGCCGGCGGCGACCTAAACGACGGCGGCTCGGCTCGGATTTGAGCTACGGTTGGTGGTTTGGCGAGCTGAGGACTCCGGGGAGTAGCTCTTGCTCGTCCGCATCCAAAGGACCAGACGAGAGGCCGCGGGGTGGCCGGAAGGTGACCGGCGACGAGGTTTGGCGGCGGCGGAGTTCGGACGTAGACGAAAACAACGCCGCAGAGCACGGCAGGAGCAACGGTTGGTTGCTACGGCCCCGTGGTGACGCGCTGAGTGCGATGGCGAGCTCGGATGCGAGCTATGGTGGTTGTGGCCACGGCGGTGACAGGCTCAGCGGCGGCCGGCGACGGAGAGGAAGGGGGCGACGGCTAAGGGGCGCGCGTGAAGGAAAGGACGGAGGGAAAAGGTTCAGTGGCTCACGGCGGTTCGGCTGGTGCAGACGGAGGGGCCGGGGAGGCGTTGGTTGCCGCGAATCGCCGGTGAGGTCGACGGCGGCCGAAGGTTGAAGAAGACGATGGTGAGGGCGTTCGGGGGCTTCCGGCGTCGGGCGGCTTGGCGAGGAGGAAGAGAGGGACGAGGCGAAGCTCGTGGACGAGTCGAAGAGGCTCGGGGGTCACGGTGGCTACGGCTACGGCAACGACGGCGACGGTGGCGCTCGGCCAAGGTGAACAGCGGCGAGGGAGAGAGCCAGGGGGAAAAAATGAGGCGAGGGTGAGAGAGAGGGGGACTAGCGAGTCCCTGGACGTCTCCAGGCGCGAGGAGAAGCAGGAGGTGGCAAGCAGGAGCTGGCCAGGGCGAGCGCGCGCTCGACAGCGAGCTGCTTCTACTGGCGGAGGAAGACGACGCGGTGGGGGTGGGCTGGGCCTGGCAGGCCGGCTGTCTATGGGCTTCTAGTGGGCTGGACAGGTAAGAAGGCCCAGGTACTTCTCTCTCTCTTATTTTCTTTCTGTTTTCTATTTCTGTTAGTTTGTTTTGATTTAGTTTATAGCCCAAATCATTTTAATAAATCCTAAAAATAATTGTGGGCATTAAATAAATTATTGCAGAGACCCTCAACTATTTTCAGAATTGTTGGAGCATTTAAAAATATTAAAAATATTTACATGCCCCAATTTAAATACCTATTGATTTAATTCAAAGCCCAAAAATTCCCTAAAAATGTTCAATATTTTTGGTTTGGATCAGAACCCATGCCAAAATTATCACACATTGATGAAGGCATTTCTGGGTTTATTGAAAAGGATTTTAATTTGAACCTAGTTGAGTTCATTTAGTGCTAGGGTTTGATCAATCCCCATTTCAAGTTAACAAAAATTAAACATGATGCACACATGAGGCTAGCCTAGAGCATTACCAAAAGCTAGGGATGTGACAACTCACCCCTACTAAACAAGAATCTCGTCCCGAGATTCAGGACGTGAGATAAGAAATCAGAGGGGACACTAGCTAACACAATCTTCTTGATCCAGTTCTCCTCCTCGAAATTGTTGATTCGTAGCATCATGTTGATCCTGACATCCTTGATTACTAGATCTTTGTCCAACACAGTGACAACAGAAGAAACTCTGCAATAGTTGATCTTGTGAGAGATCGGGCAACTCAAGATCAACTCTTGGAGTGAGACGTTGAAACATCTCTTGAGCTGAGACACGGAGTACACCTCCAGGGGGATGGAATGAAACAAACGATGAAGGTTCACCTAGTGGCAATAATTCCACACCTAAGAAGATGGTGACGATACCACCAGACGGGGCACCTTTAGGGAAGGTGACTCGTAGAGTTATTCCTTTAAGTGGCAAAAAGAATTACTTTTGATATAGAGATCATTGGAACTCTCTATACCAGCCTAAGGCAAACACAATCAATCGTTTGACGGAGTCCGAAGGAATGGCATTCTCGGCCAGAATGGATGATGTGGACTACCTTGTAAAGAACAAAGCCAAGGTTGATTTTTCTTATCACCAGAAATGGATGGGATCCATGGTAAAATGGCACATTGGCGGTGCAAGCTGGGAGCAAAATGCAAATGCTGGGAATGATTCTGGTAACTGGGGAGAAACCCAACAGTAGAGAGTAAATTGCTCTTTGAGAGGTTACAACATAACCAAGAACACTGGGAGCAATCCCGGTTAGTGTCGAGGATAACACCTAGTGCTTGTGCGTGCTCTCAAGAACTTGAGTATTCCCACATTCATCAAGGTTTTACCAATATCCGTGTCAAGGATCCTGGCAACATCATATACTACCATGATGAATAACGATGGATGATGCAGATGCAAGGAAGATAACACTTTCCTAGATTTCACCTTAGCGGGGCCAAGGGGCAAAATCTGGACGATCAACCGAGAGACATTTAGCACTCCGCTACTAATGTTCTCCTTGATGTGCTAGCACAACCCATTTGTCATAATGGTTTGGTACCTAGAACGACAAGTAAAGATCGGACTTCAGGAGCACAAAAATCCATAAGGAAGAACTAGGGAGTAATTCCTACGAAGTCCTTATGGGGAGGTGGCCAACTTCTTCAAACAAGATACTACAACAATAGGTCTTCCGGTGGGGTGTGTTGGCCACGACATCCACTTTACCGGTTATCGAGAGACCAATATTATAGTTCTTGGAAAATGCTCCAACCATCATATCTGCCTGAGATTCAGTTCTGGTTGGTGTCAGGATATTCCAGACTCATCGAGTCTAGAAGGAATGAATGTTTGCAACACAATTCGACGAGACGGCGTTGCGAGATTCTCAGGAATGAACTACGATAGCAGCTCCAAAACATGAGCTGGTTCTGCTACAAAACCTGTGAACACGTTGTCCCAGACAAACGTGACCACATAGTAGTCTTATAATAAAATACTATCGAGTTCAGATTGGGAATCATCATTGGAGATAACGAAGTCTTGTGCATATCCGTCCGGGCCCTTCGGGAATAGCATTTGAACTTCTTTTCTTTGAACAAATCAATCAGTGGCTTGGTGTGCTAGGGATACATACAGAATGAAGATGATCAGTCTATCAGACCATAGAATACTTCGCACGTATGCATGACTGACTTGGGATGACTCCAGAGGAGGTAGAAACATGCTTTCTCGAATTCACGGCGGCAACTTGCATCAAATGCTCATGAATTAGAGGAAGTCACTTCTTTCTTCCGCACATATGCTTCACGAACGGGTCATGAAGATAATGCTTATAAAAGTTTCCAATACTAACTGGATGTTCAACATAGATCATGGAGAAGATAACAATATTGCTGATGGGCTCAACAACAATTCATCCAGGTTTCCATGGAGATGGAATTCCATAATTATGTGAACAAGTGATAGTATTGGTCAGACCAATAGATGTAATGGTGTATGCTCGAGGGATCAATCACGAGTAAGACAACGTTATGAATATCGTTGGTTCTGATTTGATTCGAGGATAGCCCACACCCAAATCAAAGTTTTGGACAAGATAATAAATCCACAAATGATCACGGGGATCAATTGGAGAAGATATCATCTATCTTCAATACACACACAAGATATCCCTTTGGAGTGAGCTATGTGGGTTAAGCTTTTATCTTCCAACTCTCCAAGTTGTTGTTTAGCTTAACCAACTAGTTCGGGGTATCCAACACAGATTCTTGGAGAAGTGGTGGTTTATAAGAAACCAACTTGATTCACGAGCTCAACATAACAGTCAGGGAACAACCCGGTAATACTTCCGAGAAGATATTCAGAAAATCACGAACCACCGATGTGTTACTAAGCTCGAGAACAATCTTGCTTTTCGGGGCAAGACGATATAATCAAATGAGCAAGGAATTAACAAAATCTTAACTCATCAATCAAGGAGTGCACCAAGAAAGTGGACTAGGTAGCACGATCAATCTTAGAATGGTGATTAGCAAACAACACGCTAAGAATGAAATTGTTGTCCTTTAACTACCAAGCAACGAAGTTGCTAGGAGTATTGATTTCACACATCACAATCCACTTATCAGTATTCCGGCTACGATAACACGAAGACCGAGGAATGAACGATAATGGCGAGAAGTATCACTGTATCAAGAGTTTATAAGAGGTTGTGCAATTCCCATGACATTCTTGACATAAAGATGGTAATACTCCAGGATAGAGCAGTTTAGAAGCTGCGTTAGCATTCTTCATCTGCGAAGTACATCTTCTTTGACCCAATCCTGGATATGGATAGGGTACTGGAGTTTATTTCTCCTAGTCATTCCAGAATAGAATGGCTTGACAGACCACAAGAGTAAAAGGCATCGATGAACACGAGTGCACGACTACTCCTGACTATCAATTGATAGACGAGGGTCATAAAACAACTACAAGGAGAAAACTAAAGGAACATTTAATTCCTGAGTTGTGGATGCATAGATTAACAAGTCGAATGAGTTCAACTTTTTTTTTCTTCCGGATAACCCATGCAGAAAGGTAGAACTGGCAGAGTCACAATATAAATGGAGTACTACTCAAGAGCACTCGGGTTGTGATCTTTTGGTTCAGAAGAACTTCTGCCAAGGATGGTTCATGGTATTTGGAAGAAGGATATACCACGGACCTCGAGGACTATCACAAAGTTACTAATATCCTAAAGGGACGAGCAAATACTACCGACAGGATATAAGTGGAGTGAGTCTTGGGTTCAAGAACCCAGGAATAGAATGCCTACTAACTAAATAGCATCAAGGGATGCTTTCGAGAATGATGGCCAAAATCACCACACTGGAATATAAAACATTGCTGGATTACTGGTTGATCCTCTAAGACAGCTAGGGTCATAATAATAACTCCAACATATATGTCGAGGTAACAGAGTACCTCAACACACTGACTAGGGTGATTAATCTGGCCTAAAAGGACATCGGAAATAGGGAGGAAAGGTTTGCAAATGCATCAGACTATTTGGAAACCTGGGATAACTCGGACAGCATAATGGCTGCAAATGCCCGAAAATACTTTTGAGATCAGACAAAAGGATAGCATAACCACCCAACATCATAATGTCAAGGTTCTGAGATCAACAATTGAACACACAGAGGAAAAATAAACTGTACTGAGAGTTGAATCCACAATAACGTGATCCTGATAAATAGAATGAGAATCCTAGTTCTTAATCCCCGTAGAAAGAAGAAGGTGACTCAGATCAGAAGGTCATAGGGTAAAGGAGTAAAAAGAGCCTTACGTTCCCTTCCACAAACAATTCCCTTAATATAACTAAAGAGTTTCGCGACACGACTTCGACCAGTTTGGCTTGCTAATCCTACTGGCAGTCAGGCTCTAATACCAAAGCTGTCAGGACCCCGATCCTATGTCACACAGGTCTAGCCTGTAACACACCATATCACTTTGCGGCCTCACGCACGGTATTCCACGGGTGCCACCTTACCTGGCCCGGGACCATTTGCGCATTTTGGCACACGTATATGATAGTGTCGCTAGCATCCATATGACAGAGAACCCGGGCCGACATGACCAGTTATAAACCAAAAGTGGCACTAAATTACAGAGACAGGCATACATGACCCAGCAACGAACGTGTCGGTCATCAACGTATGAACCCAAGTCGTAGCAAGCTACAAGGACTTAAAGGAACAACGCGTGACATTTCCCCTAAGGGACAGACACAGGAATGAAGAAGGACACATGCCGGCCATCCTAAGTGTTCCGGAGCAGTAGCAAGCTACCAAGGCTCAGTGGAAGCACTAGGAGACATTTCCCTGTAAGATAGGCTACCAAAGGTAAACAACTAGGTGTCAGATCCCACACATAGCAATACAAATTACACGTATGCATAACATGCAAGTATGTGATGTACAACATGGCATCACAACATAACTCAACAACTCATATAGATAAAGGCCCAGAAGAGCCATCATAGCATTTATTACAATCAGAGGTCACATGACCCAACATACAGGGCATACAGGCAACGGAAGCATTACATGTCTGAGTACAGACATCTAGAAATGAAAAAGACTAAGAAGCCTGACTATCTACAAGACCCCCCCAAGGGCACAAGATCGTAGCTGAGGTAACAAGCTAAAC
Source organism: Secale cereale (assembly GCA_902687465.1). Lineage (NCBI taxonomy): Eukaryota > Viridiplantae > Streptophyta > Magnoliopsida > Poales > Poaceae > Secale > Secale cereale. The sequence continues at coordinate 771,920,388 of LR738710.1, forward strand.
GTCGAAGTCCACGCGGAACCACTAGCGAGACTGAGGTCTCTCTGCAAAAACATAAATTAAGCAAACGTGAGTACAAAGGTACTCAGCAAGACTTACATCAGAACTAGCTACATATGCATCGGTATCAACAAAGGGGTGGTGGAGTTTGACTGCAGCAAGCCACCTTTGACTCGGTGGCTATCCTAAACTACGACTAAAAGTAACTCTTTTGAGGTGGCGCACACGAGTCCACATATTCACCAATCAATACACCACTATGGATCCGCTCCCGTCTCCCTACGAGAAGGCCATCCATAGCACTCACGCTTATCTTGCGCATTTTAGAGTATCCACTTTCACTTGTCTATGAACTGTAATAGGCAACCCAGAAGTCCATTACCGCGGACACGACTATTCAAATAGATTATATTTAACCCTGCAGGGGTGTACTTCTTCACACACGCTCTCACCACTTACCGCCATTTACACGACATGTACTCGGCAACCTTCAAGCTGAGGCCCAGCGAGGGTGTCGGCCACGACCTGACTAACCACACAAGTCTCTCGTCCAGGTTTATCGCCTATTTGGGTTCCATCCGTGGGGAGATCCGGCCGGGGTATCGCTCACGGCCCCAAACGATGTGTACAGGGTTCCCGCATCACCAAACGGGCAATCGGTACACCGTGCCACGTACCTGCCGCGTCACAGCCCACCCCGAGGGTCAGCGCTGCGCATGACCTCCAGTAAACTACAAACACCAGAAACTAGTTGCAAATCCTGGACAGAGATCATGCTGATTAATAAGTCGAGAGAGTCAATTAAGGATCCCAATGTGTGGTAGTAGCTGTTTCATGGACCAACCAACACAGAACTCAGTTCCTGAGGACGGCTACAATGAGACAACCCACCATGTACTCCTACATGGCCTCTCATCGCTACCTTTACCAAATCGTGTTCACACACTTAGCTCACACAGTAGGACATGTTCACCACATTCCAATTCATCCCCGATGAATCAGACCTGACACAACTCTAAGCAATAGCAGGCATAACCAGAAAGCATGAATGAGTAGGCACAACATGGCTCAAACAACTCCTACTCATACTAGTGGGTTTCAAATATTTACTGTGGCAATGACGGGTCATGCAGTGGAAAGGGGTTCAACTACCGCAGCAGGTAACAGTTGAAGCGTTGTTGTCCTAATGCAGTAAAAGAGAGCAAGAGCGAGAGAGTGGGATTGTATCGGAATGCTCAATGGGGTTTTGCTTGCCTGGCACTTCTGAAGATAACATTGAGTCTTCATTGGTGTCATCGAACTCATCGTCGGAACGTCGTCTACTGAGAGGGGACAAAACCGACAAACAGAGAAAGAACACAATCAATGCAATGCAACAATATGATGCATGATCATGACATGGCAATATGCTGTTGATTGAGCTAATGCAACTAGCAACACAATTAAATGAAGTTGGTTTGAACCCAAGATTCAAATTCAAACTCCATATGTGATTATTTAATTGTCATTTAATTGATTTGACCTGATCAGCAGGTTTAACTTGTTCAAACATGCATGAAAATGCCATAAACAGATTCCTTGAATTTTTCTGATCAATTTTCATATATAAATTATTTCCATCTGAGCTATAGATTATTTTCTATGATTTTTAGAAGTTTTGGCTATTTTCTGAAATAAATAAATCATTTCTGATTTATTTAAAAACCCAGAAAACAGATACTGCATCAGCATGACGTCACTCTGGCGTCAGCAGGTCAGCGGCTGGTCTAAGTCAAACCTGACGGGTGGGTTCCACACGTCAGTGACTCAATAGTTAAACAGGTTTAATTAAACTTAACAGAAGTTTAAACTAAACTAAATAGGCACTGGGGCCCACTGTCAGTGACTCTAGGTTAGTTAACAAAGACTGTTAGTGCTGATTTAATACTAACTAAAAGTGTCAGTGGGGAATGGGCCCACATGTCAGCGAGAGAAAGGGTTAATTAGCTGGGTAATTAGTCCCTAACGATGGTGCCACGTCAGCTCACCGGAGTCTTGCCGGCGGTGACCTAAACGACGGCGTCTCGGCTCGGATTTGAGCTACGGTTGGTGGTTTGGCGAGCTGAGGACTCCGAGGAGTAGCTCTTGCTCGTCCGCATCCAAAGGACCAGACGGGAGGCCGTGGGGTGGCCGGAAGGTGACCGGCGACGAGGTTTGGCGGCGGCGGAGTTCGGACGTAGACGAAAACAACGCCGCAGAGCACGGCAGGAGCAACGGTTGGTTGCTACGGCCCCGTGGTGACGCGCTGAGTGCGATGGCGAGCTCGGATGCGAGCTATGGTGGTTGTGGCGACGGCGGTGACAAGCTCAGCGGCGGCCGGCGACGGTGAGGAAGGGGGCGACGGCTACGGGGCGCGCGCGAAGGAAAGGACGGAGGGAAAAGGTTCAGTGGCTCACGGCGGTTCGGCTGGTGCAGACGGAGGGGCCGGGGAGGCGTTGGTTGCCGCGAATCGCCGGCGAGGTCGACGGCGGCCGAAGGTTGAAGAAGATGATGGTGAGGGCGTTCGGGGGCTTCCGGCGTCGGGCGGCTTGGCGAGGAGGAAGAGAGGGACGAGGCGAAGCTCGTGGATGAGTCGGAGAGGCTCGGGGGTCACGGTGGCTACGGCTACGGCAACGACGGCGACGGTGGCGCTCGGCCAAGGTGAACAGCGGCGAGGGAGAGAGCCAGGGGAAAAAAAATGAGGCGAGGGTGAGAGAGAGGGGGACTAGCGAGTCCCTGGACGTCTCCAGGCGCGAGGAGAAGCAGGAGGTGGCAAGCAGGAGCTGGCCAGGGCGAGCGCGCGCGCGACAGCGAGCTGCTCCGACTGGCGGAGGAAGACGACGCGGTGGGGGTGGGCTGGGCCTGGCAGGCCGGCTGTCTGCGGGCTTCTAGTGGGTTGCACAGGTAAGAAGGCCCAGGTACTTCTCTCTCTCTTATTTTCTTTCTGTTTTCTATTTCTGTTAGTTTGTTTTGATTTAGTTTATAGCCCAAATCATTTTAATAAATCCTAAAAATAATTGTGGGCATTAAATAAATTATTGCAGAGACCCTCAACTATTTTCAGAATTGTTGGAGCATTTAAAAATATTAAAAATATTTACATGCCCCAATTTAAATACCTATTGATTTAATTCAAAGCCCAAAAATTCCCTAAAAATGTTCAATATTTTTGGTTTGGATCAGAACCCTTGCCAAAATTATCACACATTGATGAAGGCATTTCTGGGTTTATTGTAAAGGATTTTAATTAGAACCTAGTTGAGTTCATTTAGTGCTAGGGTTTGATCAATCCCCATTTCAAGCTGTCAGGACCCCGATCCTAAGTCACACAGGTCTAGCCTGTAACACACCATATCACTTTGCGGCCTCATGCACGGTATCCCCACGGGTGCCACCTTACCTGGCCCGGGACCGTTTGCGCATTTTGGCACACGTATATGATAGTGTCGCTAGCATCTATATGACAGAGAACCCGGGCCGACATGACCAGTTATAAACCAAAAGTGGCACTAAATTACAGAGACAGGCATACATGACCCAGCAACGAACGTGTCGGTCATCAACGTATGAACCCAAGTCGTAGCAAGCTACAAGGACTTAAAGGAACAACGCGTGACATTTCCCCTAAGGGACAGACACAGGAACGAAGAAGGACACATGCCGGCCAGCCTAAGTGTTCCGGAGCAGTTTCAAGCTACCAAGGCTCAGTGGAAGCACTAGGAGACATTTCCCTGTAAGATAGGCTACCAAAGGTAAACAACTAGGTGTCGGATCCCACACATAGCAATACACATTACACGTACGCATAACATGCAAGTATGTGCTGTACAACATGGCATCACAACATAACTCAACAACTCATATAGATAAAGCCCAGAAGAGCCATCATAGCATTTATTACAATCAGAGGTCACATGACCCAACATACAAAGCATACAGGCAACGGAAGCATTACATGTCTGAGTACAGACATCTACAAATGAAAAAGACTAAGAAGCCTGACTATCTATAAGACCCTCCCAAGGGCACAAGATCATAGCTGAGGTAACAAGCTAAACGTCGAAGTCCAAGCGGAACCACTAGCGAGACTGAGGTCTCTCTGCAAAAACATAAATTAAGCAAACGTGAGTACAAAGGTACTCAGCAAGACTTACATCAGATCTATCTACATATGCATCCGTATCAACAAAGGGTGGTGGAGTTTGACTGCAGCAAGCCAGCTTTGACTCGGTGGCTATCCTAAACTACGACTGCAAGTAACTCTTTTGAGGTGGCGCACACGAGTCCACATATTCACCAATCAATACACCACTATGGATCCACTTCCGTCTCCCTACGAGAAGGCCATCCATAGCACTCACGCTTATCTTGCGCGTTTTAGAGTATCCACTTTCACTTGTCTATGAACTGTAATAGGCAACCCAGAAGTCCATTTCCGCGGACACGGCTATTCGAATAGATTATATTTAACCCTGCAGGGGTGTACTTCTTCACACACGCTCTCACCACTTACCGCCGTTTACACGACATGTACTCGGCAACCTTCAAGCGGAGGCCCAGCGAGGGTGTCGGCCACGACCTGACTAACCACACAAGTCTCTCGTCCAGGTTTATCGCCTATTTGGGTTCCATCCGTTGGGAGATCCGGCCGGGGTGTCGCTCACGGCCCCCAAACGATGTGTACAGGGTTCCCGCATCACCAAACGGGCAATCGGTACACCGTGCCACGTACCTGCCGCGTCACAGCCCACCCCGAGGGTCAGCGCTGCGCACGACCTCCAGTAAACTACAAACACCAGAAACTAGTTGCAACTCCTGGACAGAGATCATGCTGATTAATAAGTCGAGAGAGTCAATTAAGGATCCCAATGTGTGGTAGTAGCTGTTTCATGGACCAACCAACATAGAACTCAGTTCCTGAGGACGGCTGCAATGAGACAACCCACCATGTACTCCTACATGGCCTCTCATCGCTACCTTTACCAAATCGTGTTCACACACTTAGCTCACACAGTAGGACATGTTGACCACATTCCAATTCATCCCCGATGAATCAGACCTGACACAACTCTAAGCAATAGCAGGCATAACCAGAAAGCATGAATGAGTAGGCACAACATGGCTCAAACAACTCCTACTCATACTAGTGGGTTTCAACTATTTACTGTGGCAATGACGGGTCATGCAGTGGAAAGGGGTTCAACTACCGCAGCAGGTAACAATTGAAGCGTTGTTGTCCTAATGCAGTAAAAGAGAGAAAGAGCGAGAGAGTGGGATTGTATCGGAATGCTCAATGGGGTTTTGCTTGCCTGGCACTTCTGAAGATAACATTGAGTCTTCATTCGTGTCATCGAACTCATCGTCGGAACGTCGTCTACTGAGAGGGGACAAAACCGACAAATAGAGAAAGAACACAATCAATGCAATGCAACAATATGATGCATGATCATGACATGGCAATATGCTGTTGATTGAGCTAATGCAACTAGCAACACAATTAAATGAAGTTGGTTTGAACCCAAGATTCAAATTCAAACTCCATATGTGATTATTTAATTGTCATTTAATTGATTTGACCTGATCAGCAGGTTTAACTTGTTCGAACATGCATGAAAATGCCATAAACAGATTCCTTGGATTTTTCTGATCATTTTTCATATATAAATTATTTTCATGTGAGCTACGGTTGATTTTATATGATTTTTAGAAGTTTTGGCTATTTTCTGAAATAAATAAATCATTTATGATTTATTTAAAATTCCAGAAAACACTTATTGCGTCAGTACTGCGTCAACATGACGTCAGCAGGTCAAAGGGCTGGTCCAGGTCAAACCTGATGTGTGGGGTCCACACGTCAGTGACACAACAGTTAAACAGGCTTAACTAAACTTAACAAAAGATTAAACTAAACTAAATAGGCACTGGGGCCCACAAGTCAGTGTCTCGGTGGTTAATTAAAACTGGTTTAGTAGCTAAACTAATTTTGTAGGGCCCTGGGTCCACCTGTCATCGACCCAGGGGGGGGGTCATTAGCACTAATAAAAAGTACCCGCCGGAGTAACTCGCCGGCGACCACGATCCGCGGCGGTGTCTCGCCGGAGTGGTTCGGAAAACGCGTACAGGGGATGGTTTTGGGCGCGCTTAGTCCCATTGGAAAGCTGGCACTCGGCCGCATCCAACGGTGCGAGCCGTTCGTCCTGGGGTGGCCGGAATCGTCGCCGGCGTCGAGCGAGGCGGCGGCCGGAGCTCGGGTATCGTCGGGGTAGGTGCTGCGGGGCTCAGGGAAGCGAGCGAAGTGGTGCTACGGGCTCCTGGGGGCTCGGTGAGCACGGTGACGCGCTCAGTTCTGGGCTTGCGCGTCTGTGGCTACGACGGCGACGAGCTCAGCGGCGGCCGGCGATGGTAAGGAAGAGGGCGACGGCTACGGTGAGCTACAGGCCACGGGGACAGGGGGAAGCGACTCGGAGGCTCACCGCGGTTCGTTTGAAGAAGACGGCGAGCCCGGGGGCGGCCTGGCGGCGACGAATCGTCGACGGCGGTCACCGGACGCAGAGGAGGGGAATGACGGCGTTGCGGGTGAGGGGGAGCTCCTGGCGTCGCATGAGATGAAGGAGAGGAAGAGGGGGAGCACGGCGGAGCTCGAGGGCTCATCGGAGGGGCGAGAGGTGGACGGTGGCCGTGGTGGTGCTCGCCGGCGGCGACGGCTACGTTCGGTCGCCGCGTGAGAGAGAGACAGAGGAGGGAGGAGAGAGTAGCGAGTGAGGAGGGGAGGTCGAGGGGGTTCCAGGGGGCGCGTGGCGTTCGTCCAGGCATCGGGGAGGGAAGCAAGCAGGGAGGAGGTGGAGGCCGCGGGCGTGCGCCGTCGCCACGCACCTGCCTGTCCTCCTGGCCGGGGGTTGAAGACGCCCTTGCCCCTGGTGGGCTGGGCCGGCCAGATGGGCCACACAGGTAAGGCCAGGTACTTTCTCTCTCTCACTCTTTTCTGAAAATAGTTTCTGTTTTCTATTTTCTGCTTCTGTTTTAATTTCTTTTGCCACTGTTTTGAAATTTAAACAATGCCAAAAACTCCTCTGAACAATTTTATGTTGCTAGATGGACTTTTCCAAAAGCACATAAAATATTTCAAAGTTATTTGAAAATATATTCTATATATTATGAATATACTTCCAAATTCAAATACAATAATAAATTAAATTCCCTGCCCAAAATATTCCACAGAAATGTCCATTATTTTTGGTTTGCTGCAAAAGCCTTGCCAAAAATATCCAACAAATATTAGGAACATTTTGGAAACATAGAATGCAATTTTTTTCTTGACTGGACCTACTTGGAAATTGAAGTGCTAGGGTTTTGAACAATCCCCATTTCAAGTTAAATGGAAATTAAACATGAAGCATGATGATCAGGCAAGGACCACAGGGGTTGCTCTAGGGATGTGACAACTCACCCCTACTAAACAAGAATCTCGTCCCGAGATTCAGGACGTGAGATAAGAAATCAGAGGGGACACTATCTAACACAATCTTCTCGATCCAGTTTCCCTCCTCGAAATTGTTGATTCATTGCATCATGTAAATCTTGGCATCCTTGATTTCGAGATCTTTGTCCAAACGGTGACGATGAGAGAAACTCTACAAAATTGATCTTCCGAAAGATCGAGCAATTCAAGATCAGCTTATGGAGTGAGACGTTGAAACATCTCTTGAGCTGAGACACGGAGTACACCTCCAGGGGGATGGAATGAATCAAACGATGAAGGTTCACCTAGTGGCAAAAATTCCACACCTAAGAAGATGGTGATCGATGTCACCTGGCGGGGTACCTTAGAGAAGGTGACTCGTAGAGTTACTCCCTTAAGTGGCAAAAAGAATTACTTTTGATATAGAGATCATTAAGATTCCCTATACCAGCCTAAGGCAAACACAATCGATCGTTAGACGGAGTCCGAAAGAAGGACATACTCGTCCAGAATGGATGAGTGGACTATCTTGTTAAAGACAACACAAGGGATGATTTGGTTATCATCGGAGATGGATGGGACCCATGGCAATTCCACTCCTGAGGATAATCCTGAACAGCAGTGATTGAGAATAGTAACCCATGGAGAATTGGCACATTTGCGGTGCAAGCTGGGAACAAAATGCAAATGCTGGGAATGATTCTGGTAACTGGGAAGAATCCCAGCAGTAGAGAGTAAATCTACTCTTGAGGGGTCATAGCATAACCAAGAGCACTGGGAGCAATCCCGGTGAGTGCCGGTGATAACACCTAGTGTTTGTGCGTGCTCTCAAGAACTTGAGCATTCCCATATTCATCAAGGTTTTATCAATACCCGTGCCAAGGATCCTGGCAACACCACATACTACCATGATGAATAATGATGGATGATGCAGATGCAAAGGAAGACAACACTTCTCAGATTTCACCTTGGCGGGGCCAAGGGGACGAAATCTGGATGATCAACCGAGAGACATTTAGCACTCCGCTTCTAATGTTCTCCTTGATGTGCTAGCACAACCCATTTATCATAATGGTTTGGTACCTAGAACGTCAAATAAAGGTCGGACTTCAGGAGCACAAAAATCCATAAGGAACAACTAGGGAGTAATTCCTACGAAGTCCTTATGGGGAGGTGGCCAACTTCTTCAATCAAGATACTACAACAATAGGTCTTCTGGCTGGGTGGATTGGCCACGACATCCACTTTACCGGTTATCGAGAGACCAATATTATAGTTCTTGGGAAAAGCTCCAACCATCATATATGCCTGAGATTGAGATCTGGCTGGTGTCAGGATATTCCAGACGTCATGTTTGGAAACGAAAGTTTGCAACACAAACCGATCAGATGGCGTTGCGAGATTCTCGGGGAGTGAACTACGATAGCAAGCTCCAAAACATGAGCTAGTTCTGCTACGTACCTGTGAACACGTTGTCCCAGACAAACGTGACCACATAGTAGTCTTATAATAAAATACTATCGAGTTCTGGTCGGGAACCATCAACAAGGATAGCGAAGTCCTATCATAAGTCATGATTCTTAAGAGGGAACTTCTTCTCCTTGAACAAATCTATCAGTGGCTTGGTGTGCTAGGGATACATACAGAATGAAGATGATCAGTCTATCAGACCATAGAATACTTTGCACGTATGCATGACTGACTTGGGATGACTCCAGAGGAGGTAGAAACATGCTTTCTCGAATTCACGGCGGCAACTTGCATCAAATGCTCATGAATTAGAGGAAGTCACTTCTTTCTTCCGTACATAGGCTTCACGAACGGGTCATGAAGATAATGCTTATAAAAGTTTCCAATACTAACTGGATGTTCAACATAGATCATGGAGAAGATAACAATGTTGCTGATGGGCTCAACAACAATTCATCCAGGTTTCCATATAGATGGAATTCCATGACAATGTGGACAAAGTGATAGCATTGGTCAGACCCAAAAGATATAATGAGGTATGCTCGGGGAACACCCACGAGTAAGACAACATTAAGAACATCGTTGGTTCTGATTTGATTTGATGATAGCCCATACTCAAATCAAAGTTTTGATATGACAATAGATCCAACAACTGATCACAGGGACCAACTGATGAAGATGTCATCTATCTTCAACACACGCAAACATATCCCTTGAGATGAACTAAGCTGGCAAGCTTTTATCTTCCAACTCTCCAAGTTATTGTTTTAGCTTAACCAACCAGTTCAGGGTATCCAATACAGATTCTTGGAGAAGTGGTGGTTTATAAGGAACCAACTTGATCACGAACTCAACATAGCGGTTAGGTGACAACCTGGTAATACTTCCGAGAAGATATTCGGAAAATCACGAACCACCGATGTGTTACTAAGCTCGAGAACAATCTTGCTTTTCAGGGCAAGACGATATAATCAAATGAGCAAGGAATTAACAAAATCTTAACTCATCAATCAAGGAGTGCACCAAGAAAGTGGATTAGGTAGCACGATCAATCTTAGAATGATGATTAGCAAACAACACGCTAAGAATGAAATTGTTGTCCTTTAACTACCAAGCAACGAAGTTGCTAGGAGTATTGATTTCACACATCACAATTCACTTGTCGGTATTCCGGTTATAACAACGCGGAGACCGAGGAATGAGCGATAATGGCGAGAAGTATCACTGTATCAAGAGTTTATAAGAGGTTGTGCAATTCTCATGACATCCTTGACATAAGATGGTAATACTCCAGAATAGAACAATTTAGAAGCTGCATTAGCATTCTTCATCTGCGAAGTACAACTTCTTTGACCAAATCCTGGATATGGATAGGGTACTGGGGTTTGTTTCTCATAGTCATTCCAGAATAGAATGGCTTGACGGACCACAAGAGTAAAAGGCATCGATGAACACAAGTGCACGACTACTCCTGACTATCAACTGATAGACGAAGGTCATAAAACAACTGAAAAGGGACAACTCAAAGGAACATATATCTTTCTGATTTGTGGATGCATAGGTTAGTATGTCGAACGAGTTCCACATATTTCTCCCGGATAACCCATGCAGAAAGGTAGGACTGGCAGAGTCGCAATATGAATGGAGTACCACTCAGGAGCACTCTGGTTGTGATCTTTTGGTTCGGGAGAACTTCTGCCAAGGATGGTTCATGGTATTGGAAGAACGATAACCACGAACCTCGAGGACTATCACAAGGTTACTAATATCCTAAGGAACGAGCAGATACTATCAACAAGAAGTAAGTAGAGTGAATCTTGGGTTCAAGAACCCAGGAATAGAATACCTACCAACTAAATAACATCACGGGATGCTTTCGAGAATGATGGCCAAAATCATCACACTGGAATATATAACATTGCTGGATTACTGGGTGATCTTCTAAGATACTTAGGGTCATAATAATAACTCCAACATATGTGTCGAGGTAACAAAGTACCACAACTCACCGTCTAGTGTGGTTAATCTGGCCTAAAAGGACATTAAGAACAGGTAGGAATGAGTTGCAAATGCATCAGATTGTTTAGAGACCTGGGATGACTCGGACAACATAACGGCTGCAAATGCTCGAAAATACTTTTGAGATCCAAACAAAAGGGTAGCATATCCACTTAACATCATCATGTCAAGGTTCTGAGACCAATAGTTAAGCAAACAGAAGTAGTAGAAACTGAGCTGAGGGTTGAATCCACAATAACGTGATCCTGATAGACATAAGAGAAAACCTAGTTCTTAATCCCCGTGGAATAGAAGAAGGTGACTCAGATCAGAAGGTCATAAGGTAAAGGAGTAAAAAGAGCCTTACGTTCCCTTCCACAATCAATTCCCTTATATAACCAAAGAGTTTCTAGACACGACTTCGACCAGTTTGGCTTACTAATCCTACAGGCAGTCAGGCTCTGATACCAAAGCTGTCAGGACCCCGATCCTAAGTCACACAGGTCTAGCCTGTAACACACCATATCACTTTGCGGCCTCACGCACAGTATCCCCACGGGTGCCACCTTACCTGGCTCGGGACCGTTTGCGCATTTTGGCACACGTATATGATAGTGTCGCTAGCATCTATATGACAGAGAACCCGGGCCGACATGACCAGTTATAAACCAAAAGTGGCACTAAATTACAGAGACAGGCATACATGACCCATCAACGAACGTGTCGGTCATCAACGTATGAACCCAAGTCGTAGCAAGCTACAAGGACTTAAAGGAACAACGCGTGACATTTCCCCTAAGGGACAGACACAGGAACGAAGAAGGACACATGCCGGCCAGCCTAAGTGTTCCGGAGCAGTAGCAAGCTACCAAGGCTCAGTGGAAGCACTAGGAGACATTTCCCTGTAAGATAGGCTACCAAAGGTAAACAACTAGGTGTCGGATCCCACACATAGCAATACACATTACACGTACGCATAACATGCAAGTATGTGCTGTACAACATGGCATCACAACATAACTCAACAACTCATATAGATAAAGCCCAGAAGAGCCATCATAGCATTTATTACAATCAGAGGTCACATGACCCAACATACAAAGCATACAGGCAACGGAAGCATTACATGTCTGAGTACAGACATCTACAAATGAAAAAGACTAAGAAGCCTGACTATCTATAAGACCCTCCCAAGGGCACAAGATCATAGCTGAGGTAACAAGCTAAACGTCGAAGTCCATTCGGAACCACTAGCGAGACTGAGGTCTCTCTGCAAAAACATAAATTAAGCAAACGTGAGTACAAAGGTACTCAGCAAGACTTACATCAGATCTATCTACATATGCATCCGTATAAAGCCCCCGAACGCCCTCACCATCGTCTTCTTCAACCTTCGGCCGCCGTCGACCTCGCCGGCAATACGCGGCAACCAACGCCTCCCCGGCCCCTCCGTCTGCACCAGCCGAACCGCCGTGAGCCACTGAACCTTTTCCCTCCGTCCTTTCCTTCGCGCGCGCCCCGTAGCCGTCGCCCCCTTCCTCACCGTCGCCGGCCGCCGCTGAGCCTGTCACCGCCGTGGCCACAACCACCATAGCTCGCATCCGAGCTCGCCATCGCGCTCCGCGCGTCACCACGGGGCCGTAGCAAACAACCGTTGCTCCTGCCGTGCTCTGCGGCGTTGTTTTCGTCTACGTCCGAACTCCGCCGCCGCCAAACCTCGTCGCCGGTCACCTTCCGGCCACCCCGCGGCCTCCCGTCTGGTCCTTTGGATGCGGACGAGCAAGAGCTACTCCCCGGAGTCCTCAGCTCACCAAACCACCAACCGTAGCTCAAATCCGAGCCGAGCCGCCGTCGTTTAGGTCGCCGCCGGCAAGACTCCGGCGAGCTGACGTGGCACCATCGTTAGGGACTAATTACCCAGCTAATTAACCCTTTCTCTCGCTGACATGTGGGCCCATTCCCCACTGACACTTTTAGTTAGTATTAAATCAGCACTAACAGTCTTTGTTAACTAACCTAGAGTCACTGACAGTGGGCCCCAGTGCCTATTTAGTTTAGTTTAAACTTCTGTTAAGTTTAATTAAACCTGTTTAACTGTTGAGTCACTGACGTGTGGACCCCACCCGTCAGGTTTGACTTAGACCAGCCGCTGACCTGCTGACGCCAGAGTGACGTCATGCTGATGCAGTATCTGTTTTCTGGGTTTTTAAATAAATCAGAAATGATTTATTTATTTCGGAAAATAGGCACAACTTCTAAAAATCATAGAAAATAATCTATAGCTCAGATGGAAATAATTTATATATGAAAATTGATCAAAAAAAATTCAAGGAATCTGTTTATGGCATTTTCATGCATGTTTGAACAAGTTAAACCGGCTGATCAGGTCAAATCAATTAAATGACAATTAAATAATCACATATGGAGTTTGAATTTGAATCTTGGGTTCAAACCAACTTCATTTAATTGTGTTGCTAGTTGCATTAGCTCAATCAACAGCATATTGCCATGTCATGATCATGCATCATATTGTTGCATTGCATTGATTGCGTTCTTTCTCTGTTTGTCGGTTTTGTCCCCTCTCAGTAGACGACGTTCCGACGATGAGTTCGATGACACGAATGAAGACTCAATGTTATCTTCAGAAGTGCCAGGCAAGCAAAACCTTATTGAGCATTCCGATACAATCCCACTCTCTCGCTCTTGCTCTCTTTTACTGCATTAGGACAACAACGCTTCAACTGTTACCTGCTGCGGTAGTTGAACCCCTTTCCACTGCATGACCCGTCATTGCCACAGTAAATAGTTGAAACCCACTAGTATGAGTAGGAGTTGTTTGAGCCATGTTGTGCCTACTCATTCATGCTTTCTGGTTATGCCTGCTATTGCTTAGAGTTGTGTCAGGTCTGATTCATCGGGGATGAATTGGAATGTGGTGAACATGTCCTACCGTGTGAGCTAAGTGTGTGAACACGATTTGGTAAAGGTAGCGATGAGAGGCCCTATAGGAGTACATGGTGGGTTGTCTCATTGTAGCCGTCCTCAGGAACTGAGTTCTGTGTTGGTTGGTCCATGAAACAGCTACTACCACACATTGGGATCCTTAATTGACTCTCTCGACTTATTAATCAGCATGATCTCTGTCCAGGAGTTGCAACTAGTTTCTGGTGTTTGTAGTTTACTGGAGGTCGTGCGCAGCGCTGACCCTCGGGGTGGGCTGTGACGCGGCAGGTACGTGGCACGGTGTATCGATTGCCCGTTTGGTGATGCGGGAACCCTGTACACGTCGTTTGGGGCCGTGAGCGACACCCCGGCCGGATCTCCCCACGGATGGAACCCAAATAGGCGATAAACCTGGACGAGAGACTTGTGTGGTTAGTCAGGTCGTAGCCGACACCCTCGATGGGCCTCCGCTTGAAGGTTGCCGAGTACATGTCGTGTAAACGGCGGTAAGTGGTGAGAGCGTGTGTGAAGAAGTACACCCCTGCAGGGTTAAATATAATCTATTCGAATAGCCGTGTCCGCGGTAATGGACTTCTGGGTTGCCTATTACAGTTCATAGACAAGTGAAAGTGGATACTCTAAAACGCGCAAGATAAGCGTGAGTGCTATGGATGGCCTTCTCGTAGGGAGACGGGAGCGGATCCATAGTGGTGTATTGATTGGTGAATATGTGGACTCGTGTGCGCCACCTCAAAAGAGTTACTTTCAGTCGTAGTTTAGGATAGCCACCGAGTCAAAGCTGGCTTGCTGCAGTCAAACTCCACCACCCCTTTGTTGATACCGATGCATATGTAGCTAGTTCTGATGTAAGTCTTGCTGAGTACCTTTGTACTCACGTTTGCTTAATTTATGTTTTTGCAGAGAGACCTCAGTCTCGCTAGTGGTTCCGCGTGGACTTCGATGTTTAGCTTGTTACCTCAGCTACGATCTTGTGCCCTTGGGAGGGTCTTGTAGATAGTCAGGCTTCTTAGTCTTTTTCATTTGTAGATGTCTGTACTCAGACATGTAATGCTTCCGTTGCCTGTATGCCCTATATGTTGGGTCATGTGACCTCTGATTGTAATAAATGCTATGATGGCTCTTCTGGGCCTTTATCTATATGAGTTGTTGAGTTATGTTGTGATGCCATGTTGTACAGCACATACTTGCATGTTATGCGTACGTGTAATGTGTATTGCTATGTGTGGGATCCGACACCTAGTTGTGTACCTTTGGTAGCCTATCTTACAGGGAAATGTCTCCTAGTGCTTCCACTGAGCCTTGGTAGCTTGCTACTGCTCCGGAACACTTAGGCTGGCCGGCATGTGTCCTTCTTCGTTCCTGTGTCTGTCCCTTAGGGGAAATGTCACGCGTTGTTCCTTTAAGTCCTTGTAGCTTGCTACGACTTGGGTTCATACGTTGATGACCGACACGTTCGTTGCTGGGTCATGTATGCCTGTCTCTGTAATTTAGTGCCACTTTTGGTTTATAACTGGTCATGTCGGCCCGGGTTCTCTGTCATATGGATGCTAGCGACACTATCATATACGTGTGCCAAAATGCGCAAACGGTCCCGGGCCAGGTAAGGTGGCACCCGTGGAATACCGTGCGTGAGGCCGCAAAGTGATATGGTGTGTTACAGGCTAGACCTGTGTGACTTAGGATCGGGATCCTGACAGCTTTGGTATCAGAGCCTGACTGCCTGTAGGATTAGCAAGCCAAACTGGTCGAAGTCGTGTCTAGAAACTCTTTAGTTATATTAAGGGAATTGTTTGTGGAAGGGAACGTAAGGCTCTTTTTACTCCTTTACCCTATGACCTTCTGATCTGAGTCACCTTCTTCTTTCTACGGGGATTAAGAACTAGGATTCTCATTCTATTTATCAGGATCACGTTATTGTGGATTCAACTCTTAGTACAGTTTATTTTTCCTCTGTGTGTTCAATTTTTGATCTCAGAACCTTGACATTATGATGTTGGGTGGTTATGCTATCCTTCTGTCTGATCTCAAAAGTATTTTCGGGCATTTGCAGCCGTTATGCTGTCCGAGTTATCCCAGGTTTCCAAATAGTCTGATGCATTTGCAAACCTTTCCTCCCTATTTCCGATGTCCTTTTAGGCCAGATTAATCACCCTAGTCAGCGTGTTGAGGTACCCTGTTACCTCGACATATATGTTGGAGTTATTATTATGACCCTAGCTATCTTAGAGGATCAACCAGTAATCCAGCAATGTTTTATATTCCAGTGTGGTGATTTTTGCCATCATTCTCGAAAGCATCCCTTGATGCTATTTAGTTAGTAGGCATTCTATTCCTGGGTTCTTGAACCCAAGACTCACTCCACTTATATCCTGTCGGTAGTATTTGCTCGTCCCTTTAGGATATTAGTAACTTTGTGATAGTCCTCGAGGTCCGTGGTATATCCTTCTTCCAAATACCATGAACCATCCTTGGCAGAAGTTCTTCTGAACCAAAAGATCACAACCCGAGTGCTCTTGAGTAGTACTCCATTCATATTGTGACTCTGCCAGTTCTACCTTTCTGCATGGATTATCCGGAAGAAAAAAAAGTTGAACTCGTTCGACATGTTAATCTATGCATCCACAACTCAGGAATTAAATGTTCCTTGAGTTGTCTCCTTGTAGTTGTTTTATGACCCTCGTCTATCAATTGATAGTCAGGAGTAGTCGTGCACTCGTGTTCATCGATGCCTTTTACTCTTGTGGTCTGTCAAGCCATTCGATTCTGGAATGACTAGGAGAAATAAACTCCAGTACCCTATCCATATCCAGGATTGGGTCAAACAAGATGTACTTCGCAGATGAAGAATGCTAATGCAGCTTCTAAACTGCTCTATCCTGGAGTATTACCATCTTTATGTCAAGAATGTCATGGGAATTGCACAACCTCTTATAAACTCTTGATACAGTGATACTTCTCGCCATTATCGTTCATTCCACAGTCTCCGTGTTATCGTAGCCGGAATACTGATAAGTGGATTGTGATGTGTGAAATCAATACTCCTAGCAACTTCGTTGCTTGGTAGTTAAAGGACAACAATTTCATTCTTAGCGTGTTGTTTGCTAATCACCATTCTAAGATTGATCTTGCTACCTAGTCCACTTTCTTGGTGCACTCCTTGATTGATGAGTTAAGATTTTGTTAATTCCTTGCTCATTTGATTATATCGTCTTGCCCCGAAAAGCAAGATTGTTCTCGAGCTTAGTAACACATCGGTGGTTCGTGATTTTCTGAATATCTTCTCGGAAGTATTACCGGGTTGTTCCCTGACTGTTATGTTGCGCTCGTGAATCAAGTTGGTTTCTTATAAACCACCACTTCTCCAAGAATCTGTGTTGGATACCCCGAACTAGTTGGTTAAGCTAAACAACAACTTGGAGAGTTGGAAGATAAAAGCTTAACCCACATAGCTCACTCCAAAGGGATATCTTGTGTGTGTATTGAAGATAGATGATATCTTCTCCAATTGATCCCCGTGATCATTTGTGGATTTATTATCTTGTCCAAAACTTTGATTTGGGTGTGGGCTATCCTCGAATCAAATCAGAACCAACGATATTCATAACGTTGTCTTACTCGTGATTGATCCCTCGAGCATACACCATTACATCTATTGGTCTGACCAATACTATCACTTGTTCACATAATTATGGAATTCCATCTCCATGGAAACCTGGATGAATTGTTGTTGAGCCCATCAGCAATATTGTTATCTTCTCCATGATCTATGTTGAACATCCAGTTAGTATTGGAAACTTTTATAAGCATTATCTTCATGACCCGTTCGTGAAGCATATGTACGGAAGAAAGAAGTGACTTCCTCTAATTCATGAGCATTTGATGCAAGTTGCCACCGTGAATTCGAGAAAGCATGTTTCTACCTCCTCTGGAGTCATCCCAAGTCAGTCATGCATACGTGCGAAGTATTCTATGGTCTGATAGACTGATCATCTTCATTCTGTATGTATCCCTAGCACACCAAGCCACTGATTGATTTGTTCAAAGAAAAGAAGTTCAAATGCTATTCCCGAAGGGCCCGGACGGATATGCACAAGACTTCGTTATCTCCAATGATGATTCCCAATCTGAACTCGATAGTATTTTATTATAAGACTACTATGTGGTCACGTTTGTCTGGGACAACGTGTTCACAGGTTTTGTAGCAGAACCAGCTCATGTTTTGGAGCTGCTATCGTCGTTCATTCCTGAGAATCTCGCAACGCCGTCTCGTCGAATTGTGTTGCAAACATTCATTCCTTCTAGACTCGATGAGTCTGGAATATCCTGACACCAACCAGAACTGAATCTCAGGCAGATATGATGGTTGGAGCATTTTCCAAGAACTATAATATTGGTCTCTCGATAACCGGTAAAGTGGATGTCGTGGCCAACACACCCCGCCGGAAGACCTATTGTTGCAGTATCTTGTTTGAAGAAGTTGGCCACCTCCCCATAAGGACTTCGTAGGAATTACTCCCTAGTTGTTCCTTATGGATTTTTGTGCTCCTGAAGTCCGATCTTTACTTGTCGTTCTAGGTACCAAACCATTATGACAAATGGGTTGTGCTAGCACATCAAGGAGAACATTAGTAGCGGAGTGCTAAATGTCTCTCGGTCGATCGTCCAGATTTTGCCCCTTGGCCCCGCTAAGGTGAAATCTAGGAAAGTGTTATCTTCCTTGCATCTGCATCATCCATCGTTATTCATCATGGTAGTATATGATGTTGCCAGGATCCTTGACACGGATATTGGTAAAACCTTGATGAATGTGGGAATACTCAAGTTCTTGAGAGCACGCACAAGCACTAGGTGTTATCCTCGACACTAACCGGGATTGCTCCCAGTGTTCTTGGTTATGTTGTAACCTCTCAAAGAGCAATTTACTCTCTACTGTTGGGTTTCTCCCCAGTTACCAGAATCATTCCCAGCATTTGCATTTTGCTCCCAGCTTGCACCGCCAATGTGCCATTTTACCATGGATCCCATCCATTTCCGGTGATAAGAAAAATCAACCTTGGCTTTGTCCTTTACAAGGTAGTCCACATCATCCATTCTGGCCGAGAATGTCATTCCTTCGGACTCCGTCAAACGATTGATTGTGTTTGCCTTAGGCTGGTATAGAGAGTTCCAATAATCTCTATATCAAAAGTAATTCTTTTTGCCACTTGAAGGAATAACTCTATGAGTCACCTTCCCTAAAGGTGCCCCGTCTGGTGGTATCGTCACCATCTTCTTAGGTGTGGAATTATTGCCACTAGGTGAACCTTCATCGTTTGTTTCATTCCATCCCCTTGGAGGTGTACTCCGTGTCTCAGCTCAAGAGATGTTTCAACGTCTCACTCCAAGAGTTGATCTTGAGTTGCCCGATCTCTCACAAGATCAACTATTGCAGAGTTTCTTCTGTTATCACTGTGTTGGACAAAGATGTAGTAATCAAGGATGTCAGGATCAACATGATGCTACGAATCAACAATTTCGAGGAGGAGAACTGGATCAAGAAGATTGTGTTAGCTAGTGTCCCCTCTGATTTCTTATCTCACGTCCTGAATCTCGGGACGAGATTCTTGTTTAGTAGGGGTGAGTTGTCACATCCCTAGCTTTTGGTAATGCTCTAGGCTAGCCTCATGTGTGCATCATGTTTAATTTTTGTTAACTTGAAATGGGGATTGATCAAACCCTAGCACTAAATGAACTCAACTAGGTTCAAATTAAAATCCTTTTCAATAAACCCAGAAATGCCTTCATCAATGTGTGATAATTTTGGCAAGGGTTCTGATCCAAACCAAAAATATTGAACATTTTTAGGGAATTTTTGGGCTTTGAATTAAATCAATAGGTATTTAAATTGGGGCATGTAAATATTTTTAATATTTTTAAATGCTCCAACAATTCTGAAAATAGTTGAGGGTCTCTGCAATAATTTATTTAATGCCCACAATTATTTTTAGGATTTATTAAAATGATTTGGGCTATAAACTAAATCAAAACAAACTAACAGAAATAGAAAACAGAAAGAAAATAAGAGAGAGAGAAGTACCTGGGCCTTCTTACCTGTGCAGCCCACTAGAAGCCCGCAGACAGCCGGCCTGCCAGGCCCAGCCCACCCCCACCGCGTCGTCTTTCTCCGCCAGTCGGAGCAGCTCGCTGTCGCGCGCGCGCTCGCCCTGGCCAGCTCCTGCTTGCCACCTCCTGCTTCTCCTCGCGCCTGGAGACGTCCAGGGACTCGCTAGTCCCCCTCTCTCTCACCCTCGCCTCATTTTTTTCCCCTGGCTCTCTCCCTCGCCGCTGTTCACCTTGGCCGAGCGCCACCGTCGCCGTCGTTGCCGTAGCCGTAGCCACCGTGACCCCCGAGCCTCTCTGACTCGTCCACGAGCTTCGCCTCGTCCCTCTCTTCCTCCTCGCCAAGCCGCCCGACGCCGGAAGCCCCCAAACGCCCTCACCATCGTCTTCTTCAACCTTCGGCCGCCGTCGACCTCGCCGGCGATTCGCGGCAACCAACGCCTCCCCGGCCCCTCCGTCTGCACCAGCCGAACCGCCGTGAGCCACTGAACCTTTTCCCTCCGTCCTTTCCTTCGCGCGCGCCCCGTAGCCGTCGCCCCCTTCCTCACCGTCGCCGGCCGCCGCTGAGCCTGTCACCGCCGTGGCCACAACCACCATAGCTCGCATCCTAGCTCGCCATCGCACTCAGCGCGTCACCACGGGGCCGTAGCAACCAACCGTTGCTCCTGCCGTGCTCTGCGGCGTTGTTTTCGTCTACGTCCGAACTCCGCCGCCGCCAAACCTCGTCGCCGGTCACCTTCCGGCCACCCCGCGGCCTCCCGTCTGGTCCTTTGGATGCGGACGAGCAAGAGCTACTCCCCGGAGTCCTCAGCTCGCCAAACCACCAACCGTAGCTCAAATCCGAGCCGAGCCGCCGTCGTTTAGGTCGCCGCCGACAAGACTCCGGCGAGCTGACGTGGCACCATCGTTAGGGACTAATTACCCAGCTAATTAACCCTTTCTCTCGCTGACATGTGGGCCCATTCCCCACTGACACTTTTAGTTAGTATTAAATCAGCACTAACAGTCTTTGTTAACTAACCTAGAGTCACTGACAGTGGGCCCCAGTGCCTATTTAGTTTAGTTTAAACTTCTGTTAAGTTTAATTAAACCTGTTTAACTGTTGAGTCACTGACGTGTGGACCCCACCCGTCAGGTTTGACTTAGACCAGCCGCTGACCTGCTGACGCCAGAGTGACATCATGCTGATGCAGTATCTGTTTTCTGGGTTTTTAAATAAATCAGAAATGATTTATTTATTTCGGAAAATAGCCAAAACTTCTAAAAATCATAGAAAATAATCTATAGCTCAGATGGAAATAATTTATATATGAAAATTGATCAGAAAAATTCAAGGAATCTGTTTATGGCATTTTCATGCATGTTTGAACAAGTTAAACCTGCTGATTAGGTCAAATCAATTAAATGACAATTAAATAATCACATATGGAGTTTGAATTGGAATCTTGGGTTCAAACCAACTTCATTTAATTGTGTTGCTAGTTGCATTAGCTCAATCAACAGCATATTGCCATGTCATGATCATGCATCATATTGTTGCATTGCATTGATTGTGTTCTTTCTCTGTTTGTCGGTTTTGTCCCCTCTCAGTAGACGATGTTCCGACGATGAGTTCGATGACACCAATGAAGACTCAATGTTATCTTCAGAAGTGCCAGGCAAGCAAAACCCCATTGAGCATTCCGATACAATCCCACTCTCTCGCTCTTGCTCTCTTTTATTGCATTAGGACAACAACGCTTCAACTGTTACCTGCTGCGGTAGTTGAACCCCTTTCCACTGCATGACCCGTCATTGCCACAGTAAATAGTTGAAACCCACTAGTATGAGTAGGAGTTGTTTGAGCCATGTTGTGCCTACTCATTCATGCTTTCTGGTTATGCCTGCTATTGCTTAGAGTTGTGTCAGGTCTGATTCATCGGGGATGAATTGGAATGTGGTGAACATGTCCTACTGTGTGAGCTAAGTGTGTGAACACGATTTGGTAAAGGTAGCGATGAGAGGCCATGTAGGAGTACATGGTGGGTTGTCTCATTGTAGCCGTCCTCAGGAACTGAGTTCTGTGTTGGTCGGTCCATGAAACAGCTACTACCACACATTGGGATCCTTAATTGACTCTCTCGACTTATTAATCAGCATGATCTCTGTCCAGGAGTTGCAACTAGTTTCTGGTGTTTGTAGTTTACTGGAGGTCGTGCGCAGCGCTGACCCTCGGGGTGGCCTGTGACGCGGCAGGTACGTGGCACGGTGTACCGATTGCCCGTTTGGTGATGCGGGAACCCTGTACACATCGTTTGGGGCCGTGAGCGACACCCGGGCCGGATCTCCCCACGGATGGAACCCAAATAGGCGATAAACCTGGACGAGAGACTTGTGTGGTTAGTCAGGTCGTGGCCGACACCCTCGCTGGGCCTCCGCTTGAAGGTTGCCGAGTACATGTCGTGTAAACGGCGGTAAGTGGTGAGAGCGTGTGTGAAGAAGTACACCCCTGCAGGATTAAATATAATCTATTCGAATAGCCGTGTCCGCGGTAATGGACTTCTGGGTTGCCTATTACAGTTCATAGACAAGTGAAAGTGGATACTCTAAAACGCGCAAGATAAGCGTGAGTGCTATGGATGGCCTTCTCGTAGGGAGACGGGAGCGGATCCATAGTGGTGTATTGATTGGTGAATATGTGGACTCGTGTGCGCCACCTCAAAAGAGTTACTTTCAGTCGTAGTTTAGGATAGCCACCGAGTCAAAGCTGGCTTGCTGCAGTCAAACTCCACCATCCCTTTGTTGATACCGATGCATATGTAGCTAGTTCTGATGTAAGTCTTGCTGAGTACCTTTGTACTCACGTTTGCTTAATTTATGTTTTTGCAGAGAGACCTCAGTCTCGCTAGTGGTTCCGCTTGGACTTTGACGTTTAGCTTGTTACCTCAGCTACGATCTTGTGCCCTTGGGAGGGTCTTGTAGATAGTCAGGCTTCTTAGTCTTTTTCATTTGTAGATGTTTGTACTCAGACATGTAATGCTTCCGTTGCCTGTATGCCCTGTATGTTGGGTCATGTGACCTCTGATTGTAATAAATGCTATGATGGCTCTTCTGGGCCTTTATCTATATGAGTTGTTGAGTTATGTTGTGATGCCATGTTGTATAGCACATACTTGCATGTTATGCGTACGTGTAATGTGTATTGCTATGTGTGGGATCCGACACCTAGTTGTTTACCTTTGGTAGCCTATCTTACAGGGAAATGTCTCCTAGTGCTTCCACTGAGCCTTGGTAGCTTGCTACTGCTCCGGAACACTTAGGCTGGCCGGCATGTGTCCTTCTTCGTTCCTGTGTCTGTCCCTTAGGGGAAATGTCACGCGTTGTTCCTTTAAGTCCTTGTAGCTTGCTACGACTTGGGTTCATACGTTGATGACCGACACGTTCGTTGCTGGGTCATGTATGCCTGTCTCTGTAATTTAGTGCCACTTTTGGTTTATAACTGGTCATGTCGGCCCGGGTTCTCTGTCATATGGATGCTAGAGACACTATCATATACGTGTGCCAAAATGCGCAAACGGTCCCGGGCCAGGTAAGGTGGCACCCGTGGAATACCGTGCGTGAGGCCACAAAGTGATATGGTGTGTTACAGGCTAGACCTGTGTGACTTAGGATCGGGGTCCTGACAGTCGGTGTATGAGGCAGGCTGGTGGTGAAGAAGTGTATAAGGAACACGAAATCCTATAGGTTGGGATGGGCGTCGGTTAAGAAGATAGGTGGCTGCGGCGAGGGCCTCGGCCCAGTAGGAGGGCGGCATGTGTGCTTGAAATAAAAGTGTACGGGTGATGTCATTGAGAGAGCGCAAAGCATGCTCGGCTTTTCCATTTTGTGGGGAGGTATAGGGGCATGACATGCGAAGGTGGATGCCGTGACGAGCAAGAAACTCGACTAAGGTGGAGTTGACAAATTCGGTGCCATTATCAGTTTGTAGGGAAACGACCGGAAGGTTAAATTGTGTGCGTGCATAGGCGATGAAGTTAATGAGAATGTCGGTAGTATCGGATTTGCGCCGAAGAGGAAACGTCCACATAAAATGAGAAAAATCATCAACGACGACAAGATAATATTTAAGACTGGAATTACTCGCTATAGGAGAGGTCCACAAATCACAATGAATTAACTGAAAGGGAGCAACACAAAAGTTTTGAGACCTAGAAAACGGTAAACGGACTTGCTTGCCAAGTTGACATGCATGACTAACCATGGAAGCATTATTACATGGAATATAAAATTGTCTAGATAAATGTGACATAGCGTCACGGCCAGGTTATCCTAAGCGGCGATGCCATAGCTCGGTGGAGTCAGTGGACGCGACGAGGCCGAAGGATGATGGCGAGCTGGTGCTTGCGGAGAACTCGTAGAGAGGACCGGGGCTACTGCAGCGTATGATCTCGCGCCGGGTTCGAAGATCCTTGATGGAAAAACCAAAAGGGTCATATTCCACAGAACAAGAATTATCAATAGTAAATTGACGGGTAGAGAGAAGGTTTTTAATGATGTTAGGAACTACAAGAACGTTGTTTAACATGAACGTGCGATGGGGCGTGGATAGAGTAGTGTGACCAATAGAGGAAATAGGGAAAGCGACACCATTGCCGACTGTGACATGGGAGGAATTGGAAGTGTGAGTAGGAGAAGAAATTATACCAGGGTCAGAAACCATGTGCGAGGTGGCTCCCGAGTCCATGATCCAGTGACCGACGTTGGAGGAGGCGTCGTTCAGAGCCACCATGAGGGAGGAGCAGTCCCAGGTTGGTGTCCCGTAAGGAGTAGCAGGTGGCGGCGGGTTGGAGCCGAAGGCTTGCCCATGCAGAGGAGCCAGCTGCGTGGTGTAGGCCTGCTGGCCAGGAGGAACTCAGGTGGCCTGGCGCAGCTGCTGTCCAGCGGGTCGCGGCCCAAGGAGCCCTGGTCCGCCAGGAGGGAGGCTCGGTCCTCCAGTTGGCCTCCAGGTTGGCTGCATCTTCTGAGTCTGTCCTATGTAGGGGTTGAAGCAGATCCACGGGCCAGGCGACGATGGGAAGTTGACGCGCGAGTCGAAGGAGCCTTGGTTTCCATTGCGATCGCCGCCATTGCCACGGTAGGAGCCATCGCCGTTCTTCTTTTTCTTCTGAGAGCGGCCGTTGCCACCACCACCCCGGAGTTGCGATGGCCGCCGTGGTCACCACCGGAAGAAGAGCCCGAGCCGGCGGAGTTACCGTAGAGTATGACTTGAGGCGACGTATGGGAAGTGTTGGTGAGCTGCGTCTCACGAAGAAGCAGGAGGGACCTCGTTTGCAGGAACGTTGGGAAGGGCACTTGCATGGTGACGAGCGTCGTGATGTCGGCGAAACGAGGGCTCAGGCCGCGGAGACACGTGAGGACCAAGGTCTGGTCAGACACCGGCTGCCCGACGTCGCGAAGAGCGTCGGAGAGTGACTTCAACCGGTGGCAGTAGGCGGTAATGGTGAGGTCGCCTTGGACGACGGCGCGGAACTCCGCCTCGAGGTAAACGACGCGCGTCATCTGGTTGTCGAGGAACAGGTTGCGGATGAGCGTGTAGGCCTCGTACGCGGTCTGGTCCTCGGCCATGATGATGTCGAGGATCTCGTCGCTGATGGAGCCGTAGAGCCACGAACGGACGACGAAGTCCTGGCGGTTCCAATCGGCGTTGCGGTTGGCAGCCGGAGTGTCGGCAGAGACGTGGCCCGTGAGCTCGTACTTGCCGAGAAGGACGCTGATGAGCATGCCCACTTGGCGAAGTTCGAGGCCTTGAGGTCGAGGACGACGGGGACATGCGTCTTCACGCTAGCGACGTTGACGGCCAGGGATGCTGGCGAGACAGCCGGCACCACATCGGTGGAGAGGGGGCCCGAGGTCATGGCCATGGAGACAGAGGAAGTCTGGGCTGATGAACTCATGGCGGCGGCGGAAGCTTAGGTCAAGACCGAGAAAGCTGATACCATATAAACGAGCAAGAAAGATGAGGGAAGACGCCACACAATCGGGGCGATCAGCTCTGTATAAATAGCACGATTACATGGAGCCTTGGAAGCCAAGGAACGTGCCTCCTCGTATCAATCTACAACCGAACAGAATCAGAAAGATACGGAGGTAGTCTATAGCTATACAAGGTATGAACTTTAACACCAACGGCTCGACGGGCCCTTGACTTGCGCCCTGATCGGGGGCGCCCAACCCTCTTCTGGTTGGTGGGACTCTATCGCCAGCGCTATAAAGAGAGGTGGGGCCGGACGCACAGATCACGAGGTTGAAATCTATCCCAGATCAAGCTGGCGATGGTTAACCATTATCCGTGCCCCCGTGGATAATTACTCTATTAGGGGACGGGGGTGTGCCAGCTTTAATACCCATAAGGAAGCTTGTGGGTCAAATACATTACCCAGCGTGTATGACGGGGATGGGGATGGGATAGCATTACCCATGCCCGTTACCCGCCTTACCCGTGTAGGCCTTACATGCAAGCTCAAAAATTAGTAGAGCCCTTATCCACTAAATTTTTTCACCCATCCCACCCCTTTGGCCAAAAAGCCCATGGAAAACCCTAACCTATACAAAACATACTATTTATTGTGCTGACATGCTATTTTTTCTACTAAAATGCTATATGAGTTTGTTGCTGATAGCGTCTATGGGTTTCCCCACGGGTATAAAAACCCGGCGGGGATGGGGATGGAAATATTTGTATCCCCGCAGACGGGTATGGGGATGAGGACGGGCATGGTAAGGCTGTCGCGGGGACGGGGATGGGAGTCCAATACCCGCTGTTAGAATTATAATATAAGTCATGTACCCCTTTGTATTTATCCCGTTGTATAAGGGTTTCCTGCATATGTTCCACACCTGTACATGTATATATATCGGCCTATGGCCTCATGGGAATACAAGTTGCTTTCCTAACATGGTATTAGAGCTTTAGGGTTTTTTTCGCACGCGCAACTCGTGCTCCTATCGATCCACGCCCTCGTCGATCTCCCCCCTACTACAGCACGCTCGAACTTCTCCAGCTGCCAAGGGCGCCCGGTTCCTCCCATTGCTAGGTCCTCCAGCACTCCAGGGGCGCCCGATCCCTAGGGCTCCCAATTCCTCGAGTCGCCAGGGCTACCTGATCCAGTCGCCAGAGCCCGATCCAGTCGCCAGAGTCCAAGCCGCGCCTAGCCTTTCTTTGGATCCAGCCGCGCCTGCCTCTCCTGCGATCCAGCACTCCTGACGGCAGCCTGGGTGCCAGCGCCGATTTTCCTGCAGCCATACCTGCTGCTAGCGACGGCTGTCTGCGGTTCTCGTCGGGATCGTCTCGTACTCATTTTCGAAAAAGAAAGAAAAAAATGTCTGCTGCATCTGGCTATGTTGCTGTTCCTCGCTGTCCGGTGATCTTTGATGGTATCAACTACACCGAGTTCACTGGCTTCATGCGCATTCACATGCGTGGCATCCGTCTCTGGGGTGTTCTTTCTAGCGAGGTCTGTTGTCCGCCACGTCCGGTTCCTCCGGTTGCTCCTACTCCGTCGACTCCACTGGTTCTTCCTATGGATGCTAATCAGGCCGCCAAGGATGCGGCTAAGCTTGCTGATGAGGCTGCTGATCGTGCTTATGATGAGAGGGTTTTGGTTTATGAGGAGGCTCTTCAGACGTATCATGGTGCTTTGTCTGTTTACACCCAGTGGCTCGAGGATGATGCTCGTGCTGCAGCTGTTCTCACTGCTAGTGTTCTGCCTCGGTTTGCTTCTGAGTTTCTGGGTCTTCCTACTGTCTTTGAGATGTGGATCCGTCTTCGTCAGCGCTATGAGCCCTCTGGTGATGCCTTATACTTTTCTGTGGTTCGTCAGGAGCATGCTCTTCAGCAGGGTGACTCTATTGTTGATGACTTCTATGCATAGAGTTCTGCTATCTGGCGCCAGCTTGATTCTCTCCGCAATGCTAGTTGTCGTACTTGCCCCTGTTGCCAGGCTGTCCAGGCCAATTTGGAGTTTCATCGCGTCTACGAGTTCCTGTCTCGGCTCCGTAAAGAGTTTGAGCCCCGGCGTGCTCAGTTGTTTGCTCGTGGCCGTATTTCTCTCATGGAGGCACTTTCTGAGATTCGTGCTGAGGAGACTCACTTACGTGGTGCTGGTTTGCTGCAGGTGTCCTCTGTCCTCGTTACTCGGGCTTCTTCCATGCCACCTGCTGCATCGATCCCTTCTCGCTCGGGTGCTCCGCCGCTCTTGCCCACTCCTTCTGGAGGCTCAGGTCGCCCCCGTCCACATTGCGACTACTGTAACAATGATGGTCATATTGAGTCCCAGTGCTACACGAAGAGGAAACACCTACGCAAGGTGCGATCATCATCTTCAGGGACTTCCTCATCTACCTCGACAGCTTCAGCCATTGCTTTGACTGAGCAGGACATTCTGAGACTTAAGCGTCTGCTCGCGGATTCAGGTTCTTCCTCGACGGGTATTGCTAGTTCTGTGACTAATGCTTCCCGCACTGAGCAACCACCCTCTACACAGTTAGGTACATCCCCATGGGTTCTGGACTCTGGAGCTTCTTTTCATATGTCTTCTCATTCTTCCACTTTGTCCTCTCTTCGCTCGCTGGATCCTCCTGTTCATGTCTTCACTGCTGATGGTACTCCACTTTCTGTTGTTAGTAGAGGCAATCTTACCACTTCTTCTTATTCGGTTCCTGATGTTGCTCATGTTCCTCGACTTACCATGAATCTGTTTTCTGCTGGTCAACTTACTGATTCTGGTTGTCGCGTCATCCTTGACGTTGACTCTTGTTCTGTCCAGGATCGTCGCACGCACACTTTGGTTGGGGCTGGCCCTCGCCGCCGTGATTCTCAGGGTCTTTGGAAGTTGGACTGGCTTCATGTTCCTTCTGCTGCCACCACCATCGCCAATTCCTCCGCTTCAGTCGCCTCCGTTACTGGTTCCTTCAAGCAATGGCATCATCGACTTGGTCATCTGTGTGGTTCTCGGTTGTCGTCTTTAGTTCGTCGAGGTCTTCTGGGGTCTGTCTGAGGAGATGACTCTTTAGAGTGTCAGGGTTGTCGTCTTGGCAAGCAGATTCAGTTACCATATTCACATAGTGAGTCAGTGTCTAAGCGTCCTGTCGATTTAGTCCATTCTGATGTATGGGGTCTGGCTCCTTTCGTTTCGAAAGATGGTCATAAAGACTATATTATTTTCATAGATGATTTCTCTCGTTACACATGGCTTTATTTCATGACTTCTCGTAGTGAGGTGTTGCCTATTTATAAGCGTTTTGCTGCCATGGTTCATACTCAGTTCTCTTCACTCATTCGTGTTTTTCGTGCTGACTCTGCTGGCGAGTATATCTCTAAGATGTTGCGTAGTGTTCTTGCTGAGCAAGGAACTCTCTCTCAATTCTCTTGTCTTGGTGCTCATGCTCAAAATGGTGTGGCTGAGCGAAAGCATCGTCATCTTCTTGAGACGGCTCGTGCATTGATGATTGCTGCCTCTCTCCCGCCTCATTTTTGGGCTGAGGCCGTCTCCACCTCCACCTATCTTATCAATCTACAGCCTTCCGCTGCTCTACAGGGTGGTGTTCCTTTCGAGCGTCTTTTTGATCGTTCTCCCGATTATTCGATGCTTCGCTTGTTTGGTTGTGTTTGCTATGTTCTTCTTGCCCCTCGCGAACGCACCAAACTGACCTCTCAGTCTGTTGAGTGTGTCTTCTTAGGCTACAGTGATGAGCATATGGGCTATCGTTGTTGGGATCCTATCGGTCGTCGGATGCGTATCTCTCGAGACGTGACTTTTGATGAGTCTCGTTCCTTCTACCCACGCCCATCTTCCTCATCCTTTTCAGTGGAGGATCTCTCTTTCCTTACTTTTCCTGACTCACCTATCACCCTCGTCGAGTCTGTGCCTCTTCGTTCCACTCCCTCTGCTTCTCCACCTCTAGTCGATTTGCAGCCACCATCTTCCCCGGTCTCCTCGCCTAGCATGTCACCGGATACTACACCTTCATCTCCGGTGACTTCTTCGTCGCCACCCCCCGATTCTCCCTTGGCGATTCCTCCTTCTATTGTTCCTTCTTTTCCTCAGCATTACACTAGTCGTTCACGCCCTGTGGATGCCTCTGTGGATGTGTCGTCATCTTCCTCTCAGCCTACTTATGGCTTGCGTTCTCGTCCTCGTCCGCCTGTTGATCGCTTTGGATTTCCCACCGCTGGTGCTGCTGTTCTTGAGGCGACTTCTTATCATCAGGCTGTTGTTCATCCTGAATGGAAGCTTGCGATGGCAGAGGAGATTGCTGCTCTTGAACGCACTGGTACCTGAGATCTTGTTTCTCTTCCTCCCGGAGTTTGTCCCATCACTTGTAAGTGGGTCTACAAGGTTAAGACTCGCTCCGATGGTTCTCTTGAGCATCACAAAGCTCGTCTTGTGGCTCGTGGTTTTCAACAGGAGCATGGTCGTGATTATGATGAGACTTTTGCTCCTGTGGCCCATATGACCACTGTTCGTACACTTCTTGTCGTTGCCTCTGCACGCCATTGGTCTATATCTCAGCTTGATGTTAAGAATGCCTTTCTTAATGGTGAGCTGCGTGAGGAGGTGTACATGCAGCCACCACCTGGGTATTCTGTTCCTGATGGCATGGTATGTCGTCTTCGTCGCTCTCTCTATGGCCTTAAGCAAGCCCCCCGCGCCTGGTTTGAGCGTTTTGCCTCTGTGGTCAGTGCCGCTGGTTTTTCAGCAAGTGCTCATGATCCAGCATTTTTTATTCACCTTTCTCCTCATGGTCGGACTCTTCTTCTTCTCTATGTTGATGACATGATCATCACTGGGGATGACCCCGAGTATGTTGCCTTTGTAAAGGCCCGTCTTAGTGAGCAGTTTCTTATGTCTGATCTTGGACCTCTTCGCTATTTTCTTGGGATTGAAGTCTCTTCTACCTCTGATGGCTTTTTTATATCCCACGAAAAGTATATCCAAGATCTTCTTGCTCGTGCTGCTCTTACTGACAAGCGTATTGTTGAGACTCCTATGGAGCTCAATGTTCACCTCCGTGCTACTGATGGTGATCCTCTCCCTGACCTGACGCGCTATCGTCATCTTGTTGGCAGTCTTGTCTATCTAGCTGTCACTCGTCCGGACATCTCTTATCCGGTTCATATTCTGAGTCAGTTCGTCTCTGCTCCCACATCGGTTCACTATAGTCATCTCCTTCGTGTTCTCCGATATCTTTGGGGCACGATCTCTCGCCGTCTATTCTTTCCTCGCTCCAGTTCTTTACAGCTCCAGGCCTATTCGGATGCTACGTGGGCTAGTGATCCTTCATATCACCGTTCACTTTTCTGCTTACTGTGTTTTTCTTGGTGGTTCTCTCATTGCCTGGAAGACGAAGAAACAGATTGCAGTTTCCCGTTCGAGTGCCGAGGCTGAGTTGCGAGCAATGGCTCTTTTGACGGTAGAGGTGACTTGGTTACGGTGGTTACTTCAGGATTTTGGTATTTCTGTCACTACACCGACTTTGCTCTTATCTGACAGTACAGGTGCTATTAGCATTGCGCGCGGTCCTGGGAAGCATGAGCTCACCAAGCATATTGGTGTTGATGCTTTCTATGTGCTGATAACCCTCAACCGTAAGGGATCGAGATAGTCTTCGCGGGTAAGAATAACCCAATTTATTGATTCGACACACGGGGAGCCAAAGAGTATTTATAAGCTTTAACAGTTGAGTTGTCAATTCAACCGCACCTGAAATATACTTACTTGCAACAAAAGATAAGTGGTAACAGTGATATGGTAGTGATAACAGTAATAGTAAAAGTAAACAGCAAAAGTAAATAGCAGTAGTAAATGGCAAAAGTAGCAACTAGTGACAAGCAAGATTTAAAACACTGTAGGCTAGGGAGATGGATGGTTGGGCGCTGCATGGATGAGATAGATTCTAACTTGGGGCACGGCACACGGAAAAGTAATGATCATCTAGGCAAATATCAAACAATAGGCATGTATCCCGTAGGTAGTTGTGCGCGCTTGCAATAAGAACTTGCACAACATCTTTTGTCCTACCATCCCGCTACGAACGGGGCCAAAAGGAACTTATGGATATTAAGGTGCTCCTGTCAAAGAGCACCGGAACAAAGCAATGAACTCAATGGATACATGTAATCCTCAAACTACGGACCATCCCCTTTGGTGTCCCAAGCTATCACTTTTGGGATCGCCGGTTCCGAACCGTAACAGGTGCAAACAACTCATAGATAGGATCACGAACACAAATATATTCATACAAACACATATGGTTCAGATCTGAAATCATGGCACTCGGGCCCTAAGTGTCAAGCATTAAGAATAACAAGTTGAAGCAAAGATGATAAACACCATAGTAGATGATAGGCAACATGCCCCCAACGATCAGATAAACTATTACATGATCTAACTCATCCAATCCCTACCATCCCCTTCGCCTACAGCGGGGGAATTACTCACACATGGAGGGAGAAGACATGGAGGGATGATGGAGTGGTGATGATGATGACGATGGCGACGATCTCCCCTCTCCGGAGGCCAAATCAGCCTCCAGATTAGCCCTCCCGAGGAAGAACAGAGGGTGGCGGCGGCTCCGCGACGAAAAACTGTGAAAGAACTTCCGATCTGGGGTTTCTGCATCAGGAGTAAAAATACGGGCTAAAGTAGGGCACCAGGGGGTGTGGGCCCCACCCAGGCGCCCCCCCGGGCGCGGCCCGGGGCGGCGGCGCCCACAGGGCGCCTGGGCACCCCCTGGCCCCCCTCTGGCCCCACTTCTGGCATCTGGTTGCTTCGGGTGCGTGGATTTTCTGTGATTTTTCGTGGATTTTTCTGAGATACTTAAAAATCCGTTTTCCTGCACACAAATAAACCATACAGGCAGCTCTGCTGAAAACAGCGTCAGTCCGGGTTAGTTTAGTCCAAATCATGCAAGAATGAGGCCAAAACAATATCAAAAGTGTTTGGAAAAGTAGATACGTTTGAGACGTATCGACTCCCCCAAGCTTAGCATATTGCTTGTCCTCAAGCAATTCAGTTCAACGAACTGGACGCGACAAAGAAAACTTTGACAAACTCTTTTGCTTCATTAGATGTATATAAGCATGTACACGAAAAGAGTTTAGCAAGTATTGAAAAAGTACTTATGAGGACAATGCAAGGAGCAATCCTTCTTTCAAGTGACCAGTCACAAATACTTAAAAGTAAATAATATATTACTGAAAATCAAAACAAGATCACATTGCACATAGCTTGAGCATATTAGGGTGGTACCTCGCTAGCCTCCATGAGTGAAGCAAAACATAAATGCAGAGACTCCTCCAGAGTTTTAAAGGAGACTAGAACTAAGAATTTCAGAATAAATCATATCACAAGTATGCAGAAGACAATGTAATACTTTGGGACAATGCACATTACACTCAGAATGACAATTATGCTCTCCTAGTCAGTGCTTTGAAGAAAGAAGGTGAGACTCTCGAACCGTGGCTTTTATTGGCAAAGTTGAAAACCCGTGATCGGAAACAAAAACTAAACATGTACCAGAGCTCTTGGTTTTTAAAACAGAAGTAAATATGTTTTTGAGAGGTGCATATTTCGTCAACGAATGCTAGCAGATAACTCAATCACTTTTTAAGCTAGGCAAGTCTCGAGGAACGGCTCCCGCATGAGGACGATCACATCCTCTTAATCTCCTTTGTTTATCACTGCCAAAGTTTTCTGATTTCTCATGAACAAAGCGTGAAGGAGGGTTTGTTTGTTATATTATCTTTTTGAGTCGGGCGCACTCAATGCCAGTTCCTTTTCATGTTAGGGGTTTGCACATTATACATGCAATCCAAGGGTGAAACTTGTCCAACTTAAAGAGATCATGAATTAACTACTACTTCCTCATGAGCTAAAACATAGGCACAAAAAGGGAAATGCTTTTGATTAATTTCGAGATGGTACATGAAAGTCTTCGTTAGGAATGGCAGGTAAATACCATGTATAGGAAGGTATGGTGGACTCATATGGCATAACTGGTTTAAAGGGTTTGGATGCATAAGCAGTCATTCCGCTTAGTACAGGTGGAGGTTTAGCAAAAGACTGGGAAGCGACCAACTAGAGAGCAATAACGGTCATAATCATGCAGAGCGACAAAGCAACATTGAATCGGGCATGAAAGTGATATGACTATTCTGAAACTCAAAGATCATCAAGGCAGAGTAGACTTTTTAGTCTTAAACATGTGTAAGCATGTGCCAAGTCAATCCAAAAATTCTCTAAAGGGAAATACCACCTTAGTATACCAGACTATGGACAGTGCAATGCATGTAGATCATTTCAATAACACATTATATACTCTAGTTATTCGGGACTAGCCACAAGGAAAGCATGAACCACTGGAAGAGCATTGTAAACATAGCACTATGTCGCTACAAGCTGGTCTCTAGATCATAAGTACAGGCATATGTACAAAAGTTGAACCAATAAGAGTTCATACCGGTCTTCCTTGTTGCTTCCTTTCAGTCGATCTTTGTCATTACTGCTTGTCACTTGCACGATCGAACGTAGGAAATATAATCAAATGGCATCACGGACTCGAGCTGATCTCTGAAAACAAAGCAAACTAAAGAGAGAAAGGAAATCTTTTTGGATTTTTCAAAAGTTGAATAGAAAGCAAAAGAAAGAGAAAATCTTTTTTGTTGTTTTTGCAAAGAGAGAAACGAAAGAAGAACGGGCAAAAACTTCGAAAAGATCAAAGTGAATAAAACGGATAATACAATGGAAGAGTGAGAAGGGCACGTACTCCCCCAACCTTAGGCTTTTGGCCTAAGTTGGTAGCAGCTACTGCCCCCAGGAGCCTCCTGCTCCAGGGGTGTGCTGGTGAGTCCACGGGTCGTAGAAGGATGCTGGCGCGTACACCAAACTCCTCGAAGTCTCCCACGAGGAAGGTTCCGAACGCCAAACAGAGGAAGACCCTTCACCAAACTCGGTGGCGGTC
This sequence comes from Secale cereale, assembly GCA_902687465.1. Taxonomy (NCBI): domain Eukaryota; kingdom Viridiplantae; phylum Streptophyta; class Magnoliopsida; order Poales; family Poaceae; genus Secale; species Secale cereale. Next base: position 771,955,393 of record LR738710.1, read on the forward strand.
TCTTCCTGAAAATGTGGTATCTCACCGTGCCTCTCCTCGTCAAGCACAACCCCCTCCATGGGGTTATGAAACTGATGCTGGATCATGAACTCATCGAACTGGACAACATCAAAGGACCATCCGTTCCTGCGAGAAAAATCAAACAAAAGAGATGCAGGTAGACGGATCTCGCGTTCCGCGGTAGTTCCGAAACGCAAGATATAAACAAAGTTATCAAGCTCAGAACCCATGGTAACAAACTTATGCCTTTTCATAGCAGCAAGATCAAAGCTTAAATAAGTAAAAGGAGTATCATGAGGGTGTGGGGTGCCTCCAAGATGCTCTAAGATAAGTGTGGCATAAACGCCACCATATAAGTCTCCCTTGTTACCGTTCATAGCAAGGCGTCGAGCAATTAAGGTACCCAGATTATAATCAGACCTCCCTGAGAGGGCTGCTGCCAGGATAGCAATATCCGGAGCAGAAATGCTGCTCGTGTTGTCACGAGCTAACACCCCTCTAGCAATATAATATGCAAAATACCAGAGGTGAGGAAACAAGATGCTGGAGATCTTCGACCGATGAATATCCCTCGTACCCATGCTGCAGAGAGAGTTGATGACGGTTTTCAGTTTGGAGGGCTGAGTGGCCATCCTAGCCGTCCTCCCAACGTTCGGCACACCTATTACTTCACAAAAATTTCCCAAAGTCATGGTGATAAGATCATTATAAATTTTAAACTCAATAGCACCTGAATCAGGATTATATCTAAAACTGTTAATGAAACTGGAGGTGAGTTTTTGATACTGGTTAACACGGCTTGTGACGAGCCGTGTCAAACCTGCATTAGCACAAAGATTATAAAACTCATCCTTGATCCCAGCAGCTTCCATGAATTCATCACATGGAAATGTCATCGCACGTGTTGGACTTGTGTCTTCCAACAACTCCAGGGGCACATGATCTTCATTGTAGCTCACCCTAGCAGTCGATGGTGAAGCTGCGGCTCTAGTGAGTCGATCGGAGTGTGCGGGCCTCCTCTTCTCAAGCCACCCTTTTGCCCTTCCTAAGAAACTCATTTCTGGAGGGGGGTCCCGTGGGCCCCAGGCGCCCTGTGGGCGCGGCCAGGGGCTGGGCCGCGCCAGCTGGCCGCCTGGGCCACTGGTGGCCCCTCCTGGCTGGCCCCAGGACTTTCTGGGTCTCTCCCGTTGTGGAAATTTTTATTATAATTTTTCTGGAATTTTTCTGAAAACTTCACTGTTGAAAATTTTTCGAAGTTCAAAAAGCTGCGAAACTCTCTGAAAACTTTGAAGCAGTTAGTAGTATTGTGAAGCTTCAAAAAACATAAATACTTGGTACAGCAAGTAGGACAACACTAAAAACAAATGAAAACATAGCAAGCTCAACTTTTTATCCATATAAAACATGTTCACTAGTAAGGTTGATCAAGTCTTACCAACAAACAAGCGATATATAGAGCAAAAAGTCTCACCTCCTACGAAGTAATCACTGAACCTTTACCTTGATGGACATTGTCCCTACCATGATAGTTTTGTATTTGTGAGGCACATGTAGTGGACAGTCCCATTCTCCAATTTTTACGGTCTCGATATTCTCTATAGAGTTGAGGGCATGCCTCCTGTCGGTCTTCTTTGGAAAATATACCGTGTGTTCTTTATCATTCACATGGAAGGTAACCTTCCCTTTATTCTAGTCAATAATAGCACCTGCGGTGTTAAGGAAAGGTCTACCAAGAATAATGGACATGATCCCATCCTCGGGCATGTCAAGCACAACAAAATCAGTAAGAATCAAACAATTAGCAACTTCTACAGGAACATCCTCACAAATACCTATCGGAACAGCGGTTGACTTGTCAGCCATCTGAAGGGAGATATCTGTAGGAATTAGTTTCTCTAAACAAAGCCTCTCGTAAAGAGAGAGAGGCATAACACTCACTCCTGCTCCAAGATCACATAAAGCAGTTTTGACATAATTATTCTTTATGGAGCAAGGAATGGTGGGTATACCTGGATCACCGAGCTTCTCAGGAATCTTTCCACTGAAAGAATAGTTAGCAAGCATAGTAGATATTGCATCATTAGGAACTTTTCTTTTGTTAGTAACAATATCTTTCATATATTTTGAATAAGGAAGTAACTTAATAGCATCAGTCAAAGGGATTTGAAGAAAAAGAGGTTTAATCCATTCACAAAACTTATTATAATGCTCTTCTTCTTTAGATTTGATGGACTTACCTGGAAAGGGCATGGGTTTCTGTACCCATGGTTCTCTCTCCTTCCCATGTTTTCTTGCGATGAAGTCTTCTTTAGTGTACCTCTTACGTTTGTCAGGTGCTTCTTCTTCCCGAACTTCAGGCGGATCGTTCTTCTCATTATCATTACCTTCAGGTTCAGCACCGTCTTCAGTCTCAGCATCGGAAATAGATACACTGTTGGGATCAATAGCTGGCTCTTCATCTGCAATAGGATCATTAGAATTGTCAGTCTCTTTAGTTTTCTTCTTCTTCTTTGGAGAGACAACAATTTCTTCTTCGTGCATTTGAGAATCTTGCTCGATTCTCTTCGGATGTCCCTCTGGATAGAGAGGATCTTGGGTACTAGTTCCTCCTCGGGTCTTAATCCCAAAAGCCTGCAAATTATCTTGTTTGGCATTGTTAGCAAGCAAATATCTATGCACATTAGAAATTTAATCAAGTTGAGTTTGAACCATATGAAAATGCTTCACAAGACATTGAACATCATTAACTGTTCTATCTAAAACATCAAGCAGTCTTTTGATAGCAAGGGAATTATCATGCAACTGACTTTCTATCCTCTCATTAAAATGATTATGTTTCATAATAAAATTATCGAACTCATCTAAACATTGATCAGGAGGCTTACCATGAGGGATGTCACTTGCGTTGAAATCTAAAAGAGAGCGTACCTCTACCATAGGAGGGTGAGTGGTAGGCTCACACAGCTTCTCAATAGGGGGTAGATTCTTCACGTCTTCAGCTTTAATACCTTTCTCTTTAATAGACTTCTTTGCTTCTCGCATATCCTCGGGGCTTAGAACAAACATGCCCCTCTTCTTTGTTGGTGGAGGTGGTTCAGGGACGGACCAATCTTCATGGTTTTTGGCAATCCTGCCCATTAAATCTTCCGCATCGTCCGGTGTTCTTTTCCTGAAAACACAACCAGCACAACTGTCCAAATAGGACCTGGATTCATCAGTTAGACCAGCATAGAATATATCGATTAATTCATTCTTAGGGATTTCATGTCCTGGTCTAGCCCGAATCAGACCGCAGTACCTCCCCCAAGCTTTAGGGAGGGACTCATCCTGCAACTGTTTAAAGTTATAAATTCTTTGTAAAGCAGCATGTTGCATGTGAGCAGGAAAGTACTTATCAACAAAAGAGTGAGCTAAGTCCTGAGGACTCTTAATGGAACCGCATGGGAGTGAATCATACCATGCTTTGGCACCTTCCTTCAACGAGAAAGGAAGAAGCTTGGTCATATAAAAGTATCGTATCTTTTCATCTGTGGTAAACAGGCTACCTAGCTCACCAAGTTTAGTTAGGTGTGCAATAGCATCATCATTTTCTCTGCCATAAAAGGGGTCAGCTTCAACCATAGGTATAAGTGAAAGATCAACAGAGAAATCAAAATCAGGATCATCAATGCATATAGGAGATGTAGCAAATTCAGGATTAGGAACGGTTTTGTTCTTCAAAGAGTGTTTTTCAAACAGTTTCTTAATAGCTTCAGGGTCAGAGCCGGAATACTCTGTCAGTTCCCTGCATAAATCTTCATCAAGTATATAGTAATCATCATCAAGGAGACTCTCCTTGAGTTTACTCAAATCAGGATAATCATAAGTTTCACCAATAGGGTAGCGACTAACAGGGAGTTCAATTCCAGGCTTTTTAGCAGCAGCAACAGCAATTTGTTTCTCAAGAGCATAACCAAGCAAACTAATATCATCAAAAGTAGTAGAAGCATCATCAAGAGTATCAGACATAGTAACAGATTCAGTAGGAGCATCATGTGGTGGTGGTGAGGCAAACTTACTCATAACAGAAGGTGAATCAAGCGTAGCACTAGTGCTCAGAGCAGTACCTCTTCTTGTAGTGGATAGTAAGATCGGAACCTTGGGGTCTCCTTTCTTACCCATAGTGAATAAAGTGCAGCAGGTAGGATACCTCAAGTAGACTTGTAAATATTGCTATGCTCCCCGGCAACGGCGCCAGAAAACGGTACTTGATAACCCTCAACCGTAAGGGATCGAGATAGTCTTCGCGGGTAAGAATAACCCAATTTATTGATTCGACACACGGGGAGCCAAAGAGTATTTATAAGCTTTAACAGTTGAGTTGTCAATTCAACCGCACCTGAAATATACTTACTTGCAACAAAAGATAAGTGGTAACAGTGATATGGTAGTGATAACAGTAATAGTAAAAGTAAACAGCAAAAGTAAATAGCAATAGTAAATGGCAAAAGTAGCAACTAGTGACAAGCAGGATTTAAAACATTGTAGGCTAGGGAGATGGATGGTTGGGCGCTGCATGGATGAGATAGATTCTAACTTGGGGCACGGCACACGGAAAAGTAATGATCATCTAGGCAAATATCAAACATTAGGCATGTATCCCGTAGGTAGTTGTGCGTGCTTGCAATAAGAACTTGCACAACATCTTTTGTCCTACCATCCCGCTACGAACGGGGCCAAAAGGAACTTATGGATATTAAGGTGCTCCTGTCAAAGAGCACCGGAACAAAGCAATGAACTCAATGGATACATGTAATCCTCAAACTATGGACCATCCCCTTTGGTGTCCCAAGCTGTCACTTTTGGGATCGCCGGTTCCGAACCGTAACAGGTGCAAACAACTCATAGATAGGATCACGAACACAAATATATTCATACAAACACATATGGTTCAGATCTGAAATCATGGCACTCGGGCCCTAAGTGTCAAGCATTAAGAATAACAAGTTGAAGCAAAGATGATAAACACCATAGTAGATGATAGGCAACATGCCCCCAACGATCTGATAAACTATTACATGATCTAACTCATCCAATCCCTACCATCCCCTTCGCCTACAGCGGGGGAATTACTCACACATGGAGGGAGAAGTCATGGAGGGATGATGGAGTGGTGATGATGATGACGATGGTGACGATCTCCCCTCTCTGGAGGCCAAATCAGCCTCCAGATTAGCCCTCCCGAGGAAGAACGGAGGGTGGCGGCGGCTCCGCGACGAAAAACTGCGAAAGAACTTCCGATCTGGGGTTTCTGCGTCGGGAGTAAAAATACGGGCTAAAGTAGGGCACCAGGGGGTGTGGGCCCCACCCAGGCGCCCCCCCGGCGCGGCCCAGGGGGGGCGCCCACAGGGCGCCTGGGCACCCCCTAGCCCCCCTCTGGCCCCACTTCTGGCATCTGGTTGCTTCTGGTGCGTGGATTTTCTGTGATTTTTCGTGGATTTTTCTGAGATACTTAAAAATCCGTTTTCCTGCACACAAATAAACCATACAGGCAGCTCTGCTGAAAACAGCGTCAGTCCGGGTTAGTTTAGTCCAAATCATGCAAGAATGAGGCCAAAACAATATCAAAAGTGTTTGGAAAAGTAGATACGTTTGAGACGTATCATGTGCGCGCTGCTGTGGAGGATCAGGTTATTTCTCTTCAGTATGTGCCTTCCGAGTTACAGTTGGTGGATTTCCTGACGAAGGCCCAGACTAGAGCACAACATGGCTTTTATCTCTCCAAACTCAGTGTTGTTCATCCACCATGAGTTTGAGGGGGTGTTAGAATTATAATATAACTCATGTACCCCTTTGTATTTATCCCATTGTATAAGGGGTTTCCTGCATATGTTCCACACCTGTACATGTATATATATCGGCCTATGGCCTCATGGGAATACAAGTTGCTTTCCTAACATCCAATACCCGCGTGGGTAATTCCCATTACCAGCCAGAATCCCAGATAATACGTTGAGGATCCACATATGAAACTCCACCGCCGCCGCTCCTCACTCACCGCCGCCACGGCTTCACCATGGCCACTGGCTCGAACTCATCGAGCCAAGGAGAAGGTATACTACCGATCTAATCTAGCCTGCCCGATCCAAAAGCATCCATCATATGGATGTCTTTTAGAGTATATGATCAGTCATTTTGCTCCATATGTAGTCCCTAGTGAAATCTTTTAAAATACTTATATTTAGAAACGGATGAAGTATATAGTATGTTATGCCACCTTAATACTACTGTGCAAGATTGCATTGATGTTTGATTGAGCACAGAAAAATTATAGGAATCTTCATATGAGGTTGGAGTAGATGAAAAGTTTCCTATGAAATTTAGTACAAATGAATCTCCAAAAAAAACTATGAATTGCATTCCTACCAATCAAATAGTATTTCATTTACTTTGTTCATACCCGTTCACTAACTTGATTTGGTGCTATTCACAAAAATGTGTTACCTGGCATTCACCATCATCCAAGGTAAAATCGGTGTGGGAGTTTGTGTTCTTTGGCAATTTGGAATTGTAGAGATGTGTGTAGTTTTAGCAGACCATTTATTCCCACTTTTTTGTAGGTTAACTACAGAGCTACGATGTCAATCCGCATGTGGTCATCATTACAGTGTGGGGACGCGCATGTGCTTATGGCCTTTAGCTGTAGCTAGCTGAAAATGGTTTCGAGAAGTTTGTTCAACCAGTTGGTTACGAGCCACTCATAGATTATGTGGATGAGCTATGTAATCTCGTTTTTGACTGGAGGTGGTTATATTTTATTTATTTATATTTTTATTCATATTCGGCACTCTATACTTGAACTTGGTTTAGTTTAATAACATGGTTGTGTGCATCATGACTAGCCATTTCCAAAGGAAAAAAATAGAATCAAACAAGCAGATAGAGGAAAACAATCCTAACAATAAGAATCCTCCAAAATTCCTTTCAAACCCCTTTGAATCAAACATGCCCTCAAAATTTAGAATAGATAATTGTTCTACAATAATAATATCTATACTAATCACAACACCGAAAACAACAGGAGTACATGTGAGAAATAGCAAATGTATCCTGGTATAGTATGTGGTTATGATATTAGTACCTCAATCCTGATTTATTAGTCCTCTTTATAGTTTGGGTCAATCTTGACCTTTGATTTAACTATTTAAAAATAAATTATATACTCTAAAAATAGTATCAATGAAAACATCATTGAAATATGAATTCAACAATATAAGTTTCATGGCATACAATTCATAATTTGTTAGTCATATCTGGGGCCAATGCCGGACAAATATACGAAGAGGACCAATAAACCCGGACGGATGTAGTACTAAATTAGAAAAGAAAAATGTATATTTGCAAGACATCCACATATAATCTCATTAATATGACGAGGGCTATACCACATCACACACAACCTCAAAATCATGTTAGATACAACTAGTCGGTTTATGCAAAATACTAATTTATGTTCATCATCAAGCATGATTATTCAAGTTGTTAGATTAACATTGAGAGGTGTATGAAAGAAGAAACTTAATTCAAAATCTCTAGCCCCCATACTAAACTTCTTCATGCGCATGACCCCCATGTAGTTCATATCTACATGCTGTCTAGTTTGCAAAAGTTTGTCTTTCTTAACTAAAGTGAAACCCAAAGAAGTGAAACACTTCTTTGATCTGACAACCAGCATGTGAAGAGCAGCATAGAAGGATCACAGATTGGCAGAACTTTCTAACAAAATTCCAACTATGTTGTTAAGATCAGAAAATCACAAATTCAAAGGGAACCAACAAGACAACAAAGTAATAGATTGCATCTACTAACATTAGATCTTATCTACTACTCGCACAAATTTTATTAAGAAATATATCTCATCTTATACAAAAAATTAAGCAATAGATCTAATATGCTACAATAACTCCTGCATACCCACACAACTCATGTGTTCTAGATCGTAGTGTTGGAAATATGCCCTAGAGGCAACAATAAAATGGTTATTATTATATTTCCTTGTTCATGATAATTGTCTATTGTTCATGCTTTAATTGTATTATCCGGAAACAGTGATACATGTGTGAATACATAGACCACAACGTGTCCCTAGTAAGCCTCTAGATGACTATCTCGTTGATCAATAGATGGTTACGGTTTCCTAACAATGGACATTGGATGTCATTGATAAAAGGATCACATCATTAGGAGAATGATGTGATGGACAAGACCCAATCCCAATCCTAGCACTAGATCGTGTAGTTCGTTTGCTAAAGCTTTTCCAATGTCAAGTAACTTCTCCTTAGTCCATGATATTGTGCAACTCCCGGATACTGTAGGAATGCTTTGGGTGTACCAAACGTCACAACGCAACTGTGTGGCTATAAAGGTGCACTACGGGTATCTCTGAAAGTGTCTGTTGGGTTGGCACGAATCGAGACTCGGATTTGTCACTCCGTGCGACGGAGAGGTACCTCTGGGCCCACTCGGTAGGACATCATCATAATGAGCTCAATGTGATCAAAGAGTTGTTCACAGGATGATGTGTTACAGGAACGAGTAAAGAGACTTGCCGGTAACGAGATTGAACAAGGTATCGGTATACCAACGATCGAATCTCAGGCAAGTATCGTACCGATAGACAAATGGAATTGCGTACAGGATTGATTGAATCCTCGACATCGTTGTTCATCCGATGAGATCATCGAGGAGCATGTGGGAACCAACATGGGTATCCAGATCCCATTGTTGGTTATTGACTAGAGAGTCGTCTCGGTCATGTCTGCGTGTCTCCCGAACCCGTAGGGTCAACACACTTAAGGTTCGATGACGCTAGGGTTGTAGAGATATTAGTATGCGGTAACCCCAAAGTTTCTTGGAGTCCCGAATGAGATCCCGGACGTCACGATGAGTTCCGGAATGGTCCGGAGGTAAAGATTTGTATATAGGAAGTCCAATTTCGGCCACCGGGAAAGTTTCGGGGGTCACCGGTATTGTACCGGGACCACCGGAAGGGTCCCGCGGGTCCACCGGGTGGGACCACCGATCCCGAAGGGCCCCATGGGCTGAAGCAGGAAGGGAACCAGCCCCTGGTGGGCTGGTGCGCCCCCCATGGGCCTCCCCCGGCGCCTCGGGTGGGAAACCCTGGGGGTGGGGGGCGCCCCACCAAACTTGGGGGGCAAGTCCCCCCCTTGCTCCCCCCCCTTGAGATGGCATCTCTAGGGGCCGGTGCCCCCTAGGGCCCCTATATAAAGAGGGGGGAGGGCTGCGCACCCTAGCCCCTGGCGCCTCCGTCTCCCCCCGTAACACCTCTCCCTCTCGCTGAGCTTGGTGAAGCCTTGCCGAGATCCCCGCTGCATCCACCACCACTCCGTCGTGCTGCTGGATCTCCATCAACCTCTCCTCCCCCTTGCTGGATCAAGAAGGAGGAGACGTCTCTCCCAACCGTACGTGTGTTGAACGCGGAGGTGTCGTCCGTTCGGCGCTCGGTCATCGATGATTTGGATCACGATGAGTACGACTCCATCAACCCCGTTCTCTTGAACGCTTCCGCTCGCGATCTACAAGGGTATGTAGATGCACTCCCCTCTCCCTCATTGCTAGATGACTCCATAGATTGATCTTGGTGATGCGTAGAAAATTTTAAAATTCTGCTATGTTCCTCAACAGTGGTATCAGAGCTAGGTCTATGCGTAGTTACTATGCACGAGTAGAACACAAGTTGTTGTGGGAGTAGATCATGTCAATTTACTTGCCGCTAATAGTCTTATCTTGATTCGACGGCATCGTGGGATGAAGCGGCCCGGACCGACCTTACACGTACGTTTACATGAGACAGGTTTCACCGACTAACATGCACTAGTTGCATAAGGTGGCTAGCGGGTGTCTGTCTCTCCCACTTTAGTCGGATCGGATTTGATGAAAAGGTTCCTTATGAAGGGTAAATAGAAATTGGCATATCACGTTGTGGTTTTGGCGTAGGTAAGAAACGTTCTTGCTAGAAACCTATAGCCGCCACGTAAAAACTTACAACAACAATTAAAGGACGTCTAACTTGTTCTTGCAGCATGTGTCGTGTGATGTGATATGGCCAAAAGGATGTGATGAATGATATATATGTGATGTATGAGATTGATCATGTTCTTGTAATAGGAATCACGACTTGCATGTCGATGAGTGTGACAACCGGCAGGAGCCATAGGAGTTGTCTTATTGTATTGTATGACCTGCGTGTCACTGAAAACGCCATGTAATTACTTTACTTTATTGCTAACCATTAGCCATAGTAGTAGAAGTAATGTTTGGCGAGATGACTTCATGAAGACACGACGATGGAGATCATGATGATGGAGATCATGGTGTCATGCCGGTGACGATGATGATCATGGAGCCCCAAAGATGAAGATCAAAAGGAGCAAAATGATATTGGCCATATCATGTCACTATTTGATTGCATGTGATGTTTATCATGTTTTACATCTTATTTGCTTAGAACGATGGTAGTAAATAAGTTGATCTCTCACTAAAATTTCAAGAATTGTGTCCCCCCCCCAAACTGTGCTCCGTTGCTAAGGTTCGTTGTTCCGAAGCACCACGTGATGATCGCGTGTGATAGGCTCTAACGTTCTCATACAACGGGTGTAAGCTAGATGACTAGAGAGATGTCTATTTGAGTGGGAGTTCATTAAATTTGTGTAGATGAACTTAATTGTCATGAACATAGTCTAAAATCTTTACAATATGTCTTGTAGACCCAATGGCCCACGCTAATGTTGCCCTCAACTTCAATGCGTTCCTAGAGAAAACCAAGCTGAAAGACAATGGTAGCAACTATACGGATTGGGTATGTAATTTGAGGATCATCCTCATAGCTGTCAAGAAAGCATATGTACTTGAAGCACCGCTAGGTGATGCACCCGTTTTCCCAGCAGCTCAAGACGTTATGAACGCCTGGCAGTCGCGTAGTGTTGATTACTCCCTGGTTCAGTGCGGCATGCTTTACAGCTTAGAATCGGGGCTCCAAAACCATTGTGAGCAGCAGGGAGCATCTGAGATGTTCCAAGAGCTGAAAATGGTTTTCCAAGCTCATGCCCGAGTCGAGAGATATGAAGTCTCCGACAAGTTCTACAATTGTAAGATGGAGGAGAATAGTTCTCTCAGCGAGCATTGATACGTCTCCAACGTATCTATAATTTTTTATTGTTCCATGCTATTATTTATGAATTCTTGGATGTTTAATGGGCTTTATCATTCACTTTTATATCATTTTTGGGACTAACCTACTAACCCAAAGGCCCAGTCCAGATTGCTGTTTTTTTGCGTATTTCAGGGTTTTGCAGAAAAGGAATATCAAACGGACTCCAAACGGAATGAAACCTTCGTGAGAGATATTTTTGGAGGGAATCACGCACGAAATACTTCAGGGCCAAGCCAGGGGATAGAGGGGCCACCCTCGAGGGTGAGGGCGCGCCCCCTGCATCGAGAGCAGCCCGTGTGGCCCTCGGTGCCCCCTTCTTCCTATATATACCTACATACCCCAGAAACTCCATACGCAGAGAGAAAACCCTAATTCCATCGCCGTAGCTTCTGTTCCCGTGGAGATCCCATCTTGGAGCCTGTTCTGGGAGGGGGATCCATCACGGAGGCTGTCAGGGATATGACTAGCAGGTATGAACCGGCTAGTGTAAACCGGCTTAGTTATAATATGCTTGGTTGTAATATTTAGTAAAGGCTACGGCCCATGAGATCTTAGGGCCCATGTATAGAATTATGGTTTGTAAACTGCCAAGCGATGTAACTTGAGAGACAAGGAAGAAAGGACAGAGACCGAGGTGGACACAAGTATGAGCCGGCCTCGGGACTCTGTAAACCGGACCAGGCGTCACCTCTATATAAAGGGACGACCCGGCGACGGTTCAAGGACAAGCAAGATTCAACCCGTCGAGACTACAGGCAAGCGATCCGCTCCCTGTAAACCGACGCCCAAGCAATACCAAACCAACTAGACGTAGGCCTTTACCTTCATCGAAGGGGCCGAACTAGTATAAACTCTCTGTGTCCTTTGTGTGCTATGAACCCCTTCAAGCTAACCCGTGCGATGGTTCCATCATCAAGTCCGCTAAACCGGACATCTGCCGTGCTAATTCCACGACAGTTGGCGCCCACCGTGGGGCCTCCGCACGATGGTTTCGAGTTCTTGAAGGGCAGCTTCGAAGGGCTCAAGGGTTACGCGGTCGGCCGGATGACCAAGAGTCGCCGCGGCCGGATCTACATCGACGACGCAGGTTGGGGACCGGAGGCCGATTCAATCCAATACGGGTACCGGGTTCCCTTCGGTGGCATCCAAGTCTTCATTGGCAAAATCAGCGAACCGGGACCTAAGCCGGACATCTTCCCCAACATCGTCGAGCCGGCTCAGCGTGCGAGATCGGCCCGGATTCAGCCCGCCATGAAGCGAGTGTTCGTTGGAGCAATCCACGGAGTTCGAGCCGAAGACGGATCGGAATCCGATGGCGCAACAGTTGTCTACTCCGACGATGAATCTTCATCCGGAGAAACTGAGTCTTTGTATCAGTTGCAGGACGGCCGGTCTGAGGGCGAGTCCGATGGAAACAGTATTCCGGACCCCTTCGACCCGCCAAACCGGGTGGCTGTCTTTATGGCCGGTTCACAGCCCACGGTGAACAGGGCGACAGCAGAAGCTGGTGTAGGGGGGAGCGGCCCGGCCCTCTCACCTACTGACGTTCTATCCACCTTGATCGAGGAGTTCACAGCTAAAGCGGTGGAAACAGTAGCTCCAGCAGACAAGGCGCATCATGATGCAGAGCTCCTTCAGTTAAAAGGCCGGATTGATCAAATAAAGGAGGATCTGAAAGCAGAGAAGGCAATGATAGCGGTAAGACAAGCGGAGCTGAATGATCAGGCTTTTCACCTAAGGATGGAGCAAGCTTCTATGGAAGGAGTAAGGGGACGAAAATACCAGTCTCGTCTGCCGCCGGTTTATGAAGCGACGAATCTGTTCAGGACACCTGGGGCTGGGACTAGCAGTAATCCGGCGTTAAACCGGAGGGCACCCCCAGCCAGGGAGGAGCCGTTCAGCAGCCCACCGCGGAGCAAGATCGGCGGATCACGTCTGCACCTTACGTTTCCACCCCTCCAGGTCATTATTTAAATCCTTTGGATAACATCGCTGCTGCTGCTGCTGCTGCATGTTTAGCCGCTTTACCCGTGGAGGAGACGTCTCCGGTGGCATTGGAGGCGCGCAGGGTCAAGGAGCTGCTTAATACGGCGTTAATACAGCAGCAAGCATACTCTCATAGCAGGGAAAGGCTACATTCAACACCACGTCCCAGCCGGAGTTACACTCGACATTGGGAGGAGCCGGAAGTGTCTAGCAGTGAGCGCAGGCGACATCTGCGTAGACAGGATAATCCGGCAGGTGCGGATGCTCAAGCTCAAGATGTAAACTGGGTTAGGTCAGGAGCCCGGGAGGAGGTTCGTCAAACGACGCCGGTTCACACAGCCACAGCAGAAACAGGAGTTACGACGAGTTCTTTTGGGGTGCAATGTCTTATCCCCGCTTTACAGAGTGTCAAGTTGCCTAAGGATTTCAAAGGGCCCCGCAAGGTACCTAATTACACAGCGGATTTGGCTCCAGAAGCTTGGATTGACAGTTATGAGATGGCCATGGAGATGCTGGACGTGGATGAATCGGCCTATGCAAAGTACTTTACTATGATGCTTGAGGGTACAGCCCGGACCTGGCTGAAGGGTTTACCCCCGAATTCCATCGGATCATGGGGGGAACTACGCAGCCAGTTTATCAAAAACTTCAAGGATACATGCAAGCAGCCGATGTCAGTGGTGGATCTAGCAGCTTGTGTGCAAGGAGAGCGGGAGTCTACAGCTGCTTGGGTGCGGAGAGTAGCGGAGGGGACAAGGCAGGGACTTTGGAAAACAATTGCCGGTTTGAATCTTTAAAGTTAAAGCTAGGACGGCTTAAAAGGGATTGCAATGATATGGGAACTCTCATGAGTGCTTTGGTAAAGTATGGGGACTCTGACAATACCAAATATCCAGAAGCTGAAGGGGACAAGGCAGGGAAGGTTAACAAACCTGGTAAACCGGCGCAAGTTAACCCGGCTACTGCAAGTTTCCTGGGCAAGCGAAAGGCAGAAGGCGGCTCTGATTTCGTGGCCAATACTCAAGTTCAAGGGGGTTTTCAGTGTAGCATGGGCAGCCCACCTCCACAGACCGGCGGAGGAGCCGTTAGCTGGGACCAAGAGTTAGATCAGCCTTGTCCGAAGCATGGCTCGAGAAATCGACCGGCAAAACACACTATAAGAGAGTGCAGGCCCCTTATGTAAGCAATAGTGGGCCGCTTTAATCCCCATGACAGGCCTCCAAATGGCGGTTCAGGTCCAGGGTTTTATGGTCCGGGTCATCAGGGGAGCAGCTCAGGATCAGGATATAGGGGCAATAACAATGGTTATCAAAACCGGGCCGGTAATCAAAATAATCAAGGAAGTTATAATAACCAGGGCAATCAGCCGCGTAACCAGGGTGGTTACAATAACCAAGGCAGTCAGCAGCATGGCCAAGGTAATTACAATAACCAAGGCAATCAACAGCAGGGCCAAGGGAATTACAATAATCAGGGGAATCAGCAGCGTCAGCAACAGCAGCCGCAATCCGGATATCAGAGTAATCCGAAGGAATTGAGCAGCGGGCAATATCATGTCTTCACCACAAGTCTGTGTAAACGGGATCAGAAGGTTTTGAAGCGGGCAGTTAACGCGGTCGAACCGGCAACACCGCAATTTCTGCGATGGTCAGAACAACCCATTATATGGAGTACGGAAGATCACCCGATGCGGGTGGATAATCCGGGCCACTTGGCCTTGGTGGTGGCACCCCAGGTGGGGGGTTATAAGTTCACTAAAGTTCTCATGGACGGTGGTAGCAGCATCAACATCTTGTACTATGAGACTTTCCGTCGTATGGGCCTGACGGATAAGAAGCTAAGACAATCGAACACGGTGTTCCATGGGGTGGTCCCAGGTAAGTCAGCCTATCCGGTTGGAAAGATTGATTTGGAAGTTACCTTTGGAGATGAGCATGATTCCAGTTCAGAGATGATAACTTTCGAAGTCGTCAAGATCAAAAGCCCTTATCACGCTCTGTTTGGGAGGACGGATTATGCTAAGTTTATGGCTAGGCCATGTTATGTTTATCTACAGCTCAAAATGCCGGGTCACAAAGGCACGATTAGGGTTCATGGAAGCCGCAAGATAGCAGTGGAATGTGAAGAGGGAGATGCAGCTTATGCGGAGGCGGTATGTGCCACAGAAGAGTTGAAATTTTATAAAGATAATGTTGATCCGGCAGATATGACTCCGCTGAAGAAGCCAACTATAGAGCACGATCCGGCGTTGAAGTTTAAATCGGCAGAGGAGACCAAGCAAGTTGATTTTGTGCCAGGAGATTCGTCCAAGCAGTTCACTATCAGCGCTAACCTTGATCCCAAATAGGAAAGCGCGCTCATCGAGTTCATCTGTGAGAACCGGGATATCTTTGCATGGAAGCCTTCTGACATGCCAGGTATACCGAGGGAACTCGCTGAGCACAGCCTTAACATTGATCCGAAATATAAACTGGTTAAACAATATTTGCGCCGCTTCAACGAAGAGAGGTGCAAGGCTATAGGGGAAGAAGTGGCCAGGCTTTTGGCCGCAGGATTCATAGTGGAAGTTTTTCACCCAGAGTGGTTGGCTAACCCGGTGCTGGTGTTAAAGAAGAATGGGAAGTGGAGAATGTGTGTGGGCTACACAGACCTCAACAAGGCTTGCCCAACTGATCCTTTTGCTTCCCTCGCATTGATCATATCATCGATGCTACAGCGGGATGTGAGTGGCTAAGCTTTTTGGATGCATATTCAGGATATCACCAGATCAAGATGGCAGTTAAAGACCAAGAGAAGACAGCTTTCATAACCCCTTTTGGTGCTTTTTGCTATGTGTCTATGCCTTTTGGGCTTAAGAGTGCTCAAGCAACTTATCAGCGTTGCGTTCAGAATTGTCTTAAAGGGCAGATAGGGAGGAATGTCCATGCCTATGTGGATGACATTGTGGTTAAATCAAGGAAAGAGGAGACGATGATAGAGGATCTTAAAGAGACTTTTGATAATCTTCGAGCTTATAAGATGATGCTTAATCCGGAGAAGTGTGCCTTTGGTGTTTCGGCAGGTAAACTACTGGGATTTTTGGTCTCAAACAGAGGAATAGAAGCTAATCCGGAGAAAATCAAGGCCATCACATCTTTGACTAAGCCGGTTTGCATCAACGATGTTCAGCGTATCGCTGGCCGGATCACGGCATTAAGCCGGTTCATCAGCCGTTTGGGAGAGAAGGCGATCCCGCTTTACCAGATGCTGAGGAAAACAGACCGGTTTATATGGAGTGATGAGGCAAACGCGGAGTTTGAGGATCTGAAACGGCAACTCGCCAAGCCGCCGGTCTTAGCTGCCCCTATTGATAAGGAGCCGTTGCTGTTGTACGTAGCTGCCAATGCACGGGCAGTCAGTGTGGCAATTGTGGTTGAGCGCAAGGAAGCAGGGAAAGAATATCCGGTTCAGCGCCCGGTTTATTACGTGAGTGAAGTACTCATTGAATCCAAGCAGAGGTACCCTCATTGGCAGAAGTTGGTGTATGGTGTGTTCATGGCAAACCAGAAGATGAAGCATTATTTCCAAGGTCATCCAATAACTGTGGTTAGTTCAGCGCCGTTGGGGGACATAATCCAGAACAGGGAAGCTACAGGTAGAGTAGCGAAGTGGGCTATTGAGCTCAGTACGCATGAGTTGAAGTATGTGCCACGCACCGCTATAAAATCTCAGGCATTGGTGGATTTCATCAATGATTGGACAGAGTTGCAAACCCCTGAGGAGAAGCCGGATCTTACTTACTGGACGATTCACTTTGACGGTTCAAGACAGTTGGAAGGCTCGGGGGCTGGAGTTGTTTTAACCTCCCCCCGAGGTGATAAATTTTGTTACGTCCTCCGACTATTGTTTCCTTGTACTAACAATGCAGCGGAATATGAAGCATTACTTCATGGCTTGCGGCTGGCAAAGGAGATGAACTTGAGCCGGGTTAAGTGTTTTGGCGACTCGGATTTGGTAGCACAGCAAGTTTCAGGCAAGTGGGATTCAAGAGATCCCCTTATGGCAGCTTATAGGCAAGAAGTCGAAGCGGTCGCAGGATACTTCAAAGGGTATCAGGTGGATCATATAGACCGGCGACGGAACGAAGCGGCCGATGCTCTAAGCCGGCTGGGCTCCCAACGTAAACCGGTGCCGCCAAATACTTTCTTGGATGAATTGCATAGTCCGTCGGTTCAAATACCATCGGAGGAAGACCTAGCTATTCCTGATCCGAAGGCACACTTGGTTGCAGCACTTCATGTTATCCCAGATTGGACACTGCCTTATTTGGCATATCTGAGCCGAGGAGAACTACCGGACGATGAAGAAGAAGCACGACAGATAATCCGGCGTTCTAAATCCATGACAATTGCAAACGGAGAGCTTCATCATCGCAGTACTTTTGGAGTATTTCAGCGGTGTGTATCAACTGAGGAAGGCTGTGAGATTCTTCGCGAGATCCATGAAGGGGATTGTGGTCATCATGCCGGTTCAAAATCATTGGTGGCTAAAGCGTTCCGGCATGGTTTCTATTGGTTAACCGCTCATGCTGATGCGGCGGATCTGGTCCGGAAGTGTGATGCTTGTCAGAAATTTTCGAGGTGTGCTATGGTTCCGGCGCAGGAGCTCCGGATGATACCAATAACTTGGCCGTTTGCGACTTGGGGGCTTGATGTGGTTGGACCCTTCAAGCGATCCCAAGATCAGAAAACTCATCTACTAGTAGCAGTGGATAAGTTTACAAAGTGGGTTGAGGCAGAGCCTATAAGCAAGTGTGATGCGGCAACGGCAGTCAAATTCATCAAAAAGGTAATTTTCCGGTTTGGTTTTCCACACAGCATCATCACAGACAATGGCACCAATTTATCTCAGGGTGATATGGAAGAATTCTGTCAACGAGAACATATTCGCTTGGATATGTCTTCTGTGGCCCACCCACAATCCAATGGTCAGGCTGAAAGGGCAAATCAGGAGATTTTGCGAGGTATCAAGCCCCGGCTTATGACTCCTTTGCAGAGAACCCCAGGATGTTGGGTTGAGGAGTTACCATCTGTTCTTTGGAGTATCAACACTACACCAAACCGGTCTACAGGTTACACACCTTTCTTCATGGTCTATGGTGCTGAAGCAGTCCTTCCAAGTGATATCCGTCATGATTCACCAAGAGTAACGGCTTATGTTCAAGCGGCCAACGAGAGAGCAAGGCAAGACAGTTTGGACCGGCTGGATGAAGAGCGTGATATAGCTGCGGCACAATCTGCAATTTATCAACAAGATTTACGCAGATATCATAGCCGCCGGATCAAAACAAGGACGTTCCAGGAGGGCGACTTGGTCCTCCGGCTCATCCAAGATCAAACAGATATGCACAAACTATCCCCGCCTTGGGAAGGGCCCTTTGTGGTCAGTAAGAACCTACACAACGGTTCATATTACTTGGTGGACGTTCGAGAACACAAGGACTCACGGACATCATAGGAGGAGACGAAGAGGCCATGGAACATCGCCCATTTACGGCCATACTATACTTGAGCTATAAGCTCCGCTGTATCCTATGTATATATTATGATTAATGAATAAACCGGCACCCTTGGTAAACCGGGGGCTCAGCCCTTTTTCCAATACAAATATCTTGTGAGGACAACCATGCATGTTTTATCATATGTTATATTTCAGCATATTGGCCGGTTTAAAGTTGATTTTTTGCAGAGTACACGGAAGCAATAAAAATCTCTAAAGAGCATGCGATCACATCCGGTTCAAGAGAGGACGCTTCAAGATCTATCCGTGATTCCATGGAGCCAGGGAAAGCTATATGAATAGTCGGGTTTACCCGCATCCATCAATCGGCCCTCTGAAAAGATGGATAATCCACATTCAGTGATTGGCTAGGCCCTCTGGAAAGATGGATAATCCACATCCAGTGATTGGCTAAATTGTTTATGATGGTTCAAGTAGAAAGATGGATAATCCACAACATCGGCCCTCTGAAAAGATGGATAATCCACATTCAGTGATTGGCTAGGCCCTTTGGAAAGATGGATAATCCACATCCAGTGATTGGCTAAAAAAATTCTTACGGTTCCAACGGCCCTCTAAAAAGATGGATAATCCACATTCAGTGATTAGTTAGGCCCTCTGGAAAGATGGATAATCCACATCCAGTGATTGGCTGAACCTTGCTTTGAGCCTGGCAGCTCTTAAAAAGCCTCGACTACATGGTTTTATTTGCAAAATTTGCATCTTTGGTGTTTATGTTTTATAACTCTTTAAACCGGAGTGGAACAGCTACAGAAGCTGATCACATATCTATAAAGTGAAAAGTCTGGGTCATTAATACCAGCATGAATAAACCGGTGTTCATTATAACCCGGATCATCCATCAGGCAACAAGCCACAAATTTCTGAACAAAGTTTCAGAACGAGATAAACCGGTGTCTATTATCAAGACCCGGGTGTATTATTGGATCCAAGAAGATCTTCATCAAGAAATTTTAAGTTCTACCGGATTAAGAGTATTGAGCATACTTGATCTCAGGTATAACATTATTTATGGTATATACTTGTTTGATATCTTGAGAGAACAATTTAATCTGTCCAGTGGTAAACCGCTAGGGCATGTTTTCGGTGTTATTTTTGCAGGAGCAGATGATACGCAAGATAAGCGACATAGACAAAATTTAATTTGGCAAAACGTCGAACACAAGAAGTCAGAATATCCGGATCAAAGCGGATCGCGTTTCAGCTATCCTATTACAAGGCATAGCAAGCCTGACGGATTAAAAAGATTGTTTGATAAAGCAGAGACTGCAATTACAACAATAAATTCTGAGTTATGCTCCTTCCTGCTGAGACGGCTGGCCATCAGCTTGATCCGGAATATCTTCGTCCTCTTGAAGCGGTTGGAAGTCCGGAACACGCCAATCAATCTTCGTCAAAGCCCGGAAGTACATCTCTTCGTTGATAAGTTCAGAAGGTTCGATATCTGGAGCGAAGGTATGAGGGCGAACCGGTGGGATTAAATTGACGGTGTCATAAACCGGCCGCTCCACCCGCTCGTTTTGCAAGTCATACCCCGGATGATACCTGGATAAATCGGATTCAGCTACAAGCTTGCTGGCGAGGGGGCGCATCTCCTTCGTCAAGGCGTAGAGGTCCTTCGCAGTAAAGGTGGAACCGTCTTCTTTAGTGTCAGGAAATCCAGTCAAAGCTTCTTCCGGATCAAGATCCGGGACCCAGGCTTTAGCCCTGGTAAGTGCCAGAAGGGCACCGCCTCGAGCAGCAGATTTTTTAACTTCTTCTAGACGCACGGGCAGAACAGACAACTTTTCCAACGTGCCTTGGATAGTCGTGGGGGCCGGTTTACCAAAGATGTTGCACTGATGATCCTCTGAGCGCCGGAATACAGCTGCTCGACCAAAGTATAACATGCCTTAAGTTTCTTGCGTAGGTCATCCCCAAGATGGGTGACACGGCGCCCTGCATATAAATATCACGGTTAAACCGGCACAGATGGAAGATCGCAAGGATAAAGCGGAGTTCAGATTATACTTACCAAAGATTGCAGACGTCATCAACTCAATTTGCTGCTTTAAGCCAGTTAGTTCTTCAGTAACTGGATTAAGCGCCCCCTCAGCATCCTGAACCCTTTTCTCTAGCTCTTTCTTCTGAACCTCAAAAGTGGTCCGCTCTTCTTCAAAGAATTTTTTCAGATCTTCAGCAGTCTTTAAACTTACCTGAAGATCTTTCTTGGCTTTCGAAGCGGTAGACTCTGTCTCAGCAAGACGGTTCCGAAGCTCATTGATCTCATCAGCATTCCGGTTCAAGTCAGCCTACAAGCATAATCAAGTGACAGGAAGCGAAAATCAGACAAGTCTCAAGCACACAAACAAGTTGTCTACTTGACACTTGGGGGCTAATGGCAGTTGAAGCAATAAACAGCAGCAATTCAAAGTTACAAGTCTCAAGCACACAAACAAGTTGTCTACTTGACACTTGGGGGCTAATGGATAATTGAAGTATCAGCAGAAATTTTTTACAAGTATCAAATACATAACCAAGTTATCTACTTGATACTTGGGGGCTAATGTAAGGTCAAATTGTTCAAGTTATAAGTTCCGGATCACCTTCAACATGCAGCTAAACCGGAACTTGGGGACTACTATGAGATAGAGGCATATCAAAAGCAAAAAGTCAGAAGGAAAGGATTACCTCATATTTTTCCTTCATCAACTTAACCAAGCCCGCTTCGTAATCTCGGCTACTGTGGAGCCGGTTTAAGTACCCGGAATAGATTTCTTGGGCACTCATATCAGCAAGATTGGATAACTCAGTACTCCATTTACCCTTCTCTTTATATAGTTTCTCCGTTTTAGCCGTATGTTTGGCTAAAACGGTGGGCTCAGCCGGAGCAACGAAAGCAGCCCCAGTCACTACAACTTCTGGAGAAGCAGAGGCAGTTGGCGGAGTTGCAGTATGAACCGGACTGGTAGAAGCCGGATTGACCTGAGGAGAGTTGACCCGGGCAGGACTTGGCGGATTGTGGATATCATCAGCAGTAGGGTTCTCGGGTACTGAGACATGATCCGTAGGGGCAGGATTTTCATGAGGAGTTGTGGGCTCGCCTTCTGGAGGGACGGTTGCCGCCGGATCAACCGCCGGATCATTAACAATAGTCTCCGTAGTGGATTTATTGGCCTTGGGTTTCTTGCTAGGCTTTGGCTTGCTGGAAGAAAATTGGAAAAAGAGTTAAGATTATGAAGCAAAAGGTAATCATAAACCGGAAAAGTTAAAAAGATTTACCCTGGAACAGTCTTCAGTGGGGGAAGTTGCGTGGCAGATGATTCACCAGAGGATGATAGTGGAGTCTCCTGATAATCAGGGTCAGACGGTTTAAGAGGTTTGCGGATAAGCCCGGCCTTGGGATGGAGGAGAGTCGGAGAAAGTATAACCTCAGAACGGCGCCTCCGAGCCGGAGTGAGAGAAATTCCGGATGACTCCACTGCCAAGCCGCTGTGGCGAGTGGTCCGGCGAAGAGCTTCATGTTGTTGTTTCTTCAAAAGAAAATTAGGATCCAATTGAGCATAAGGATGAGAAAATTGGTATTTCCGGACTGTTCGACGACTTTTTTGTGGGAGTGGTTCTGAATCGGAAGAAAGGATAGTTACCTCAACTTCGGCCGGATTATCACCTTCAGCCAACTCCTGTGGAAAGTTATCATTAGACACAGATGTGAGTACAAGCAATCAAATTAGAGCCGGATTAATTCATACCTCGGAATCCGGATCATCATCCTCAGCGTGAGAGTTAGAGCCAACAGCTGCTTTTCTTTTCTTGTTAGCAAAAGTCTTCCGGCGTGGTTGTTTGCCGGGTTTTTCCTGAGGCTTTCTTTTCCAGAAAGGGTCATCGGCCTGTTCAGACAGAGACAATTACAAGACGGTTTAAATAAACGGATCAAAAACATATACGAAAAAGCAAGGCTTACCGCAGGCAGCTTGTTCTTCTTGTAATATGGAGCTAACCCGACTTTGCTGCAATCTGCTAAGGAGACGTTGAGCATCTTCTTAGCCGATTTAATAACCTCCGATTCAGAAAGTTTCTCCTTGGTGAACCGTTGAGGGTCATCCGGTTTACCAGAATACTGGCACATCAACTGTGATCGCCGGCTCAAGGGAAGGATACTCCAAGAGAGCCAGCAGCGCATAAAGTCGGTTCCAATTAAACCATTGGCCATGAAAGCTTTCAGTCTGGAGAGCTGAGATGCAAATCGGGTCCGTTCGACAGAGCTGAGTCGTGGTGGCAGAGGATGATTCTCCGGAATACGGTGCTCGCGATAACCCGGCAGGGGGTTCTCCCCTTCAGGAGAAGTGTCGACACAGTAAAACCATGATTTGTTCCAATCCTTTGGGTGCGTGTGGAGAGCGGCGTGGGGAAAGACAGCGTCTCTTCTTTTCTGGATGCTAACCCCACCTAGTTCCTGATGTGGTCCGCTAGTGAATTCCGTACGCCGGTTCAGGTGAAAGAAGTCCCGGAATAGATCAACAGACGGTTCTTCTTGCAGATATACTTCTGAGAAGACTTGGAATTCACATATATTTGAAATGGAGTTGGGCCCAATGTCCTGAGGATGGAGTTGGAAGGCAGCAAGAACGTCCCGGAAAAACTTTGAACCGGGGGGGGGGGTGAAGCCTCGAGCTATGTGATCAAAGAAGACAATAACCTCCCCTTGCCTGGGAGTAGGAGGGCATTCGTTTCCTGGAGCCCGCCACTTCAAAACGGATCGAGGGCCTAAAGTACCAATTTCAGCAATTTTGACCAAGTCTTCTTCCGTGATGATGGAAGGGACCCAGTCACAAGAGACAAACTGCTTGGCCATAACGACAGAAGGACAAGTACTGGAAAAAGATAAAGTATAAAACCGGATTATGCGAGTACAGCAGGATAAATCGGAAGATATCTATAAAGATTACACAACGGTTTAGACAGGGAACTAATGATATAGTTAAACCGGCAATAACAGGGAGCTATGTCACTGCCGGTTCATGACAGCAAAAGAGGAACAACTAAACCGTTACGTTCAACTTCAAATTTTTTACAGGAACAGGGCATGACAGTATAAACCGGAGTATACTTAGCAGATTTACAAAGGGAAGAAACAAGTTTTGACAGACAATTAGGGCAGAACAGATCTGAATATGCAAGAAAAAGAAAAATAAAGTGCAAAAAGATACGGGAAGAAACGCAAGGGTCTTATGCGGAACAGATGAATCTACAGGATAAGTGTAAGTGGCGAGATCTAAAGCAAATACTAGCGGAACAAAGGTAAAGATCTAAGAGCTGGACATAAAGGTCAAAAACTTTCTGCGAAACGAGCGTTTAAGAGGGACAAGATGAAGCTTTCATTAGAGCTCTAATGGCGGAGGAACAGGGAAGAACCCTAGAGGATGCAGATCTACATTGAGGAGAAAAGACGTACCTGGAACAATGGAGGACAGCGGCGGAGTTCTCAGGTCAATGTCAGGTTGATGCAGCGGCCAGTGAGGTCTCGGACTCGGCGGGCGACGGCGGCGCTTCAAGCTCGGGCGTCAATGGCGTCTGGAAGCTCAGTCGATGGACGAAGGAAGAAGATGCGGGAAGAGAATAAACGGATGGGGGTAGCAGTATTTATAAGGGAAGGTCAGATATGAAGCGACAGGTACGGGATTCGAGGGAGCAAAGATCGGATAAAGATCCCTTGACGCCTCGATTTTCGGGATAACCATTAAAACAAAGTCACAGTATAGCTCGCAGCGTTAAATGTGGAGATGATGTCACGGTCATATTTAATGATTCTCGAAGATGACGTCAGAGCCGGTTTACAAAAATGAGAAGACACAAGAGAAAATTATACAAGACAAGGGAGATTGATATGAACAAGTTCAAATCATTCTGGGGCCTAATGTCAGGGATATGACTAGCAGGTATGAACCGGCTAGTGTAAACCGGCTTAGTTATAGTATGCTTGGTTGTAATATTTAGTAAAGGCTACGGCCCATGAGATCTTAGGGCCCATGTATAGAATTATGGTTTGTAAACCGCCAAGCGATGTAACTTGAGAGACAAGGAAGAAAGGACAGAGACCGAGGCGGACACAAGTATGAGCCGGCCTCGGGACTCTGTAAACCGGACCAGGCGTCACCTCTATATAAAGGGACGACCCGGCGACGGTTCAAGGACAAGCAAGATTCAACCCGTCGAGACTACAGGCAAGCGATCCGCTCCCTGTAAACCGACGCCCAAGCAATACCAAACCAACTAGACGTAGGCTTTTACCTTCATCGAAGGGGCCGAACTAGTATAAACTCTCTGTGTCCTTTGTGTGCTATGAACCCCTTCAAGCTAACCCGTGCGATGGTTCCATCATCAAGTCCGCTAAACCGGACATCTGCCGTGCTAATTCCACGACAGAGGCCTTCATCATCATCATCATCGCCCTCACCATGAGTTGTGGGTAGTTTACCTCAGACCTTCGGGTCCATAGCTAGTATCTAGATGGCTTCTTCTATCTCTCTCTGGATCTCAATACAAAGTTCTCCTCGGTCTTCGAGGAGATATATTCGATGTAATCTCTTTTTGCGGTGTGTTTGTCGAGATCCAATGAATTGTGAGTTTATGATCAAGGTTATCTATGAAAGATATTTGGTTCTTCTCTGAACTTTTTATGTGTGGTCATAATATCCTTGCAAGTCTCTTCGAATTATATGTTTGGTTTGGCCTACTAGATCTATAGTTCTTGCAATGGGAGAAGTGCTTGGCTTTGGGTTCAATCTTGCGGTGTCCTTTCCCAGTGACAATAGGGGCAGCAAGGCACGTATTGTATTGTTGCCATCGAGGATAAAAAGATGGGGTTTTCATCATATTGCTTGAGTTTATCCCTCTACATCATGTCATCTTGCTTAAGGCGTTACTCTGTTCGTATGAACTCAATACACTAGAAGCATGCTGGATAGCGGTCGATGTGTGGAGTAATAGTAGTAGATGCAGGCAGGAGTCGGTCTACTTGTCTCGGACGTGATGCCTATATACAATGATCATGCCTAGATAGTCTCATAATTATTCGCTTTTCTATCCATTGCTCGACAGTAATTTGTTTACCCGCCGTAGAATATCGCTATCATGAGAGAAGCCACTAGAGAAAACTATGGCCCCCGAGTCTATCTTTATCATATTACTTTCCCGTCAATTTCTGTTGCCGTTGTTTATTTGCTTTCTTTACTTTCTGTTTCTATACCAAAAATATAATTTTCATCTCTATCAGATCTCACTATCGTAAGTGACCGTAAAGGGATTGACAACCCCTTATCGCGTTGGCTGCGAAGTTCTTATTTGTTTGTGCAGGTGCGGGGGACTGGCGCGTGGTCTCCTACTGGATTGATACCTTGGTTCTCAAAAACTGAGGGAAATACTTACGCTGCTGTGCTGCATCTCCCTTTCCTCTTCGAGGGAATACAACGCAAGCTCAAGAGGTAGCAAGAAGAATTTCTGGCGCCGTTGTCGGGGAGGCTTACGCAAAAGTCATATACCAAGTACCTATCACAAACCCTTATCCTTCACATTACATTTATTTGCCTCTTCATTTCCTCTCCCCCATTTCACCATTGTCGTTGTATTTGCCCTTCTTCCGCCGTGTGTTTTTCGTTCGCTTGCTTCTTGTTCGCTTGTGTGTGTTGGATCGCTTGCTTGTCACTATGGCTCAGAACAA
Source organism: Secale cereale (assembly GCA_902687465.1). Classification (NCBI taxonomy): domain Eukaryota; kingdom Viridiplantae; phylum Streptophyta; class Magnoliopsida; order Poales; family Poaceae; genus Secale; species Secale cereale. The sequence continues at coordinate 771,981,849 of LR738710.1, forward strand.
TACCAAATTGTGTGACTTTTCCAATACCAACAACAATGATTTTATTAGCACCCCGATTGCTCCTATTACCAATGCTGAATCTTGTGAGATCAATGCTGCTTTGTTGAATCTTGTCATGAAAGCTCAATTCTCCATCCTTCCTAGTGAAGATGCCGCTACCCATCTAAACAACTTTGTGGATTTGTGTGATATGCAAAAGAAAAGGGATACAGATAACGATATTGTTAAATTGAAGTTATTTCGGTTTTCACATAGAGATCGTGCTAAAACTTGGTTTTCCTCTTTGCCTAGAAATAGTATTGATTCATGGAATAAGTGCAAAGATGCTTTTATCTCTAAGCATTTCCTCCTGCTAAGATCATCTCTCTTAGAAATGATATTATGAATTTTAAGCAACTAGATCATGAGCATGTTGCACAAGCTTGGGAGAGAATGAAATTGATGATACGCAATTGCCCTACACATGGTTTGAATCTATGGATGATTATTCAGAACTTTTATGCTGGCTTGAATTTTGCTTCTAGAAATCTTTTAGATTCGGCCGCTGGAGGCACTTTCATGGAAACCACCTTAGGAGAAGCTACCAAACTCCTAGATAATATTATGGTTCATTATTCTCAATGGCACATCGAAAGATCTACTAGTAAAAAGTGCATGCTATCGAAGAAATTAGTGTTTTGAGTGGAAAGATGGATGAACTTATGAAATTGTTTGCTACTAAGAGTACTTCTTCTGATCCTAATGATATGCCTTTGGCCACTTTGATTGAGAATAACAATGAATCTTTGGATGTGAATTTTGTTGGTAGGAATAATTTTGGTAACAATGCTTATAGAGGTAATTTTAATCCTAGGCCTTTTCCTAGTAATTCCTCTAATAATTTTGGTAATTCCTACAACAACTCTTATGGAAAGATGCCTTCTGAATTTGAAACTAGTGTTAAGGAGTTTATGATCTCGCAAAAGAATTTCAATGCTATGCTTGAAGAGAAATTGCTTAAAGTTGATGAATTGGCTAGAAGTGTGGATAGAATTACTCTTGATGTTGATTCTTTGAAACTTAGATCTATCCCACCTAAGCATGATATCAATGAATCTCTCAAAGCCATGAGAATTTCCATTGATGAATGCAAAGAAAGAACCGCTAGAATGCGTGCTAAAAGAGAAGATTATATTAAATCGTGTTCTTCTAGTTATCGCGAAAATAAAGATGAATATCTGAAATTTATTGATGTGTCTCCTATTAGATCCTTGTTTTCTAGTATTAATATTGATGATAATAGGATTGGAGATGATTCTACTTTAAGGTGTCCCAATAATACGGAGTTTTTAGATCTTGATGCTAAAATTACTAAAAGTGGGATTGAAGAGATTAAAACTTTGCATAGTGATGAACCCACTACTTTGGATTTCAAGGGATTCAATTATGACAATTGCTCTTTGATTGATTGTATTTCCTTGTTGCAATTCGTGCTAAATTCTCCGCATGCTTATAGTCAAAATAAAGCTTTCACTAAACATATAGTTGATGCTTTGATGCAATCTTATGAAGAAAAACTTGAGTTGGAAGTTTCTATACCTAGAAAGCTTTATGATGAATGGGAACCTACTATCAAAATAAAAATAAAAGATCATGAATGCTATGCTTTGTGTGATTTGGGTGCTAGTGTCTCCACTATCCCAAAAACTTTGTGTGATTTGCTAGGGCTCCATGAGCTTGATGATTGTTCTTTAAATTTGCATCTTGCGGATTCCACTATTAAGAAACCTATGGGAAGAATTAATGATGTTCTTATTGTTGCCAATAGGAATTATATGCCCGTGGATTTCATTGTTCTTGATATAGATTGCAATCCTTCATGTCCTATTATTCTTGGTAGACCTTTCCTTAGAACGATTGGTGCAATTATTGATATGAAGGAAGGAAATATTAGATTCCAATTTCTGTTAAGGAAAGCTATGTAACAATTTCCTAGAAATAAAAACAAATTACCATATGAATCTATCATGAGAGCCACTTATGGATTGCCTTGCAAAGATGGCAATACCTAGATTTATCTTGTATCGTGCCTAGCTAGGGGCGTTAAACGATAGCGCTTGTTGGGAGGCAACCCAATTTTATGTTTCTTGTTTTTTGTTGCTGTTAGGGAATAAATATTGCATCTAGCATCTGATTAGATGTGTTTTCCTGTTTTGTTTAGTGTTTGTGCCAAGTAGAACCTTTTGTAAGACTTGTGAGAAGTTTATTTGATCTTGCTGTGAAAAAACAGAATCGTTAGCGCTCACTAAAGTAGTCTTCATATTTTACTGGAGCGCGATTTTTAGTTGATTCTTTTCGCTTCTGATTCGTAGACAAATTGCGCAAATTTACCAATTTAGTTTGAATTTTTTGGAGTTCCAGAAGTAGGCGAACCCAGCAGATTACTACAGACTGTTCTGTTTTTTACAGATTCTGTTTTTCGTGTGTTGTTTGCTTATTCCGATGCATCTATGAGTAATATTGGAGGATATAAACCATAGAGAACTTGGATTAAAGTAGGTTGAACACCAATATAAACAAAGAATGAATTCCTTGCTGTACCTTTGAGTGGTGGTTTTCTTTCTCTTACTAACGGAGCTCACGAGAATTTCTGTCTAAGTTTTGTGTTGTGAAGTTTTCAAGTTTTGAGTATTGCTTATGGACTATCGAACAAGGAGTAGCAAAGGCCTAAGCTTGAGGATGCACATGGAACCTCAAGTAAATTCAATATAATCAAAAAGCCTAAGCTTGGGGATGCCCCGGGAAGGCATCCCCTCTTTCGTCTTCATCCATCGGTAACTATACTTGGAGCTATATTTTTATTCGCAACATGCTATGTGTTTTGCTTGGAGCGTCTTGTATAATTTGAGTCTTTGCTTGTTAGTTTTCCACAATCATCCTTGATGTACACACCTATTTGAGAGAGTTAAATATGGCCTAGAAATTGCTAGAACACTCTATGTGCTTCACTTATATCTTTTGAGTTGAATAGTTTTTGCTCTAGTGCTTCACGTATATCTTTTAGAGCATGGTGGTGGTAATATTTTGTAGAAATTGTTGAACTCTCATGCTTCACTTAGATCTATTTGAGAGTCTATTAAAACAGCATGGTAAAGCGTTTAGGCTAAAGAAACTAGTCTTCACATGATAAACATCCAATGTCAATGTAGTAAAAAAAATCACATCAAGTGCATTGAATAGAAAGAGATGTTGGATGCTTGATAATTATTTTGAGACATGAGGATAGTGATATTAGAGTCATGCTAGTGGAGTGATTATGAAATTGAGAAATACTTGTGTTAAGGTTAGTGATTCCCGTAGCATGAACGTATGGTGAAATGTTATGTGACTAAGTTAAAGCATGAGGTATTTGTAGAGTGTCAACCTTTGTGTGGAGGTCGAGGGCGCGCGATGGTTAACTCCTACCAACCTCCCCCCTAGGGGCATGCGTTGATTGCTTTTTTTTGATGACTCGTAGATTTTTTCAATAAGTATATGAGTTCTTATGACTAGTGTTGAGTCCATGGATTATACGCACTCTCACCCTTCCACCATTGCTAGCTTCTCTTGTACCGCGCAATTTTCTCCGGTGCCATAAACCACTATATATCCTTCCTCAAAACAACCACCATATTGTTCCTCAAAACAGCCACCATACCTACCTATCATGGCATTTCCATAGCCATTCCGAGATATATTGCCATGCAACTTTCCACCGTTCCGTTCACATGACAGGTATCATATTGTCATATTGCCATGCATGATCATGTAGTTGACATCGTATTTGTGGCAAGGCCACCATACATAATTTTTCATACATGTCACTCTTGTTTCATTGCACATACCGGTACACCGCCGGAGGCATTCATATAGAGTCATACTTTGTTGTTGTAGTGTCGAGTTGTAATATTGTGTTGTAATGAAAGTGTGATGATCATCATTTTTAGAGCATTGTCCCATGGGAGGAAAGGTTGAATATATAAAGCCCCTCCGCAAAAAAAAAGAAAAAAAAAGAAAAGAAAGGCCAAAAAAAGAAAGGCCCAAAAAAAGAGAAAAAAGAAAAAAAAGAAAAAGAAAAAAAGAAAAAGGGACAATTGCTACTATCCTTTTCCACACTTGTGCTTCAAAATAGCACCATGTTCATTGTAGAGAGTCTCATGCTTAGTCACTTTCATATACTAGTGGGAATTTTAATTATAGAACTTGGCTTGTATATTTCAACGATGGGCTTCCTCAAATGCCCTAGGTCTTCGTGAGCAAGCAAGTTGGATGCACACCCACTAGTTTCTTTTGTTGAGCCTTCATTCATATTTAGCTCTAGTGCATCCGTTGCATGGCAATCCCTACTCACTTACATTGATATCTATTGATGGGTATCTCCATAGCCCGTTCATACGCCTAGTCGATGTGAGACTATCTCCCTTCTTTTTATCTTCTCCACAACCACCTCTATTCCACCCATAGTGCTATGTCCATGGCTCACACTCATGTATTGCGTGAAAGTTGAAATGTTGGAAAAGATAGAGCATGAAAACAAATGCTTGGCTGAAATCGGGGTTGTGCATGATATGAATATTTAGTGTGATAATAAGGGAGCATAGCCAACACTATATGATTTTGTATGGATAACTTTCTTTAACCATAGTATTTTGAGAAGACATGATTGCTTTGTTATTATTGCTTGAAGTATTGTTATTTCTTATGTCAATATAGACTATTGTCTTGAATCTTTCAGATTTGAACATTCATGCCACAATTAAGAGAATTACATTGAAAAACTATATTGGTTAGCATTCCACATCAAAAATTCTTTCTTTATCATTTACCTACTCGAGGACGAGCAGGAATTAAGCTTGGGGATGCTTGATACGTCTCCAACGTATCTATATTTTTTTATTGTTCCATGCTATTATTTATGAAGTCTTGGATGTTTAATGGGCTTTATCATTCACTTTTATATCATTTTTGGGACTAACCTACTAACCCAAAGGCCCAGTCCAGATTGCTGTTTTTTGCCTATTTCAGGGTTTTGCAAAAAAGGAATATCAAACGGAGTCCAAACGGAATGAAACCTTCGCGAGAGATATTTTTGGAGGAAATCACGCACGAAAGACTCCAGGGCCAAGCCAGGGGACAGAGGGGCCACCCTTGAGGGTGGGGGCGCGCCCCCCTTCCCAGGGCGCGCTCCTGCCTTGAGGGCAGTCCGTGTGGCCACTGGTGCCCCCTTCTTCCTATATATACATACGTACCCTAGAAACTCCATATGTAGAGAGAAAACCCTAATTCCACCGCCGTAGCTTCCGTTCCCGTGGAGATACCATCTTGGAGCCTGTTCTGGGAGGGGGATCCATCACGGAGGCCTTCATCATCATCATCATCGCCCTCACCATGAGTTGTGAGTAGTTTACCTCACACCTTCGGGTCCATAGCTAGTATCTAGATGGCTTCTTCTCTCTCTCTCTGGATCCCAATACAAAGTTCTCCTCGATCTTCGAGGAGATCTATTCGATGTAATCTCTTTTTGCGGTGTGTTTGTCGAGATCCGATGAATTGTGAGTTTATGAGCAAGGTTATCTATGAAAGGTATTTGGTTCTTCTCTGAACTTTTTATGTGTGCTCATAATATCCTTGCAAGTCTCTTTGAATTATTGGTTTGGTTTGGCCTACTAGATCTATTGTTCTTGCAATGGGAGAAGTGCTTGGCTTTGGGTTCAATCTTGCGGTGTCATTTCCCAGTGACAGTAGGGGCAGCAAGGCACGTATTGTATTGTTGCCATCGAGGATAAAAAGATTGGGTTTTCATCATATTGCTTGAGTTTATCCATCTACATCATGTCATCTCGCTTAAGGCATTACTCTGTTCATATGAACTCAATACACTAGATGCATGCTGGATAGCGGTCGATGTGTGGAGTAATAGTAGTAGATGCAGGCAGGAGTCGGTCTAATTGTCTCGGACGTGATGCCTATATACAATGATCATGCCTAGATAGTCTCATAATTATTCGCTTTTCTATCAATTGCTCGACAGTAATTTGTTTACCAGCCACTAGAGAAAACTATGGCCCCGGGTCTATCTTTATCATATTACTTTCCTGTCAATTTCTGTTGCCATTGTTTATTTGCTTTCTTTACTTTCTGTTTCTATACCAAAAATACCAAAAATATAATTATCATTTCTATCAGATCTCACTATCGTAAGTGGATTGACAACCCCTTATCGCGTTGGCTGCGAAGTTCTTATTTGTTTGTGCAGGTGCGAGGGAGTGACGTGTGGTCTCCTACTGGATTGATACCTTTATTCTCAAAAACTGAGGGAAATACTTACGCTACTGTGTTGCGTCTCCCTTTCCTCTTTGAGGGAATACAACGCAAGCTCAAGAGGTAGCAAGCATATACTCAAAATGTCTGGGTTGCACAATCGCTTGTCTTAGTTGCGAATTAATCTCCCAGATGACGCGGTCGTAGAAAGAATCCTTCAGTCGCTCCCACCTAGCTACAAGAGCTTCGTGATGAACTTCAATATGCAAGGGATGGAGAAGTCCATTCCCGAGGTGTATTCAATGCTGAAATCAATGGAGGTGGAGATCAAGAAAGAACATCAAGTGTTGATGGTGAATAAAACCACTAAGTTCTAGAAAGGCAAGGGTAAGAAGAACTTCAAGAAGGACGGCAAAGGAGTTGATGCGCCTGGTAAGCCAGTTGCCGGGAAGAAGCCAAAGAATGGACCCAAGCCTGGGACTGAGTGCTTTTATTGCAAGGGAACGGGTCACAGGAAGCGGAACTGCCCCAAATACTTAGCAGATAAGAAGGCCGGCAACGTCAAAGGTATATGTGATATACATGTTATTGATGTGTACCTTACCAGCGCTCGTAGTAGCTCCTAGGTATTTGATACCGGTGCAGTTGCTCACATTTGTAACTCAAAGCAGGAGCTGCGGAATAAGCGGAGACTGGCAAAGGACGAGGTGACGATGTGCATCGGGAATGGTTCCAAGGTCGATCTGATCACCGTCGGCACGCTACCTCTGCATCTACCTTCGGGATTAGTTTTAAACCTCAATAATTGTTATTTAGTACCAGCTTTGAGCATGAACATTGTATCTGGATCTCGTTTAATGCGAGATGGCTACTCATTTAAATCTGAGAATAATGGTTGTTCTATTTATATGAGAGAAATGTTTTATGGTCATGCCCGGCTGGTCAATGGTTTATTCTTAATGAATCTCGAACGTGATGTTACACATATTCATAGTGTGAATGCCAAAATTTGTAAGGTTGATAATGATAGTCCCACATACTTGTGGCACTGCCGCCTTGGTCATATTGGTATCAAACGTATGAAGAAGCTCCATGCAGATGGACTTTTGGAGTCTCTTGATTATGAATAATTTGACACGTGCGAACCATGCCTCTTGGGCAAGATGACCAAGACTCCGTTCTCCGAAACAATGGAGCGAGCAACCAACTTATTGGAAATCATACATACCGATGTGTGCGGTCCAATGAGTGTTGAAGCTCGCGGTGGCTATCGTTATGTTCTCACCCTCACAGATGACTTAAGTAGATATGGGTATGTCTACTTGATAAAACACAAGTCTGAGACCTTTGAAAAGTTCAAGGAATTTCAGAATGAGGTTGAGAATCAACGTGACAGAAAAATAAAGTTCTTATGATCGGATCATTGAGGAGAATATTTAAGTCACGAATTTGGCACGCACCTAAGAAACTATGGAATTGTTTAACAATTGACGCCGCCTGGAATACCTTAGCGTAATGGTGTGTCCAAACGTCGTAATCGTACTCTGTTGGACATGGTGTGATCTATGATGTCTCTTACCGACTTACCGCTATCATTTTGGGGTTATGCTTTAGAGACTGCCGCATTCACTTTAAATAGGGCACCGTCTAAATCCGTTGAGACGACACCGTATGAACTTTGGTTTGGGAAGAAACCTAAGTTGTCGTTTCTAAAAGTTTGGGGATGCGATGCTTATGTCAAGAAACTTCAACCTGAAAAGCTCGAACCAAAATCGGAAAAATGCGTGTTCATAGGATACCCTAAGGAAACTATTGGGTACCTCTTCTACCTCAGATCCGAAGGTAAGGTCTTCGTTGCCAAGAATGGATCCTTTCTGGAGAAAGAGTTTCTCTCAACATAAGTGAGTGGGAGGAAAGTGGAACTTGATGAGGTGATTGTCACCCCTTCCGAACCGGAAAGTAGCGCAGCGCAGGAAGATGTTTATGTGGTGCCTGCACCCACTAGGGAGGAAGTTAATGATAATGATCATGAAGCTTCAGATCAAGTTACGGCTGAACTTCGTAGGTCCACAAGGACACGTTCCGCACCAGAGTGGTACGGCAACCCTGTCATGGAAATCATGTTGTTAGACAACCGTGAACCTTCGAACTATGAATAAGCGATGGCGGGCCCGGATTCCAACAAATGGCTTGAAGCCATGAAATCCGAGATAGGATCCATGTATGATAACAAAGTATGGACTTTCGTGGACTTGCCCGATGATCGGCACGCCATAGAAAATAAATGGATGTTTAAGAAGAAGACTGACGCAGATAGTAATGTGACCATCTATAAGGCTCGACTTGTCGCTAAAGGTTATCGACAAGTTCAAGGAATTGACTACGACGAGACTTTCTCTCCCGTAGCGATGCTGAAGTCCGTCCGAATCATGTTAGCAATTGCCGCATTCTATGATTATGAGATATGGCAAATGGACGTCAAAACGACATTCCTTAATGGCTTCCTCAAGGAAGAACTGTATATGATGCAGTCGGAAGGTTTTTTCGATCCTGAGAATGCTAACAAGGTATGCAAACTCCAGCGCTTAATCCATGGGCTGGTGCAAGCATCTCGGAGTTGGAACATTCGCTTTGATGAGGTGATCAAAGCTTTTGGGTTTATACAGACTTGGGGAGAAGCCTGTATTTACAAGAAAGTGAGTGGGAGCTCTGTAGCATTTCTCATATTATATGTGGATGATATATTGCTGATGGGAAATGATGTAGAACTCTTGGAAAGCATAAAAGCCTACTTGAATAAGTGTTTTTCAATGAAGGACCTTGGAGAAGCTGCTTACATATTAGGCACCAAGATCTATAGAGATAGATCGAGACGCCTCATTGGTATTTCACAAAGCACATACCTTGACAAGATATTGAAGAAGTTCAATATGGATCAGTCCAAGAAACGGTTCTTGCCAGTATTGCAAGGTATGAGATTGAGCACAGCTCAATGCCCGACCTCGGCAGAAGATAGAGAAAAGATGAGTGTCATCCCCTATGCCTCAGCCAAGTTCTATTATGTATGCCATGCTGTGTACCAGACCTGATGTGAACCTTGCCATAAGTTTGGTGGGGAGGTACCAAAGTGATCCCGGTATGGAACACTGGACAGCGGTCAAGAACATCCTGAAGTACCTGAAAAGGACTAAGGATATGTTTCTCGTTTATGGAGGTGACAAAGAGCTCGTCGTAAAGGGTTACGTCGATGCTTGCTTCGACACAGATTTGGATGACTCCAAGTCACAAATCGGATACGTGTATATTTTGAATGGTGGGGCAGTCAGCTGGTGCAGTTGCAAGCAAAGCGTCGTGGCGGCATCTACATGTGAAGCGGAGTACATAGCTGCTTCCAAAGCAGCGCAGGAAGGAGTCTGGATGAAGGAGTTCATCACCGACCTAGGAGTTATTCCAAGCGCGTCGGGCCCGATGACTCTCTTCTGTGACAACACTGGAGCTATTGCCATTGCCAAGGAGCCCAGGTTTCACAAGAAGACCAAACACATCAAGCGCCGTTTCAAATCCATCCGGAATTATATTCAAGATGGAGACATAGATATTTGTAAAGTGCATACGGATCTGAATGTCGCAGATCCGTTGACTAAACCTCTTCCACGAGCAAAACATGATCAACACCAGAACTCTATGGGTGTTCGATTCATCACAATGTAACTAGATTATTGAGTCTAGTGCAAGTAGGAGACCGTTGGAAATATGCCCTAGAGGCAATAATAAAATGGATATTATTATATTTCCTTGTTCATGATAATTTTCTATTTTTTATGCTATAATTGTATTAAACGGAAACCGTAGCACATGTGTGAATACATAGACCACAACGTGTCCCTTGTGAGCCTCTAGTTGACTAGCTCGTTGATAAATAGGTGGTTCTGGTTTCCTGACCATGGACATTGGATGTTGTTGATAAGGGGATCACATCATTAGGAGAATGAGGTGATGGACAAGATCCAATCCTAAGCATAGCACAAGATCATGTAGTTTGTTTGCTAGATATTTTCTAATGTCAAGTAACTTTTCCCTAGACCATGAGATTTTGCAACTCCCGGATATTGTAGGAATGCTTTGGGTGTACCAAATGTCACAACGTAACCGGGTGGCTATAAAGGTGCACTACGGGTATCTCCGAAAGTGTCTGTTAGGTTGGCACGAATCGAGACTGGGATTTGTCACTCCATGTGATGGAGAGGTACCTCTGGGCCCATTCGGTAGGACATCATCATAATGAGCTCAGTGTGATAAAAGAGTTGTTCACGGGATGATGTGTTACGGGAATGAGTAAAGAGACTTGCCGGTAACAAGATTGAACAACGTATCGGTATACCGACGATCGAATCTCGAGCAAGTATCATACCGATAGACAAATGGAATTGCGTACGGGATTGATTGAATCCTCAACATCGTGGTTCATCCGATGAGATCATCGAGGAGCATGTGGGAGGCAACATGCGTATCCAGATCCCGTTGTTGGTTATTGACCGGAGAGTCGTCTCGGTCATGTCTGCGTGTCTCCCGAACCCGTAGGGTCTACACACTTAAGGTTCGGTGACACTAGTGTTGTAGAGATATTAGTATGCGGTAACCCGAAAGTTGTTCGGAGTCCCGGATGAGATCCGGGACGTAACGAGGAGTTCCGGAATGGCCCGGAGGTAAATATAGTCCAGTTTCGGCTACCGAGAAAGTTTCTGGGGTCACCGGTATTGTATCGGGACCACCGGAAGGGTCCCGGGGGTCCACCGGGTGGGGCCACCTATCCCGGAGGGCCCCATGGGCTGAAGTGGGAAGGGAACCAGCCCTGGTGGGCTGGTGCACCCCCCATGGGCCTCCCCCTGCGCCTAGGGTTGGAAACCCTGGGGCTGGGGGCGCCCCACCAAACTTGGGGGGCAAGTCCCCCCTTGGCCGCCGCCCCCCCCCCCCCCTGAGATGGAATCTCTAGGGGCGCCCCCACTAGGGCCTCTATATAAAGAGGGGCCTGGCGCCTCTCTCTCCCCCGTAACACCTCTCCCTCTCGCTGAGCTTGGCGAAGCCCTGCCGAGATCCTTGCTGCTTCCACCACCACGTCGTCGTGTTGCTGGATCTCCATCAACCTATCCTCCCCTTGCTGGATCAAGAAGGAGGAGACGTCTCTCCCAACCGTACGTGTGTTGAACGCGGAGGTGCCGTCCGTTCGGCGCTCGGTCATCGGTGATTTGGATCACGACGAGTACGACTCCATCAACCCCGTTCTCTTGAACGCTTCCGCTCGCGATCTACAAGGGTATGTTGATGCACTCCCCTCTCCCTCATTGCTAGATGACTCCATAAATTGATCTTGGTGATGCGTAGAAAATTTTAAAGTTCTGCTACGTTCCCCAACACGTAGTTCACTCTTGAGACGATCGGCAGTGCTTTGACGCTGCAGGCAGCCACCGCAATGATCTCCTGGACGTCCTCCTCATGACAGCGGATTGTGGAGATCGCGCTTTTTGTGAAGTTGCAACGCAGCCCCGTGGCCTCACCAAAGCACTCGAGGATCTTCTTAGCCGCATCCATCTCGGCGGCCAGCGGCCTGAGGAATAGGATGGTATCGTCGGCGTATAACGAGAGGCGATGGTGAATGCCGGGTGCGTGGAGCGAGGTAAATATGCCTGCCTCCTCCGCCTTCCTGAACATGGTCGTGAGGACATCCATCATGGTGATGAAATGCAGGGGGACAAGATCCCGTTGGCGCAACCCCTTGCCGTGCCAGAAGCTTTCGCTGGCCGAGTGGTTGACGAGGACCTGAGTGCTTGCTATCGAGAGAAGCGTGGAAATCCGCCGTCTACACCGAGGGCCGAAGCCACGATGGGTCAGCACCTCCAGGAGGAATTGCCATGAGACATTGTCGAAGGCTTTGGCAATATCAATTTTGAAGATGATGGCTTGCGATGTAGGGTACGGATTGACTGCTGAACCAGCATGAAGTTGTCCAGAATTGATCTGCCAGATATGAACGCGCTCTGGTTTTGGTCCACCGGCTTAGGGATCAGCGGCGCGAGCTCCGCTGACATGGGCTTGGCAATGATTTTTGCGAAGCTGTGTAAGAGACTTATGGGCCTGAAGTCTTTGATGTCCAGTGACCCTTTCATATTCGACAATAGCATGATGAATGCCTCGTTCAACCTGTCCATCCCTCTGCCATCTGCACCGTCAAAGGCATGTACCTCCTTCATCGCCACCTCTTTGACGATGGCCCAGCAAGACTAGTAGAACCTCGTCGTGAACCCATCGTATCCTATGGCCTTATCTTGCTACACCCCCTTGATCGTGTTCCAGATAAGGGTTTATGTAAGTGGGGCCTCGAGCGTTGTGGTGTCAACCGCCGATAGTGATGAGGACATCACTAACAGAGTTACACCCACAGACCCAACTGATACATATACATGACCAATTACTAGAGCTCGCGCATGCCAATTAAATTACCAGGTACTTTCATTTCTTGGTAATGATTCTAATGTTCATGAGAATATGATGCTGCCTAAATTGGATACATTTGTCTTGCTTACAAATGAAGGGCCTAGCTTGGACAAGAAGGATGAACATTGGAGCAAGATCAAGCATGGAGATGATGGCATGCGCAAGGGGAGCAAGAACGGAGTTACAAGTGATGATTTCAGGACAAGGGGATGTAGCAAGAAGGATGAACATTGGAGCAATTTCTGAAGTAATTCGCGTTGATAATATGGTGGAACCCAACGAGTACGCATAGCAGTTTTCAAAGCAGCCCAAGTAGTTGGAATATTATTCGGATATAATCTACAATATTCAGACCATCACACACAAGCAAAACTAGTGAAAGCACAAAGAGCAGCAGCAACACGTCTCTCCTCGGGATATTCTAAACATGTAAAACGTTGTTCGGTTTCTAACTCCCAAGTAAGATATATATCAGGAAGATATCTACCCTCAAATGGTGGAATATTCAATATTAGTTTAGGTAGATGGTCATGATCGCATACCTGAGGGTGGGGTGCAGCCCTACCATTGTGATTATTTGCATGTGGAGGACCTGCTGGTTGTTGTGCTGGTGGTTGCACGTAGTTCTGATTTTGATCAACCTCATCCTCGTAATCTCCCGCGTAATCGTCCTCCTCCTCAGCAGCAGCAGGAGCCACCGAAGTATCAACAGCAGCACCAACAGTTTGGCCAGGATCAAGAGGGACACGACACGCTTTGCGGAGGGCTGTTTCGCGACGTGAAGGTGGTTGTTGTTGTTGTTGTTGTTGTTATTGTTGTTGTTGTTGTTGTTGTTGTTGTTGTTGTTGTTGTTGTTGTTGTTGTTGTTGTTGTTGTTGTTGTTGTTGTTGTTGTTGTTGTTGCAATGGTGCAGCAGGTGGAGGTAGACGTGCAAGCACTTCGGCAAATTTGGCATCCAACTTGGTGTCAGTTGACTTCTCAATGCCATCCATCCTCGCTAGTGTGTCGCCAAAATGGTCATCACATCTTCTACCCGTTGACCCATCATTTGCCGAAATTTATCATGCAACTCCTTGTTCGTCATGTTCTCCCAATCAGTCTCGTCGACTTGTGATCCTAGCATGGTTAGCAGCAATAGAAACACACAAAAATATGATCCTACAGACTACTAGAAAATGGTGGTGGTGGGGCGTCACAAATCCGTCAAGCAAATCTCAAATTCTTACCAATTCTTACCCAGCAGCAGGTGGTGATCGGCAACCGTGGTAGTCAAAGCTCTCAAAGCTTGGATAAAGCGATTACCAGGGAGAGTCAAACGCACGACGTAGATGCATGTGGAGCTGGGAAGGCTTATGATATGGTAGCTGCTACTTCTCGAGCTTGCGTTGTATTCCCTCGAAGAGGAAAGGGAGATGCAGCACAGTAGCGTAAGTATTTCCCTCAGTTTTTGAGAACCAAGGTATCAATCCAGTAGGAGACCACGCGCGAGTCCCTCGCACCTGCACAAACAAATAAGAACTTCGCAGCCAACACGATAAGGGTTTGTCAATCCCTTTATGGTAACTTATGAAAGTGAGATCTGATAGATAGGATAGTTTGATATTTTTGGTATTTTTGGATATAAGAATAGAAAGTAAAAGCGAAAAAGTAAAGTAGATTGTAGATTGATATGTTGAGAATAGACCCGGGGGCCATAGGTTTTTCTAGTGGCTTCTCTCATGATAGCGGTATTCTGCGGCGGGTAAACAAATTACTATCAAGATATTGATAGAAAAGCGAATAATTATGAGACTATCTAGGCATGATCGTTATATATAGGCAGCACGTCCTAAACAAGTTGACCGAAACGATTCTGCATCTACTACTGTTACTCCACGCATCGACCGCTATCCAGCATGCATATAGAGTATTAAGTTCATAAGAACAGAGTAACGCCTTAAGCAAGATGGCATGATGTAGAGGGATAAACTCAAGCAATATGATATAAACCCCATCTTTTTATCCTCGATAGCAACAATACAATACGAGCCTTGCTGCCCCAACTGTCACTGGGAAAGGACACTTCAAGATTGAACCCAAAGCCAAGCACTTCTCCCATTACAAGAACTATAGATCTAGTAGGCCAAACCAAACCAATAATTTGAAGAGGCTTGCAATGATATTATAATCATACATGAAGAGTTCAGAAAAGAATCAAATATTTATCATAGATAATCTTGATCATAAACCCACAATTCATCGGATCTCGACGAACAAACCGCAAAAAGATATTACATCGAATAGATCTCCTTGAAGACCGAGGAGAACTTGGTATTGAGATCCAAAGAGAGAGAAGAATCCATCTACATACTAGCTATGGACCCGAAGGTCTGTGGTAAACTACTCACAACTCATGGTGAGGCGATGATGATGATGTAGAAGTACTCTGTGGTAGATCCCCCCTCCGACGGAGCTCTTGAACGGGCCCCAAGATGGGATCTCACGGGAACAGAAGGTTGCGGCGGTGGAACTAGGGTTTTCTCTGTTGTTCTGATGGTTTCGGGGTATGTAGGTATATATAGGAGGAAGGAGGGCACCGGGGGCCAAACGTGGGGCCCACGAGGCAGTGGGGCGCGCCCTATAGGGGGGCACCCTCGTGGACGCCACATGTGCCCTACTCTGTGGTTCTCAAGTCTCCCGTGCGTATTTTGCTCCAAAAATATCTCTCCCAAAGTTTTATTCCGTTTGGACTCCGTTTGATATTCCTTTTCTGTAAAACCCTGAAATAGGCAAAAAACAGCAATCTGGACTGGGCCTTTGGGTTAATAGGTTAGTCCCAAAAATCATATAAGTATAACAAAGCCCATTAAACATCCAAAACATCATAAATAATAGCATGGAACAATCAAAACTTATAGATACGTTGGAGACGTATCAAGCATCCCCAAGCTTAATTCCTGCTCGTCCTCGAGTAGGTAAATGATAAAAACAGAATTTTTGATGTGGAATGCTAACCAACATAGTTTTCAATGTAATTCTCTTAATTGTGGCATGAATGTTCAGATCTAAAAGATTCAAGACAAAAGTCTATATTGACATAAGAAATAATAATACTTCAAGCATACTAACAAAGCAATCATGTCTTCTCAAAATACTATGGCTAAAGAAAGTTATCCCTATAAAATCATATAGTCTGGCTATGCTCCCTCATCATCACATAAAATATTCATATCATGCACAACCCCGGTTTCAACCAAGCACTTGTTTTCATACTCTATTCTTTCAAACCTTCCAACTTTCACACAATACATGAGCGTGAGCCATGGATATAGCACTATGTGGAATAGAATGGTGGTTGTCGAGAAGACAAAAAGGAGGGAGATAGTCTCACATCGGCTAGGCGTTTCAACGGGCTATGGAGATGCCCATCAATAGATATCAATGTGAGTGAGTAGGGATTGCCATGCAACAGATGCACTAGAGCTAAAAATGTATGAAAGCTCAACAAAAGAAACTAAGTGGGTGTGCATCCAACTTGCTTGCTCACGAAGACCTAGGGCATTTGAGGAAGCCCATCGTTGGAATATACAAGCCAAGTTCTACAATGAAAATTCCCACTAGTATATGAAAGTGACTAAACATGAGACTCTCTATCATGAAGAACATGGTGCTACTTTGAAGCACAAGTGTGGAAAAAGATAGTAGAAATTGTCCCCTTTTTTGGAGGGGCCTTTTCTTTTGTTCGGCCTTTCCTCACATGGGACAATGCTCTAATAATGATGATCATCACACTTACATTGAATTACAACTCGATACTAGAACAAAGTATGACCCTATATGAATGCCTCCGGTGGAGTACCGGGATATGCAATGAATCAAGAGTGACATGTATGAAAAGTTATGCATGGTGGCTTTGCCACAGATACGATGTCAACTACATGATCATGCATGGCAATATGACAATATGAAGCGTGTCATATGAACGGAGCGGTGGAAAGTTGCATGGCAATATATCTCGGAATGGCTATGGAAATGCCATGATAGGTAGGTATGGTGGCTGTTTTGAGGAATATATATGGTGACTGTTTGAGGAAGGTATATAGTGGGTGTATGGTACCGGCGAAAGTTGCGCGGTACAAGAGAGGCTAGCAATAGTGGAAGGGTGAGAGTGCGTATAATCCATGGACTCAACATTAGTCATAAGAACTCATATACTTATTGCAAAAATTTACGAGTCATCAAAACAAAGCAATCAACGCATGCTCCTAGGGGGGTGGTAGGAGTTAACCATCGCGCGCCCCCGACCTCCACACAAAGGATGACACTCTACAAATACCTCATGCTCTAACTTCGTCACATAGCGGTTCACCACACGTGCATGCTACGGGAATCACTAACCTTAACACAAGTATTTCTCAATTTCATAATAACTCCACTAGCATGACTCTAATATCACTATCCTCATATCTCAAAACAATTATCAAGCATACAACTTCTCTTCATATTCAATGCACTTAGTATGAAAGTTTTTACTACATTGATCTTGGATGCCTATCATGTGAAGGCTAGTTTTATAGCCAAAGCACATTACCATGCTGTTTTAATAGACTCTCAAAAGGATATAAGTGAAGCATGAGATATTAACAATTTCTTCAAAATAAAATCACCACCGTGCTCTAAAAGATATACGTGAAGCACTAGAGCAAAAACTATTCAACTCAAAAGATATTAGTGAAGCACATAGAGTGTTCTAACAATTCCTAGGCCATATTTATCTCTCTCAAAAAGGTGTGTCAAGCAAGGATAATTGTGGCAAACTAACAAGCAAATACTCAAATAATACATGACGCTGCAAGTAAAACACATATCATGTGGTGAATAAAAATATAGCTCCGAGTATAGTTACCGATAGATGAAGACGAAAGAGGGGATGCCTTCCCGGGGCATGCCCAAGTTTAGGCTTTTGGTTGTCCTTGAATTTTACCTTGGGGTGCCTTGGGCATACCCAAGCTTAGGCTCTTTCCACTCTTTGTTCCATAGTCCATCATAGCAATACTCAAAACTTGAAAACTTCACAACACAAAACTTAGACAAAAATCTCGTGAGCTCCGTTAGTATAAGAAAACAAACCACCACTCAAAGGTACTGTAATGAACTCATTCTTTGTTTATATTGGTGTTAAACCTACTATATTCCAACTTCTCTATGATTCATACTCCCCAATACTACTCATAGATTCATCAAAATAAGCAAACAACACACGAAAAACAGAATCTGTCAAAACAGAATAATCTGTAGTAATCTGTAACTTTCGCATACTTCTGTAAATCCAAAAAAATTAAAGAAATTGGTAAACGTGGGGAATTTGTCTATTAATCATCTGCAAAAAGAATCAACTAAATAGCACACTCCAACAAAATCTGGTGACCATTCTAGCGAGCGCTAACGATTCTGTTTTTCACAGCAAGATCATATAAACTTCACACAAGTCTTCCCAAAGGTTCTACTTGGCACAAACACTAATTAAAAACAAAACCACATCTAAACAGAAGCTAGATGCAATATTTATTCCTAAACAGAAGCAAAAACAAAATAAAATAAAATTGGGTTGCCTCCCAACAAGCGCTATCGTTTTACGCCCCTAGCTAGGCACGATACATGGATAGATCTAGGTATTGCCATCTTTGATCTTCACCCTTTTAATGGTGTCAAGCTTGAATCTGAGAGGTTCTTTACGTTTCCCTTCATATTCGGAAATCTTTAGATCTAAAGAATCCAACCGCTTATTAGAAAGGGTAATCAACATATTCATGCGGTGGAGATTCCCACTAACACTTTTAACAGGTTCAAGAGACTTCTGTAATATTTTTGTTACTTCGCAAATTTTCTCAAAAACTTGTGTCCCTTCCTGGGTTGGATGTGACCCTTTTTGTGGAGGTAGTGTTCCCACTATTCCCTCTATAATTTCATGTGCAATACTAGGATCACCTTCGATAAAATTCCCTTTGGCAACGCAATCCAAGAGTTGTCTATGGGACATATTTAATCCAACATAAAAATTGCGAAGCAAGATTCTAAAATTCACCTCTAAGGTGCACTTACGATAAGATTCCATCATCCTAAACCAAGCATCTTTTAAGTTTTTTCCTTGCTTTTGCTTGAAGTGAAGAACTTCAAACTCGGGAGACAAAGGAGCGGATAAGGGACTAGCCATGACGGCAAGGTAAAGCAAACAGTAAGCACACGACAAAAGAAGGGCAAATAAAACAGCAAGGGTGAAGTGGGGGAGAGGAAAACGAGAGGCAAAAAATATAATGAGAAGGATAAGGGTTTGTGATAGGTACTTGGTATATGACTTTTGCATAAGCCTCCCCGGCAACGGCGCCAGAAATTCTTCTTGCTACTTCTCGAGCTTGCGTTGTATTCCCTCGAAGAGGAAAGGGAGATCCAACATAGTAGCGTAAGTATTTCCCACAGTTTTTGAGAACCAAGGTATCAATCCAGTAGGAGACCACACGAGAGTCCCTCGCTCCTTCACAAACAAATAAGAACTTCACAGCCAACGCGATAAGGGGTTGTCAATCCCTTTACGGTCACTTACGAAAGTCAGATCTGATAGATAGGATAGTTTGATATTTTAGGTATTTTTGGATATAAGAACATAAAGTAAAAGCGGAAAAGTAAAGTAGATTGTAGATTGATATGTTGAGAATAGACCCGAGGGGCATAGGTTTCTCTAGTGGCTTCTCTCATGATAGCGCTATTCTACGGCAGGTAAACAAATTACTGTCGAGCAATTGATAGAAAGGCGAATAATTATGAGACTATCTAGGCATGATCATTATATATAGGCATCACGTCCGAAACAAGTAGACCGAAACGATTATGCATCTACTACTATTACTCCACACATCGACCACTATCCAGCATGCATCTAGAGTATTAAGTTCATAAGAACAGAGTAACGCCTTAAGCAAGATGACATGATGTAGAGGGATAAACTCAAGCAATATGATATAAACCCCATCTTTTTTATCCTCGGTGGCAACAATACAATACGTGCCTTGCTGCCCCTACTGTCACTGGGAAAGGACACCACAAGATTGAACCCAAAGCCAAGCACTTCTCCCATTGCAAGAACTGTAGATCTAGTAGGCCAAACCAAACCAATAATTTGAAGAGACTTGCAAGGATATTATAATCATACATAAACAGTTCAGAAAAGAACCAAATATTTCTCATAGATAATCTTGATCATAAACCCACAATTCATCGGATCTCGACAAACACACCATAAAAAGAGGTTACATCGAATAGATCTCCTCGAAGACCGAGGAGAACTTGGTATTGAGATCCAAAGAGAGAGAATAAGCCATCTAGATACTAGCTATGGACCCGAAGGTCTGTGCTAAATTACTAACAACTCATGGTGAGGCTATGATGATGATGTAGAAGCACTCCGTGGTAGATCCCCCTCTCCGGCGGAGCTCCAAAACAGGCCCGAAGATGGGATCTCACGGGAACAGAAGGTTGCGGCGGTGGAACTAGGGTTTTCTCTGTTGTTCTGATGGTTTCGGGGTACGTAGGTATATATAGGAGGAAGGAGGGCACCGGGGGCCAAACATGGGGCCCACGAGGTAGGGGGCGTCCCCCACCCTTGTGGACGCCACGTGTGCCCTACTCCGTGGTTCTCAAGTCTCCCATGCGTATTTTGCTCCAAAAATATCTCTCCCGATGTTTCACTCCGTTTGGACTCCGTTTGATATTTCTTTTGTGTAAAACCCTGAAATAGGCAAAAAGCAGCAATCTGGACTAGGCCTTTGGGTTAATAGGTTAGTCCCAAAAATAATATAAAAGTGTATAACAAAGCCCATTAAACATCCAAATCATCATAAATAATAGCATGGAACAATCAAAAATTATAGATGCGTTGGAGGCGTATCTGTTGGAGATATGCCCTAGAGGCAATAATAAAAGCATTATTATTATATCTCCTTGTTCATGATAATTGTCTGTTATTCATGCTTGAATTGTATTGTACGGAAACAGCGATACATGTGTGAATACATAGACCACAATGAGTCCCTGGTAGGCCTCTAGTTACCAGCTCGTTGATCAACAGATGGTCACGGTTTCCTGACCATGGACATGGGATGTCGGTGATAACGGGATCACATCATTAGGAGAATGATGTGATGGACAAGACCCAAACTAGAGCATAACACGAGATCGTATAGTTCGTAATGCATAAGCTTTTCGGTGTCAAGTATTTATTCCTTAGACCATGAGGTTGTACAACTCCCGGATACCGTAGGAGTACTTTGGGTGTGCCAACCGTCACAACGTAACTGGGTGGCTATAAAGGTACGCATCGGGTATCTCCGAAAGTGTCTGTTGAGTTGGTACGAACCGAGACTGGGATGTTGTCACTCCGTATGACGGAGAGGTACCTCTGGGCCCACTCGGTAAGACATCATCATAATGAGCTCATTGTGACTAAGTAGTTAGTCACGGGATGATGGATTACGGATCGAGTAAAGAGACTTGCCATAACGAGATTGAACAAGGTATCGGGAATACCGACGATCGAATCTCGGGCAAGTACCGTACCGATGGACAAAGGGAATAACATACGGGATTGAGTGAATCCTTGACACGGTGGTTCATCCGATGAAGATCATCGAGGAACACGTGGGAACCAACATGGGTATCCAGATCCCGCTGTTGGTTATTGACCGGAGAGTCATCTCGGTCATGTCTACGTGTCTCCCGAACCCGTAGGGTCTACACACTTAAGGTTCGGTAACGCTAGGGTCGTAGAGATAAATGCACGTGGAAACCCGAAAGTTGTTCGGAGTCCCGGATGAGATCCCGGACGTCACGAGGAGTTCCGGAATGGTCCGGAGGTAAATATTGATATATAGGAAGTCCAGTTTCGGCCAACGGGTGATCTCCGGGGGTCACCGGGAGCGTCCCGCGACCACCGGAGGGGCCCCGGGGGTCCACCGGGTGGGGCCCCTAGGCCGCGAGGGGAAGTGTCCAGCCCTCTGGGCTGGCGCACCACTAGGGGGGCCCACCTCCCCATGCGCCTAGGGTTAAAACCCTAAGGGGAGGGGGGCCACCACTTGCCTTGGGGGGCAAGGACTCCCCCCCCCCTGGCCGCCGCCCCCCCTTGCAGATTGGATCTGCAGGGGGCTGGCGCCCCCCCTGGCCCCCTATATATATGTGGGGGGGGGGGAGAGGGCAGCCGCACCCAAGCCCTGGCGCCTCTCCCCCTCCCGTCACACCTCCATACTCCCAACGCAAGGCGCCCGGCGAAGCCCTGCTGCGATCTCCACTGCATCCGTCATCACGCCGTCGTGCTGCCGGATCTCTGACGACTTCTCCTCCCCCCCTTGCTGGATCAAGAAGGAGGTGACGTTGCTGCACCGTACGTGTGTTGAACGCGGAGGTGCCGTCCGTTCGGCGCTAGATCATCGGTGACGAAGAACGTGAAGAGTATGACTACTTCATCCACGCTTCGTTGAAAGCTTCCGCTCGCAATCTCCATAACGGTATGTAGATGCACTCTTACTTGCTCGTTGCTAGATGTCTCCATAGTTGGATCTTGGTGAAAGCGTAGAATTTTTTTGAATTATGCTACGTTCCCCAACAGTGGTATCAGAGCCTAGGTTTTATGCGTAGCATCTTGCACGAGTAGAACACAAACAGTTGTGGGCGTTTGGTTTTGTTCAACTTTCTTACCGTTACTAGTCAATCTTGATTCGGCGGTATTGTGGGATGAAGCGGCCCGGACCGACTTTACACGTACGCTTACGTGAGACTG
The DNA here is from genome assembly GCA_902687465.1 of Secale cereale. Classification (NCBI taxonomy): domain Eukaryota; kingdom Viridiplantae; phylum Streptophyta; class Magnoliopsida; order Poales; family Poaceae; genus Secale; species Secale cereale. Next base: position 772,004,425 of record LR738710.1, read on the forward strand.
GTTCCACCGACAGACATGCACTAGATGCATAAGGTGGCTGGCGGGTGTCTGTCTCTCCTACTTTAGTCGGATCGGATTCGATGAAAAGGGTCCTTATGAAGGGTAAATAGAAGTTGACAAATCACGTTGTGGTTTTGGCGTAGGTAAGAAACGTTCTTGCTAGAAATCCTATAGAAGCCACCTAAAACTTGCAACAACAATTAGAGGACGTCTAACTTGTTTTTGCAGCATGTGCTATGTGACATGGTATGGCCAAAACAAAGATGTGATGAATGATATATGTGATGTATGAGATTGATCATGTTTTTGTAATAGGGAATCACGACTTGCATGTCGATGAACTTGACAACCGGCAGGAGCCATAGGAGTTGTCTTAATTATTGTATGACCTGCGTGTCACTGAATAACGCCATGTAATTACTTTGCTTCATTGCTAAACGTTAGCTATAGTAGTAGAAGTAATAGTTGGCGTGACGACTTCTTCAAGACACGATGATGGAGATCATGATGATGAAGATCATGGTGTCGAGCCGGTGACAAGATGATCATGGTGCCCCGAAGATGGAGATCCAAGGAGCAAGATGATATTGGCCATATCATGTCACTTTAATTGATTGCATGTGATGTTTATCATGTTTATGCATCTTGTTTACTTAGAACGACGGTAATAAATAAGATGATCTCTCACTAAAATTTCAAGTATTGTGTTTCCCCTAACTATGCACCGTTGCTAAAGCTCGTTGCTCCGAAGCACCACGTGATGATCGGGTGTGATAGGTTCTAACGTTCGCATACAACGGGTGTAAGACAGATTTACACACGCAATACACTTAGGGTTCACTTGACGAGCCTAGCATGTACAGACATGGCCTCGGAACACGGAAGACCGAAAGGTCGAACACGAGTTGTATAGAAGATACGATCAACATGAAGATGTTCACCGTTTTTGACTAGTCCGTCTCACGTGATGATCGGACACGGACTACTCGATTCGGATCGTGTATCACTTAGATGACTAGAGAGATGTCATTCTGAGTGGGAGTTCATTAAAATTTGATTAAGATGAACTTAATTATCATGAACTTAGTCTAAATTCTTTACAATATCCCTTGTAGATCAAATGGCCCACGCTCCAGTTTCCCTCAACTTCAACGCATTCCTAGAGAAAACCAAGCTGAAAGACGATGGTAGCAACTATACGGATTGGGTCCGTAACCTGAGGATTATCCTCATAGCTGCCAAGAGATCATATGTCCTAGAAGCACCTCTAGGTGATGCACCTGCTCCCGATGCGGCCCAAGACGTTTTGAATGTCAGGCAGTCGCGTAGTGATGATTACTCCCTGGTTCAGTGCGGCATGCTTTACAGTTTAGAATCGGGGCTCCAAAAGCGTTTTGAGCACCACGGAGCATATGAGATGTTCGAAGAGCTAAAAATGGTTTTCCAAGCTCATGCCCGAGTCGAGAGATATGATGTCTCCGACGCATTCGACAGCTGTAAGATGGAGGAGAACAGTTCTGTCAGTGAGCACATCCTCAAGATTTCAGGATTGCACAACCGCTTGTCTCAGCTGGGAATGAATCTCCCAGATGAAGCGGTCGTTGACAGAATCCTCCAGTCGCTTCCACCAAGCTTCAAGAGCTTCGTGTTGAACTTCAATATGCAGGGGATGGAGAAGTCCATTTCCGAGGTGTATTCGATGCTGAAATCAGCGGAGGTGGACATCAAGAAAGAACATCAAGTGTTGATGGTCAATAAAACCACTAAGTTCAAGAAAGGCAAGGGTAAGAAGAACTTCAAGAAGGACGGCAAGGGAGTTGCCGCGCCTGGCAAGCCTGTTGCCGGGAAGAAGCCAAAGTATGGACCCAAGCCTGAGACAGAGTGCTTTTATTGCAAGGGAACGGGTCACTGGAAGCGGAACTGCCCCAAATACTTAGCAGACAAGAAGGCCGGCAACTCCAAAGGTATATATGATATACATGTTATTGATGTGTACCTTACCAGCACTCGTAGTAGCTCCTGGGTATTCGATACCGGTGCAGTTGCTCACATTTGTAACTCAAAACAGGAGCTGCGGAATAAACAGAGACTGGCGAAGGATGAGGTGACGATGCACGTCGGGAATGGTTCCAAGGTCGATGTGATCGCCGTCGGCACGCTACCTCTACATCTACCCTCGGGATTAGTTTTAAACCTCAATTTAGTACCAGCTTTGAGCATGAACATTGTTTCTGGATCTCGTCTTATGCGAGATGGCTACTCTTTCAAATCAGAGAATAATGGTTGTTCTATTTATTTGAGAGATATGTTTTATGGTCATGCCCCGCTGGTCAATGGTTTATTTTTTATGGATCTCGAATGTAGTAATACACATGTTCATAGTGTAGATGCCAAAAGATGTAAAGTTGATAATGATAGTCCCACATACTTGTGGCATTGCCGACTTGGTCATATTGGTGTCAAACGTATGAAGAAGCTCCATTCAGATGGACTTCTAGAGTCTCTTGATTATGAATCATTTGACACGTGCGAACCATGCCTCTTGGGCAAGATGACCAAGACTCCGTTCTCCGGAACAATGGAGCGAGCAACCAACTTGTTGGAAATCATACATACCGATGTGTGCGGTCCAATGAGTGTTGAGGCTCGCGGAGGCTACCGTTATGTTCTCACCCTCACAGATGACTTGAGTAGATATGGGTATATCTATTTGATGAAACACAAGTCTGAGACCTTTGAAAAGTTCAAGGAATTTTAGAATGAGGTTGAGAATCAACGTGACAGAAAAATAAAGTTCTTGCGATCGGATCGTGGGGGTGAATATTTAAGTCATGAATTTGGCACACACCTTAGAAGCTGTGGAATTGTTTCACAATTAACACCGCCCGGAACACCTCAACGTAACGGTGTGTCCGAACGTCGAAATCGTACTTTGTTGGACATGGTGCGATCTATGATGTCCCTCACCGATTTACCGCTATCTTTTTGGGGTTATGCTTTAGAGACTGCCGCATTCACTTTAAATAGGGCTCCGTCGAAATCCGTTGAAACGACTCCATATGAACTTTGGTTTGGCAAGAAACCGAAGCTGTCGTTTCTGAAAGTTTGGGGTTGCGATGCTTATGTCAAGAAACTTCAACCTGAAAAGCTCGAACCCAAATCGGAGAAATGCGTCTTCATAGGATACCCAAAGGAAACGATTGGGTACACCTTCTACCACAGATCCGAAGGCAAAGTCTTTGTTGCCAAGAATGGATGCTTTCTGGAGAAAGAGGTTCTCTCGAAAGAAGTGAGTGGGAGGAAAGTAGAACTTGATGAGGTGACAGTCACCCCTCCTGTACCGGAAAGTAGCGCAGCGCAGGAAACTGTTCCTGAGGTGCCTGCACCGACAAGGGAGGAAGTTAATGATAATGATCATGAAGAAACTGATCAAGTTACTACTGAACTTCGAAGGTCCACAAGGGCACGGTCCGCACCAGAGTGGTACGGCAACCCTGTCCTGGAAATCATGTTGTTAGACAATGGTGAACCTTCGAACTATGAAGAAGTGATGGCGGGCCCAGATTCCAATAAATGGCTTGGAGCCATGAAATCCGAGATAGAATCCATGTATGAAAACAAAGTATGGACTTTGGTGGACTTGCCTGATGATAGGCATGCCATAGAAAACAAATGGATATTTAAGAAGACAGACGCGGATGGTAATGTGACCATCTATAAGGCTCGGCTTGTCGCTAAGGGTTATCGACAAGTTCAAGGGATTGACTACGACGAGACTTTCTCTCCCGTAGCGATGCTGAAGTCAGTCGGAATCATGTTAGCTATTGCCGCATTCTATGATTATGAGATATGGCAAATGGACGTCAAAACAGCATTCCTTAATGGCTTCCTCAAGGAAGAGTTGTATATGATGCAACCGGAAGGTTTTGTCGATCCAGAGAACGCTAACAAGGTATGCAAGCTCAAGCGCTCGATTTACGGGCTGGTGCAAGCATCTCGGAGTTGGAATATTCGCTTTGATGAAGTGATCAAAGCGTTTGGCTTTATACAGACTTACGGAGAAGCCTGTATCTACAAGAAAGTGAGTGGGAGCTCTGTGGCATTTCTCATATTATATGTGGATGACATATTGCTGATGGGAAATGATATAGAATTCTTGGAAAATGTAAAGGCCGACTTGAATAAAAGTTTTTCAATGAAGGACCTTGGAGAAGTTGCTTACATATTAGGCATCAAAATCTATAGAGATAGATCGAGACGCCTCATTGGTCTTTCACAAAGTACATACCTTGATAAAATATTGAAGAAGTTCAATATGGATCAGTCAAAGAAAGGATTCTCGCCTGTTTTGCAAGGTATGAGATTGAGCAAGGCTCGGTCGCCGACCACGGCAGAAGATAGAGAAAAGATGAGTGTCATTCCCTATGCCTCGGCCATAGGTTCTATCATGTATGCCATGCTGTGAACCAGACCTGATGTGAACCTTGCCATAAGTTTGGTAGGGAGGTACCAAAGTGATCCCGGTAGGGAACACTGGACAGCGGTCAAGAACATCCTGAAGTACCTGAAAAGGACTAAGGATATGTTTCTCGTTTATGGAGGTGACGAAGAGCTTGTCGTAAAGGGTTACGTCGATGCTAGCTTCGACACAGATCTGGATGACTCTAAGTCACAAACCGGATACGTGTATATTTTGAATAGAGGGGCAGTCAGCTGGTGCAGTTGCAACCAAAGCGTGGTGGCAGCATCTACATGTGAAGCGGAGTACATAGCTGCTTCTGAAGCAGCGCAGGAAGGAGTCTCGATGAAGGAGTTCATCACCGACCTAGGAGTCATTCCAAGCGCGTCAAGCCCGATGACTCTCTTCTGTGACAACACTGGTGCTATTGCTATTACCAAGGAGCCCAGGTTTCACAAGAAGACCAAGAACATCAAGCGCCGTTTCAACTCCATCCGGAATTATGTTCAGGATGGTGACATAGATATTTGTAAAGTGCATACGGATCTGAATGTCGCAGACCCGTTGACTAAACCTCTTTCACGAGCAAAACATGATCAACACCAGAACTCTATGGGTGTTCGATTCATCACAATGTAACTAGATTGTTGACTCTAGTGCAAGTGGGAGACTGTTGGAGATATGCCCTAGAGGCAATAATAAAAGCATTATTATTATATCTCCTTGATCATGATAATTGTCTGTTATTCATGCTTGAATTGTATTGTACGGAAATAGCTATACATGTGTGAATACATAGACCACAATGAGTCCCTGGTAGGCCTCTAGTTACCAGCTCGTTGATCAACAGATGGTCACGGTTTCCTGACCATGGACATGGGATGTCGGTGATAACGGGATCACATCATTAGGAGAATGATGTGATGGACAAGACCCAAACTAGAGCATAACACGAGATCGTATAGTTCGTAATGCATAAGCTTTTCGGTGTCATGTATTTATTCCTTAGACCATGAGGTTGTACAACTCCCGGATACCGTAGGAGTACTTTGGGTGTGCCAACCGTCACAACGTAACTGGGTGGCTATAAAGGTACGCATCGGGTATCTCCGAAAGTGTCTGTTGAGTTGGTACGAACCGAGACTGGGATGTTGTCACTCCGTATGACGGAGAGGTACCTCTGGGCCCACTCGGTAAGACACCATCATAATGAGCTCAATGTGACTAAGTAGTTAGTCACGGGATGATGGATTACAGATCGAGTAAAGAGACTTGCCATAACGAGATTGAACAAGGTATCGGGAATACCGACGATCGAATCTCGGGCAAGTACCGTACCGATGGACAAAGGGAATAACATACGGGATTGAGTGAATCCTTGACACGGTGGTTCATCCGATGAAGATCATCGAGGAACACATGGGAACCAACATGGGTATCCAGATCCCGCTGTTGGTTATTGACCGGAGAGTCATCTCGGTCATGTCTACGTGTCTCCCGAACCCGTAGGGTCTACACACTTAAGGTTCGGTAACGCTAGGGTCGTAGAGATAAATGCACGTGGAAACCCGAAAATTGTTCAGAGTCCCGGATGAGATCCCGGACGTCACGAGGAGTTCCGGAATGGTCCGGAGGTAAAGATTGATATATAGGAAGTCCAGTTTCGGCCAACGGGTGATCTCCGGGGGTCACCGGGAGCGTCCCGGGACCACCGGAGGGGCCCCGGGGGTCCACCGGGTGAGGCCACCCATCCCGGTGGGGCCCCTAGGCCGCGAGGGGAAGTGTCCAGCCCTCTGGGCTGGCGCACCACTAGGGGGCCCACCTCCCCATGCGCCTAGGGTTAAAACCCTAAGGGGAGGGGGGCCACCACTTGCCTTGGGGGGCAAGGACTCCCCCCCTGGCCGCCGCCCCCCCTTGCAGATTGGATCTGTAGGGGGCTGGCGCCCCCCCTGGCCCCCTATATATATGTGGGGGGGGAGAGGGCAGCCGCACCCAAGCCCTGGCGCCTCTCCCCCTCCCGTCACACCTCCATACTCCCAACGCAAGGCGCCCGGCGAAGCCCTGCTGCGATCTCCACTGCATCCGTCATCACGCCGTCGTGCTGCCGGATCTCTGACGACTTCTCCTCCCCCCCTTGCTGGATCAAGAAGGAGGTGACGTTGCTGCACCGTACGTGTGTTGAACGCGGAGGTGCCGTCCGTTCGGCGCTAGATCATCGGTGACGAAGAACGTGAAGAGTATGACTACTTCATCCACGCTTCGTTGAAAGCTTCCGCTCGCAATCTCCATAACGGTATGTAGATGCACTCTTACTTGCTCGTTGCTAGATGTCTCCATAGTTGGATCTTGGTGAAAGCGTAGAAATTTTTTGAATTATGCTACGTTCCCCAACAGTATCATTAGCAAAAATGTCAGCAATAATCAATTCAGAGATGCAAAGATGAATAAACGCTCAACGACGGTACTATGCTGGTCCTAGGCTAGACCGTACTAGACACGTGAGCCTAGAACACTAACAAAATCACGGCGCTGCACGAAAACAAGGGAAAAGCACACTCTGGAATTTTTTTTGCCTCTTTTTTTGCTCTTTTTTTGCCGGAAATCACTATAATGGCGAGTGTCTCAAAACTCTTCCCAAGTCAAACTAAGATGATAGGCACAAAGTTTTTTTAACTATTTTTTTTTCAGAAATGAGGCAGCGACGACCAAAAAGTGCGGTAAAAATATAGTATGATGGCACGTGTCTCAAAAGACTCGGAAAAGCCTAAAAACGGTATAGGGAAAAAATATTTTCACCTGCCGAACTTTTGGCCTAAAAACTGCCCGGGGTCTCCAGACTCTTTTTTTTCGAGACCTACGCAGGCAAGGAAAACACGAATCCGAAACTAGATCGATCTCGAGAACAGACCTAATATGAAAAGAATTCGGATTGGTGGTGGATATATGGTTGTAGGATATGGCAGCGGTGGTAGGTTATGGCAGCGATGGAGGTATGTGGTAGCGATGGTGGGATATGGCAGCGGTGGTGGTATGGCAGCAGCGATGAATATGGTGCGGCGGCGATAAATGGTTTTCCAAGCTCATGCCTGAGTCGGGAGATATGAAGTCTCCGACAAGTTCTACAGTTGTAAGATGGAGGAGAATAGTTCTGTCAGCGAGCATATACTCAAAATGTCTGGGTTGCACAATCGCTTGTCTCAGCTGGGAGTTAATCTCCGAGATGATGCGGTCGTTGACAGAATCCTTCAGTCGCTCCCACCTAAATACAAGAGCTTTGTGATGAATTTCAATATGCATGGGATGGAGAAGTCCATTCCCGAGGTATATTCAATGCTGAAATCAGCGGAGGTGGAGATCAAAAAGGAACATCAAGTGGTGATGGTGAATAAAACCACTAAGTTCAAGAAAGGCAAGGGTAAGAAGAACTTCAAGAAGGACGGCAAAGGAGTTGCCGCACCCGGTAAGCCAGTTGCCGGGAAGAAGCCAAAGAATGGACCCAAGCCTGAGACTGAGTGCTTTTATTGCAAGGGAACGGGTCACTGGAAGCGGAATTGCCCCAAATACTTCAACGTCAAAGGTATATGTGATATACTCCCTCCGTAAACTAATATAAGATCGTTTAGATAACTATTTTAGTGATCTAAACGCTCTTATATTAGTTTACAGAGGGAGTACATGTTATTGATGTCTACCTTTGCAGCGCTCGTAGTAGCTCCTGGGTATTTGATACCGGTGCAGTTGCTCACATTTGTAACTCAAAGCAGGAGCTGCTGAATAAGCAGAGACTTGCGAAGGACGAGATGACGATGCGCGTCGGGAATGGTTCCAAGGTCGATGTGATCGCCGTCGGCACGCTATCTCTACATCTACCTTCGGGATTAGTTTTAAACCTCAATAATTGTTATGTAGTACCAGCTTTGAGCATGAACATTGTATCTGGATCTCGTTTAATGCAAGATGGCTACTCATTTAAATCTGAGAATAATGGTTGTTCTATTTATATGAGAGAAATGTTTTATGGTCATGCCCCGCTGGTCAATGGTTTATTCTTATTGAATCTCGAACGTGATGTTACACATATTCATAGTGTGAATGCCAAAAGATGTAAGGTTGATAATGATAGTCCCACATACTTGTGGCACTGCCGCCTTGGTCATATTGGTGTCAAACGTATGAAGAATCTCCATGCAGATGGACTTTTGGAGTCTCTTGATTATGAATCATTTGACACATGCGAACCATGCCTTTTGGGCAAGATGAACAAGACTCCGTTCTCCAGAACAATGGAGTGAGCAACAAACTTGTTGGAAATCATACATACTGATGTGTGCAGTCCAATGAGTGTTGAAGCTCGCGGTGGTTATCGTTATGTTCTCACCCTCACTGATGACTTAAGTAGATATGGGTATGTCTACCTAATGAAACATAAGTCTGAGACCTTTGAAAAGTTCAAGGAATTTTAGAATGAGGTTGATAATCAACGTGATAGAAAAATGAAGTTCTTACGATCAGATCGTGGAGGAGAATATTTAAGTCACGAATTTGGCACACACCTAAGGAAATGTGGAATTGTTTCAGAACTGCCGCCGCCTGGAACACCTCAATGTAACGGTGTGTCCGAACGTCGTAATCGTACTCAGTTGGACATGGTGCAATCTATGATGTCTCTTACCGACTTACCGCTATCATTTTGGGGTTATGCTTTAGAGACTGCCGCATTCACTTTAAATAGGGCACCGTCTAAATCTGTTTAGACGACATCGTATGAACTAAGGTTTGGGAAGAAACCTAAGTTGTCGTTTCTAAAAGTTTGGGGATGTGATGCTTATGTCAAGAAACTTCAACCTGAAAAGTTCAAACCCAAATCGTAAAAATGCGTCTTCATAGGATACCCTAAGGAAACTATTGGGTATACCTTCTACCTCAGATCCAAAGGCAAGGTCTTTGTTGCCAAGAATGGATCCTTTCTGGAGAAAGAGTTTCTCTCGAAAGAAGTAAGTGGGAGGAAAGTGGAACTTGATGAGGTGATTGTCACCCCTCTCGAACCGGAAAGTAGTGCAGCATAGGAAGATGTTTTTGTGGTGCCTGCACCGACTAGAGAGGAAGTTAATGATAATGATCATGAAACTTCAAATCAAGTCACTGCTGAACTTCATAGGTCCGCGAGGACACGTTCCGCACCAGAGTGGTACGACAACCCTGTCCTGGAAATCATGTTGTTAGACAACGTTGAACCTTCGAACTATGAAGAAGCGAAGGCGGGCCCGGATTCCAACAAATGGCTTGAAGCCATGAAATCTGAGATAGGATCCATGTATGATAACAAAGTATGGACTTTGGTTGATTTGCCCGATGATCGGCGAGCCATATAAAATAAATGGATCTTTAAGAAGAAGACCGACGTGGATGGAAATGTGACCATCTATAAGGCTAGACTTGTCGCTAAGGGTTATCGACGGGTTCAAGGGATTCACTACGATGAGACTTTCTCTCCCGTATCGATGCTGAAGTCCGTTCGAATCATGTTAGCAATTGCCGCATTCTATGATTATGAGATATGACAAATGGACGTCAAAACGGCATTCCTTAACGGCTTCCTTAGGGAAGAATTGTATATGATACAGCCGGAGGTTTTGTCGATCCTAAGAATGCTAACAAGGTATGCAAGCTCCAGCGCTCCATCTATGGGCTGGTGCAAGTATCTCAGAGTTGGAACATTCGCTTTGATGAGGTCATCAAAGCGTTTGGGTTCATACAGACTTATGGAGAAGCCTGTATTTACAAGAAAGTGAGTGGGAGCTCTGTAGCATTTCTCATATTATATGTGGATGACATATTATTGATGGGAAATGATGTAGAACTCTTGAAAACCATAAAGGCCTACTTGAATAAGTGTTTTTCAATGAAGGACCTTGGAGAAGCTGCTTACATATTAGGCATCAAGATCTATAGAGATAGATCGAGACGCCTCATTGGTCTTTCACAAAGCACATACCTTGACAAGATATTCAAGAAGTTCAATATGGATCAATCCAAGAAAGGGTTCTTGCCTGTGTTACAAGGTATGATATTGAGCGCAGCTCAATGCCCGACCTTAGCAGAAGATAGAGAAAATATGAGTGTCATCCCCTATGCCTCGGCCATAGGTTCTATTATGTATGCCATGTTGTGTACCAGACCTGATGTGAACCTTGCCATAAGTTTGGTGGGGAGGTACCAAAGTGATCCCGGAATGGAACACTTGACAGTGGTCAAGAACATCCTGAAGTACCTGAAAAGCACTAAGAATATGTTTCTCGTTTATGGAGGTGACGAAGAGCTCGTCGTAAAGGGTTACGTCGATGCTAACTTCGACACAGATCCAGATGACTCCAGGTCACAAACCGGATTCGTGTATATTTTGAATGGTGGGGCAGTCAGTTGGTGCAGTCGCAAGCAAAGCGTTGTGGCGGCATCTACATGTGAAGCGGAGTATATAGCTGCTTCTGAAGCAGCACAGGAAGGAGTCTCGATGAAGGAGTTTATCACCGACTTAGGAGTTATTCCAAGCGTGTCGGGCCCGATGACTCTCTTCTGTGACAACACTGGAGCTGTTGCCATTGCCAAGGAGCCCAGGTTTCACAAGAAGACCAAGCACATGAAGCGTCGTTTCAACTCCATTCGTAGTTATATACATGATGGAGACATAGATATTTGTAAAGTGCATATGGATCTGAATGTCGCAGATCTGTTGACTAAACCTCTTCCACGAGCAAAACATGATCAACACCAGAACTCTATGGGTGTTCGATTCATCACAATGTAACTAGATTATTGACTCTAGTGCAAGTGGAAGACTGTTGGAAATATGCCCTGGAGGCAATAATAAAATGGTTATTATTATATTTCCTTGTTCATGATAATTGTCTAGTGTTCATGCTATAACAGTATTATCCGAAAATCGTAATGCATGTGTGAATACATAGACCACAACATGTCCCTAGTGAGCCTCTAGTTGACTAGCTCGTTGATCAATAGATGGTTACGGTTTCCTAACCATGGCCATTGGATGTCATTGATAACGGGATCGCATCATTAGGAGAATGATGTGATGGGCAAGACCCAATCCTAAGCATAGCACAAGATCGTGTAGTTCGTCTGCTAAAGCTTTTCCAATGTCAAGTATCTTTTCCTTAGACCATGAGATTGTGCAACTCCCGGATACCGTAGGAGTACTTTGGGTGTGCCAAACGTCACAACGTAATTGGGTGGCTATAAAGGTACACTACGGGTATCCCTGAAAGTATCTGTTTGGTTGGCACTAAATCTGAGAACAATTTTTGATTAACCGGGTGTATCGGTTTGCTTTCTGCTGACGGATTCGTTTGGTTCATGTGTTAATAGGTTGACTCTGAAAAGAGTTTGGTTCAGTTTGGTTTCTTATAGCAAATGGTTGGGTATGGTCGGTTATAGGCCTAAACAGGACCCGCTCCAAAATGTTTAGACATGCAGTTCATGCCCGGTTGTTGACGTTGGTTCCATTGATAATTCTCGAGCCCATTCTTCTCACTCCATCGGACCTCAACGGTTGACGCTCGCGCTCGGCGCGTCAGCGCCGGAGCAGATCACGTGTAGCTCCCTGGCCCCGCCTTCGAAGTCGCGCGTGTCTTGCCGGACTAGCCTCCATGGCCGCTGTCGTCGAGCGCCGCTCGCGCGTGGCTCTCTGGACCTGCCTCTATGGCCGCCATCGTCGCGTGCGGCTTGCTAGACTGGCCTCGATAGCCGACGCCATCAAGCACTGATCACGTGCGGCTCCTCGGCCCTGTCTCTGCAGTCGCTGCCGTCACGCCGCTCATCAGAGACTGGCCTCCGTAGTCGTCGCCCGCCCACATCAGCATTCACCGTCTCTCCAGAAGCCCTCACCGCGGCTATCATCGTGTACCCATCAGCCGGTAGCCCAAACTCTCGAAACCTCGTCGCCAACTCTAGAGACGGAATCCACTTCCCTGCGCCCACGTAGGCAGCGAGAACGGCCTTCCTGAAGACGCCAATCCTGATGGAGTTTTGTCGAATAGCCTGCAGGCGTCCAGGAACCAGCCGGACTCGTCGTAGGACGCGGCGACTGCGCAGGACACGAAGATGCCGCCGAGCCACCGGACCTCGCGGCGAGCATGTGTACGCTCTGCGGAGGCATGGTGGAGCGCATACGAGTCAAACGGGCCGGCGGCGGCAAGGCCGCGTAGCACGCGTGAGGGCTGGGGGAGGGGTGCAAGGCAGAGAAGGCGACGACGGCGATCAGGGAGTTTTTTTTGGAAACACGGCGATCAGGGAGTTGATGCAGAGGCGGGGGTGTGCCATAGGACGATGGTTATTATTCCTACTCGAATAGTTTTCAAACCATTTCAGCAACTGGATTAACCTCAGGTAAGCACTCAGTTTCAGTTTGATTTGGGTGGAAAGTTAAGTTGGTTTGGTTTCGGTTGGGCTGACATAAATATACATTGAGTCTAGTTTGGTTTGGGTTTCCACGTTTATTCGTGCAGGTTTGGTTGAGGTATGGTTTAGTTCTCAAACTTTTCTCAGATTTAGTTGGCACAAATCGAGATTGGGATTTGTCACTCCGTGTGACGGAGATGTATCTCTGGGCCCACTCAATAAGACATCATTGTAATGAGCTCTATGTGACTAAGGAGTTGGTCACGGGATGATGTGTTACGGAACGAGTAAAGAGACTTGCCGGTAACGAGATTGAACAAGGTATCGGGATACCGACGATTGAATCTCGGGCAAGTACTATATCGATAGACAAAGGGAATTGCATACGGGAGTGATTGAATCCTTGACATCGTGGTTCATCCGATAAGATCATCGTGGAACATGTGGGAACCAACATGGGTATCCAGATCTCGCTGTTGGTTATTGGCCGGAGAGATGTCTCGGTCATGTCTGCATGATTCCCGAACCCGTAGGGTCTACACACTTAAGGTTCGATGATGCTAGGGTTAAAGGGAATGTATGTACGTGGTTATCGAATGTTGTTCGGAGTCCCGGATGAGATCCCGGAAGTCACGAGGAGTTCCGAAATGGTCCGGAGGTAAAGTTTTATATATGGGAAGTCATGTTTTGGTCACCGAAGTGATTTCAGGGTCACCGGTATAGTACCGGGACCACCGAAAGGTGTCCGGGGGTCCACCGAGTGGGGCCACCTGCCTTGGTGGGGCAAGTGGACTAAGTAAGAGGGGGAACCAGCCCCTGGTGGGCTGGTGCCCCCCCCCCCCCCAAGGGCCCAAGGTGCCCAGGGTTGGGAAACCCTAGGGGGTGGGGGTGCCTCCACCTTGCTTGGGGGCCAAGTCCCCCCCTTGGTCGCCGCCCCCCTCTCCCTTGCCCCTATATAAAGAGAGGGGTGGGAGGGCAGCCGCACCCCATAGCCTGGCGCAGCCCTCCCCCCTCCCAACTCCTCCTCTTCTTCGGTGAAGCTTCGTGAAGCCCTGCCGGAATGCCACGCTCCTCCATCACCACCACACCGTCGTTCTGCTGCTGGACGGAGTCTTCCCCAACCTCTCCCTCTCTCCTTGCTGGATCAAGGCGCGGGAGACGTCATCGGGTTGCACGTGTGTTGAACGCGGAGGCACCGTTGTTCGGTGCTTAGAACGGATTCGGTCGCGATCTGAATCGCTTCGTGTACGAGTCCACCGACCACGTTCTTGCAATGCTTCCGCATCATGATCTTCAAAGGTATGAAGACGCACTCCCCTCTCGTTGCTAGTAACTCCATAGATAGATCTTGGTGATGCGTAGAATTGTTTTGAATTTCTGCAGCGATCCCCAACAGTGTGAGGGTCAAGTGTGGTTGGACATGGTTGCCATTTAGTTGTGTTTAGCTCTAGGCTGGTATTGCTTTTCTTCTGTATTTTGAAACTTGTAAGATTATAGGTTGTTTCTCTAGTGGAAATTAACGTGGGAGCCTGTTGTTTACAAAAATGTGACATGGCAACACTTACTGGCGGAGACAGGGGGGTCAGCAGGGGCCTGGCCCTCCCCCTAACACCATGGATTTAGTGGTAATTTGCCGATCAACAGTGCAATGTTTTACTGTTAAAAACCTTCTTCTCAATGGGCCCTCCCCAACTTGTTTTCACATGACTGGGCCCCATTGATGTAATTTTCTGGCTCCGCCACTGCCAGTACTATAACACCATGAAAGTCATCAGCCTCATTGGTAAGGTGGTCTTGATCGGCAATGATGACGTCCCGATTATGCTCCCGTACATCTAGGCCGATCATGACCTCTTGTTGGTGTCAGCTATGCTTTGCGGATCCTGGTTGTGGCACACCGAACTGCACACCAAGCCACCGCCATTAGTGTGCTTTGCTACCATGTCTCGCGGCGGAAGTACTAGAAACTCCGGCGACTATCGCGCGGGCTTTGCGGCCTGTGTGCAGTTACGGATCCCTGTACTAAATAATATTGATCTGTATAAGTGCTATTAGAGGAAAAATCATATTCTAGAAACCGTCACAAAGTCCCAAAGTACAGGCGTTTGGCTGGCTTATGCGCAAGTAGAGAGTGGTTAGCACGTCCATAACCTCCTGGTCATCCACAAAGCCCCCCGGCCAAGTAAAGAGTGGTTAATACGTCCATGGCTTGTTAACTTCCATGGGAGCTAGCGGTCATTTTCCAGCATGAGCTACACTAGTCATATCATGCATGTTTATATGGAAGATGGCTGGCGAAGAATAATTGAGTGGTGCTTAATTAGTGGCCGGAAAGCTACACTCGTACGATCGTCAGCGATTGATCGATGCACCGATTGACAGCCAAAATAATGCGAATATGGTTAGCAGTGGCCACATGCGCTTCGAGTGAAGCTAACACCTTGATGAGAGCGCGGCATCGTTGTCACATGCAAGAACGGGGCGATCAGCGATCGTCATCTCCATTGTGTGGTAGTGCCCGGTTACAATTATTCGCGGGCGTTTGAATCTTATAGAAAATGACTTTTGCCCAATTATGGCCGCCTATAGATCCGCTCTTCTCATAGGGCAGCCATCCCTTTTACGTGCCCTCGATCTGGCCTTTATTTTGCCACAATTCAGAGGTAAATCTTCTCACTTTTCTGGTGAGAAAAAGGTTGCTCAGTCGCGATTCCTGGTTGATAAAATCGTCGTAAAAGGCCGGAGAAATCTCGGGACAAAACCACCATCTACTTCTTTGCCATAGTTTGAGACTGCTCCTGTTTTGTCTGTGTGTATTCATGTTGTGTAACCTGTGCTAACCGCCTTTTAGAACAAGCCCAGCTTTCCTTGGACCGTATCATCATCCTGTGGTGTCAAAATCAGTCGCAATATGGTACTACGTACTCCTCCATACTCAAGGCGCGCACGCATCATAAATCAAGCATTAAATGCCGAGAGCAGGGCTCTGTCGATCGATCGGCCGGTTGCACCAACATTCTGTTGAGTGCTAACTAACCGATTAGGTGCGTCATTGGGCAGTCCGAATCCACGCAAATATCCCCATCCGGCAATTGAAGCGGCAAACGTACGAGCGAGCCAGCCCGGTACCACCCCACCTACCGCCCCCACCGGAGCCGCCGGCCGGCCGGAGCCAGCAGTCGTCGACCTCGACCGGTCCCGGCCGGACGGCGACAAGACCGCGGCGGCATCGGATCCTCCCGTCAGCATGCACCCCGCGAATCAGCGACACCCCCCGATTTGATTAGCGCCGCTGATCGCCTCGTACGTACGGGTTAATTTGTTATTGTTAAGCAGGACGCAATCGGCCAGCCCGGCGTGCATGCGTCGTACTACGTGGGTCGCGCGGTATGCAACCATATGCAGTGCATGATCGCCTGGCCATGTGTAGGGCATGTGAGGCGGTCGACGCGGCCGCGCTCCGGCCTCCGCTATGTGTACGTGTACGTACCAGTGCTTAAGATCCTTGATTTCGTGCTAATTTAAGGGGTGATTGATTGACTGATTAATCCGATTCGGGGAAGGTAACTAAACCTGGCATTTTTCTTACCAGAAAAGAACAAAAGAGGAGAAACAATCGAACATGCATACGGCTTGCAGTTGGGCTCGTATCATCATATGGGAGCCGGTAACGGGCGTGCTTGTGCTGTGTACCTAACCTAACCAAGTAGTCACTGGCTTTGCGTTTTTAACTAGCTCTGCTGCTAGGAGACAAGGGAATATCGTGCGCTCAGGGTTGGAACTTTCTTTGATCCTTCCATCTTTCGTGTCTTTCCGCCTCTCGACTCGACTGGACTCCCTTTATTGTAACCTAGGATAACGTGGGGTTTGTACCAAACCCAGCAAAGATATGACTACACCTCACTGCTTCACCTACGGACAGGTAGTTAAATAAGCCGCAGGTAATTAAAGGCCATGTTGGCATTACTATACATGCAGTATAAGTTTTTCCCACCGTATTTCTAGAGATCCTCTCATAATGACAACATAGCAGCAGCAAGAGGTCAGAACTCTGCGAAAATTAGGTAGGGACTAGGGAGTTTGTTTGTTCAAAGTGCACTTCTGCTGGAGAGCGGGGCAGTATAACACGCTAACACAAAAGTCCATTCCTTACTGCCAAACTTGTTCGTGAAATCAGCAAAAGGAGACAGTGCAGTTCATTCTGGTTTGATTATTTTTGCTTGTATAGTATAGTAGTATAATACAATACTGTTTCACCGGACCATAAAACGACTTCCAAACGGCCGGCAGCCCACCAGGCCATCAACATGCATGTGAATATCACCAAATTAGCTGACAAAATATAATTGCAAACGCATCGAGTTAATCAACTGCTAGCTACTCCTACAAGTAAACGGCAGCCCACAGTGTAGGGGTGTCCATCAACTGAGCAATCATCTAAAGCATTGGCAAACTTGTAGAGTAAACCTGTGTCTTCTTTTCCAGGGAAGTCCATCGTGTCTGGCAAAGCTTCTTTTGTTGATAGCAATAAAAAAAGGCACACATGTTTCATGGACTAGTGAAGAAGACTCACAAACAGCTGACGATAACTTTTTTCCAATAGCAATGCTACTGCTACCACTGTTTTTTTTTTTTTGAGACGTACTGCTACCACTGCTATGCTAGTACTAGCAAAGCAATTCATGAGCCCAGAACGGTAAAAAAGTGAAGAATATATTCCTACTCGGCCCACAAGAGAGGCTCGCTGAGCCCGACGCAGCAGCCACCGTCGTAGTCCTCCGCGGCGAGCGCCACCGGCCAGACCGGCGACCAGAAGAGCCCGTCCCTCAGGTCCAGAAGAAGGTCGGGCAGGTCGAACAGCGCATTGTCGACTTCGCCGCTGTCCGCGGGCACCGCTTCGGTGCAGGCCGCGGGCTCCGGGGTCTCCGGAACGGCGCCGGAGGACGACGGCGTCTCGGGCTCGGGCTCGGCCTCGCACTGCACGGCCGCGGTGGCAGCGGCCTTCGCGGCGGCGGCCTGGATGTCCGCGGGCGACGTGGAGTCCGGGCGGGGCAGCTCGTGGGCGAGCTCCGGGAAGTTGAGGTGCGCGGAGCGGCCCTTGATGGCGAGCGCGGCCACGTCGTGGGCGCGCGCCGCCATCTCCGCGGTGGGGAAGGTGCCGAGCCAGATGCGCGACTTCTTGCGCGGCTCGCGGATCTCGGACACCCACTTGCCCCAGCTCCGGCGCCGCACGCCGCGGTACGACGGGTGCTTGAAGCCGCTCTTGGACACGGCTGCCTTGACGCTCGCGGCGTTGTCTTCGTCGGTGCTGCAGCAGCTGCTCTCGTCTCCTCGGGCGCCATTGGTGGCCGCGGCGTCCTGCTCTCGGTCGGCGGCGGCCGGCGAAGCGGCTCTCTTGCGCTTCTTCGGGTGCTTGGGCTTGGGGTTCTTGGGAAGCTCTAGCACGCCGCTGTTGGCGAGGGAGGAGGAGGAGGAGGAGGTGGACAGTGTCGACGACGAGACGGAGGAGGAAGAGGTGGTGGGTGCATGGCTTGCGTCTGCCTCCATGGCTTGGTAGCAGGGGGATCTCAAGGCCTGTAGCTAGGTGGACTAGAAGAAGCGTGGGGACTGAGGAGTAGAGAGCGCCTTCGGCCGTATATATAGGGGTAGCTTCTTCTTTGGCCTCTGGCTGGGGCCGTTGAGTAAAGCGTTTCGTTTGTTTTCCTTTCATTTTCAACGTGTCAGTACTATTCACGATTTTTTTATTAAAATAAACAAAATGTAGTTGAGGATTTAGGGAAAAAGAATTGGTAGGAGCAAATGTTTCGCCTTTTAATTAATTTTTATTCACACAAAATAAAGCGATCTCATAATGTTTTTGCAAAGGGAAGTATATCTGGGTGCAAGAAGGAAAAGTTTTATTCATGTGCAGGATGCAGTCAATTGGTCAATTAAAACAAGAGGTCACTGAACTGTATTTAAATCATGCTACAATCAACTGGTTTATATTCAACAGAATGGAATTACTAACCATTGAAACACCATGTGAACCAATGCCAGTTAGGTAACACGTCTGATTCGGATTTATCGTGTCACTATTTGCTTGTAGATTCTGCTACGGCAAGCTTGTTCTCCTCCTCCCGGGCATCATCGTCAGATTGGGTTGTATTGGGGTTCATCAGAGCACCCTTAAACTTCAATGGATGGTGATAGCACGAAGGTGATATCCGGGTAGGGTTGAGGCCGGGAATCTAGGGATCGGAAAGTAATCGAGATCTTGTATGATTTTCCTTTAAAAGTCTCTAATCAATATAGTCCTTACCAAATAGAGGTTACAAAAGCAAAAAAAAGTAACTCCACAAATCCGTCCCCAAAATCACTAGTTAAGAGGTAACCCTGCAAAGGTCACTCTCATGTTATATGGTGGTGACAAGTGGCGCACCGCATTTCTCCACTTATCGTAACCTGTAAATTTTAATGGTATGTATTCTCACGCATTAGAAGGATGGGCCGCCATTCTTTTGGCATTATCTAATAACATGGCAAAAGCATCGGCAAAGAGGTCGAAGATCAATGGGGTTTTCCGATCTACCGAACGGAACCTAAGTTTTCCTCACTTTGGGGCTTCTAGAAGGGCTTCATGGCAACACATTGCTGGCGGTGCCGACCTCGTCGATCTGGTGAGTAAAGTTACATCGAGCCACCCCATCTCGGTTGAGTGGACTGCAACTGTGTCGATGGCTCGTTGACGTAGATTGTCGTCCTCTCTAGTTGTTTTACGTTGGGGTTTGTCGGTGTGGCGGCGGATGCAGATTCCTTTTGTTTCCGCCTCTTCTCCCTCATGTTGGTGTAGCCTCCGGCGCCAACATGAGCTTATGATTATTATTTTCCAAGGGTGTGATATTGGATTTGTGGAGCTTTCAACGGCTTCTTCTCCATGGGCGACAATGACTGACTGGCTCTAGCAATGGTGAGGCTGGAACAAGGCCACACCATCGACCTGTTTAGGACAAACAAGACGATGGGCCTTCAGGGACCTCGACGCATTATCTTTAATTATTAAGGATGTATGGCTGCTGGTTTGATCAACAGATCCGGTGTCCTTTTCTGCACAAGAGAAAATACAGACAAAATTATTAACCATATTTTTTTTTGCCCTTCACATTGATAAAAATCTGAAGTGGGCAGTTGGACTGACACCACAGCAAGCCATGTTGCCGGCTATTCCACTGAAAAAAGGAAAATGTTGCCGGCTTACGCGGAAGTTTTCGGCATATGTAGACGTATATTGTTTTGCTTGACGGAGCATGCTGAATAACCCTACATCATCAGCTACGGCGGCAAGTCCAAAACAATAGCTCCCATAGATTAATGATTGCAAATAGTAGTACTACCTCTGTCTAGGTGAATAAGTCATTCGCGTAGTTCTAGGTCATCGATTTGAGGAATTAAATATGTGTTATATGTAATGAAAAATATATAACTAGATTTCTACACGGATGTAGTTTCTAAATATATATTTTTTGTCACATATAATACATATTTAGATAGTTAAATCGTCGACCTAGAACTACGCGAATGACTTATTCACCTAGACAGAGGTAGTAGATCCCTCTAGCTAGCTCGTGGGCCGATGGATGGTTGACTGATTGTTAAGCCTTAACTAACCAAGGAGCCTTAGTGAGCGAGGCATGCAATGCAAGTCAGTCTTCTTCTGGTTCTGAAACAAGGTCAGTCTTCTTCTGGGGTAGTAAATTAATCGTAATCGTCCCATACATCAACTAATTCAGAGCGGATCCGTTGGGCAGCAAGTAGTCAAGTGGCGGTGCTTGCATGCATTAGAAACGGTTGATTTGGCGGCACGACGTAGTACGTGGGGTGGGGTGGCACATGGCTGTCAGTCTTCGTCATACTGCCTGGGCGCCAAACCCTGGATCGACAGCCTCAGGCTGGCGGTCGTCGACTCGGGCAAATCTCAACGAACGTTCGGCCGGAAACAAGTGGCGGACGACTTCCGCGCCCGATTCATCAGGAACCAAAGTTGGCCTCGTTTGTCCGGTTCTGGCTTTGACTTCCAACGATGCGTTATTACTCTCTCGTTGGTTCGTAAATTTCAGGTATGGCGCCACAAACGGACACGAGAGAAAATGAGAGGGGGGGCGCCGATTGTTAGGCCACGGCACACCATGCATCGGCTGTGTTTGTTTGAGCTTCGGTTTCAGCAGTTTCAGCTGTGGACTTGCTGTGCTGGCAAAACTGCTGTGCTGAGGAAACAGCTGTAGTGAAGGTTAGCTGTTTGGCAACGCAGTTGTGGAAACGACTGTGAGCTGGTGAAAACGCTATGTTTCAGGAGGAGGGGGGCGAACGTAGAGATATGTCATGCCTACGGTGGCATTTACGACATAATTATGACCAAACGCCAAAGATAGAGGGGCTAGGGAAACAGTTTTGGCCCAAAAGTACACCGAGACCAGCTTTAGGCTGTTACACTGAAAATCTCCCGAAACAGTTTTGGGTTGTGGTTCCACAGCTGTTCTAAATAACCTGTTTGTTTCAGCTTCAGCTTTTTTCAATCCTAAAACTGCTCCAAAAGCTGAAACAAACACAGCCATCGTCGCTCGCTCCGAAACTCCAGCTCTGATTGATCGCGATCGCTGAGCTCGTACGGTCCAAAATAACTCCATGCGGATCGGTGAAGATATTTGCATGTAGGGAGATCAAACAAGGCTTGGCGACGTACGTCCATCGCCCGTCCTCTCCCGGTGGAGTATACGGATAGGAATTAAACGCCGTCACCACTCACCAGTGGTAGGGTTAGAGAGGAACCTGCGCCGGGATTAATTCCTTCCTTGTACGCTTTGTGATGCTCCTAGTCCCCCATCCCGTGAGCACCACGCACATGGCAATGCCACGCCCCGTACGAGCGCCAGACCTCTGGCGCTTCTGCGGCGACCGTGCGCTGCCGCGCAAATAGCGGTTTCAGAAGGTTCAGAGGGCTAGACTACAGTAACCTATCATCACTCCATCAGCAGGTCGAGTAGCAAGCAAACCAACATCACGCTGGCTGACAGGGAGGTCCCGCCGGCCGGTTAAGACTCGGCGGGCCCGTTGTCAGCGGGTGACGGCCGACGGCGCATTGTAGAGCACGTAGTACTATACTTACAGAGCTTGGGAGACAATGAGGTCGGGCCTGGAGATGGAACTCCGGGCCGGCGTGCGATCAACGCAAATCCAGGGGCGACGGAGGCGCTAATCCCCTCGTCAGGCCAGCAGCGTTCTTCGTGAAACACGTTGGATGGTTTGACCTGCGGGAGCTTCCCCATGGCCATGAGCTGTGCCAGAGAATTAAGCAGCCACGTGAGGCGAGACCGCTCCCTGCGGCGCGCGCGTCGCAGAATCGGGATGGATCCCGATCGCAGCTAAACGCGTACCGTACAGCACAGTAAGTACGTCGCTCATCTCAAAGCCAAAGGGCACGGGAAACCTCACGAAAAATCGTGGAGTCCCATCGAGATCGGCCGTCCCGATCGAGTAGATCGCAAGCATCAGCCGACCAGTGCAAGAAAGAAGCAGGAGCAGCGCCTGCGGCTGCGTACCTTAAGCTAGCCTGAAACCTTAAGCATTCTGCTTGTTGTTTTTGTTAAACTAAGCATCGTTCGTGGGTGGTTTTGCTGGGCTCATCGTCCTGTCAGCGATCTCGACCGTTCGATAGAGATATTGACAGTATGTACTACCTGGAGTGTTGTTATTGAACGTCCGGCAATTGGATGAACAACGAGCCCCCATAATCAAAGGCACCGGCCTGACGTGGTTTATTACTTCGTCTTTGTACAGGAACGTCCTACCGATATTGGCCTATTATACTGGCGGATCCATCGATGGTACGTCACCTTGGTACACGTACGCACTGTCACACCGAAAATGCTAAACGTACGGACTCCTACATGCTTTTACAGGCTACTTCCTAACTAACTAAACATGCCCCCCCCTGATTTTCAGGGTGGGTGGGGTCCCAACCTCCCCTTAATCCAATCACAATTTGATAGCTTAAACACATCCTGTAAAAGCCTGTATAAGCCTGTATGTGTAGCATTACTGCTGTCACACATCACGCATTACTTCTACCCCCTCCTACTCCCTTCATGTCAAAACGCTCTTATATTATGAGATAAAGAGAGTAAGTTATAGTAAACCTGGCCTGCTCTACTTAGTGTGCATTTATGTTCTCTGTCACAGCCCGGCGCCTACACACAATAGCCTGTCCAGCCCGGTTGGATTCGCCGACTTAGGGTCACTTATATGTGGGGCCACAAACCTGATGACCCGAAGTCAGCCGACCTTAGGCCAATCCGGCCATGGACATAGTTAGCTTCGTCCCACAAGGTGTTTTACTCTTGCCCCTACTGGCAAGCAAGTATTCAGTGTTGGGGACTTGAGTAACCGTATGATGAGTTAGGGTATCTTCAATGCCGACCCGTAAACCTTCCACAACCGTTTCGGTCCTGTATCGGTCCACGGGACGGCCCGGGCATGATTTCTCCCGCAAACCGGAGGCAAACGGGGGGAGTGGGGAGAGGGTTGCGGGAGTCCGGACACGCGAAGCGTCGCTCTTCGCCCCCCACCCCCCCTGACAAACCCAAAAGGAAGGCGGAGCCTGCGCTTTTGTAGCATCCCGCACTGTTTTCGTGCCAAAAACCCCCCACTCTCTTC
>LR738710.1:772028091-772069443 GCA_902687465.1 Secale cereale
CCTCCCGCCATTCAATTCCCGCTTTTTTTCTCCCACCCTCTTCTCTTCTCCGCCTGCGACGCATGGAACCGTCAGATAACCAGTCGGAGATGGAGCCAGCGGAGGTGCCGGAGGATCCGAGTATCACGCTCGTCCGAAAGATCAGCTCGGAGATGCAGCAAAATCATCGCATCAAAGTGAAGGCTGCAAAGGAAGAGAAGCTGAAGAAGCGGCTGGCCGCCCGGGCCTGGTAGTGGCGATGGGCGTGGCGGACGAGGCGGTCGGCGAGGCGTGGCAGACACGTCCAGTCAGGCGCGCCAACAGTACAGACGGCACCGTGGCCGGAGCCTTACAAACCTATGTACTACAACACCGCCAAGCAGCTCGCAACCCCACACCGGTACGGTTTCCTCACATCATCGATGTTAACGCGGCACTGCTCTTCTTCGAGTATTCTTCGCCGTCGCTCGTCCGGGCGAGAATGGTGGGCGGGGAGCAGATGGGTGCACACACACTGTTTGCTGCAATGCCCAGAGTGGGGGAGCCGGCGTACGACGCGGACAGAGAGATGTTTGATATCATACGCGACGGAGGTGAGCGAGGATGAGGGGGCTATGAGGACTGGCAGGTGGAAGACTCAGATCTGACCTAGTCTGGCAACTACTAGCAGCAACAGTCCTACACCCAGACGGTCACGTAGCAGTCCTACACCGAGACCGGCAATTGCACAGAGCAACATCAGCATTGGCCCGTCGGAGAGCAGCATTCGGAGGGGAGAGGGGGGGAGTTGGAGGAGGAGAGCGCTGACAATGATCCGGATGATACATCCGCGAATCAAAGAAGGGTAGAGAAGAAAGCTTCAACATGCAGGAGGACGAGCTGTTGTGCGGTGCATGGTTGGCCACTAGCCTCGATCATGTCCATGGCACGAAGCAAAATGGCACAACCTTTTGGAGGAACATTCATGTATGGTTCCATGAGCACAAGCATTTCGCTCTCTACTCTGACGCGTTGATCCGCAACCGTGAGTGGAAGTCCCTCAACCATCGATGATACACCATCCAAAGGCCGTCTCCAAGTATTGCGGGCACTTGAAGCATCTCATCACATGGTGGCCTAGCGGTGCACAAACCACCGAGCAAGTAAGTCGATCACTAGTCGGATATGCTTTAGTTTTGTTCACCACTTGCCGGACATGCTTTAGTTTTGTTGATCACTAGCCATACATGTATTATTTTGTTGCTCACCAGACGGATATGCATTGTTTCACTTTGTAGCCTACTCATACTTGTGTGTTGTACAAGAAGTTCTTCACCATCATGCATTATTGGTTGAAGTTGAATGGGCAACTGGAGTGGAACATTTTCATTGCCAAGACCGCCGCCCAAGCCAACGCGGAAGAAACCGGTGACCCTACCGACCCAACCCAAGAACTGCCAAAGAAGGTTAGAAGAAATTTACGGGGCAAGAAGTGGGAGGACGAGATGGCGATGGGAGAAGGTACGACCGCCAAGCCGACTGAGAGGTTCGAGGAGATCTTGGCGAAGAAGGAGGAGGCATGCGTGAGGCGCTCGGACATTAAGGAGGAGAGGGCGAAGGGAGAAGGTGTGACGGCCAAGCCGACGGAGAGGTTCAAGGAGATCTCGGCGAAGAAGGGGGAGGCGTGCGTGAGGCACTCGGACATCAAGGACGAGAGGAAGGCAAAGAGGTTCAAGCAGTTGATGAAGGTCAAGAAGAAGAAGATCAAGCTCAAAGAGAGGAGGACGATGATCGAAGAGACGAAGGCGGTGCTCGAGGAGAAGAAGGTCGTCCTCGAGAAAAAAAAGGGGTGAAGATCGCCACCAATGCGGAGGATGCAAAGATGTTGACCTTGAATCTCGACTCTTTGGATGGCGAGGCTATAATCATTGTGCAATCCGTCTGCTACCAAATGTTGGGGGGGGGGGGTGCAGAAAGATGAGTTGGCCGCGACGGAATATGAGGACCGGCGGAGGCGGACACAGACGCTGTTTACGCGGCATTGACGACACCTCCTTGATCGAGGAGCAACTTGCTGGGGTGGCCGGTCCGGCAGGGCATGAATGCACTGACTGCCAGACAGACGTTTTTTTTTGGACATGTAACAACTATGATTTTGATTGGAATGTGATCCGGCGCATTGTGTGGATTAACGTACATTTAAATTTGAATTCACTGACAGACATATACACTCTACTGTTAGATGTCGCCCTCCCGCGTCCGTGTCCGAACTAGTCCGTCTGCGGACAGAGGAATGCTAGAGGAAATTTGCAGGTCATCATTGAAGATGCCCTTAATCTTGGTCTCCAAATAAACAAGTTTCAAGTCTTGTATCTCAACCTATAGCTGACCAAAGCAGCAGCGCCCGGGCGAGTGTAGCGCTCAGTCGCCGAAAATACTAGTGTCAACGAGCTAGCAACCAAAAGTTGTTCAGTGTTTTCAGTGTTTTTGATATAGCTTACCACTCTTGCCAAGTGGTCCAAAAGTTGTTAATTTGACGCCGAAAACCATCTTAATTGCATGCGAGATCAGGACCTTGACCGGAGGTTAACGACTGTAGTAGTACCAAAGTGGAAGGAAGCAGCACACTAGCGTACGGGTACTATATACACATTACGACTCCACCATAGTCGTTCTGATCCCGGGGGAACTTTAATTCATTAATAATCGCGACCTCATAAACAGAGATGAACAGTCTATATACGAATCCAGCAACAACTGGGCCATTACAGTCGCGACAAGCCCACAAGTTTAAAAATTACGGGGAGATACTGTGTACTACCAGTAGACGGTACAAGCTGTCCAAGATGCCGACGGCAGCCCATTTAATGCCGGTGCAATGCAAGCACCCGCTCTAACAGCGAATTACCACACCGGTCCACTAATCCTCCACCAGTTCAATAAGCTACAGGAACCACACGCTACGCTCCTGCAGTCCTAGTTTACAGTAGTACGTATACAGCAGCATAAGTATCTGTATCTTCTGATCGCGCTCTAAATGCCAAGCGGGGTGGATGGCAACAGCCTGTTACAGCCGTAGTTTACTGGTACGCCCGAGCCGTAACAGCTGTGTGTATGGTACGAGTACCAGTGGTGCTATGCTAGTTTAAGATGGCCGATGAGCATTTAACCATGCCCATGGACGGGCAATGAACAGCGTGCGTGCTCGCCTAGTTTTACATAACCGATGATGCATTTAACCATCTTGACCAGGTTAGTGATTACTGAACCATCAAGTGAAGAGTGACTACTGTTCTGCAAGCAATGCAACCATCTCCACACCCGAGACCCAATTGGTCAGTGCAGTTTTTAGTTTGTGGTCCGTGTTGTTAAGAGTTTCACGCTCAGTCTGAACCCCTGGAAATAAGGAGGTCACCGTTGCGTTCTGAACCAAACCTGTGGTACGGCTGCTGTGTTCTTGTGTGCTTCAGTCAACAGCAAGTTGGCAGCAACGCAACGGCATGTATGGCTGAGCTGCTGACCACATGATATCAGTATGTATTCAGACACACACACACATGCATAATGGAAATAGAGTCGAAGACAAAACTTTGGAAGGTTTCGGGAAAGAGAACGGGTTGATGATGACAGAAAGAAGTGACAGATTTAAGCACGTAAACTTGCACCAGCAGCAAGTTTCGAAAAAGGGAAATTAACCAGCACCAGGAATGCAGGATTGCAAAACGGTGCTAGCAGCAGCAGGCAGCAGTCAAGGTGGAAGTGGCTCAGACATTTAACTGGAGTTTCAGCAAATTCAGGGATCAGGAGTGCTGCTGTTAACCATGTTGAGGTGCTTTTTATCATCATTCACTGCTGCAATGGCAGACAGCCAAGTGACATTTGCTGAAGAGCAGTTACTTTTTATGGTCTGCTTTACCCGCAAATCACTAGAGCTATGCCGTGCCTTTCCGGAAAGACCCAGCCATGTGATTTCTGATGTATGGTCCAGCAGTTTCTGGTATTCTGGCCAACCTTTAGACTCCACTATGAGCATAAAAGCTTCTTGTTCAGGAGCTTTACTGACTGTTTCATCGAGATTTCATACTCTGGTTCAGCTTCTCGGATAGAGACGCGTCCAAGTCTGTCTCAACGAACACACCGTGTCAGTGAAGACGCATGAACATGTAAACTACTTCCTCTATAAGTAGTGATCTAAACGCTCGTATATTTCTTTACGGAGGGAGTAGTTGTACTGTGCAGTGTCTGTGAGGTATTATCACCTACTGTAGAACATCATATGATGTATCAATACTTACTGCTCGGCAGACTGTAATCTTGGATCAGCATCGTCCATCTACTCGTCTTCATCATATGCCTCCTGCACTGTAATTTTGACATCATGCATGATGATCTTCTCTCACCGATCAAGTACAGTACATTTTTTCATTTGGGTTGATCAGTGTTCCACTTCCGTTCATCCTGAACAAGGCTCCTAGGCCTCGTTTTTTGGGGCTGGCCGAGGCCTGTGTGTTAGGATCTTCTCAAGTGCTC
Source organism: Secale cereale (assembly GCA_902687465.1). Classification (NCBI taxonomy): domain Eukaryota; kingdom Viridiplantae; phylum Streptophyta; class Magnoliopsida; order Poales; family Poaceae; genus Secale; species Secale cereale. The sequence continues at coordinate 772,032,580 of LR738710.1, forward strand.
AACATACATGGTGTGGGTGCTTTCCCTGGAGCTCCTATCTGCCGCTCCTTGTGGCAGATTGATGGCGAAAGGCACAAGCGGTACGCCCACTGGCGCATGGTCCGGATCCAGCGGGAGAACTCGACCGAGTACTTTTTTGTAGGGTCCAGTACTGTGGTGAATCGGACCAAGGTACTAGAACGAATCGAACCAATTACTGTAGCGAACCAGGCTGCGGCACTATAGGGAACCTTTTTGTTTTCAGAAAACTGAGGAAAACGTTACCAGTTTTAAAAATTCGAACATTTTATTAAAACCCCAAACATTTTTTTAAATACGAACAAATTTTATAGTTCTGAACATTTTTTGAAAAATTTGTACACTCTTTGATTTTTCCATACATTTTTTTCTAACAAAACATGTCAAAATTTGAAAATTGTGAAAAATTTCGGAAATTCCAAAAATTTAAAAACACAGACACTTTTTGAAAGTGCGACATTATCTTCAACTTTGCGAACGTTTTATGTAAACCAGAACACTTTTAAAATATGCAAAGTTTTTTTTTCAAAAGTGAACAGTTTTTAATAAAAAGAAGAAGAAAATCCAGGATAAGCCGATACGAGAAAACGACATAAATCACGGTCCAGGAACCTTCTAAAAGGTTCCCAAAACCAAGAATCCCTCAGTATAACTAGCTCTAAATGGGCCAGCCCATCTAATACTCGTTAGTGGCTATGGGGAAGCAGCGACTACTTGAAGCAAGGCATGTTGAGTAGGAAATGCCGGTTTGTCTGGTAGGTTCTATATGTCGCTCCATGCGACCAAGTGTCGGCCAATTTCACAGCGACCCCCGACTATGCCAACTCATGTAGCAAACGCTCTTGATATCTTTATTTCTATTGTTTCCTATGGATTTTTTGGATTTAATTTTGATTTCCAGAAACCAAAATAGTTTATTTTGAGAAGTCAATGTTTTTCCCGGCTCCAGCGAGGGAGGGGCGATGAAGGCGACACGTCTTCGGCTTGCTTCAGTGTTTGTAGTTGTTGCAAGGTGGTCTACGGATCTAGATGTATTTTTTATTATTTTTAGTATTCATTGTTCTATCATGATTGGTGATGACTAGATTGGAAGTTTATCGCAAAAAAAGTTGATGATTTAAATTTTAGAACAACTGTATAAAGTTTGAGCATTTATTTCTACAACACGAATATTTTCTAAAAATCCTGATTTTTTAATATATTTTTTCATCTTATTTTTTTTTTAATAAATCAAGGATTTTCAAAGAATTACGAAAATGAAACATGGAAAATCCGGTAAACCCATAAAAGAGCCTTCTAGAAGGTTCCCAACCCTGGATTCCTGTAGCGCGTACCAGGATAAATGGGCTGGCTCACTCTGCTAGTTAGGTTGCTAGACTTGTGCAACTTATCAAAATTGTCTCAGTTTTTTGAGGGAAATGCCATCATGGCGGTTTATATTTCAAGCGAAAACAAGGCTACATCGTTTGAGAGTACATCAAGCATAAAGTCTGAAGCCTCGGTCTGCCACACGATAGTTCTCGAGGGCTTCCACTTTGTAGCCAGCAAATCAGCCGCCATATTGGCCTCCCTAGGACAATGACAGAACTTAACAGAAGTAAAATTACGACATAAAAAGGCACACTCTTCATATATGGCCGTCGCTGGGCCTAGCGAATTCCCTCCTTGTTGCATGGTTTCAATCACCTCCATGCAATCAGCTTGGATCTCCACGTTATTGCATCCAACGTTGTTTGCCAGGATCAGGCCATCCTTGAGACCTCTAGCCTCTGCCGTTGCTGCGTCTTCGGCGAAAAGGATGCTGCTCGCCGACGCCGCAATGAACGCACCCGTGGAGTCTCTAATGATGGCTCCCGTTCCACCAGTTCCACTGTTTGCATCAAAAGAAGCATCAATATTTAGACTGACAAAACCATCAGATGGTCTAGTCCATCCATGCCGTTTGGTCCGCAACGCCCCTTGCTTCCTTGATCTCATGAAGTTTTTTGTCAGAGTGACAATAGCTTGGGCCGACCATAAGGAACCGATTTCTCTCTCTCCCTCTTAACAGAAGAAAAAGGTGCTCAACATTGGTCACGGCCTAGTAACTTATAATTATTTTTCTTATATTTTGGATTTTTTTATTTAGCATAATTTCAAATAATGCTAAATCAGTTTACATACCAAAAAATTAATATATTGCAAAATGGAAAGTGTTCATGTATCACGATAGAGAGTTCATTTTTTCTCTCTAAAAGACTGCATTTTTCATTAAGAAAAATGTTCATAAACGTTTCAATATATATTCTGATATTTCGTGAAAGAAAGTTTATGTATTGCCCGAAAAAGGAAAACATAACTGAAAATTTAAATAAAGGCATATGCATAATAATTGAAACAATGTGGAAATAAAATGAAAAATAGAAAGAAAGAAAAACAGGAGATTATCATGTTTCTTAAGGCATGCGACCAAACGTGGCACGCAGCCGTCTCCTCCCCGAAAGTTTCGGGTACGCCTGCCCCCGCCGGCGCCGGCGCCAGTCCATCTCTTCTCCGGTGACCTTAGGGCCGTGGCAGTATATTGTATGCCGGCCCTTACCGGCGGGGAGGGCTCCGTTTTTTTATGTTCCTTCGAGTTTTGTTAGATTTTATGTTCTGCTCAGGAAGACGAGACAACGGCGGTTCCCGGAAGATAGAATAAGGTTCTTCTCGTCTATCCTCCATGCCTGTGGTGTGTCTAGCATCGTCGGTGGGAGTGTGTCTGTCCTTTTTTTTGCATGGTAATACATGTCTCATTTATAAAATAAAGATCCGGTTACAAGCCACGTAAGCACCGACATTACAAGACTGAAAAGATAGGATAATCCTATGCAAAATACTAGCGCATGTTCCCCTCCTCTGACACCACCGAAGCGGCCACCAAAGGGAAAGAAAACAGATCACCTCTTCATCCGAGCTCGACGCGGCTCCATCGCTGATCAGCAGCTTTACGGACCTCAAAAGTAGTTCGCCAGAAACAAAACCATTACCGTTGAAAGAATCAAACCGGGGCAACATGTCCTCGGACACGCCATCGAACTCTAGATTTGACACCCCCGCACGACAACGACATCGAAGGAGGAAACTAGAACAGTCAGCCACCAACCACAAACCCAGCACGAGATGGATCATCTTTCAGCTGTCACTTGCGCATACAACCGTCTGTGCGTACTCCTGGACGACAAAACCTCCCTGCTCCACCATGACGTCGGAGACAACGCCACAACAACGGGGACAGAGCAGAAGGAGAGACACACTTGATGGAGTCGTCGCCGCCACCTCGCCGACACCATCCATGAACCCTAGCACCACCGATCTGAAGGATCGACAAAGACACGATGCCATCAACTCTGAGATGCCGCCATATAGGGCACCGTTGGTGTGGTTGTGAAGCTGAGGCAGATTTATTCGTCCGGGCGTCGCTCCCATCACCCCAGCGACGCACCACGACCTACAAATCCAAAACCTAACTACAAAGCAGAGGGACGGGGTCCCCCCTCCCTCCTGCTGTTGGAGCAGCCGGAGTGAGAGGGGGCCAACGCCCTGGCCGGCTGAGATCGGAGGAAGAAAATCACCTCCCTAGTCGCCTGGCGTGGCTGCGTCTAGGGTAGGGAAGACGTACGTGGTTAGGTCCTTCGTGCGTGTCAGCATATCTGTCCTTGATGGATTTGCTCGGATCTGGTCGTAGTATGACTATGTTTGTGTGTCTTCAGGTTGGATCCCTTCGGTCTACACTACTTTTCATCAGTGGCGGTTTGTCGTTCTGTTGCACTGGTCCTATGGGGTCTTAGCACGAAGACTTCCTGACTGTATACTACAACAAATTTTGCCCGGCTCCGGTGACGGAGGGGGAGGGGTGATGACGGCAGTGCCCTTTGGGCCGCTTCAGTTCTTGTAGTCATTGCTAGATGGTCTACGGATCTGAATGTAATCTTTATTATTTCCGGTATTCATTGTAGTGTCATGATTGAAGATTAATAGATCAGAAGTTTTCTTGATAAAAAAACACTAGACGACACCCTTATAAGTGGACATTGCAAGTATGCTCTCTCTAAAATCATATGGTACCAGTCACTAAATACATAGATTCATAACTTCCTGATTTCCTTAGTGTAACTATTTATGCTATATGACCAGAGAGTAATTAAATCTATGAATGTACCTATGTGATTCTAGAACTTACGGCGTGAGCAGTAAATTCAAGTAAAATTGTAAAAGAATTCCAAAGAATTCTGATTTTTATTGACATCGTAGATGCTCGAGTGCACTAGGTGTGTGCAATGGTGAAATGACATTCGAAGAGCTCTCGGAAAAATAAAAATCGGTTGTCAAAGATTTTTTTAAAAAGAGCGTCGTTTAGACTTGATTTTATCACTTTTGCCGAGATCTCCTTGAATGTCATTTAACCACGAAAATTTGCACGCATCTTGTGCACTAAAAGAAAACATGGTGTGGGTGCTTTCTGTGGAGCTCCTATCTGGCGCTTTTTGTGGCAGATTGAGGGCATGTACGATGGTTGCTAAGATAGTCTTATCTTAAGTTTTGCATGTAAATTAGAGATGACAAAAAAACAAGTCTACAATGGGTCATCTCTTAGCCTTATCTTCAATAATTAGTTATTCCTAAAAACATGGTGAGACAAATTGTTCTAAGCTATCATCTCTTGTCTTCTCTTAAATAAGATATGACAAGCCTTCTCTTATGATTTCTCTCTCCTCCATCTCATCATTTATCTTACGTGGCATCCTTAAGTTAGAACCATTGTACATGCCCTGATGGGAAACGCACAGGCGGCTTGCCCACTGGCGCATGGTCAGAATCGAGCGGGAGAACCGGACCGCGTACTGTAGTGAATCGGACCGAGCTACTATAACGAACTGAACCAACTACTGTAGCATACCAGGCTGCGGCACTATACCGAACTTTTGTTTTTTGAAAAAATGAAATTTTTCTTAAAACGTCACCAATTTTTTAAATTCAAACATTTTATTAAAATGGCGATCATTTTTTGAAACTACGAGCAGATTTATAGTGCTGATTTTGTTTTAAAAAAATGTGTACACTCTTTGAATATTGCACACATTTTCTATAAATACATAACCAAATTTGAAAATTGCAAATAATTTCTGAAACTCCAAACATTTTTTGGAAAACACGGACACTTTTTGAAAGTGCAACATTTTCTTCCACTTTGTGAACATTTTTTGTAAACCCGAACACTTTTTCATATTTACAAATATTTTTTAAGAAGTGAACAATTTTTAATAATAATAAGAGGAAACATATTTGAGGAAACTTTAACTCTTATACATATTTGAAATGAATTATCCATATCATGTCTAATACTACCTCTGTAAAGAAACATATTTATGTAGTATTAACAGAAGAGTTCATTTTTTCTCTCAAAAAGATTGCATTTTTGATAAATTATATATTCATACACATTTCAATATATATTCTGATAGTTTGAGAAAAAAAGTTCATGTATCGCCATAAAATGGAACCATAACTGAAAAATGAGATTTTAAAGGCATGTACATAATAATTGAAACAATATGGAAAGAAAATAAAAAATAAAAGAAAGCAGAAAGAAAGAAAAACAGGAGATGATCATGTTTTTGAACCTTACAACACTGGACGACGCCCTTATAAGAATGTTGAAACTAAAATCATATGATATCGGTCGGTAAATACATAGATTCATAACTTCTTGATTTCTCAGGTAAATCTATTTATGCTACATGACCGGAGAAAAATAAATATTTATTTTGTGGGAAAGATAAAAAATAAATCTATGAATATACCTATCAGATTCTGGAACTTGGCGATTTGGTGCCTTGGTGCAGTAAATTCAAATAAAACAGTAATAGAATTAAAAAAATAATCTGAATTCTTTTGGTTTCGAAGATGACCAAGTGCGCTAGGTGCATGCAAAAAATCATGGTGAAATGACATTCAAAGAGCTCTCGGCAAAATAAAAATCAGTTGTCAAACAAATTTTGAAAAAGAGCATTCTTTAGACCTGAATTTTGTCTTTTTTGCCGAGATCTCCTCGAATGTAATTTAACCACGAAAATTTGCACGCATCTAGTGCACTCGAGCATCCTCTATGCCAAAAAATCATTTTTAAAATTTACTGTCCATGTGGAGCAAATGAGCCTGTGGGCTCAGTGTTGAATTACCGGCGATGATGATCCTTCCCAAAGATAAATAGTAAGTGTTTATTTATACCAAATAAATATATTCACATAGCACAATGTACTAAATTTCAGAAACACTTACACACCATATTAACTGCATCTACTTGGCAACACTTCGAAAACAAGTTCCAACTCGAAGCATTGGAAGAACGCAAGTCGGTTGCAACTTAGGCTAAACTATATATATAACACTCATCAATAGGTAATACTACTAGTCAGCTGTGCCAGAACAAGTAGTCCAATTAGAGCCAGAAGAATAATACAGCCACGACGGTCGTCCATCCAACCTTTACTTAGAGTTCAGAGTTGGTCGCCGACGGCGAGAACGGCGGCGGCACCTGATCAAAAGAGTCAAACACGTCTGGGGGCAGGTCGTCGAAGAAGTTGTCCCGAGTCTCGACCTTGATGGCATCACGCGCATACTCCATGCCGAAGAACGGCATCATCATCGGCGCAGGGTGCATAGGTGGAAGCAGCTCCTGGTACGCCAGATCATCCATGGCGCTAGCTCCGACGAACCCGGGATCGACGTTGCATCTCTCCGGCAATCCCGGGAATTCAAACAGATGGTAGGGATGATGATAAAACGACGATTCTGGGGCTAATTGATAATAAGCTGCGTTCGACGAGCTCGCTTCGCCTTCAGTGGTGGCCGGTGCTGCTGCCTGCAGCGGCAATGGCTCGAAACTGAGGAATCCAGAGGACATCTGATCATGCGAGATTCGCGCGGTGTCCTGGTGCCCCATGGGCGGTGCAGCCGCGAAGCTTTGGCCGCCGGAAGAGTTGCCCACGGACGGAACATGGTCCTGGCAAGAACCCTGACGTTCAAAATTCAGAGTTTCAGACAGAGAAACGAGTGCATAACGGGCAGGTTGAGTGAATCTGTGAATGCATTATATAGAATTATAGATGATCATCCATTTTATATGGAGAATTCGAACGGATAAAAGAAGGGATGAATTGCAACTTTGCGGGTACGTTACTCACCATGGCGGAGTCGAGAGAGGATGCGGGCGCTTTGGTGTTGCTGCTCCTGACCTTGCTGGGCCGGGCGCGGAGAGGCGCGCGCAGCAGCCTGGCCAGCCGCTTCTGGCGGGTGCTCCAGAAGTTCTTGACATCGTTGTCCGTCCTGCCCGGCAGATAGGTGGCGATCCTCGCCCACTTGTTGCCGAACTGCGCCTGCAGCTCGATCACCACCCGCTCCTCGTCGGCGGAGAACTTGCAGCCACTTCAGCAAAAAAAAAAAAAAAAAAGAGTCAGGTTGCAATTGCATTTCCGTCGTGAATGTCAGCCAGGGTTGATAGCGCAAATTGCAGAGGATAACACGATGCTGTGCAAATCACTGTCGTTGTCTCTCTCATCTGCCCATTTTCTTGTTAACAGTTCGTTAAAAGATGCATTTGTTGGTAATCATCTCTGGTACTAGAAAAAAATCGTTGGCAGTTGGTGTCTCTGTTCTTGCCGGTCAAACAATTAGTCCCGGGCACGGGTCAATGTTAACCAGCGATGAAAACCAGAGTAAATTGGATTATGCTAGCGCAAATGCAACCTGACTTCTTAGAACGTGTGCCCATACACAAGTTCAACCGAAACCCAGCGCGATTGAGCAGAGCGAAGACGAAGAAGAAGAAGAAGACGAAGACGAAGAAGAAATGGGGAGGAATGGCAGTTGCTGCATACGTACGTCTTGAGATTGGGCCTGAGCTTGTTGACCCAGCGGAGGCGGCAGGACTTGCCGGTGCGCTGCAGGGCGCCTTTGGATCGAATGGAGCTCCAGTCGCGGGGGCCGTGCGTGCGGACGTGCTCCAGCAGCACAGCGTCCTCCTCCGCCATCCACGGGCCCTTCCGCACCGCCTCGCCGCCGCCGTCCCTCCTGCCGCCCCTCCGGCGGGCGGCGCCGCCGGGTGCTCGCGCCATCGCCCTGCCTGATCAGCCGATCGAGAGGAGAGAAGACGGCAGACGCAGCGCATGCGAGTAGTGTCCCGGAAGAGGCGCGGCCCTTTCTGTAACTTCTATGGGCGTGGACAGGGGGGCGGAGCGGTGCGCGTGGCGCGACGGGGAGCGTCGGGTGGGGATCGGACGGTCGGGCTTTATTCCAGAGGGGAGCGGGCGCACGACCCCGCGGGTAACCGCCTCACGCCCCGCCCCCCACGAACGCCGATTTCCACGGCCCTGGCCTGGCCTGGATGCTCTCTCTGTCTAAACTCGCCACTCCGCGTGCCTTCGTGCGCAAGATCTTTTTCTTGCAAGCATCGTAGCGACAGAGAAAGTAGCCGCCTTCCAGGTCTTTTATTTCAACCAAAATTTATTTTTTATTTTTAAAGAAATTTCCGCATGCTATTAGACAAATGTCAAAGTACAAAATGTTTATTATTCAGGAAATAGTGGGTATTTTATTCCTTAAAAATAGCAGTCTGGAGTTTGGTGCAAGCAACAAGCGATGCTACCTCCAATATTCCCCACATTAGCAAAACTAAGAGCATCCTTATTTTGATTACGAATAACTTTCAGCGGAGTAAACCCACGAAGCTGTAAAAGCTTCTTGATCTCTCTCATCAAGTGTCCATATGCGGAGCTATTAAGCGAATCATTTGTTAGGGCAGCGATAGCGACCGGAGATTGATTACGATAGGCCGATCAGACCGCTCCATGCTCAAGGACAATCCTTCAAGGATGACGCTAATCTCAGCTTCAAGGGCGTCCTTGCAGTGGAAAATATATCTGTAGGCTAAGAAAATGACCGACCCATCTATGTTCCGTAAGATCATATCTGCACTAGCCTCACATGTATCCTTTACAAATGTGCCATCGACCGAGACCACCCAGCCTTGAGATGGGTAGGGCCACGGCTAGCTAACTACCAGGTCATGACGTGAGGTATTGGAGGGACAAACAATGGAGACTTGCCCTTTATAATTTCTTGAACACCTTGCTTTTGCGCTTGAGCGTATGAAGATAGGTAGGTGACGAGGTAAAGTCGAAACACCTGCGCCGGCGGAACCTCCTTGCTGTGAACTACGTCATTGCGCAGACTCCACACTCTCCATAACAACATGATTATTATTGCCATTACTTCCTCCCGCTGATTGGCTCAGATGTCGAACAACAATTTTGATGCAGTGTACGAGAGATCCCCGTTCCTCGGAAGAGGCCACTCGCTTCTCAACTCCTCCTAAAGATTTCTTGCATGAGGGCAAATTATCAAAGAATGGAAGGAGTCTTCCTCCTCCGCACCACAAATACTACACTGTGCAGAAACACCAATGTGCCTTTTGAGTTTGCATCCATTTGTTGGAAGCGCGCCCACTGCGACCTTCCACGCGAAGGTGCACATTTTGTGAGGTACACCGGCCTGCCAGAAAAGGTTCCAACAAGGTCGTTCACCTTCTGGTCTTGAGCTACATGCCCCAGCATTAAACTGTTGTATGTGATCATGCATAGCTAGATGATATACACTCTTGACAGAAAATATTCCATGCTTCCCTGGGAACCACGCTATGAAATCATCACCGTTACTAGGTGATGTTTTTTATTGGCTGAATGATATGGGTGTCAGCCAAAGAAGTGTTTGTTAAGCAAATCAACATTCCATCTCCCATTGGCATCTAGGAGGCCAACCACATTTTTCAATTTGCACCTCCTTTTAGGGGTGATCAACCTTAGGAAGGTCCTCTCGGGACCCAAGGGTCCCTCCATATACGAATATTCCTGCCATTGCCAACACGCCAAATCATGCCCTTTTTAACTAGTTCTAGACCATGCTCAATTCCACGCCATACATCAGACACATTGACAGTGACCACAGTATCAACTAGATCTCCTGAAGGGAAATATTTTGCTTTCAGTAGCCTTGCAACTAAGCTCTCCGGGTGCTCTATTAGCCTTCATACTTGCTTTGCTAACAATGCCTGGTTAAAAGCTCTCATATCCCCGAATCTCATGCCCTCCCATGGATTTTGGTAACATCATTTTATCCCAAGAAAGCCAATCCATCTTCCTCTTTCCTTCTTCCACCCCCAGCAATATTGCCTAATCAATTTAGACAGGTCATCGCAGACTAACATAGGCAATTTAAAGATGCTCATCATGTATGTGGGTATTGCTTGGGACACTGCCTTTATTAACACTTCCTTGCTCGCCATTGACATGTATCTCCCGCTCCAGTCAACAAGTCTTTTGCTTAACTTTGCCTCAATTGGTTGTAATAAACCTTTGCTCATTCTTCCTTCAGGTACTGGTAAGCCTAAATATTTTGGCTCGAACACTTCTTGAGAGACATTGAGAATACTCCTGATCTCATTAGTAACTTCAGGAGGTCAATTGTCAGCAAATAAGATGGAGCACTTGGACGGGTTGATTAGTTGTCCTATCGAATCAACATAAGTGTTCAACACCTTCTTGACAATTTTTGCCACATCTGGTCTCGCGCGGGAGAATAACAAGGCATCATCCACGAATAATAAGTGAGAGATCTCTGGAGCCCTTCTACAAATTTCCATCGCCTCCAACCCTTCCTTCTGAGTAGCTTTATGTAACAGTGCAGACAAGGCATCAGCCACAAAAAGAAAATAAAAAATGGGGATAATGGATCACCTTGTCTGAGGCCACGAGTTGGAGAAAATTTACTCAACAATTTACCGTTGAACTTCACCGATGAAAGGATCGATATGGTTGACTAGAGGGGGGGGGCTGAATAGGCAACTAACAATTTTTAGCTTTTCTTGACCAAATTAAACTTAGCAACAAAATAGGTTGTCTAGATGTGCAACTAAGTGAGCAACCTATATGATGCAACAATAACAAGCACACAATCAAACAAGGATCTAACACAATAAAGCTTGCACAAGTAAAGGTAAGAGATAACCAAGAGTGGAATCGATGGAGACGAGGATGTGTTACCGAAGTTCCTTCCCTTTGAGGGGAAGTACGTCTCCGTTGGAGCGGTGTGGAGGCACAATGCTCCCCAAGAAGCCACTAGGGCCACCGTATTCTCCTCACGCCCTCACACAATGCGAGATGCCGTGATTCCACTATTGGTGCCCTTGAAGGCGGCAACCGAACCTTTACAAACAAGGTTGGGACAATCTCCACAACTTAATTGGAGGCTCCCAACGAAACCACGAAGCTTCACCACAATGGAATATGGCTTTGAGGTGACCTCAACCGTCTAGGGTGCTCAAACACCCAAGAGTAACAAGATCCGCAAGGGATTAGTGGGGGGAATCAAATTGCTCTTGGTGGAAGTGTAGATTTGGGCCTTCTCAACCAATCCCTAGAAAATCAACAAGTTTGATTGGCTAGGGAGAGAGATCGGGCGAAAATGAGCTTTTGGAGTAACAATGGAGCTTGGAGGAAAAGAGGTGGGTCTTCTTGGAGAAGAAGACCTCCTTATATAGTGGGGAGGCAAAGTGAACCGTTACCCACACAACAGCCCGCACAGAGCGGTACTACCGCTGGGTGGGGCGGTACTACCGCTGGTAGCAGCGGTACTACCACAACCCCTAGCGATACTACCGCGCAGTACAAAAACCGGTGCAACAGAGGAAGAGAGGACAGGCGGAGCAGTACTAGCCGTGGTAGTGGCAGCGGTACTAACGCTTGTAAGCGGTACTACCGTTGCTACTACCGCAATATCCGACACGAGAAATTATCCCTCGAGTCGAGGCGGTAGCCGCTCCCGACCAGGGCAATACTACTGCTTATGCCTTCAAGCGGTACTACCGTTGTGAACAGCGGTACTACCACTTGGTGGCCATAAGCGATACTACCGCTCCGGCGGCAGTACTACCGCCACCACCAAACAACCACCACTACGGAAGAGACGGAAAGCTCCATAGGGAGGAAAGGAACTGGGTTGCCAAAAAGAAGTGTACGTGTTGATTCCACCCTAGCCTTTCCAAAGTGGACCCCTCTTGATAGTACGGTGTCTCCTACAACTCAAGTCCACCAAAGCCAAAAACAAAGGAGACGACACATATTCACTTAATACTCCGAGGGAGAGAAATCGTCTCGTGCCAAAGGATGAGTCTCTGAAATACTTAGCACACCCGATTAGTCTGCAAAAACATTGTCATCAATCACCAAAATGGCTTAGGAAGGAACATGCCCTTACAATCTCCCCCTTTTTGGTGGATTGATGATAATACGGGATTTGCACAAGAATTAACAGTAGAGTAAGAAACCCCAATGACTACAAAATATAGACGGGCTCCCCCTAGATTTGTGCACTTAAGAGAGGTGCCTTTGGAATGCAAAGTACACACACTAGGATCAACACTCCCCCTATATTTTATAGTCAGACACTATTTATCATATATAAGAGACATATAGAATTAGTAAGTGAGTAGGGAATATAGACAGGAGATAATCATGCACCTCACATACTACCAAAGACATACTACCAAAGTACTTGATAACTTAGATAAAATAGGATAGGGTAGCATATGTCTCACACCGTATGAAGAATAACAATAACAAGTTCTCACAAGCATAAACCAAACCAAGGCAACAGACAAGAAGATAGTTTGCGAGGGAAAACAACACACACGGCAAGTAGAACTACACACTTGCAACTCGAACTCGACAAATCCCTAAACTCTCTCCCCGTTTGGCATCGAGACACTGAAAAAGGGAGAAGAGTACAACAACGGCCACGGGTTATAGCAAATCTCTCCATCATCACATCCCCGCGAGATCGTCCGCACCTCCGTCATCAGCTGGGGGCTGCTCAGGGTCAGAGTCAGTCCAAGGACAGTGATGCTGAACCCACTCCTCCTCATCTGTGATCCGGCCCTCAGAGCCACTGACAACAGTCGCACCAACCTGACGCATGAGCTCCTTATGGCAACTCCTGGCCTTCTTCTCAGACACACGTGCCAAGTACTTACTGTGAGACTCCATGCAGAAGAGCTTCTTCATTTTGCACTTGAGCTTCTTGGCCCAAGAGGGCTCCGCTCCAGAGGGCACATAGTCCTCATCATCGTCAGCCTCAACCTCTACATCAACATCGTCAACACCGGATGGAATACTAGACTGTGAAACCGGAGTGCACCGGAGCTCCTTCTTCCTCAGACGCTTAACCTCGTGAGAGATCAACTCACCAGTCTCCAGCACCACACCAGGGTAAGTGTGATCCCAAGCCTTCTCGATCATCAACACGAGGAAGGAACCGTAGATAGGACACTTGTGCTCAGACATGGCAGAAACAAGCTCAGCCCACATGACATGAGAAATATCCAGGGATTCTCCGGTGTGTTCTTCCTTCTCATGTTGGCAGAAAAGAAGCATGTCCACAAGAAATGAGTGAACCATATCCAGGTTCCCAATGTGAGGGAAAAGAGTCTCCCTGAAAATGCGATGAAGAATATCTAGATAGACATGCAGCTCATACGTCTCCTTCTTTGACTTGGGGTTAACCTTCACAGTGCAGTAAGGCCAGAGAGATTGCTTGTGAGTAGCAGCTGCATTGCGGTGGGGATGAAAGCGAACCGGATTCTCAAGACCTTGATCTTCAATCCCAAGCAAAGCCTTCCATTGGATAGAGAGAAGCTTGCCATTTGTTATCCAAGTCATAGATCTTTCCTCATCAGTGCCTGCTACTTCTTGAGCTTGCGTTGTTTTCCCTCGAAGAGGAAAGGGTGATGCAACATAGTAGCGTAAGTATTTCCCTCACTTTTTGAGAACCAAGGTATCAATCCAGTAGGAGACCACGCGCGAGTCCCTCGTACCTGCACAAACAAATAAGAACCTTGCAACCAATGCGATAAAGGGGTTGTCAATCCCTTCACGACCACTTGCAAAAGTGACATCTGATAGAGATGATAAGATAATATTTTTGGTATTTTTTATATGTAGTTTGAAAGTAAAGATTGCAAAATAAAACAACGGCGACAAAAATTGGCAAGTTGACGGAAACTAATATGATAAAAGATAGACCCAGGGGGCATAGGTTTCACTAGTGGCTTCTCTCATGATAGCATATTTCTACGGTGGGTGAACAAATTACTGTCGAGCAATTGATAGAAAAGCGCATAGTTATGAGAATATCTAGGCATGATCATTGTATATAGGCATCACGTCCATGACAAGTAGACCGAAACGATTCTGCATCTACTACTATTACTCCACACATTGACCGCTATCCAGCATGCATCTAGAGTATTAAGTTCATAAGAACATAGTAACGCCTTAAGAAAGATGACATGATGTAGAGGGATAAAATCATGCAATATGATATAAACCCCATCTTTTTATCCTCGATGACAACAATACAATACGTGCCTTGCTGCCCCTGCTGTCAGTGGGAAAGGACACCGCAAGATTGAACCCAAAGCCAAGCACTTCTCCCATTGCAAGAACTACCAATCTAGTAGGCCAAACCAAACCGATAATTCGAAGAGACTTGCAAAGATATTTAAATCATACATAAAAGATTTCAGAAAAGAATCAAATATTGTTCATAGATAATCTTGATCATAAACCCACAATTCATCAGATCTCGACAAACACACCACAAAAAGAATTACATCGAATAGATCTCCAAGAAGATTGAGGAGAACTTTGTATTGAGATCCAAAGAGAGAAAAGAAGTCGTCTAGCTAATAACTATGGACCCAAAGGTCTGTGGTAAACTACTCACAACTCATCAGAGAGGCTATGGTGTTGATGTAGAAGCTCCCCATGATCGGTTCCCCCTTCGGTGGAGCTCCGGAACAGGCCCCAAGATGGTATCTCACGGGTATAGAAGGTTGCGGCAGCGGAATTAGGGTTTCGTGGTGCTCCTTGATGTTTTTAGGGTACGTAGGTACATATAGGAGGAAGAGGCATTTAGGGGAGCCACGAGGGGCCCACGAGGGTGGGGGGCGCACCTACCCCCCTGGGCGTGCCCCTGCCCTCGTGGCTGCCTCGTTCGCTTCCTGGCATGTACTCCAAGTCTTCTGTGTTGCAATTGCTCCAAAAATAACTCTCCCGAAGGTTTCATTCCGTTTGGACTCCGTTTGATATTCCTTTTCTCCGAAATAGTGAAATAGGCAAAAAACAACAATTTGCACCGGGCCTTGTGTTAATAGGTTAGTCCCAAAAATAATATAAAAGTGTATAATAGAGCCTATTAAACATCCAAAACAGATAATATAATAGCATGGAACAATAAAAAATTATAGATACGTTGGAGACGTATGAGTGCCGAGATGAACCCTGGCATAAAACTAGGCCACTAAGTCCGCGTCAAAATCCTTGTTGAACTCCATGATGCCGAGAATGTTCAACTGAGAGCACATCTCCAGAGCTTTGCCAAAGTAGTTCAGATCCTTCTTCAGATAGGAAATGTCAATGGAGCGAACATCAACAAAAAGATTCTTCTTGGCTTTGATCACATCAAAATAAATAGCCCACTAGAAACGGGTCCAGAAGGGACGGTTGACCAAATTGGGCTCTTGGTCATGCTCATAAGGATTGCACCGATGCTTCTCCCAAAACTCCTTAGCAGTCATCTCAGTGACGGTCTTGGGCTTCGTCTTGGGCTTCTTCGCAGTACTCTTGGACGACTGCTGGGAATGAGTGGGTGGAACACTTGAAGATGCACCTGCGGCCTCAGAGGTGCGATAGCGCTTAGAGACAGAGCATCCTGGGTTGATACGACGGGCAAGATGCTCCGAAGGGCCATCACCTGGAACCAAACACACGAGAACAAGAAACAACATGGAAGAACGAGCATAAGCGAAGAGAAAAAGTAACATGGATCAATATTTGGTAGGGATATGACGGACTTTGGGATCTAGCAGTAGTACCGCCGTTGGTAGGCGGCAGTACCGCTTAAGCGGTAGTACCGCTCCAGGCGGGGAACGACGGTTCCCTTGCTGCCATGACCAACTCCGGTACTACCGCGATGCCAAATTCAAAAATAGGCCTACCAAATATCAATCCTAGCAGTTTAGACGCCATCACCATCCTACACAAGCCTTGATTTGGCCAAAAATCGACGAATGCAAAGCTATTGCCCCTAAATCCTAGATTTGAAATCTGGAAGCAAAGAGAAAGAGATGGGGGGCAATACCAGCATCCATGGCTTGAGGAAGGGTTGGGGATTGATCCCACCGAAGGAAATGATGAAAAACGTCCCGGAGGAGGCAGCCCATCGGCGTCCCCTCGCGGCAAGTTCGTTGCTGGAGCACAAAGAGGGAAACGGGAGATAATGGGTATGGGGATAAGAAACTCCCCATGCCCGACTTAATCCCACAATCCCGCCCCGCAGTGGTAGTACCGCTCGGGCGGGCGGTAGTACCGCTTAAGTCAGTAAGCGGTAGTACCGCGTTCACTCAGCGGTAGTACCGCCCAGCAAGAAACTCAAGCATTAAACTCTCTTTTTCTCAAAAAAAATTTGAAAGAAAAACGACTTGGCTCACACAAACGAGAACACGAGAGACGAGAGAACAGAGCACAAACACAAACACATAGAAAGAGAGAACACGAGACAACAAACACACACCTCTCAAAGAGAGGGCGGTGGCCGATGCCACCTATGTTCGAGTGAAATGGTATGGCACCGCGAAGATTTTAACCTTGGGCCCATGACCACTACTCATATTTGAAGCACATGTACCATCAAAAATGGTGAATGTGAAAGAGTTGGTCAATTTATGCATAATGGGGGGAGGGAAAGTTCATTGAGAGAAGAACACTCCCCCTATGTCCATGCCTACACCTAAATAAGATAGCATGATGAGTGTGAAGGGATGTGCAAAGTTTCAAATTACATTGCTCAAATCAATGATATTTAGCTCATGCTTTAACTCGCGCAATCTTGCTTCATCCAAGGTCTTCGTGAAAATATCTGCAAGGTTATCGTGAGTGTTGACATAATGACGATCAATATCGCCTCGTCTAATATCGTCCCGGATGAAGTGATACCGAATCTGAATATGCTTCATCTTGAAGTGTTGCACCGGGTTGAGAGATATCTTGATGGCACTTTCAGTGTCACACCAAAGAGGCACTTTGTCACAAATGACACCGTAATCCTTTAAAGCTTGCCTCATCCAAAGAAGTTGAGCACAACAACTACCGGTGGCCACATACTCGGTTTCGGTGGAGGAGAGAGATACACAACTTTGTTTCTTCGAAGACCAACTTACCAAAGAGCAACCAAGAAATTGGCATCCTCCGAAGGTTGACTTCCTATCCACCTTGTCTCCTGCCCAATTCAAATCCGAGAAACCAACAAGATTGAAGTTTGCTCCTCTTAGGTACCATAAGCCAAAGTTTGGGGTATGAGCCAAATATTGAAAGATTCGCTTGACTGCCACAAAGTGGCTTTTCTTAGGCGAGGCTTGAAACTGTGCTCAAATTCCCACACTTAACATGATATCCAGTCTAGATACACAAAGATAAGCAAGGATCCAATCATAGAACGATATACCTTTTGATCCACTACTTTACCATTGTGATCACTGTGAAGCTGGCATTTGGTAGGCATTGGAGTTGAGGCCGGCTTGACATCACTTAGATTGAATCTCTTGAGCATGTCTTGAGTATATTTGGCTTGGTTGACGAAGATTCCTTCTCTTCTTTGTTTGACTTTGAACCCGAGGAATAACTTCAACTCTCCCATCATGGACATCTCAAACTCCGCGGTCATTAGTGCGGCAAACTCATCATTGAAAGCTTTGTTAGGAGAACCAAAGATAATATCATCAACATATAGTTGGCATACAAACAACTCCCCTTTGACCTTCTTAGTAAAAAGAGTGGGGTCGATTTTCCCAATTTCAAACCCACGATCTTGTAACAACTCGGTAAGATGCTCATACCACACACGTGGGGCTTGTTTAAGGCCATAGAGTGCCTTATCGAGTTATTACACATGATTGGGGAACTTAGGATCCTCGAACCCTGGGGGTTGTTTGACATACACCAACTCATTAAGAGGACCATTAAGAAAAGCGCTCTTCACATCCATTTGTTGCAATTTAAAGTTATGATAAGAAGCATAGGCAAGCAACAAACGAATGGACTCAAGGCGAACAACGGGGGCAAAGGTTTCACCGTAGTCGATACCCTCGACTTGGGAGTAGCCTTGTGCCACCAAACGAGCCTTGTTGCGAATAACAATCCCATGAGCATCTTGCTTGTTCTTAAAGATCCATTTGGTTCCAATGACATTATGGTTTTCCTCCGGCCTTGGCACCAATCGCCCCACTTTGTTGCGTTCGAAGTTATGGAGTGCTTCATGCATGGAATTGAGCCAATCCGGATCTTCGAGCGCCTCATAGACCTTTTGGGGTTCAACACAAGAGACAAAAACATGATTAGCATAATAGTTTTGCTAATTGTCTACGAGTGCTTACCCCCTTTGTGATGCTTCCAAGGATATTCTCCATGTGGTGCTCTCTAGAAGTGAGCGTGGAAGCAACTTTGGTCGCACGAGCCAATTGCTCCTCAAGAGAGAGTTGAGGAGCGGTGACTTGATCATCATGAGCGTCGTCTCGAGCTTGTTCTTGATCTTGAGCTTGCTCTTGATCTTGAACTTGCTCGGGGAAGGAACTTGGTCCTGTGCATCACTTGGTGGATCATCACCATCTTGTAGTTGATCCTGCACTTGGCCTTGTTCATTGGATTGAGGGCCTTCACTTTGTTCTTGGGAAGCGTGTGGATCTTGAGTTGGTGATGGTTCTACTCGAGTAGAACATTGTACTTCTCCTTCGGCCACAAGGGATTCCTCAATGGGTAGGATATGACCAACACCCATTCTTCTTATGGCTTGGGAAGGAATTTCATCACCTACATCACAAGTGCCACTTTGCTCCACTTGGGAGCCGTTATTCTCATCAAACTCCACGTTACACGTCTTCTCAATGAGTCCGGTGGACTTGTTGAGGACACCGCTATTGGAAATATGCCCTAGAGGCAATAATAAAATGGTTATTATTATATTTCCTTGTTCATGATAATTGTCTGTTATTCATGCTTGAATTGTATTGTACAGAAACAATGATACATGTGTGAATACATAGACCACAACGTGTCCCTGGTAAAGCCTCTAGTTACTAGCTCGTTGATCAACAGATGGTCACGGTTTCCTAACCATGGACATTGGATGTCATTGATAACGGGATCACATCATTAGGAGAATGATGTGATGGACAAGACCCAATCCTAAGCCTAGCACAAGATCGTGTAGTTCGTAATGCTAAAGCTTTTCCAATGTCAAGTATATTTTCCTTAGACCATGAGGTTGTGCAACTCCCGGATATCGTAGGAATACTTTGGGTGTGCCAAACGTCACAACGTAACTGGGTGGCTATAAAGGTACGCAATGGGTATCTCCGAAAGTATTTGTTGGGTTCGCACGAACCGAGACTCGGATCTGTCACTCCGTATGATGGAGAGGTATCTCTAGGCCCACTCGGTAAGACATCATCATAATGAGCTCAATGTGGCTAAGGAGTTAGTCACGGGATGATGTATTACAGAATGAGTAAAGAGACTTGCCATGAAGAGATTGAACAAGGTATCGGTATACCGACGATCGAATCTCGGGCAAGTACTATACCGATAGACAAAGGGAATAGCATACGGGACTGAGTGAATCCTTGACATCGTGGTTCATCCGATGAGATCATCGAGGAACACATAGGAACCAACATGGGTATCCAGATCCCGCTGTTGGTTATTGACCGGAGAGTCGTCTCGGTCATGTCTACGTGTCTCCCGAACCCGTAGGGTCTACACACTTAAGGTTCGGTGACGCTAGGTGTCAGGGATATTACTACCAGGTATAAACCGGCCAGGAGGGTCCGGTTTAAGTTATCAAGATTGTATTATCAGAAGCCCGACGGAGTATGGAGTAGTAAGTTATAGCCGAGGAGGCTTAGAGCCCATATGATAGGGCCCATAACTTGTAAACCGTCATATTATGTAAAGTTGGGATGTAAGGTAGAAAGAGCAGAGACCGAGGCGGACATGATTATGAGCCGGCCTCGGGACTCTGTAAACCGGACTGGGCGTCACCTCTTATATAAAGGGATGACCCGGCAACGGTTCAGGGGAGGAAACAACAGCTCGAGACACAAGCAAAGCGGATTCGCTCCCTGGTCATCGAAGCCCAAGCAATACCACACCAAACTAGACATAGGCTTTTACCTTCATCGAAGGGGACGAACTAGTATAAAATCCCTGTGTCCTTCGTCCGCTTTAACCCCTTTAAGCTAACCCGAGCGATGGCCTCACGACTAAGTCCTTTTGCCAGGACATCTGCCGTGCTAAATCCACGACAGTTGGCACCCACCGTGGGGCTATCGCACGATGGTTTCGAGTTTTTGAAGGGCAGCTTTGAAGGACTCAAGGGCTATGCAGTGGGACGGATGACTAAGAGTCGTCGTGGCTGGATTTACATCGATGATGCAGGCTGGGGCCCCGAGGCCAATTGAATCGATATGGATATCGGGTCCCCTTCGGCGGCATCCACGTCTTCATCGGCAAGATTGGCGAACCGGGCCCTGAGCCGGACACCTTCCCCAACATCGCCGAGTCGGCTCAGCATGCGAGACCAGCCCGGATTCAGCCCGCCGTGAAGCATGTCTTCGTCGGAGCAGTGCATGGAGTACAAGCCGAGGACGAATCGGAGTCTGGCGGCGAGACTGTTATTTATTCCGGCGATGAATCTTCGTCCGGAGAGACCGAATCTTTGTATCTGCTGCAGGACGGCCGGTCTGGGGGTTGTTCCGATGGTGATAGTATTCCGGACCCCCTCGATCCGCCAAATAGGGTTGCTGTTTTCATGGCCGGATCACAATCCATGCAGCAGCCCTCAACGACAGGGGCGTTAAACTCAGAGGCAATGGGAGCTAGAGTTGGAGTTCTTACCCTGTCGCCCTCTAACGCTCTATCCGCCTTAGTCGACACTTTGACAGCGCTTGCAACAACGGAAGTAGCCCAGGCCGACAAGGAGCAGCATGATGCAGAGATCGCTCAGGTAAAGAGCCGGATTGAGCAAGCCAAGTTGGATCTGGCTGCTGAGAAAGCTAGGATGGCTACAAGGCAGGGAGAGCTGGATTCTCAAGCTTATCGGCTCAGGTTAGATCAGAACGCCTCACAAGAGGTAATGTGGAGAAGATAACAATCTCGTTTGCCGCCGGTTTATGAGGCGAGGAATCTCTTTAGCACGCCAGGCGCAGGAACCGGTAACCATCCAGAGGTAAACCGGGGAGGAGCGCCAGGAACAGGCGTGCTGGTTCAACCACCGGCCGGAGAGCTGAATCGCCAAGTTGTGCCGACCCCGCATGTGCACACCCCTCCTGGTCATTATTCTAATCCGTTGGACAACATAGTTGCTGCCGCTTCACGGCTGGCCGCCTTTCCCATTGAAGGTACGTCCCCCATAGCAGTGGAGGCACGACGGGCCAAAGAGTTGCTGGACACGACGCTAACTCAGCAGCAAGCTTATTCATATAGCCGGGAGAGGATCCATTCAACCCCCCGCCCAAGCCGGAGTTATACGAGGCGTCTGGACGAACCGGTCGTGTCAAGCAGCGCACGGAGACGTAATCGGCAGAGGCAAGATAATCCGGCAGGAGAGGAAGCACGTGCGCAAGAGGTGGTGGATCAGGCCAGACATACTACCCAATACGACGCCCGTCAGGTGACGCCGGTTCTTCCCACCGCCATAGCCGAACAGGGGGTCATGTCCAGTTCCTTGGGCATGCCCTATCTCATCCCCGCTTTACGAAGCGTAAAACTGCCCAAGGATTTCAAAGGGCCGCGCAAAGTACCCAACTACACGGCGGATCTGGCTCCGGAGGCGTGGATTGAGAGTTATGAGATGGCAATGGAGATGCTCGATGTGGATGAGGCGGTGTGCGCAAAGTATTTCACAATGATGCTTGAGGGCACGGCCCGAAGATGGCTAAAGGGCTTACCACCTAATTCCATCGGATCATGGGCTGAGCTAAGGAGCCGGTTTATCAAAAAATTCAAGGACACATGCAAGCAGCCAATGTCTGTCGTCGACTTAGCTGCCTGCGTTCAAGGAGAGCAAGAGTCTACAAGCAGTTGGGTGCGTCGAGTGTCAGAAATCTTGCGCTCCTCCAATAGCATCAATCCAAGTACAGCAGTGGTGACATTGGAAAATAACTGTCGGTTTGAACCTTTGAGACAGAAGTTGGGACGGCTCAAACGCGACTGCAATGACATGGGCATCCTCATGGGCGCTTTGGTGAAGTATGGAGACTCTGATAACACGAAACATCCAGACACTGATGGAGATAAGTCAGGGAAGGCGAACAAGAATGGTAAACCGCCGCAGGCCAATCCGGCGAATCAAGGATACAATGGCAAGCGTAAAGCGGAAGGCGGCTCGGATTTTTTGGCCAATACCAACGCTCGGGATAATGGGCAACGCCGCAAAGGTAGACTGCCCCCACGTAATGGGAGGCCACCTATTAATCTAGAGCGCCAGTTGAACGTGCCCTGCCCAAAGCACGGTACTGTAGAAAACCCGGCTACGCATCTTTGGAAGGACTGTTTCATTATGCAAGAATTTATGAAGCAGACTAGGTATGATCACGCCCCCCCGGCGTATCTGGCCCCGGTTTTCAAGGTCCGGGTTATCAAGGTGGCGGATCCGGTTCAGGATACCACGGCGGTAACAGTAACCACAATGGCAACAATCAGCATCAGCATAACCAGCAGCACGGTCAGGGTGGATACAACAACCAAGGGAATCAACAGCGTCAGCAGCAACAGCAGTCCAGATATCAGAATAATCCGAAGGAGCTGAGCAGTGGGCAGTATCACGTCTTCACCACGAGTTTATGCAAACGGGATCAAAAGGTTCTGAAGAGGGCAGTGCATTCTGTTGAACTGACGATACCACGTTTTTTGCGTTGGTCTGAGCAACCCATTGTGTGGAGCAGAGAAGATCACCCACCCCGGGTTGATAATCCGGGTCAGTTAGCTCTGGTGGTTGCACCACAGGTGGGTGGTTATAAGTTTACCAGGGTGCTTATCGATGGAGGCAGCAGCATCAACATCCTATATTATGAGACTTTTCGACGTATGGGGTTGACAGATAAGAAGCTCCGACAGTCCAACACAGTGTTCCATGGGATGGTACCCGGCAAATCGGCCTATCCGGTTGGCAAAATCGATCTGGAGGTTACCTTCGGAGATGAGCATGATTCTAGATCGGAGACTGTGACTTTTGAGGTAGTCAAGATCAGGAGCCCATACCACGCCTTGTTTGGGCGGCCGGTTTACACCAAGTTCATGGCTAGGCCGTGTTATGTTTATTTACAGCTCAAGATGCCAAGCCACAAGGGGACTATTACGGTTCATGGGAGCCGCAAAATTGCATTGGAGTGCAAGGAAGGAGATGCAGCTTATGCTGAGGCGGTTTGTGCCACGGAAGAGCTGAACTTCTATAAGGACAATGTTGATCCGACGGATATGTCCCCGCTAAAGAGGCCAACCACAGAGCATGATCCTGCGTTGAAATTTAAACCGGCCGAGGAGACTAAGCAGGTGGACTTTGTTCTGGGCGACTCATCCAAGCAGTTCACTATCAGCGCTAACCTAGATCCAAAATAGGAAAGCGCGCTCATCGAGTTCATCCGTGAGAACCGGGATATCTTTGCGTGGAAGCCTTCTGACATGCCAGGTATACCGAGGGAACTCGCTGAGCACAATCTCAATATTGATCCTAAGTTTAAAACGGTCAAGCAATATCTGCGCCGCTTCAACGAAGAGAGGCGCAAGGCTATTGGAGAAGAAGTGGCTAGACTCTTGGTTGCAGGTTTTATAGTTGAAGTGTTTCATCCAGAATGGTTGGCTAATCCGGTGCTAGTGCTCAAGAAAAACGGAACTTGGAGGATGTGTGTTGATTACATAGACCTGAACAAGGCTTGCCCAACTGATCCCTTTGCTCTCCCCCGTATTGATCAAATTATCGATGCTACGGCAGGAAGCGAGCGGCTAAGTTTTTTGGATGCATATTCAGGTTATCATTAGATCAAGATGGCAGTTAAGGACCAGGAGAAGACAGCATTCATAACTCCCTTTGAAGACTTCTGCTATGTATCTATGCCATTTGGGCTCAAGAGTGCCCAGGCAACCTACCAGCGTTGTGTACAGAACTGCCTACAAGGGCAGATTGGACGAAATGTTCATGCATATGTTGATGACATTCTGGTAAAATCCAGGAAGGAGGAAACATTGATAGATGATTTGAAAGAAACCTTTGACAACTTCCGAGTTTACAAAATGATGCTTAATCCGAAGAAATGCGTCTTTGGTGTTCCGACGGGCAAGCTCTTGGTGTTCTTAGTGTCAAACAGAGGGATTGAAGCTAATCCGGAGAAGATCAAGGCGTTTGCATCTTTGGCAAAACTGGCGTGCATCAATGATGTCCAACGCGCAGCGGGCCGTATTGCAGCGCTCAGCCGGTTTATCAGCCGTTTGGGGGAGAAGGCGATCCCGCTTTATCAGATGATGAAGAAGACAGACCGGTTCGTCTGGAGCGATGCTGCTGATGCTGCGTTCGAAGATTTGAAGAGGCAATTGGCAGAGCTGCCAGTCCTTGCTGCCCCGTTTGACAATGAGCCGCTGCTATTATACGTGGCGGCCAATGCCCGTGCAGTAAGCGTTGCTATTGTGGCAGAGCGCAAGGAAGCGGGCAAAGAATATCCAGTTCAACGGCCGGTTTACTACATCAGCGAGGTGCTCATTGAGTCAATGCAGAGATATCATCATTGGCAGAAACTGGTGTATGGAGTGTTCATGGCAAACCGGAAGCTGAAGCACTATTTTCAGGGCCATCCAATCACTGTTGTCAATTCGGCTCCGTTAGGGGATATAATCCAGAACAGAGAATCCACTGGTAGGGTTGCAAAGTGGGCCATTGAGCTTAGCCCGCACGAATTAAAGTATGTACCCCGTACTGCTATAAAATCCCAAGCACTAGTGGATTTCATTAATGATTGGACAGAGTTGCAAGCACCTGAGGAGAAGCCGGATCATACATACTGGACTATTTATTTTGACGGTTCAAGGCAATTGGAGGGCTCAGGGGCTGGAGTCGTGTTAACTTCCCCACGAGGTGATAAGTTCTGCTATGTCCTCCGTTTAATGATCCCTTGTACTAACAATGCTGCTGAGTATGAAGCTCTCCTCCATGGTCTGCGGATGGCTAAGGAGATGAACTTGAGCTAGGTCAAGTGTTTTGGCGATTCAGATCTGGTGGCACAGCAGGTTTCGGGCAAGTGGGATTCCAAGGATCCACTCATGGCAGCATATCGACGAGAGGTAGACGCTGTTGCTGGATACTTCAAGGGATATCAGGTGGATCATATAGACCGGCGGAAAAATGAAGCAGCTGACACGTTAAGCCGGCTGGGCTCTCGGCGTAAACCGGTTCCACCTAATACCTTCTTGGATGAGTTGCATAATCCGTCGGTGCAGGTACCTTCAGAGGAGGATTTGGCTGTTCCAGATCCGGAGGCACAATTGGTGGCAGCACTTCATATCATTCCGGATTGGACGCTCCCTTACTTTGCATATATGAACCGAGGTGAGCTACCAGAAGACGAAGTTGAGGCCCGGCAGATAATCCGGCGATCTAAATCCATGACTATTGTCAATGGAGAACTTCATTATCGTAGTGTTTCTGGAGCTTTTCAGCGGTGTGTATCATCAGAAGAAGGCTGTGAGATTCGCAGAGAGATTCAAGAAGGCGATTGCGGTCATCACGCTGTTTCAAAATCTTTGGTAGCTAAAGCTTTTCGTCATGGGTTCTACTGGTTGACGGCTCACGCCGACGTAGAGGACTTGGTCAGAAAATGTGATGCTTGCCAGAAATTCTCACGACGTGCTCATATACCGGCGCAGGAGCTGAGGATGATCCCAATTACTTGTCCGTTTGCGACTTGGGGGCTTGATATGGTTGGACCCTTCAAGAGATCCCAAGACAAGAAAACCCACCTGTTGGTAGTAGTAGACAAATTTACAAAAATGGGTTGAAGCAGAGCCTGTCAGTAAGTGTGATGCAGCAACAGCAGTTCAGTTTATCAAAAAGGTGATTTTCCGGTTTGGCTTTCCACACATCATTATAACTGATAATGGCACTAATTTATCCAAGGGGGTTATGGAGGAGTTCTGTCAACGAGAGCATATTCGTCTTGATGTATCATCAGTAGCTCACCCTCAGTCCAATGGCCAAGCGGAAAGAGCCAATCAAGAGATCTTGAGAGGCATCAAACCCCGGCTGATGGTTCCTTTGCAAAGAACACCGGGTTGTTGGGTGGAGGAGTTGCCTTCTGTCTTATGGAGCATCAACACTACACCTAATAGATCCACAGGGTACACGCCTTTCTTCATGGTATATGGAGCTGAAGCGGTCCTTCCTAGTGATATCCGTCATGATTCACCACGGGTGGCAGCTTATGTTGAAGCGGATAATGAGCAAGCAAGACAAGATGCCTTGGACCGGCTGGACGAGGAACGAGACACGGCAGCAGCTAGATTGGCGATTTATCATCAAGACCTGCGCTGGTACCACAGTCGCCGGGTTAAAACCAGGACATTCCAAGAAGGAGGTGGTCCGGCTCATCCAGGACCTGACAGATATGCACAAACTATCCCCACCTTGGGAAGGACCCTTTGTGGTTAGCAAGAACCTGCACAACGGATCATACTACCTCATCGACGTTTGAGAACATAAGGACTCACGCACGGCGGAGGAAGAGACCAAACGGCCGTGGAACATCGCTCTTCTTCGACCTTATTATACTTGAGCCATCAGGCTCCGCTTTATGTATAATGTATATATTATGATTAATAAAATAAACCGGCGCCCCCGGTAAACCGGGGAATCAGCCATCTTCTTCATAAGAGTATCACATGGGGGCTTCCGTGCAAGGAAGCTCTCCATGGCCTCTTAAACCGGCGCCCTTAATAAAATCAAGGAATCAGCCGTCCTCTCTGCACAAAAGAGTATCACATGGGGGCTTCCGTGCAAGGAAGCTTTCCATGGCCTCTTAAACCAGCGCCCTTGATAAAATCAAGGAATCAGTCGTCTTTTCTATACAAACAAGAATCACATGGGGGCTTCCGCGGGCAAGGAAGTTTCCCATGGCCTCTTGAACCGGCAGCGATATGAAGCCCATCATAAGAGCACTGCTCTGGTTGCTTCAGCAATTTCCACATGATGATGAAGGGGCAAAAAGAGGGTTTGATGCCTAGCACGACTCAAACATATGCCCCAACGAGCAATGCTCACACGCTACCTGGGGGCTCCTGATGCAAGTTCATCAGCGGGTTGAAAACTCTTGTAGTGAACACGGCTTGGAAGCCTGGTGTATACACCTAAAACCCCGGATTAACCTGCGTGCATCAAGTAAATCGCGCTGTCCAGGTAAACCTGGTATGACTCGTCGAACGTATCACAAGTCAATCCTTCGGGACCCTGAACTTGGTCACGTTAAATTGACGATCATCAAGTGATTACCCAAGCCAAAATCCTTATAAGATTTTGAACATTGGGTAGCTGTTGACATTGATGATTTGGTTAAAGATAGCGGATCATCTTAACAGGCTTTGCTAAAATGGTTAATGACAGTAGCCTAGCAGCTCATAAAAAGCCTCAAATTTGGAGCCTGGCAGCTCGTAAAAAGCCTCGACTACATGGTCTTATTTGCCCAAAAACTTTATTTTCCATTTTTTATGTTTTCACAAATCTTTATCATCAAGGTCATTGGTTTTTCAACCAAGTCCATTGATTCAAGACGGGATAGCTACAAAGTTGTCACTACAGAGCTATAGTCTGGGTCATGAACACCAGTACTAGTTAAACTGGCGTTTAGTACAACCCAGATCGGTCTTCATGATAAGCCGACAAAGAGCCAAGTAAGTCATCAACACTTATGCCCTGGATTGATCCTGCCGGGTTAAAGTTTATATATACACTTAATCGCAGGGCAGTGTAACCCGTCCGGTGATAAACCGCTAGGACATTCTTAGCATTGTTTATGCAGATATAGGTAAACATAAACCATGGACACATTGCAAGCAGACGATAATGAAGGAATTGCCAATCAAAGTAATGCCATGAAGGATAAGAGTGGGACAAAAGACAGTATCTCAGCTATTCTATTACAAGGCACTTGCAGGCCCAAAAAAATAATCAGTTTCTTGCAAAATATTCAACACATAAGATTAAACCGAAGCCGGTTTAGGATTCTTGTTCGGCTCGCTGTGAAGATTGAGGGTCAGCTTGCTCCGGATCTTCGACGACTTCTCGCAGCTACTAGAAATCAGGAGTGCTCCAGTCAATCTTGGCAAGGGCGCGGAAATATACTTCATCGTTTATGAGTTCTGACGATTCAATGTCAGGAGCGAAGGTATGCTTACGAACGGGTGGAATCAGATTTTTGATGTCATAAGACGGCCGCTCCACCCTCACGTTCTCTAGATCGTAACCCGGATGATACTGTGTCAAGTCTGCCTCATCAGCGAGCTTACTGGCAAGAGGGCGCATGTCTTTGGTCAAAGCGCGAAGATCTTCGGCGGAGAAGGCTGATCCGTCTTCCTTCATGCTGGGATAACCATTCATAGCCTCCGCCGGATCAAAATCAGGAACCCACGCCTTGGCCCGGGTTAATGCCATGAGGGAACCAACTCTTGCAGAAGATTTCTTCACTTCAACAATTCGGGTAGGCAAGATGGATAATTTCTCCAGAGTGCCTTGGATGGTGGTCGGCGCCGGTTTGTTATGTTAAATTGCACTGATGGCCCTCTGAGCACCGGCATAAAGTTGCTCCACCAAGGTATAAGCGGCCTTCAGCTTCCTCCGGACATCGTCCCCAAGATGAGTCACGTGCCTCCCTGTGTACAAGTGATGAGTTAAGCCGGAGCAGTATAAGATAGCAAGGATAAAAGCGTATGAAAACAAGTACTTACCAAAGATGGCAGAAGTCATATTGTCTATATGCTGTCTTAACCCGGATAACTCCTCCATCACCGGGTTAAGGGCAGCCTCAGCATCCTTAGCTCTTTTCTCTAAAGCAGCCCTTTGCACCTCCCAAGTGGACCGCTCCGCTTCAAAGTCTTTCTGGAGTTTCTCCATACTAGTTAGAGCAAGGGTAAGTTCCTCCTTGACTTTAGTTGAAGAAGATTCCTGGCAAGCCAGGTTATTCCGGAGCTCAGTTATTTCGGAAGCTTTCCGGTTCAAGTCAGTCTGCAGAGGATAAGGAATGTCAGATATTTATGGAGACAGCTTAATCAAAAGTCTCAAGCACATAACAAGTTATGCACTCGACACTTGGGGGCTAATGTACAATTGAAGTGAAGGAAATCAATTTTTTCAAACAAGTCCCAAACACATAACAAAGTTATGTCCTTGTCACTTGGGGGCTAATGTAAGGTCATTCTCAAAACATGGAAGAAGTCCCGGTTCATCCTAAAGGCTAAACCGACACTTGGGGGCTACAATGGCCTAATGGTACAGTTACAAGATATAAGCAGAAATGAAAGGCAAAGGGAAATAAGTTACCTCATATTTTTCCTTCATCATGTTTACCAAACCGGCCTCGTGGTCGCGGCTGGTGAAGTGCCGGTTTAGATACCCAGAGTGGAGCTCCTGGGCACTAAGCTGGGCATAACTAGACAAGTCAGTCCTCCATTTGCCCTTGTCTTTCTGGAGAACTTCCTCCTTGGCAGTATGTCTGGCCAAGATAACAGGCTTCGCGGGAGCAGTAAAACCTATCCCAGTAATCTCGACATCTTCCGTCGAGGCAGCAGTTGGCCTGGGGGGATCATTAGTGACAGCGGGATCGGTGCGTACCGGACTAACAAGAGCCGGACTAACCCGGGCAGGGCTGGCCGGTTCAGCAACGTTCTCCGTAGCATCACCCTCCGGAGCAGCAAGATCTTCGTGGTCCATTGGGGAAGGATCATTGAGCGGAACTTCAGCGTTCTCTTCCAGAGGATTGGTGATACGTCCAAAACGTATATATAATTTCTGCTTGCTCCATGCCTCTTTTGGGTGATATTGCTATGATATTTATACACTTCCATACACTTTTGATCATATTTGGACTAACCTATTAACTCAGTGCACCCCAGTGCCAGTTTCTGTTTTCTGCTGTTTTTGTATTTCAGGTTTTCCCCTCACGTAAACTGCCAGAAAAATCCTGGAAAAATTATATAAAAAATCAGCGTTCCAGAAGCTTCCCAGCAGCCAAAGTAGAGCCGGAGGGGGGCCACCAGGGCTCCAGGCGCCCTAGTGGCGCGGCCCCCCTCCTGGCCGCGCCGAGGGGGCGCCTGGGCCCCCTAGGCCTCCGCGGATGCCCCCCTTTGGCATATATTTAACACGCGTCCCGAAACCCTCGAGACGGAAACCCTTTTTCGCGATCTCATCTCTGTTCCGCCGCCGCCGTGCTTCCAAGATCGGGAGCACCAGGAGAACTCTTCCCGGCACCCTGCCGGAGGGGAGGATCACCACCGGGAGCCTCTCCACCACCATGGACGCCTCCCGGATGAGTTGTGAGTAGTCTTCCTTGGACCATGGGTCCATGACCAGTAGCTATGTGATGTTCTCCTCCCCTTCTTGTGCTTCACTAATTAGACCTCGTGAGCTGCCCTACATGATCGAGGCACATATGTAATCCTTATGCTGTTGCTATGATGAGTTTGCTGGGATCCGATGGATTGTGAGATTATGTTCAGATTGTGTTTGAGTAATATATTTGATTTACCTCTTTTATATTTATGTTCGTAAGTAATTCTTGCATGTTCTCCGTTGCTATTTATTGCTTTGGCCAAGTAGTAGGTAGTGACTCCAAGAGGGAACGTTATGCTCGATTGTGGGTTCATGCCCCTCGATGACTAGCTTGAGTGACAGAAACATGAGTCTAGGGGATGTGCTGTTGCCACAAGGGGGAAACAACAGTGCTTGTGCCCGCGGGTGCAAGGATTGTTTACTTTACGCAAAGTTCTTTTAATGCAGTTGTCTGTTGCTTTGAGTTTACACTATGGGTGGGACTCGCAACTTAATACCAGCGAGATGTTCTGGATAGATATCTCAAGGTGGATGATTAGTAGTAGATGCAGATGGATTTCGGTCTACTTGCCTTGGCGTACCGCCCATGCTTTGAACCTCTACCTTTCTTGCAACATAGTTAGCATTGGTTTGCGCACATAATTCTGTCAATTGCCCAACTGTAATTCGTTTACCTCACATAGCTGTTTTATCGTCTTTTGGGAGAGAGACATCACTAGTGAACATCATGGGACCCCGGTCCATATTACCATCATTGATCACATCCGCTATTTACTTTCCGCTTTTACTTACTATTTGCAGCAATACCTATCACTATTATCACTTGCGTTTGATCCTTTGTAAACGACAAGGCCGGAGGGATTGACAACCTCTCTGTACTCGTTGGGAGCAAAGTTATTTGTATCTGTGTGCAGGTCCACGTTGATTGCTAATATTTGGCGCCGTTAGCAGTTGACACCTTCTTGTTGAAACTGGGAGTCTTAGGGGAAATCGATCCTTGGTATCTTTGCCAAGGGAAAACTTCCGCTACACTGCATCTCAAACCTTCCACTTGGGGTAACCAACGAGGGGCGAGAAGCCATCAAGCAAAGTTTTCTGGCGCCGTTGCCGGGGACTCCACTCTTCAGGATAGGGGAGTTGCACGCTATCTTTTACCTTTGCTTTTAGTCTTGTTAGTTTACCTTTCAGTTTTGCTTTAGTATCTTTGATCGAAAATCACAAAAAAAGTTATCTTGCTTGCTTGCTACTATGGGTTCCACCGAGAACACCAAGTTATGTGACTTCACTAGTCACAACAACGATGACTTTATCTGCACACCTATCACTACACCTGCCACTTCAGCACCTTCGTATGAAATTAAACCTGCTTTACTGAACCTAGTTATGAAAGATCAATTCTCCGATGTTGGAGATGCTGCTGCTTTACACTTGAACAACTTTGTTGAACTCTGTGATATGCAAAAATACCGAGAAATAGATGGTAATATTGTTAAGCTTAAGCTTTTTCCTTTCTCCTTGAGAGGAGGAGCTAAAATTTGGTTTCAGTCTTTGCCTAGAAATAGCATAGATTCATGGGACAAGTGCAAAGATGCTTTTATTGGAAAATACTATCCACCTGCTAAAATTATCCAACTAAGAAGTAACATAATGAATTTTAAACAGTTGGATAATGAACACGTTGCCCAAGCTTGGGAACGTATGAAATCTCTTGTCAAGAACTGCCCTACTCATGGTTTGACTACTTGGATGGTTATCCAAACTTTTTATGCAGGCTTGAACTTTACCTCGCGGAACTTGTTAGATTCGGCCACGGGAGGAACCTTTATGTCAACTACACTTGGTGCTGCCACGAAGCTTCTCGATGAGATGATGACCAATTATTCTCAATGGCACACCGAACGCGCTCCAACAGGTAGGAAGGTAAACTCTGTCGAGGAGATTTCCTCCCTAAATGAAAAAGTTGACTTGATCATGTCTCTACATTCGAAGCAATCTTCTGTTGATCCTCGTGATGTTCCTTTAAATTCTTTGATTGCTCAAGAACAAGTAGATGTGAACTTTATCTCTAGAAACAATTTTAATAACAGTGCTTATAGGAGTAATTTTGGTAGCAATCCTAGACCGTTCCCCTCTAATTCCTATGGGAACAACAATGCTTATCCTAGCACCAAGAACTCCACTACTGAACTAGAGATTATGCTTAAAGATTTCATCACTACCCAAAAAGCCTTTAATAAGAGTGTAGAATAAAAACTAAACAAACTAGATGATCTCTCTTCGAAGGTAGACAATTTAGCCCATGAGGTAGAGTCGCTTAAAATTAGAACTTCTCCTCTTGAGGAGAGGAAGGTCACTCCTATGAATGCTATTCAAGTGCAAATTAATGAAAACATTAGGATGTTGGCTAAACTTAAAGAGAGATGGGCTAGAGAAAGGGAGGAAGAAGATAGAATTAAGAACCTTCCTACCCACCACACTGTTGCTACTATCCAAGTTGTTGAGGATATCCAAACTCTTAGCACCCAATGCACTCCTGGTCCCAATGAACCTATTAATGGTGATGCTATGACTATAGAAACTACCAAACAAGTGAACCTAAAGGACACCACTACCACCTTACTTGATAGTAGTGACCTTGATTTTGATAATTGCACTCTTACCAAAGTTATTGATTTCCTTCACAATATGTCTAGAGATCCCCGCACTAGCACGATTAACCTTGCCTTCACAGAACATATCACTAATGCTCTTATCAAAGCTAGGGAGGAGAAACTTAGAGTAGAAGTCTCCATACCTAGAAAGCTAGAAGATGGTTGGGATCCTATGATTAAATTTAAGTTGAATAACTTCTCTTGCTATGCTTTATGTGATGTTGGTGCTAGTACCTCTGTTATGTCCAAAAGAATATATGATATGCTTAAATTGAAACCTTTTGATTCTTGTTCTTTTGGTGTTCGTCTTGTTGATTCTTCCATAAAGAAACCTTTGGGGAGGATCGACGATGTTCTTATCGTTGTCAATGACAATTACGTTCCCGTTGATTTTACTATTATGGATATTGAATGTGAACCTTCGTGTCCAATTATTTTGGGACGTCCTTTTCTACGCACCGTTGGTGCTATCATTGACATGAAAGAGGGGAATATAAAATTCCAATTTCCTCTCAAGAAAGGGATGGAACACTTCCCTAGAAAGAAGATTAAGTTACCTTTTGAGTCCGTTATACGGGCTAGCTATTCTTTTACTCTTGATAAAACTTGATCTTTTTGCATTATGCCTAGCTTAAAGGCATAAAAGAAAGCGCTTTTGGGAGGCAGCCCACATGAATAAATTTTATTTTGCTTTTGTTGTGTCTTGATGTTGTTACTACAGTAGCATCATCATTGTATCTTTACTTTTCAATTTAGTGCCAAGTGTAGCCTCTGATTGCAAGAAAGTTCAAAAGTTGTGACGTGCTGTCCAGGAAACAGATTCTGTCCTTGGATAGACAAATTCGTATAAAATCAGCAGATCATGTTTTTGGTCTGAATTTTTTCGACAGCGTGCTCTATACAATTGTCTTTCGGGCATCTGTTCTGAGTTTTTTGATTCGAGTTGCAGAAGTGCCCCGAAAAAATCATTTACTACCTGCTGTTCTATTTTTCACAGATTCTGTCCTGTTTTGCCTTTCCTTCATTTTGCAAACCTAGAGCTTGCTTTTTCTTTGCAAAAACCTTTTGGCAATCTTGAGAAACAGTAGACCTTCAAGAATATCCTTATTTCCAGCAAGGAACAATTATTTTATTATGGGTACTAACCTCGCTAATCAGATTATGATGCGTTATGTATGAAGGGAGTTTTCAAGTGTGCGAGGGAAGATGATAAAAAGATTCAGGAGTGTCAAACGCTCAAGCTTGGGGATGCCCCCATGCACCCCCAAGAAATATTCAAGAAGACTCAAGCGTCTAAGCTTGGGGATGCCCCCGTGCATCCCCATCTCCATCAACATTATCAGTTGTCTTTCGTTCCACTATATTTTTATCACTTCATGTGTTATGTGCTATGCTTGGAGCGTCTTGCTTTTAGTTTTCCTTTTTAGTTTTCTTTAGCTTTTCATAACGAGTCAGAACTCAGCTTTCTTTATGTGGGAGAGAAACACGCTCCACTTCTACCTAGAACATAACATAGAATTTTCATGTCTATCTTTGCTGTGTGTGTTCTTTGTCTTTCAATAGCTACTATCATGCTTAGCTCTTAGTTTTCATGCTTATCTTTTTAAAGAGCTTTTGTTTAGTTGGTTGCTTGAACTCTCTTTAGTTATCATGCTTATCTTATTAAGAGAGTTTGCTTCTATTGCATTGGTTGATATGTCTATGATAAAAATGCTACGTTCATAATGGTGCTTAGTAGTTCATGTTTTCTTATGGTTAGTCTCAAATAGCTGGGGGGTTCCCAATGTGTTATTGGAGTACCAACATGATTTGTTTGCCTATGATGTGGTATGGTTTAGTAATATCTTCCTTCAAGAATTTATTTTGATTGACTTGGCGTATGCTCACACATATTTAAGACTGTAAAGAAAGTCTGTCAAGCCTTGATGATCTTTTGTTTCTGAGTAGCGATATAACTTCCATGCCTGATTCAATGTTGCTTTGTCGCTCTGCATGATTATGACCGTCATTGCTCTTTTAGTTGGTCGCTCCCAGTCTTTTGCTAACCTCCACCTGTACTAAGCGGACTGACTGCTTGTGCATCCAAAATCCTTTAAACCAGTTATGCCATATGAGTCCACCATACCTTCCTATACATGGTATTTACCTGCCATTCCTAACGGAGACTTTCATGTACCATCTTGAAATTATTCAAAAAAAGCATTCCTATTTTGTGCCTCTGTTTTAGTTCATGAGGAAGTAGTGGTTAATTCATGATCTTTTTAAGTTGGACAAGCTTCACCCCGGGATTGCATGTCTAATGTGCAAACCCATAATACGAGAAGGAACTGGCAAAGAGTGCGCCCGGCTAAAAAATAATATAACAAACAAACCCTCCTTCACGCTTTGTTCATGAGAAATCAGAAAACTTTGGCAGTGATAAACAAAGGAGGGTAAAAGGATGTGATCGTCCTCATTCGGGAGCCGTTCCTCGAAACTTGTCCATCTCAAGAAGTGATTGAGTTGTCTGCTAGCATTCGTTGACGGAACATGCATAATCTAAAAAAATAATTATTACCTTTGTTTTTAAAACCCAGAGCTCTGGTACATGTTTTGTCTTTGTTTCCGACTACGGGTTTTCAACCTTGCCAACAAAAGCCACGGTTCGAGAGTCTCCACCTTCTTTTAAAGCACCCACTACTGAGAGCATGATTGTCATTCTGAGTGTAATGTGCATTGTCCCAAAGTAGCATTGTCTTTTGCATGATTGTGATATCGTTTATTCTGAAATCATTGTATCTAGTCATCACTTAAACCTTGGAGGTGCCCCTGCATTTATGTTTTGCTTCACTAAAGGGGGCAAGCGAGATATCACTTTATCATATTTGCACACCATGCTCATTACGAATCTATTTGATGTTTCAGTATCA
This sequence comes from Secale cereale, assembly GCA_902687465.1. Taxonomy (NCBI): domain Eukaryota; kingdom Viridiplantae; phylum Streptophyta; class Magnoliopsida; order Poales; family Poaceae; genus Secale; species Secale cereale. Next base: position 772,068,923 of record LR738710.1, read on the forward strand.
TGTTGTAAAACTTTCAGTTCTTTGTGATTTTCTCATGAGGCAACTTAATTACTACAGATTCATTGTCTCAGTAAGCTTTTGTCATATGACTATGAAAAATCCTTATATGGTTAATAGCATGTCACCACAGAAATTATTCTTGTTATCATTTACCTACTCGAGGACGAGCAGGAATTAAGCTTGGGGATGTTGATACGTCCAAAACGTATCTATAATTTCTGCTTGCTCCATGCCTCTTTTGGGTGATATTGCTATGATATTTATACACTTCCATACACTTTTGATCATATTTGGACTAACCTATTAACTCAGTGCACCCCAGTGCCAGTTTCTGTTTTCTGCTGTTTTTGTATTTCAGGTTTTCCCATCACGTAAACTGCCAGAAAAATCCCGGAAAATTTATATAAAAAATCAGCGTTCTAGAAGCTTCCCGGCAGCCAAAGTAGAGCCGGAGGGGGGCCACCAGGGCTCCAGGCGCCCTGGTGGCGCGACCCCCCTCCTGGCCGCGCCGGGGGGGGGGG
>LR738710.1:772069479-772127861 GCA_902687465.1 Secale cereale
GGGGGGGGGGGCGCCTGGGCCCCCCAGGCCTCCGCTGATGCCCCCCTTTGGCATATATTTAACACGCGTCCCGAAACCCTCGAGACGGAAACCCATTTTCGCAATCTCATCTCTGTTCTGCCGCCGCCGCGCTTCCAAGATCGGGAGCACCAGAAGAACTCTTCCCGGCACCCTGCCGGAGGGGAGGATCACCACCGGGAGCCTCTCCACCACCATGGACGCCTCCCGGATGAGTTGTGAGTAGTCTCCCTTGGACCATGGGTCCATGACCAGTAGCTATGTGATGTTCTCCTCCCCTTCTTGTGCTTCACTAATTAGACCTCGTGAGTTGCCCTACATGATCGAGGCACATATGTAATCCTTATGCTGTTGCTATGATGAGTTTGCTGGGATCCGATGGATTGTGAGATTATGCTCAGATTGTGTTTGAGTAATATATTTGATTTACCTCTTTTATATTTATGTTCGTAAGTAATTCTTGCATGTTCTCCATTGCTATTTATTGCTTTGGCCAAGTAGTAGGTAGTGACTCCAAGAGGGAACGTTATGCTCGATTGTGGGTTCATGCCCCTCGATGACTAGCTTGAGTGACAGAAACATGAGTCTAGGGGATGTGCTGTTGCCACAAGGGGGAAAACAACGGTGCTTGTGCCCGCGGGTGCAAGGATTGTTTACTTTACGCAATGTTCTTTTAATGCAGTTGTCTGTTGCTTTGAGTTTACACTATGGGTGGGACTCGCAACTTAATACCAGCGAGATATTCTGGATAGATATCTCAAGGTGGATGATTAGTAGTAGATGCAGATGGATTTCGGTCTACTTGCCTTGGCGTACCGCCCATGCTTTGAACCTCTACCTTTCTTGCAACATAGTTAGCATTGGTTTGCGCACATAATTCTGTCAATTGCCCAGCTGTAATTCGTTTACCTCACATAGCTGTTTTAGCATCTTTTGGGAGAGAGACATCACTAGTGAACATCATGGGACCCCGGTCCATATTACCATCATTGATCACATCCGCTATTTACTTTCCGCTTTTACTTACTATTTGCAGCAATACCTATCACTATTATCACTTGCGTTTGATCCTTTGTAAACGACAAGGCCGGAGGGATTGACAACCTCTCTGTACTCGTTGGGAGCAAAGTTATTTGTATCTGTGTGCAGGTCCACGTTGATTGCTAATATCTGGCGCCGTTAGTAGTTGACACCTTCTTGTTGAAACTGGGAGTCTCAGGGGAAATCGATCCTTGGTATCTTTGCCAAGGGAAAACTTCCGCTACACTTCATCTCAAACCTTCCACTTGGGGTAACCAACGAGGGGCGAGAAGCCATCAATTGGTAGCTTCAAGATCCTCTGCCGGTTCAGAAGTGTTTCCGGCTGCCGGCTTATTCAATTTTGCCTTCTTGCTAGGCTTGGGCATACTGAAAAGATTAAAGGAATAATGAAAAATCACAAGTCAAAAAGGAAAGATAAACTGGACATACTGAAAGATGACTTACCCAGGAATGGTCTTAAGCACCGGGACTTGGGTGGCAGTTGATTTGCCGGAAGAAGACAGAGGAGTTTCCTGATAGTTTGGATCAGACGGTTTAAGAGGTTTGCGAATAAGACCTGCTTTTGGATGAAGAGTGGTGGGAGTAAGCAAAACCTCTGAGCGGCGTCTTCGAGCCGGTGTGTGGGGTAATCCGGATGATTCAACCACGTGGCCACTATGGTGTGTGGTCTGGCGAGCCTCATGCTGCTGCTTCCTCAAAAGGAAATGGGGATCCAATTGAGCATAAGGATGAGAAAATGGATACTTCCGGGCTACGCGACAAATTTTGGGTGGCAACGGTTCTGAATCAGAGGAGAGAGAGTACCTCAGAAGCCGGATCATCTTCTTCGGGGTTTGAACCAGAAGCAGCGGCATGTTTTTTCTTGTGTTTCTTCACGGCTAGACTCTTCTTGCGAGATGGCTTTGTCGGTTTGTCCTGGGCTTTCCTCTTCCATAAGGGGTCATTAGCCTTGTAAAGGAACAAAAATATGTTGAAGACAAGTAATATGGACGGATTAAAACAAAGAGAAAGGGGCAGAAGAATCATACGGATGGCGGTTTGTTGTTCATGCAGAAAGGGGCTAAACCGGTTCGGCTGCACTCCTCCAGAGGAATATTCAACATCTTTTTTGCAGACTCAGTAACTTCATTGTCGGGAAGCACTATGTCTGTGTGACGCTGAGGGTCCTTTGGATTGCCGGTATACTCGCACATTAAACCGGAGCGTCGGCTTAACGGGAGGATGCTCCAGGAGAGCCAACAGCGAACAAAGTCAACACCAGTTAACCCGTTGGCCACAAAGGCCCTGAGTTTGGAAAGTTGGGGGGCATATCTGGACCGGTCTTGGGCACTCAGACGTTGTGGGAAGGGATGATCCGTTGTCAGCCGATAAGAGCGGTAACCCGGCAGTGGATTCTCTCCCTCTGGTGAAGTGTCGATGCAGTAAAACCATGTCTGGTTCCAATCCTTGGGATGGCTATGAAGAGTGGCGTGAGGAAAACTGACATATTTCCTCTTCTGGATGCTCATACCGCCGAGTTCAGTATTGGGCCCGTTAGAGAATTCAGTCCGGCATTCAGATGGAAGAAGTCCCGGAATAACTCCACGGATGGCTCCTCTTGCAGATATGCTTCTAAGAAGACTTGGAAGTTGCAGATGTTTGATATGGAATTGGGACCTATGTCTTGTGGATGGAGTTGAAAATCGGCTAAAACGTCGCGGAAGAATTTTGAACCGGGAGGGCTAAAGCCCCGGGCCAGATGATCGAAAAAGACGATGGTTTCTCCCTCCTTCGGCTTAGGAGGACACTCTTTCCCAGGGGCCCGCCAGTGCAGAACCTCCTTCGGACCCAGAATGCCAATTGAGGCCGCCTTTTCTAAATCATCCTCGGTGATCCGGGACGGAACCCAGTTGCAGGCAACAAACTATTTCGCCGTAGAAGTCATCTTTTTCAAAGAGGGAATGCTGAGAAATACAATACAAGATCCGGTTTACGATCCACTAGATATAAACCAGCATGTTCTATAAAGATATTGACCTAATTAACGGTTTAAACAAGGGACTAATGGTACCTACTGATCCGGACAAAGCATGAGCGAGACAGCTGCCGGTTTATGAAGCTTAGAAGTGAAAAGTTAAACCGCCAATTACAGGATGCATGTCTAAATCTAAACCGTTAGCACAGGCATATAAGGCGCAGGTTACAATTGAACCGGTGACATAAGCAGACAAGTTGCAGATCTAAAGTGTGAGAAACAACTTTCACATGAGCAGTGGTAAAATATGGATCTACAGCGCAAGAAAAAATCAAGATAATTCAAGTCATATTCGCGGAAGACAGTGAAGGTTTTTACAGATCCAGTTTTACTAGCAGTATTGGGGAAACTAAGATCGTAAAGATGGAGCGGAGTCGCGCATACAAGAGTTGACCTAAAAGGACTTAACATCTACGGCTAAGAACCACCCATGGTGATGAACAGCGAAGAGCGGAGGTTTGTTTGCGAGCTCCCGAAAAACCCTAGAACTAAGATCTATGGGGGAGAAGGAGTAACACACCCGAGGAAGCGGAAGGATGGCGACGAGTCTCTGGACGCGCTCAGGATGATGCAGCGTCCGGGCTTGGTGAAGACGATGAGCTCGAAAGGATGGCGACAGAGCTTGAGCGCTTGAGGACAGAAGAAGACGAAACAGAGGGGATAAAGAGATGGCCCTCAGCTTTATTTATAGGTCGAGGAGATAAAACGGCACGCACGGGAATCAAGGAGACCAAAAATCGGATATAGATTGAGCTGTCGCCTCGATCTTCGGAGCTTTAATAAGTAAAGGTAAAAAACAGATACATAAATTGAATGCACGAATGATGTCACGACGGTTTAAAATGACACAGAGGAATGACGTCATGCTGGTTTACCAAACATACTGAAGCTGCAGAAACAAAAGACTATGCAAAACTTTGGAGATTGACATGAATAGGTTCAAATCAATCTAGGGCCTAATGTCAGGGATATTACTACCAGGTATAAACCGACCAGGAGGGTCCGGTTTAAGTTATCAAGATTGTATTATCAGAAGCCCGGCGGAGTATGGAGTAGGAAGTTATAGCCCACGAGGCTTAGAGCCCATATGATAGGGCCCATAACTTGTAAACCGTCATATTATGTAAACTTGGGATGTAAGGTAGAAAGAGCAGAGACCGAGGCGGACACGATTATGAGCCGGCCTCGGGACTCTGTAAATCGGACCGGGCGTCACCTCTTATATAAAGGGATGACCAGACAACGGTTCAGGGGAGGAAACAACAGCTCGAGACACAGGCAAAGCGGATTCGTTCCCTGGTCATCGAAGCCCAAGAAATACCACACCAAACTAGACGTAGGCTTTTACCTTCATCGAAGGGGCCTAACTAGTATTAAATCCCTGTGTCCTTCATCCGCTTTAATCCCTTTAAGCTAACCCGAGCGATGGCCTCACGACTAAGTCCTTTTGCGAGGACATCTGCCGTGCTAAATCCACGACACTAGGGTTGTAGAGATATATGCACACGGTAACCCGAATGTTGTTCGGAGTCCCGGATGAGATCTCGGACGTCACGAGGAGTTCCGGAATGGTCCAGAGGTAAAGAATTATATATAGGAAGTCCAGTTTCGGCCATCGGGGGAGTTCCAGGGGTCACATGTAGTGTACCGGGACCACCGGAAGGGTCCCGGGGGTCCACCGGGTGGGGCCACCCATCCCGGAGGGCCCCATGGGCCGTAGGGGGAGGGGTACCAGCCCATAGTGGGCTGGCGCACCCCCTTGGGCCTCCCCCTGCTCCTAGGGTTGGGAACCCTAAGGGTGGGGGCGCCACCCTTGCCTTGGGGGGCAAGCTTCCTCCCTGGCCGCCGCCCCCCTAGGAGATCACATCTCCTAGGGCCGGCGCCCCCTGGCCCCTATATATAATGGGGGGAGAGAGGGCAGCCGCACCCTTGCCCCTGGCACCTCTCCCCCCGTTACACATCTCCTCCTCCTGCAGGTCCTTGGCGAAGCCCTGCAGTTTTTCCGTTGCATCCACCACCACGCCGTCGTGCTGCTGGATCTCCATCAACCTCTCCTCCCCCCTTGCTGGATCAAGAAGGAGGAGACGTCGCTGCACCGTACGTGTGTTGAACGCGGAGGTGCCGGCCGTTCGGCGCTGGGATCATCGGTGACTTGGATCACGACGAGTACGACTCCATCATCCACATTCTCTTGAACGCTTCCGCTCGCGATCTATAAAGGGTATGTAGATGCACTCCTTTATGCTCGTTGCTAGATGACTCCTTAGATTGATCTTGGTGAAGCGTAGGATTTTTTTGAATTCTGCTACGTTCCCCAACAGTGGCATCTGAGCTAGGTCTTTGCGGAGCATCTTGCACGAGTAGAACACAAACAAGTTGTGGGCATAGATTTGTTCAATTCTCTTGCCGCTACTAGTCCAATCTTGATTCGGTGGTATCGTGGGATGAAGCGGCCCGGACCGACCTTACACGTACGCTTACATGAGACTGGTTCCATCGACAGACATGCACTAGTTGCATAAGGTGGCTGGCGGGTGTCTGTCTCTCCCACTTTAGTCGGATCGGATTCGATGAAAAGGGTCCTTATGAAGGGTAAATAGAAATTGACATATCAGGTTGTGGTTTTGGCGTAGGTAAGAAACGTTCTTGCTAGAAACCTATAGCAGCCACGTAAAAACTTGCAACAACAATTAGAGGACGTCTAACTTGTTCTTGCAGCATGTGCTATGTGATGTGATATGGCCAAAAAGATGTGATGAATGATATATGTGATGTATGAGATTGATCATGTTCTTGTAATAGGAATCACGACTTGCATGTCGATGAGAATGACAACCGGCAGGAGCCATAGGAGTTGTCTTATTTTTTGTATGACCTGCGTGTCACTGAATAACGCCATGTAATTACTTTACTTTATTGCTAAACGTTAGCCATAGTAGTAGAAGTAATTTTTGGTGAGACGACTTCATAGATACACGATGATGGAGAGCATGGTGTCATGCCGGTGACAAAGATGATCATGGTGCCCCGAAGATGAAGATCAATGGAGCAAAATGATATTGGCCATATCATGTCACTTTATTTGATTGCATGTGATGTTTATCATGTTTATGCATCTTATTTGCTTAGAACGACGGTAGTAAATAAGATGATCTCTCACTAAAAAAATTCAAGAATTGTGTTCCCCCTAACTGTGCATCGTTGCTAATGATCGTTCTTTCGAAGCACCACGTGATGATCGGGTGTGATAGGCTCTAACATTCGCATACAACGAGTGTAAGCCAGATTTACACACGCAATACACTTAGGGTTCACTTGACGAGCCTAGCATGTACATACATGGCCTCGAAACACGGAAGACCGAAAGGTCAAACATGAGTCGTATAGAAGATACGATCAACATGAAGATGTTCACCGTTGATGACTAGTCCGTCTCACGTGTTGATCAGACACGGCTTAGTCGATTCGGATCATGTTTCACTTAGATGACTAGAGAGATGTCTATCTGAGTGGGAGTCCATTAAATTTGATTAGATGAACTTAATTTTCATGAACTTAGTCTAAATTCTTTATAATATGTCTTGTCGATCAAATGGCCCACGCTCATGTCACCCTCAACTTCAACGCGTTCCTAGAGAAATCCAAGCTGAAAGACGATGGTAGCAACTATACGGATTGGGTCCGTAACCTGAGGATCATCCTCATTGCTGCCAAGAAAACTTTTGTCCTAGAAGCACCGCTGGGTGACGCTCCCGCCCCGGCAAACCAAGATGTTATGAACGCTTGGCGGTCGTGTTGTGATGATTACTCCCTGGTTTAGTGCGGCATGCTCTACAGCTTACAACCGGGGCTCCAAAAGCGTTTTGAGCACCACAGAGCATATGAGATGTTCCAAGAGCTGAAAATGGTTTTCCAAGCTCATGCCCGAGTTGAGAGATATGACATCTCCAACGCATTCTAAAGTTGTAAGGTGGAGGAGAATAGTTCTGTCAGCGAGCACATAATCAAATTTTCTGGGTTGCACAATCGCTTGTCTCAATTGGGGATGAATCTCCCAGACGAAGCGGTAGTTGACAGAATCCTTCAGTCGCTCCCACCTAGCTACAAGTGCTTCGTGTTGAACTTCAATATGCAAGGGATGGAGAAGGCCATTCCCGAAGTGTATTCAATGCTGAAATCAGCGAAGGTGGAGATCAAGAAAGAGCATCAAGTGTTGATGGTGAATAAAAACACTAAGTTCAAGAAGGGCAAGGGTAAGAAGAACTTCAAGAAGGACGGCAAAGGAGTTGCCGCGCCCGGTAAGCTAGTTGCCGGGAAGAAGCCAAAGAATGGACCCAAGCCTGAGACTGAGTGCTTTTATTGCAAGGGAATGGGTCACTGGAAGCGGAACTGCCCCAAATACTTAGCAGATAAGAAGGCCAGCAACGTCAAAGGTATATATGATATACATGTTATTGATGTGTACCTTACCAGCGCTCGTAGTAGCTCCTGGGTATTTGATACCGGTGCAGTTGCTCACATTTGTAACTCAAAGCAGGAGCTGCGGAATAAGCGGAGACTGGCGAAGGACGAGGTGACGATGCGCGTCGCGAATGGTTCCAAGGTCGATGTGATCGCCGTCGGCATGCTGTCTCTACATCTACCCTCGGATTAGTTTTAAACCTTAATAATTGCTATTTAGTACCAGCTTTGAGCATGAACATTGTATCTAGATCTCGTTTAATGTGAGATGGCTACTCATTTAAATCCTAGAATAATGGTTGTTCTATTTATATGAGAGATATGTTTTATGGTCATGTCCTGCTGGTCAATGGTTTATTCTTGATGAATCTCGAACGTGATGTTACACATATTCATAGCGTGAATGCCAAAAGATGTAAAGTTGATGATGATAGTCCCACATACTTGTGGCATTGCCGCCTTGGTCATATTGGTGTCAAACGTATGAAGAAGCTCCTTGCAGATGGACTTTTGGAGTCTCTTGATTATGAATCATTTGACACATGCAATCCATGCCTTTTGGGCAAGATGACCAAGACTCCGTTCTCCGGAACAATGGAGCGAGCGACCAACTTATTGGAAATCATACATACCGATGTGTGCGGTCCAATGAGTCTTGAAGCTCGCGGAGGCTATCGTTATGTTCTCACCGTCACAGATGACTTGAGTAGATATGGGTATGTCTACTTAATGAAACACAAGTCTGAAACCTTTGAAAAGTTCAAGGAATTTCAGAATGAGGTTGAGAATCAACGTGACAGAAAAATAAAGTTCTTACGATCGGATCGTGGGGGTGAATATTTAAGCCACAAATTTGGCACGCACCTAAGGAACTGTGGAATTGTTTCACAATTGACAGCACCCGGAACACCTCAGCGTAATGGTGTGTCCGAACGTTGTAATCGTACTCTGTTGGACATGGTGCAATCTATGATGTCTCTTACCGACTTACCGCTATCTTTTTGGAGATATGCTTTAGAGACTGCCGCATTCACTTTAAATAGGGCTCCGTCAAAATCCGTTGAGACGACACCGTATGAACTTTGGTTTTGCAAGAAACCTAAGCTGTCGTTTCTGAAAGTTTGGGGTTGGGATGCTTATGTCAAAAAACTTCAACCTGGAAAGCTCGAACCCAAATCGGAAAAATGCGTCTTCATAGGATACCCAAAGGAAACGATTGGGTACACCTTCTACCTCAGATCCGAAGGCAAGGTCTTTGTTGCCAAGAATGGATCCTTTCTGGAGAAAGAGTTTCTCTCGAAAGAAGTGAGTGGGAGGAAAGTAGAACTTGATGAGGTGACGGTCACCCCTTCCGAACCGGAAAGTAGCGCAGCGCAGGAAATTGTTCCTGAGGTGCCTGCACTGACTAGGGAGGAAGTTAATGATGATGATCATGAAGATTCAGATCAAGTTACTAGTAAACTTCGAAGGTCCACAAGGACACGTTCCGCACCAGAGTGTGGTACGGCAACCCTGTCATGGAAATCATGTTGTTAGACAACGGTGAACCTTCGAACTATGAAGAAGCGATGGCGGGCCCAGATTCCAACAAATGGCTTGAAACCATGAAATCTGAGATAGGATCCATGTATGAAAACAAAGTATGGACTTTGGTGGACTTGCCTGATGATCGGCACACCATAGAAAACAAATGGATCTTTAAGAAGAAGACTGACGCGGATGGTAATGTGACCATCTATAAGGCTCGGCTTGTCGCTAAAGGTTATCGACAAGTTCAGGGGATTGACTATGACGAGACTTTCTCTCCCGTAGCGACGCTGAAATCCGTCCGAATCATGTTAGCAATTGCCGCATTCTATGATTATGAGATATGGCAAATGGATGTCAAAACGGCATTCCTTAATGGTTTCCTCAAGGAAGAGCTGTATATGATGCAGCCGGAAGGTTTTGTCGACCCTGAGAATGCTAACAAGGTATGCAAGCTCCAGCGCTCGATATATGGGCCGGTGCAAGCATCTCGGAGTTGGAATATTCGCTTTAATGATGTGATCAAAGCGTTTGGTTTTATACAGACTTGGGGAGAAGCCTGTATTTACAAGAAAGTGAGTGGGAGCTCTGTAGCATTTCTCATATTATATGTGGATGACATATTGCTGATGGGAAATGATATAGAATTCTTGGAAAGCATAAAGGCCTACTTGAATAAGAGTTTTTCAATGAAGGGCCTTGGAGAAGCTGCTTACATACTAGGCATCAAGATCTATAGAGATAGATCAAGACGCCTCATTGGTCTTTCACAAAGCACATACCTTGATAAGATATTGAAGAAGTTCAATATGGATCAGTCCAAGAAAGGGTTCTTGCCTGTATTGCAAGGTATGAGATAGAGCACGGCTCAATCCCCGACCACGGCAGAAGATAGAGAAAAGATGAGTGTCATCCCCTATGCCTCAGCCATAGGTTATATTATGTACGCCATGTTGTGTACCAGACCTGATGTGAACCTTGCCATAAGTTTTGTGGGGAGGTGCCAAAGTGATCCCGGTATGGAACACTGGACAGCAGTCAAGAACTTCCTGATGTACCTGAAGAGGACTAAGGATATGTTTCTCGTTTATGGAGTTGACGAAGAGCTCGTCGTAAAGGGTTACGTCGATGCTAGCTTCAACACAGATCTGGATGACTCCAAGTCACAAATCGGATACGTGTACATTTTGAATGGTGGAGCAGTCAGCTGGTGCAGTTGCAAGCAGAGCGTCGTGGTGCATTCTACATGTGAAGCGGAGTACATAGCTGCTTGCGAAGTAGCGCAGGAAGGAGTCTGGATGAAGGAGTTCATCACCGACCTAGGAGTCATTCGAAGCGCGTCAAGCCCGATGACTCTCTTTTGTGACAACACTGGAGCTATTGCCATTGCCACGGAGCCCAGGTTTCACAAGAAGACCAAGCACATCAAGCGCCGTTTCAACTCCATCCGGAATTATGTTCAAGATGGAGACATAGATATTTTTAAAGTGCATACGGATCTGAATGTCGCAGATCCGTTGACTAAACCTCCTCCACGAGCAAAACATGATCAACACCAGAACTCTATGGGTGTTCAATTCATCACAATGTAACTAGATTATTGAATCTAGTGCAAGTGGGAGACTGTTGGAAATATGCCCTAGAGGCAATAATAAAATGGTTATTATTATATTTCCTTGTTCATGATAATTGTCTGTTATTCATGCTTGAATTGTATTGTATAGAAACAATGATACATGTGTGAATACATAGACCACAACGTGTCCCTGGTAAAGCCTCTAGTTACTAGCTCGTTGATCAAAAGATGGTCACGGTTTCCTGATCATGGACATTGGATGTCATTGATAACGGGATCACATCATTAGGAGAATGATGTGATGGAGAAGACCCAATCCTAAGCCTAGCACAAGATCGTGTAGTTCGTAATGCTAAAGCTTTTCCAATGTCAAGTATATTTTCCTTAGACCATGAGGTTGTGCAACTCCCGGATACCGTAGGAATACTTTGGGTGTGCCAAACGTCACAACGTAACTGGGTGGCTATAAAGGTACGCAACGGGTATCTCCGAAAGTATCTGTTGGGTTGGCACGAACCGAGACTCGGATTTGTCACTCCGTATGATGGAGAGGTATCTCTGGGCCCACTCGGTAAGATATCATCATAATGAGGTCAATGTGGCTAAGGAGTTAGTCACGGGATGATGTATTACAGAATGAGTAAAGAGACTTGCCATGACGAGATTGAACAAGGTATCGGTATACCGACGATCGAATCTCGGGCAAGTACTATACCGATAGACAAAGGGAATAGCATACGGGATTGAGTGAATCCTTGACATCGTGGTTCATCCGATGAGATCATCGAGGAACACATAGGAACCAACATGGGTATCCAGATCCCGCTGTTGGTTATTGACCGAAGAGTCGTCTCGGTCATGTCTACGTGTCTCCCGAACCCGTAGGGTCTACACACTTAAGGTTCTGTGACGCTAGGGTTGTAGAGATATATGCACATGGTAACCCGAATGTTGTTCGGAGTCCCGGATGAGATCCCGGATGTCACGAGGAGTTCCAGAATGGTCCGGAGGTAAAGAATTATATATAGGAAGTCCAGTTTCGGCCATCGGGAGAGTTCCGGGGGTCACCGGTAGTGTACCGGGACCACCGGAAGGGTCCCGGGGGTCCACCGGGTGGGGCCACCCATCCCAGAGGGCCCCATGGGCCGTAGGGGGAGGGGGACCAGCCCATAGTGGGCTGGCGCACCCCCTTGGGCCTCCCCCCTGCGCCTAGGGTTGGGAACCCTAGGGGTGGGGGGCGCCACCCTTGCCTTGGGGGGCAAGCCTCCCCCCTGGCCGCCGCCCCCCTAGGAGATCCCATCTCCTAGGGCCGGCGCCCCCTGGCCCCTATATATAGTGGGGGGAGAGAGGGCAGCCGCACCCTTGCCCCTGGCGCCTCTCCCCCCGTTACACATCTCCCTCCTCCCGCAGGTCCTTGGCGAAGCCCTGTAGTTTTTCCGTTGCATCCACCACCACGCCGTCGTGCTGCTGGATATCCATCAACCTCTCCTCCCTCCTTGCTAGATCAAGAAGGAGGAGACGTTGCTGCACCGTACGTGTGTTGACCGCGGAGGTGCCGTTCGTTCGGTGCTGGGATCATCGGTGACTTGGATCACGAGGAGTACGACTCCATCATCCACATTCTCTTGAACGCTTCCGCTCGCGATCTACAAAGGGTATATAGATGCACTCCTTTATGCTCGTTGCTAGATGAATCCTTAGATTGATCTTGGTGAAGCGTAGGATTTTTTTTGAATTCTGCTACGTTCCCTAACAACCGTAGGCATGAGAGTTTGTAGCATAGCCAACAAATATGCAATCATGAGCTGTAGTCTCAAATTTAAACAAACGAACACCTTTCTTGAGTATGGAACACTTACAACCGAACACCCGGAAGTACTTGAGGTTGGGCTTGTTACCGGTAAGTATCTCATATGGAGTCTTGTTCAAGACTTTGCGGAGATAGAGCTGAGTGGATGCACGACAAGTGGTGTTGATGGCTTCGGCCCAAAAGTTGTACCGAGACTTGAACTCCGCCATCATGGTCCTTACCGCGTCCATCAATGTCCGGTTCTTCCTCTCTGCCACACCATTTTGTTGAGGGGTATAAGGTGCGGCTTATTGATGCTTGATCCCCTCATCACTAAGGAACTCGTTGGGGATATAGCTATTTGATATGACCCGCCCAGGAGGGGCCGGGTTACCCCAATGGCGGTTCATGGGCCAAGCCCAGGAGCATGTTGAAGATGGCGGTTCAAGAAGATTAATGTATAAAGGGCCCTCAACCCAGAGCGGCTTAAGGCCCGTAAGTGTAAACCGCCATGTATGTTTTGACTTGTACTATAAGGCATGCAAAGATGAGTCACCGGGCCGGACACATTTGTATGAGCCAGCCAGGACTCTGTAAACCGCATGGCATCAACCCGTGCATATAAGGGGGCAACCCGTCAGCGGCTTAGGGCAAGAAACAATAGATCGAAAGCCAGGCTAGCATATTCTCTCCCTTGCAATCAAAACCCTAGCAATACCACCTCAAACTGGATTAGGTTTTACCCTCACTGCAAGGGGCCGAACCAGTATAAACTCCCCGTGTCTTTTGTCCCGTTTTAACCCCTTTAAGTTAACCATGTCGTGATAGCTCCACAACTAAGTCCTTCCCTTAGAACATCTGCCGTGAAAACTCCACAACAGTTGAGCCCACTCTGAGGCCTACGCACGGTGGTTTCGAGTTCTTGAAGGGCAACTTTGAAGGGATCAAGGGATACGTTGTGGGCCGGATGACCAAGAATCGTCGCGGCAAGCTCTACATCGACGATGCAGGCTGGGGTCCCGAGGCCGGCTCGATTGAGTACGGGTACCGGGTCCCTTCGGCGGAATCCACGTCTTCATCGGCAAGATCGGCGAACCGGTCCCTGAGCTGGACATCTGCACCGACATCATCGAGATGGCTCAGCGTGCGTGACCTGCCTAGGTTTAGCCCGCCATGAGGCATGCCTTTGTTGGATATATCCATGGGGCTGATGGCTCTGGATCTCGCGGTGAGACGGCCGTTCACTCTGACGGTGAATCGTCCACGGGCGAGACCAATTCAATGTATCAGCTACAGAACGGACGGCTTGGGGGCTGGTCCAATGGCATCAGTATTCTGGACCCCCGTGAGCCGCCGAACAGGGTGGCGATCTTCATGACTGGCACCCATCCGGCTCTCGGCTCGATAGCCGCCATGGTCATAACACCCGGCACGACGACGATGACTACAACAGGCGCGAGCGGACCAGCACGCCCGCCGGCTCAAGTCTTGACAGATCTGTTGGAGGCTCTGGCGACTCTGATGGGAACAGAGGTAACCCCGGACAACCAGGAGCAGCACAAGGCAGATGTGGGTAAACTGCGCGAGGAGATAGCACAAGCAAAGGAAGACCCAGCGGCGGAGAACGCTAGGACGACTGCAGAACGAGCTGTTTTGGACGCTCAAGTGTCAGGCCCAAGATGCGATTCTATCCCGATCACGTGACTCATACGTGATTGGGGCACAACCGCATCTCAGGCGCTTAGCAAGATGGATATCATTACATCGTACCATTACATAAATACATGGGGAGATACAACAATACCTATAATTCACATGAATAGAACAACATCAATACAAGGCATCCGACTACGGATGCAAACATGAAAAGCACAACGACATCCATCTGCTAACCCAGGCTGCAACGGATAAAGAACTAGCGAGAAGAAAGCACACAACATGGTAAACACACCACTCAAGATCATGACAAGATGCTCAAGCAAGTATGTTGCAAGACAAGTCTATATGATGCAAAACATGGCAAGGGATGAAGCACACAAGAGCAACATCACCCAACAAGTTTAAATGAGGCCGGAATCAACATATAACTATTCTGGTAAGTCCTCATATGCATATGTGGGAATTGATCCAGATCTGAACAAACCTTAAGTTAAAGTTGTTAAACAGCATGTTAACATGCACCATGATGTTCTACTCGAAATTCTAGTCTAGTTTCATATAAAGTTTGTTTAATTCGGAGCTACGTCCTAGAAGATATGAGCAAAACAAGACAAGCATATCATCGGTGCAAGATGCACCCAAACATCAAGCAAACACATTCCAAATAGGTAAACAACATGATATTATGCTTCTACACACAAAATCACACAAGTTTCATATAGAGCACGCTCAAAACGGAGCAACGGTTCAACACATACACATGAAACAAGATATTACGACAAGTTGTCCAAAATCAGCAACTTAGCAACTTTGGAGCAAGGTAAATAGATGCTACAGCACCCAAACATGATAACAAGAGGCATGGATGTGAAATAGACATGATACTTAACAAGCATGAACTTAGAGCACACCCAAAAACTTGCTGGAACACAATTAAACAAGCATGGCAAGTTGCAATAAATTTATCCAGACTTAGTCAAAATCTGGGAAGGCAAAAACATCATCACGATGCTGCCTTCGGAGGCACAAAACAACAAGAATATCAAATCTACTAAGCATATAAAGATCATGGACATGTAATAGACATAGCATACATCAAACAACTCCATTGGAGCAACTCCATAGGAGGCATGGATCAATAACAACAAGCTTCAGCAAATTGATCATGCTGACAGGTAAATTTATAGCAACTTGAGAGCAAGATATAATTAAGCTACAACATGCCATATGTGCAAACCAGAGCATGGATGGATAGAGCATAACATGGACAACAAGACATGATCATTTGACATACTAAAACATGCATGGATTTGAGTGAGGCATCAAGCAAACATAGCATCAGGTTTAACAGATTCCAGACTTAGCAGTTTTTTCACTAAGTATAAAACAGCAACATTGGCATGGCATGTTTACAAGCTTGTTTAAGTCACCTCAAGGAATATCATGAAAAGTGGATTGCACCACAGCAAAGACCGTATGATTTTGCTTCTAAAACATATAGATATGTGGCATGAAGACAAACACACAAATAGCAATGAACAAGTCAAATCAGCATCTCATAACAAGTTTCAGCACTTAGCAGCCACATGCACTTTTGCAACAGAGATTAACATGGCAATATGGCACCTAACATGAATGCTACAGCAACCAACATGTAGAACACTTCACAATGAACATTTTGACATCTCATATGCTTCATTTGGATAAACATGCACAAAGTTATCACATCTCAAACATGATAACAAAATTACAGTTAACAACAGTTTTAAACATATAGCACTCTTGCTACGATGATTAGGACATCAAGATGAACTCAAACAAGCATGCCACAATGGAACAAAATGAAGAGCATATCACAACGAACATTTTGACATATCATATGCTCAATTTGGACAAACACACAAAAAGTTACAGCCATTCAAACATGCATATAAATTATGACATTTAGGGACTTATCAGTTTTTCACACTCACAAAAACAGAGCGGCATATACTAAAGTGTGCACCGAGCGGGCTTTAGTGGCGCTCACCACTAGGCATGGCCCAAGAAGAAGAGGCAGTCGGCAGGCCGTACGGGAGATGGGCCTGGGAGGCCAGGCGCTGGAGTTGGGCCTCCCGCGGGGTGGGCCGACGAGGCTGGAGCAGGGCTCGGCCCAGGAGGGGAGCGGCGGTTGCGCGTGCTGCATCGCCGTCCTCTGCACCGGCCGAGCAGGAGGCTGATGGCGGCGTCGACGCGAGGGGGCGGGAAGGCGCGAGCGACGTGATCTCGCCGGATCCGAGCAGATCCGGGGCGGAGGGTCCCATTCCCGGCGGCTGCGGCGCCGGTGGTCGAGCGGGGACGCGGGGGGCGTCGGTGAGGGGCTCCGGCGGCGGGATCCGAAGGGAACGGGCGGATCCGCCGCAGGACACTGCGGATCAGGTCGAATGGGGTCGGGGCGGCGATGGCTGGCCTGCTGCACCGCGAGAGGACGGATGACGACGGCGGAGCTTGAGGAACGGGTGGCCGGCAGCGAGGCTTCCTGGTCGCCGAAGAGTGCGGGGCCAGAGCGAGCGCCTCCAGCGGCGCTCGGCTCGCAGACGAGCGGGCGGCCAGATCGATGCGGGAGAGCGGGGGTGCAGGGCGGCTCAGCCCGCTCGAGGCCTGGGAGGGCTGGCGACGGGCCTGGCGGGCCGCGTGGCTGGGAGGCGCGGGGAGGCCACATGACAGCGCGCTAGTGGAGGAGGGCGGCTGAGCGGGTGAGGTGGAGCGCTCTGGTTGGCTGGGAGCGCGGTGGCGGCGGCGCCAAGTGGCGGACAGGGGCTGGAGCGGCACGGAATCTGAGGAGGGGGAGGCTAGATGTAGGGGAAGAGGTAGGGAATGCCAAAATTAGGAAGGAGGGGTGTTTATATATAGAAGGGGTTAGGGTTTGAGGGTTTTCAGGCCGATTCGGACCCTCGGATCACGATCCAACGGTCCGGGTCGAGAGGGGGCATAGGTGGTTGGTTAGTGGGCTGTGTAGAGGTTATTGGGCTGAGAAGAGAGAGATGAAGTGTGGCCCGGCACGCGTTTCGGAGATCGAAATGTCCGATGTTTAAACCGGCTATAATGCCTCTATAGTTTAACGGTTGGGCCATCAGACGAGCTCTGAATGCGATGAAATTTGGCAGGCGGCTTGTCTACACTATAATAAGACCACACGCCAAGTTTCATCCCATTCCGATAACATTTTCCGGCCACTCTTAAAATAAATATTCGGAGGTGCCGCGGGCGCGTGCGAGTGTGTCTGGGCTCAGAACGGACAGTGGAAAGGACGGGCGGACTCGGACGAATGCAAGTTTTGAAAACATGATGATGCAATGCACATGATGACAAGGAAAGAAGCAACACGCAAGCAGATGACATCGCAACGATGACGAATAACTGGCTGACACCTAGCGCACCGGTCTCGGCTGTCACATCAAGCTCAGCGGATTCGTACCGGCTCACGGTGGATCAGAATGCTGCCAACGAGGTCTTGAGGAGAAAGCACCGGAGTCGTCGGCCTTTTGTTTATGAGCCAAGAAATCTTTTCAACACAACTAGAGTAGGACCAGTAACCCGCTCCGGATAAACCGGACGGCGGAAGCACCAGGGGGCGGAGCACCGGTTCAGCCACGCATGACAGGTTCTCCATATATGAATCACACCACACCTCATCACCTGGTGACGCCAGCGGGTCATTATTCCAACCCTCTGGATAACATGATTGAAGCAGCAACACGATTGGTGGCTCTGCCAGTCGAGGGTGAGACTCTGGTCGCAGTGGAAACCCGGAGGGCCTTGGAGCTTCTTCAGATTGCACTAGCACAGCAGCAGGCTTATTCTTACAGTCGTGACTGGATTCACTTGACCCCTCATCCAGGTGTCAGTTACAGCAGGCACATGGACTCACCAGAGGTTTCAAGCACGGAGCGACGCCGTAATCAGCCTCGCGAGCATGACCCGGCACGCAATGGTGCCTACGCGCAGGATTTGGTGGATCGGGGCAGGACACGCAGGGAGGCCGAGCTGGCAGCTCAGGCGGCAGGTCATCAGTCGGCGCCATTTTACCTAACAACTTCAATAGAGACGGGTGGAGCTTCTAGAACTTGGGGTGTGTCGTGTTTGATGGCGGCTCTGCAGAACGAGCGTTTGCCCAAGGACTTTAAGGGCCCTCAAAAGGTGCCTAACTACACATCAGATCAACCCCCTGAGGCCTGGGTGGAGAGTTATGAGATGGCTATGGGGTTATGGAGATGCTAGATGTTAGTGAGGCTGCATATGCTAAGTATTTCACCATGATATTGGAAGGCACGACCCGTAACTAGTTAAAAGGATTGCCTCCCAACTCCATTGGGTCGTGGGCAGAGCTGAAGGCCAAGTTTATCCGACATTTCAAGGATACATGCAAGCAGCCGATGTCAATTGTGGATTTAGCGTCTTGTGTTCAAGCCGAGGGTGAATCGACAACCAGCTGGGTGCGCCGGGCCTCAACCATTATACATTCTTTAGATAAGATGAACGCCTGTTCAACAGTGTTAATGTTGGAGAAGAATTGCCATTTCCTTCCACTCAAGCAGAAGTTGGGGCGGCTAACACGTCATTGCGATGATATGGGGGAACTCATGGCGGCACTTTTCAAATATGCCGACTCTGATAGTACCAAGGACCCCGAATCTGAGGCTGAAAAATCGGGAAAGGGAAAGAAGAGTAATGATATGAGGGGACAACAGTTTAACCCGGCCAATCAGAGCGGTGGCAGTAAGCGCAAGGCTGATGATTTTGTAGCTAACACTACGACATGGAATTTCAACCAGCGTCGTAAGGGGAGGCCGGCTCCGAGATATAACCTGGACGAAATAATGAATCAGCCATGTCCGAAGCATGGAACTAAGGAAAGGCTGGCTACCCATATGTGGAAGGATTGTAGCATTATGAGACACTTCAGGGAGTCTATCCAGCACAATCATGGTCCGAACGGTGGTTCAGGGTTCGGATCTCATGGTCCGGGTCATGGAGGCGGCGGCTCTAGTTCCGGGTATCAAGGCCAAGGTAATCAAGGCGGTAACAATCAACAGAACAATCAAGGGAATCAACAGCAGCAGTCCGGTTATCAGAGTAACCCGAAGCAACTGAGAAGTGGGTAGTATCACATCTTCACCACCAGTCTGTGCAAGCAGGATCAGAATCCTCATAAAAGGGCTGTGAATGCCATTGAGCTGGCTGTTCCCCATTTTTTGCGATGGTCTAAGCAACCCATCATGTGGAGTCGTGAGGATCACCCGCCCCAGGTTGATACACTGGGTCAGTTGGATCTAGTGGTGGCACCCCAGGTTGGAGGATATAAGTTTACTAAGGTGCTCATGGATTGAGGCAGCAGCATCAATATCCTTTACTATGATACTTTCCGTCGTATGGGATTAACTGACAAAAATCTTAAAACATCTAATACCGTTTTCCATGGAGTGGTGCCTAGTAAGTCGACCTACTGAGTAGGCAAAATTGATCTGAAGGTAACTTTTGGAGACGAATATGATGCTAGAACAGAAACTCTAACGTTTGAGGTTGTTAGGATCCACAGCCCGTATCATGCTCTGTTTGGATGGCCGTCTTATGCTAAGTTCATGGCAAGGCCGTGTTATGTTTACCTTCAGCTTAAGATGCCGGGTCACAAGGGCAATATAATAGTGCATGGGAGTCGCAAGATAGCCTTGGAGTGTGAAGAAGGCGACGCGGCTTACACATAGTCAGTTTGTGCCACCGAGGAGTTTAAATTCTACAAGGATAATGTTGACCGGGCAGATATGACGTCTTTAAAGAAGCCAACCATGGAGCATGACCCTTTGTTAAAGTTTAAGTCAGTGGATGACACCAAGCTGGTTGACTTTGTTCCTGGCGACTCATCTAAACAGCTTAGCATCAGCGCTAATCTTGATCCGAAATAGGAAAGCGCATTCATCGAGTTCATCCATGATTGCCGGGACATCTTCGCATGGAAACCTTCAGACATGCCGGGTGTACCGAGGGAACTCGCTGAGCACACTCTTAATATTGATCCGAAGTATAAGCCAGTCAGACAGTTTCTTCGCCGTTTTAACGAAGAGAGGCGGAAGGCCATTGGTGAAGAGGTGGCCCGGCTCCTGGCGACGGGGTTCATCGTGGAAGTTTTTCATCCCGAGTGGTTGGCTAACCCGGTTTTGGTGCTTAAGAAGAACGACACTTGGTGAATGTGTGTGGACTACACAGACTTAAACAAGGCTTGCCCAGCTGACCCTTTCGCCCTCCCTCGTATCGATCAGATCATTGATGCTACGGCGGGTTGTGAGCGTTTGATTTTCTTGGACGCTTATTCTGGGTATCATTAGATCAAGATGGCAGTTAAGGACCAGGAGAAGACAACTTTTATCACTCCGTTTGGAGCATTATGTTATGTGTCTATGCCTTTCGGGCTCAAGAGTGCCCAGATGACTTACCAGAGGTGTGTATAGAATTGCCTTCATGGCCAGATCGGGCGTAATGTTCATGCTTATGTGGATGATATTGTGGTTAAGTCCAGAAAGAAGGAGACCCTGATCGACGATTTGAAGGAGACATTTGACAATCTCCGGGTGTACAAGATGATGCTTAACCCAGCCAAGTGTGTTTTCGGTGTACCAGCAGACAAGCATTTGGGTTTTTTGGCTTCTGAGCAAGGCATCGAAGCTAACCCAGAGAAAATCAAGGCTATAACTTCCCTGGCGAGGCCAAAGTGTTTTAATGACGTCCAATGCTTGGCAGGACGGATAGCGGCTTTGAGCCGGTTCATAAGTCGCCTAGGAGAGAAGGCTATCCCTCTGTATCAGATGATGAAGAAGACAAATGACTTTTTCTAGAGTGAGGCTACTAATGAGGCGCTTGAGGCACTTAAGAAGCAATTGGTTGAGCCGCCGGTTCTTGCTGCTCCCATTGACAAGGAGCCTTTGTTGTTATATATGGCTGCAAATAGCAGGGCTGTTGGTGTGGCCATCGTTGTGGAAAGGAAAGAGGCCGACAAGGAGTATCTGGTTCAACGGCCGGTTTATTACATCAGCGAGGTACTTATTGAGTCCAAGCAGAGGTATCCGCATTGGCAGAAGCTGGTGTACGGGGTCTTCATGGCAAGCCGGAAGCTCAAGCAGTATTTTCTGGGTCATCCTATTACTGTGGTGAGTTCTGCTCCCCTAGGGGATATCATCCAAAATAGAGAAGACACAGGTCAGGTAGCCAAGTGTGCCATCGAGCTTGGACCCCATGGTTTAAAGTATGTGCCTCGTACGGCCATCAAGTCACAAGCACTCGTCGATGTTATCAATGACTCAACAGAATTGCAAACACCTGAGGAAAAGCCAGATAACACATATTGGACTATTCACTTTGATGGGTCCAGGTAGTTAGAAGGCTCGGGGGCTGGAGTTGTTTTAACTTCCCCGCGAGGTGATAAATTTTCTTATGTTCTCCGGTTTGTACTAATAATGCATCTGAGTATGAGGCCTTCCTCCACGGTCTTCGGATGGCCAAGGAGATGAACTTGAGACGGGTGAGATGCTTCGGCGATTCAGATCTGGTAGCCCAGCAGGTTTCTGCCACTTGGGATTCCAAGGATCCACTCATGGCGGCTTATCATCGAGACGTTGATGCTATTGCGGGTCACTTCAAGGGTTATAAAGTTGAGCGCATTGATTGAAGGAAGAATGAGGCGGCTGCTGCCTTAAGCCGGTTAGGATCTCAGTGTAAGCCGGTGCCTCCCAACATGTTTTTGGATGTTCTGATTAACCCGTATGTCAAGTTACCCACAGAGGAGGATCTTGCTATTCCTGACCCGGAGGCACAATTGGTGGCGGCTCTTCATGTTATTCCTGACTGGACGGTACCATATTTGGCTTACATGACCTGGGGTGAGTTGCCTGAGGACGAAATTTTGTCCAGACAAATAACCCGGCGGTCTAAGTCAATGACGATTGTCAATGGGGAATTGCACCATCGCAGTGTTACATGGGCGTTTCAACGTTGCGTTTCTCCCGAAGAAGGCTGTGAGATCCTGTGAGAAATCCATGAAGGATATTGTGGTCATCATGCCGGCTCTAAATCTCTTGTGACCAAGGCTTTTCGTCATGGGTTCTCTTGGTTGACGGCTCATGCTGATGCTGAAGACTTGGTCAGCAGATGTGACGGTTGTCAGAAGTTTTCACGGCGTGCTCATGTTCCGGGTCAAGAATTAAGGATGATTCCAATAACTTGGTCGTTTGCGACTTGGGGGCTTGATATGGTCGAGCCTTTTAAGAGGTCCAAGGATAAGAAAACCCACCTTTTGGTGGCAGTGGATAAATTTACCAAGTGGATTGAGGCAGAGCCGGTTAGCAAATGTGATGCAACAACGACAGTTCAATTCATCAAGAAGGTGATTTTCCGTTTTGGCATTCCCCACAGTATCATAACAGATAATGGCACTAATCTGTCTAAGGGTGCTATGAGGGAATTTTGTCAACGAGAGCATATTCGACTTGATGTCTCCTCCGTGGCTCAACCCCAGTCCAATGGTCAAGAGGAATGGGCTAATCAAGAGATTCTGCGATGCATCAAGCCCCGACTTATGGTTCCTTTGAAAAGAACGCCAAGCTGTTGGGTGGAAGAGTTACCTTCAGTGTTATGGAGCATCAATACAACACCCAACAGATCTACGGGCTACACACCTTTCTTCATGGTCTATGGAGCAGAGGCAGTTCTTCCTAGCGATATCCGTCATGATTCGCGTCGAGTGGCGGCTTATGTTGAAGTTGGTAATGAGAAGGCACGTCGGGATGCATTGGACTTGTTGGATGAAGAGCATGACCTTGCAGCAGCTCGTTCAATGATTTATCAACAAGATTTATGATGGTATCACAGCCGCCGGGTCAAAACCAGAACCTTCCAAGAAGGAGACTTAGTACTCCGGCTCATCTAAGATCAAACCGATATGCATAAACTATCACCGCCTTGGGAAGGACCTTTTGTCGTCAGGAAGAATCTGCATAACGGTCATACCATCAGATTGACATTCGGGAGCACAAGGATTCACGCACATCAGAGGAGGAGACCTGTTGACCGTGGAATATTGCTCATCTCCGGCCTTACTATACTTGAGCCACCGGCTCTCATGATGTACAGAGTTTGATGATGTATATAATAAAAATAATATAATAAAGCCGGCATCCCCGATAATTCGGGGCCTCTGTCATTTTCACTTCCTCGAAGCTGAGTCTTTGTCATCATCTTACATGTTTACTTAAGAGGATTGACACCCAAATTGCAGGGACCAAAGAGAGTTGGTTGCATAGCACATCCCAAACATAGGTCCCCGATGAGAACAATTTGTAAGTATGTCACTTGGGGGCTTCCTGTTCAAACATAGGCGTATTCGACCAAAGAGAACACATCGTTAATACCTTTTTGGCCAGGTTATCTTCAAACATAGGCGTATTTGACCAAAGAGGACATAACATGTGGGTCATCCTACATGTACCCAGCTGCTTGAACTCCATCAGCTCATCCTGATTGACCCGTCGAACTCTTAGCAATCAGTCTTTTACGGTGTATTCGACCAAAGACTTGAGCTTGCTAAGGTTAAAACGCCGGCTGTCATGTGAGAGCACGGCTTACAGATAGTCAGGATAGATCCAGGCTCAAAAAGCCGCCTTCCTTGAAACTTGGATAAATCGGCCTGTGATGCAAGATGCAGCTCTGACCCCACGTGATACGTCCAAAACGTATCTATAATTTCTGCTTGCTCCATGCCTCTTTTGGATGATATTGCTATGATATTTATACACTTCCATACACTTTTGATCATATTTGGACTAACCTATTAACTCAGTGCACCCCAGTGCCAGTTTCTGTTTTCTGCTGTTTTTGTATTTCAGGTTTTCCCATCACGTAAACTGCCAGAAAAATCTCGGAAAAATTATATAAAAAATCAGCATTCCAGAAGCTTCCCGGCAGCCAAAGTAGAGCCGGAGGGGGGCCACCAGGGCTCCAGGCGCCCTGGTGGCGCGGCCCCCCTCCTGGCCGCGCCGGGGGGGCGCCTGGGCCCCCAGGCCTCCGCTGATGCCCCCTTTGGCATATATTTAACACGCGTCCCGAAACCCTCGAGACGGGAACCCTTTTTCGCGATCTCATCTCTGTTCCGCCGCCGCCGCGCTTCCAAGATCGGGAGCACCAGGAGAACTCTTCCCGGCATCCTGCCGGAGGGGAGGATCACCACCGGGAGCCTCTCCACCACCATGGACGCCTCCCGGATGAGTTGTGAGTAGTCTCCCTTGGACCATGGGTCCATGACCAGTAGCTATGTGATGTTCTCCTCCCCTTCTTGTGCTTCACTAATTAGGCCTCGTGAGCTGCCCTACATGATCGAGGCACATATGTTATCCTTATGCTGTTGCTATGATGAGTTTGCTGGGATCCGATGAATTGTGAGATTATGTTCAGATTGTGTTTGAGTAATATATTTGATTTACCTCTTTTATATTTATGTTCATAAGTAATTCTTGCATGTTCTCCGTTGCTATTTATTGCTTTGGCCAAGTAGTAGGTAGTGACTCCAAGAGGGAACGTTGTGCTCGATTGTGGGTTCATGCCCCTCGATGACTAGCTTGAGTGACAGAAACATGAGTCTAGGGGATGTGCTGTTGCCACAAGGGGGAAAACAACGGTGCTTGTGCCCGCGGGTGCAAGGATTGTTTACTTTACGCAAAGTTCTTTTAATGCAGTTGTCTATTGCTTTGAGTTTACACTATGGGTGGGACTCGCAACTTAATACCAGCGAGATGTTCTGGATAGATATCTCAAGGTGGATGATTAGTAGTAGATGCAGATGGATTTCAGTCTACTTGCCTTGGCGTACTGCCCATGCTTTGAACCTCTACCTTTCTCGCAACATAGTTAGCATTGGTTTGCGCACATAATTCTGTCAATTGCCCAGCTGTAATTCGTTTACCTCACATAGCTGTTTTATCGTCTTTTGGGAGAGATACATCACTAGTGAACATCATGGGACCCCGGTCCATATTACCATCACTGATCACATCCGCTATTTACTTTCCGCTTTTACTTACTATTTGCAGCAATACCTATCACTATTATCACTTGTGTTTGATCCTTTGTAAACGACAAGGCCGGAGGGATTGACAACCTCTCTGTACTCGTTGGGAGCAAAGTTATTTGTATCTGTGTGCAGGTCCACGTTGATTGCTAATATCTGGCGCCGTTAGCAGTTGACACCTTCTTGTTGAAACTGGGAGTCTCAGGGGAAATCGATCCTTGGTATCTTTGCCAAGGGAAAACTTCCGCTACACTGCATCTCAAACCTTCCACTTGGGGTAACCAACGAGGGGCGAGAATCCATCACCACGTACTCTAGATAAGTCTATCTTTAAAACAAAGACCTGCACTTGTCTAGGTTCAAATGTTGATTGGGTACTGTGAGAGCCAGCTCACAGCAAGCGCATACCTTCGAGTGGCCGACAGGCTAGTTTCATTGAAGAAGAACCTTTGGCTTGGCGGCCTGCAAAAGCCTCGGATGTTTTTGATCTCTTCTTCTTTCGTTTTTTGTTATTCTTAGGCTTTCTTTTGCCGTAAGTTTTTTGTAAGTTAGGCTAAGCTGCCTCTACTTATGTCTCATATTTGAAGCATCTCTGGGTCTCTGCAACCCAACCTAATGATCGGCTCTAAGCCGCCAGAATATAATAATCTTACATTTGGAGTGATAGCTCTACAAGACTCTAACTGCATGGAGCTGGTAATCCGGCAGTCTAAACACACACACCACAGGTATGGTTATTTTTCACAATGGTGTTAAAATGGTAATTAAGCCAGTACTAGTTATGGACTATTTGTCCTCAGTGGCATCGGTCGAGCATCATGACCCGCCCGACGGTAAACCGCTAGGGCACTTGTTATCTGTTTATGTGCAGGATAATGATCAATTTGATTTGCATAAGTCAGCACTGTCATAAGCATAGAGTGGTGTTTCCTCAACTAGCGGACCAACAGTATTGTGCAGAAGCAAAACAATGCACAATGGCACGACAGATTAAAGTTTTACTACCCTATTACATGATTCCGTGAGCCAAATAAAATCAAGTGTTTTTTTAAAACGATCAAGTTTGTAAACCGCCCGATGGTTCACTCTTCCTGGCCTTGCTGACTTGAAGCTTCTGGATTACCCTTATCTGGTTCTTCGTCCTCCTGCATCTGAAAGTTTGGCGACGACCAATTGATGCCAGACAAAGCTTCAAATTCAGCTTCATCATCGATAAGTTCAGATGGGTCAATTTTAGGGGCAAAAGTATGCTTACATATTGGAGGGGTTAGCTCCATCACTTTGTAAGCCGGAGTGGGCATCTTCTGGTTCTCTATGCTGTAAGCCGGTTGATATCTTGACAGATCTGTTTCACTGGCAATTAGGCTGGCCAGAGGGCGTATATCTTTTACACAGGCATCAAAGTCTTTTTGGTCAAAAGCCATGCCATCTTCTTTCAGACTTGGATAACCGGTGGCTAAGTCAGCCGGGTCTAGCTCTGGTAGCCATGCCTTGGCCCGGCTTAAAGCTGTTATGGCACCGGCTCTCGCAGACGATCGCTTCATTTCATCAATCCAAGCAGGCAGCACAGAAAGCTTCTTTGAGATATCTATCAGGAGAGTAGGTGTCTAGTTGGCCGGAGAAACTGTAACCAATGCGCGCTGAGCTCCAGTGTACAACTGTTCAACAAGTGTATAAACAGCTTTAAGCTTCACAAGTGTCTCTTGGGCAAGATTGCTGCTCCGGCGGCCTACATAAGTCATAAATTGGTTAGCGGCGATTTATGTTATCAATTTTCAACAAGGCGGCTTACCAGAGATAGCCAAAACCATTTGAGATACATGGTGCTTTAAGCCGGTGAGCTCAGTGGTCACCTCCTCAAGAGTTGCTTCCGCCTTTTCAGCTCGTTGTACCAATGCAGCTCTGTCTTCAGCCGAAGCAGCTTTCTCCGTCTCAAACTCGTTTTGCAGTTTTTCCGTTTCAGACACACTAAATTGAAATTTTGATTCAGCCTTTTGGGTCTCAGATTCTTGAAACTTCAGTCGGCTCTTTGCATCATCTAATTGCGATTGCAATTCAGCAGTGGTATTCTGTATAAACAACGGGTTACAAAATACATTATTACCCGGGTCACAAGAATTGAAGTCCCAAGCCTTTTGCAAGCAACAACACTTGGCACTTGGGGGCTAATGGCTGCCGAAACGTTCTTTATGTGCCAATTCATATCAATAAAGTCCCAAACACTTTGCAAACAAGAGTACTTGACACTTGGGGGCTAATGCATATTTCTTGTCTTTTATTATTCATTTATGCTAACCCGGTGGTACTGTAAACAGTCACCGCCGGCTTATGGAGGGTATACATGCAAGCTCTAGACATGCACAATGATGAATAGGACCGACTCATTCATACTGATTAAGCCGGCCCTTGGGGGCTACAGGTGCAACATTCATCAAAGTCAGATTTCCTATAATGATGCGTGCCGATTCTGGAAGGATTCTATTAAAAATACTCATGCTATTCTAAGTCTACATCATATTCAATTCTATCATATCCAATAGACTTGGGGGCTAGAAGGATGTATATAACTTAGTCAAGATTCATACCTCAAATTTCTTATGCATCCGCTTCACCATATCAATTTCAAGATCACGGCTGGTGTGGACTTGGTTGAGATAGCCAGAAAGCACTTCACTGCTACTCAGTTGTGCATAATGAGTCATGTCAAACCTTACTATCCGCTTCTCAACAAGTTCTTGTTTGACGGTGTGTTTGGCCAGAACAGTTGGATTGCCCAGTTCTCTAAAGCCGGTGCCAGTGATCATCACATCTTCATTCTGCTTTTCTGCCGGCTTAGACGGGCCTGACGATTCAACATTTACAGAAGTGATGTTGGTGCAGTCAAGAGAGACATCAGGGATCTCAGGAGGAGTGTTGTGAGCAGTTTCCTCCGTTGGTGTTTCAGCATCTGTCGTTGAGACTTGCTGCTCCGGCTCAATGGTTTTAGGATCAGCCACCGGTTTAGTCGTTTTTGCTTTCTTACTGGGCTTGGCTTGGCCACTGCACAAATTAGGACAAATCAGTACAAAGTTATAAAGGTATAAAGGAAGAACAGAACAAGGAATAATTGTTACGCAGGGGCAGTCTTGAAAGCCGACAGCTGCATTTGAGATGAATCGCCACAGGAAGAGCGAGAGACCTCCTCGCATTTTGAATCAGATGAATTCAGTGGTTGGCGAATGAGACCTGCCAGCGGGTAAAAAGAGTTTAAGTGCGGAAGGATCTCATTTTGACGTTTCCGTCGGACTAGAGTATTCAGTAAGCTGGAGGATAGCTCTTCACCTCCGGTGTTATGAGTTTGACGCCGGTTCTCGTGTTGTTGTTGCTTCAATAGAAAGTGTGGATCCAAATGAGCTAAGGGGTGTTAAAATTGACAGCTCTGGCCTCCGACTCAGAGTTGTTGTTTAGTTCAAGCAAGTCAGATGCGCTTGGTTTCTTCCTTGTCTTTTTAGCGGCTTTCTTGCAGCTCTGGCCTTTTTGGCAGCTTCATGATCATATTTCTTCTTCCAGAAATCCGATGTAGCCTGCGAAAGTCAGCAAGGTTGAGTTGACAGGAGAATCAAATAATAAAGCAAGAAAAGCTAAAATTAAGACTCACATCCGGTGCCGGATTAAGCTTGCAGAAAGGGTTCAGACCCACTTTGCTGCAGTCTCCCGGGCCTTCATTCAAAAGGGTCTTGGTCATTTCAGTAATTGTGTCCTCTGTCAAGTCTAATGGGCTGTGGCGTAACGGATCTTTGGTCTCACCAGTGTAAGCACACATTAAGGCACACCGACGGCTCAAAGGAATGATCCGCTAAGAAACCCAGCACCAGACCAAGTCAATTGCAGTTAGCCCATTTCCCAGTAGGGGCCTTGACCTTTGCAATAGTGGGAGTAAGTTGTTTACGTTCCGCGGCGGTAAGTTTTTCAGCAAGAGGATGCTTTGGGTCCAGACGCTGGACACGATAACCCAACAACAGATTCTCATCAGCTGGAGAGGCGTCTTTGCAATAAAACCATGTTTGATTCCAATCTTTGGGGTGACGCAGCAGACGAGCATAGGGGAAAATATCATCTCTTCTTCGTTGAATTGAGATGTCGCCAAGTTCCAAGCTGGGTCCGTTTGTGAAATCATTTTGGCGGTTTAAATAGAAATATTCTCTAAAGAATTTGATGCTGGGCTCCTGTTGAAGGTACACTTCGAGAAGACTTGGAAATTGCAGATGTTTGACACGGAATTGGGTCCGATGTCTTGAGGATGGAGCTGAAAGAAGTGTAGAACGTCTCGAAAGAACTTAGAGCCGGGTGGTGAAAAGCCCCGATTCATGTGATCAGTAAAAACAACAACTTCATCATCCTTTGGATGAGGTCTTTCTTCGCCCGGCTTAGGGGCGCGGTAATGCATGATGGATTTTTCAGCAAGTACCCGATTTTGACAAAGTCATCGAGTGTAGCGTCGCTGACAATAGAAGGAACCCAATTGCACGAAGTGACTGTCTTCGGCGGCATTGTGAGCAGAGAAGCCTAAAAGAAGGAACCATTTTGCCAGTTCAAAATTGGTTCATTAAGCCGGAAATCGGACTACATCATATGTTCAGAACGGTGGCTTAAATGGGGCCTAATGGCATAAGGATAATTATAAACCGGTGATATAAGCCGCCGTCGCAAGCACTGATGTTCAGGAATCATTAAAGAGAAATTTTTACTAAGTATTGAGACAAACTGGTTTCGCAGATTGGAGCTACAAGTTTGGATCTACCGCAGTTCAGAAAAATAAAATAAAAACCTAAAACTAAGGTGGTGGTGGTGGCGGAAAAGTTAGAAAATCCAGATGAGATTTATTGAAATGAGGATATGTTTCCAGATTAAGACAAGTGTTAAAACTGTCACCACACGGATTTCACAGACTAATATTATGATTTGGGATCTATGGTGTTAATGACAAGCAGTCAGACCTAAATATCAGTATTGAGCAGTTCATGGATTCAGATCGGTTTGCTTGAGCAGATGAGATGTTCCAGTATTTAAAAAGAGATGCTATGGCTACCATGGCATAAGAGGAGTATCAAGTTCAAGTCAAAAAACGATAGCTACAGGGAATGGCGAAGATGAACTCGCAGGAACCCTAGTGGATCTAAGAGAAGAGGAAAGAGGATAACTAACTGGACTGATGAACGGCGGCGGTGCGCGGACAAAATCTGGTCAAGTTAGGCTGATCCAGCGACCGTTGTTGAGGAAGGGACGGAGATCGCCGGCACCGGCGGAGGTCGTGTGCAGAGGCATCGCGAGGAAGGAGACGAAGATGAAGAGGTAAGGAAGAAAATGGAAAGGGACCCCTGGCCCTATTTATAAGACGAATGGATAAGGGTCACGCGCGGGAATCAAGGAGGCTGCAAAACGGATATATAAACAGCGCAGATGCCTCGATTGTTGGAGGTTCAATAAATGTGGAGATTTGTTAAGATTTGGGCAATACGAAAGAAAATAGCAGGTGACGTCATGGTGGGTTACCGCAATTTCAGGGAATGACGTCATGGCGGGTTACGATATCTCGCGAGAAGATGAAGAAAGATTGACATGAACAAGTTCAAATCAACCTGGGGCCTAATGTTGGGGATATAGCTATTTGATATGACCCGCCTAGGAGGGGCCGGGTTACACCAATAGCGGTTCATGGGCCAAGCCCAGGAGCATGTTGAAGATGGCGGTTCAAGAAGATTAACGTATAAAGGGCCCTCAACCTAGAGCGGCTTAAGGCCCGTAAGTGTAAACCGCCATGTGTGTTTTGACTTGTACTGTACGCCATGTAAAGATGAGTCACCAGGCCAGACATGTGTGTATGAGCCGGCCGGGACTCTGTAAGCCGCAGGGCGTCAACCTGTGTATATATGGGGCCGACTCGGCAGCGGCTTAGGGCAAGAAACAACAGATCGAAAGCCAGGCTAACGTATTCGCTCCCTAGCAATCGAAACCGTAACAATACCACCTCAAACTGGATTAGGTTTTACCCTCACCGCAAGGGGCCGAACCAGTATAAACTCCCGATGTCTTTTGTCCCGTTTTAACCCCTTTAAGCTAACCACGTCGCGATGGCTCCACAAGTAAGTCCTTTCCTTAGGACATCTGCCATGACAACTCCATGATAGAACTCATCCAAGGTCTAGTTCTTGAACTCGGTGCCGTTGTCACTTCAAATCATCAAGATCATTGCATCATGTTGGCGTTGAGATTCATTTGCAAAGTTGATGGGAGTTTGTTGGGTCTCACTTTTCCTCTTGAAGAATATACCCAAGTGCATCTTGAATAATCATCCACAATCACCAAGCAATACTTTCTACCCCCAAGACTATCAAAGGATGGAGACCCAGAGAGATCCATGTGAAGGAGATCCAAAGGCCTCGTCGAGTAGATGATCGTCGTGGGAGGGTGAGCCTTCTCATGTAGCTTCCCTTCGATACAAGCACTGCAAGCACGAGCTTTGGCAAAACTTACATTTGTTAGTCCACGGACATGATCCCCCTTGAGAAGACTTTGCAAAGATCTCATATTGACATGGGCTAAACGGCGATGCCAAAGCCATCCCACGTCAACTTTAGCCATTAGGCATGTCGCGGTCTTAGTGGCTCGCTCCAAGAAGTTGACCAGATAGAGACTGTTCTCGACATTCCCAACAAAGGCTACTTTTAGAGTCTTGCTCCACAAGAGGGCCACGGAATCAATATCAAAGAAAGTAGCAAAACCCATGAGTGCAAGTTGACAAATAGAAAGTAAATTATATGCAAGGGACTCAACAAGCATGACTTTCTCGATTGAGAGATCATGAGAAACGGCAACCTTGCTGTCGGGGGAAACTGTCCTCCCACGAGCACCTATGGGACCGGAGCCCCTTCTACGCTGCGGTAAGGGAGCGGAGGGAGCACGGAGAGCAGATCGAGGAGCACACGCGGGCAGTTTACCCAGGTTCGGGCCGCGCGGACGCGTAAAACCCTACTCCTGCTTTGGTTGTATTAAGTTCTTGGGCTCGGGAGCTCGAAGATCTACAGTACCAGCTACAACGAGCGAGAGGGCTAGCGAGTTTTTGGGATCGAACCCCCTCTACGTTGTGCATGGGCCTCCTTTTATAGCTCAAAGGGGTCACCGACAGGTGTCAACGTTAGAGGAGGGTAAAAACGTAAAACTGGTGGTAGTTGTAACAGTGCATGAACAGTGCGTGAACAGTGGTCTTCACCTAACCTTGACGGTGGGGGACAAGGGCATTGAATGCCCGTCGCCGTCGACCCCAAAAGCGTCGGTCCATGCGTCTCCGTTCGCCACGGCGGTAGCCTCGTCACCGCGGCTCGCTAGCGTGTCCCTCAGGCTGCACAACTATCTGCCACGTGCCCCCAGAAGGGCCCCAGGGCGACGCGTGGCCGAATGAGCTGGAGCGCAGGCACACAGCACAGGCTTCCCCCGGCAAGCACCTTGCCGGGGTTGCTATCTTGCCGGGCCCGGGAGCTTGCCGCTCATCGGGCCTCGTCGGGACGCTCAATGCGCCACGATGTATCTTCCGAATTGTTATTCTTTGGCCATCCTGGCAGGTTCCTCCTGCCAGGGTCTTGTGCTGAAAAGGTGTCTTTAAGCCTGGCGCGGCCTTCCCGGCAAGCTCCTCTTGCCGGGGTCTTGTCTCTTAACTTGGATACTTTGTTCTTGAATGGCTTCATAAGGACCAGAGCAGGCTTTGGCAAGCGCGTGGTAAGCCCTGCCGCGGGAAGCTGCTACTGTCCGTGCACAAGTTGGGGTACTAAGGTACCTCCACCTTAGTACACCGACAGGAGCCCCCGGGCCTGGGCCACACACGGTGCCGAGCGCTGTTGGGCCAGGCCCAAGACAGTGCACGGGCACACGCGGCCCACGGCGAGCCGTATCCCTCTCTGTATCCGCCGCATCCCCCCCTGACGGCACGCGTCGATTGCGGCGTCGTGGGGGAGATCGTCGCCTGTTCTTAAATGGGAAATGCGGAACGTCCCCCCACTACCCCCTTAAAAGCAGAGGAAGCAGGGGCAGTTTCCCTCCATTGCCTTCATCCTGCCTTGAGTATCCAGAAACCCCCGCCGCACCTCGCCTCCGCAAGGGCCGACAGAGTGTTGAGCTCCACCTCCTCCCCCGCCGTCCGCAGCGCCGTCGAGCTTCCCGCCATCTCCGCCATGGCCCCGAAGGGCGACAAGACGAAGAAGGAGAAGTCCGAGCAGGCGGCGAGGCTGGCTGCCATGAGGAGGAAGAGGGTGGTTTTCCCGCCGAGGCTCGGTCCGCGGGAGCTGCGGGACAAGTACTACTTGTTCTGGGCGAGGGAGACGAAAGCCCACCCCCGCACCAGAGTCCTTCCTGCCGTCGCCATCGACATGTTCCCCGGCGGGTACTTTTACTTTGCCGCATTCTTCCACTGTGGTCTGTGCCCTCCGTACTCGGAGTTGTTTTGCGATGTAATGAACACCTACGGCCTCCACCTCTTAGATTTCACCCCCAACGCCGTCCTTACGATGGCTGTTTTCGCACATTTGTGCGAAAACTATGTTGGGTTCCACCCAAATGTAGCTCTTTTCCGCCATTTCTTCACGCCTAGAGTAGAATCCGGATCCCCGCTCTCCGGCGGAAACTCCTGGATCTTTAGGTTGAATAAGAAGGATGCGTACTTGAAAGGGGAGCTCCGCGGCAAGTGGGAGGAGTGGAGAGCCGATTGGTGTTGGGTGCTGGAAGACAAGCCTGAGCCTTTTACCTTGCCGCGCAAGACTGCCATAGTGCGCGGGAAGGATTGGAGCGAATTGGCCCCGGAGGACAGCAAGCTTCAGATCGCCCTCATTAGGATCCTTCCCCTCCGGGCCGCCAATCTGACAGTTGGAGAAGTTGGAGCAGATTTCCTCCGCCGCCGCATCGCCCCTCCGCAGGAAAGGAAGAGGCCCGCCTGGGAATTCGGCAATGCGGCAGATCGCATGAGGCTGCGCCCTGGATTGAACTACAACTTCACGGTCTTGGAGCTGAAGGGGATGGTCCGGGAACTTTTTAAGCACGACCCCAACCACCCGGAGTGGTTCAAACCTTCCCGGGGAGTGGTGCCGCTGTGCAACAGCACTGCCCGCGATTCCATACGCGCGATGATGCCCGAGTGCGACTCCCATGGCGTTGTCCCCACTTGGCTGGAGCCTCCAGCGGAGACCGTGCAGACCTTCTTTGACAACTTGGTCGAGAAGCCCCGCAACGCCGAGGAGAAGAAGGGCCTCACCCGGGATACTACTGACCGGGATGTAGCTTACATTGCCTCCAGGATGGAGGAGGCCGCCGCAGCTGCGGCTGCGGGCGAATTTGGATACACTGTGGACGAGGCAGAGGCAGCGGACGCAGTGAGTCAAGCAGAGGAGGCGGAGATCCTCCAACTGCTGAAGATTGCGCCCGAGGAGTTTGCCGGGGAGCCTTCCGTGAAGCTTGCCGCGACGAGCGAGGTTGCCGGGGGAAGCGAGGCCGCCGGGCAGGGTACCGAGTCCAGTGGGCCTGCCGAGGAGGAGGAGGATGCCGAGTCTGGAGATTCCGATGAAGACTCTGGTGGTTCTCTGAATCTTGACGACGATGCCTCCTCATCCTCGGAGAACTCTCCGCCTCCGCCAAGCCCCCCGCAGCAACAGAAAAAGCGCCTCCGCAAGGCCGCTGAGACGGCGAGGCCACAGGCGCCTCGACAGCAGCCGAAGCGCCGTGCGACGCGTGCCACCAAGACGAACGAGGTCATCAAGGAGGCACCCCGTGCTCGAGAGCCAAGCGGAGGAGGATCTTCTCGGAGCGGAACGGGTGCTCCTTCTGCCCCTCGGTCCTCGACGACGACGGGGGCTGGGTCTTTACAGCCCGCAGCCCCGGAACCCGCCAAGCGCCCGAGGGAGCCTTCTCCTCCTGCTCCTCGCGCGGAAGCGCACCAGGCGGAGTTCGACTTCTCCGCCCTCAGCTCCGACGACGAAGAGGAAGAGTAAGTACTTGCAATTCTTAGTTTCATTGACTTTGTCCTGATTTTCCTTGTTTGGTTCTGATCTGTCTTTGTTTTGCTTCGCAGGACCTTGACCCAGCGGATGGCGAAGAGGGCCAAGATCCCTGTGGTCACCATCGAGGACGACGAGCCTGCCGCAGCAACAGAGGATGTGCCAGCGGCAAACTTGCCGGATCAGCCTGCTGCTCCGGGAAGCAGCCCCCAGCGCAACCCCCAGCGTAAGTTCATGTGTTCAATTCTCTGCTCGTCGGGCGCGCTTGAGGTCGTTATCGTTACTGATATTTTTGTTTTCTTGTGCAGAAGTGGAGCCGCAGCCGCAGGAGCACCACGAAGTCGCCCCCGGCGAGTCGCTTGCTCCACCTTCCCCACCAAGGATGAGCTCCCCGGCGAGGGACAGCGCTCCGCCAAGGATGGGTACTCCGCCAAGGGCGAGTACCCCGCCAAGGGTGAGCAGCCCGACGAAGGTGAGCACCCCGCCAAGGGAGGGCGCAAGCGTCCCTCCGCCAGCAAGGGCTACTACTCCGCCGCCAAGGGAAAATTCCCCGGCGAGGGACCCCGTCGTCGAAGAGATCCGCGAAGGTAAACCTTGCAACTTCTTCTTCTTGGATTCGTCTTTTTTGGATATTTGCTTGATTCTTTCTTTTCTTTTTCTTCTGCTAGATCCTCCCGCTCCAGAGCTGATGGAGACGGAGACCACCGCTGAGGAGGAGGTGCACGGCGACGGCGGCAACGCCACTACCGCCGAGGGAACGGCGGGAGCTGACGAGCCAGTCGCCGAGGAGACCGCCCCGACCGCCGACGCCGCGGCTGGGGAAGGGACCGGCAACCATACTGCTGGCCCGGAGGCCGCAGGAGCGCCGGACGCTGCACCGGCCGCCGACCCTTCCGCCCCCGCGGCGGGGGAGGGCGTCTATCAGGAGGCCGCCAACGGGGTTTTCATTCAAGTCCCGTGGGCGTCCTCATCTAGGGCCCCCGCGGAGGGAGAAACCTTTGACGGAGAGGTTCTCGCCTCCGCTGGGCTGAAGGTCGTCGACGTGCCCGGCAGCAGCGACGAGCCCGAGGAGGAGCGACTCCTTCGCCGGCTCCTGGCCCTGTACCAGGCCAGGCAGGCGAAGTTGGAGTCTCGGGAGGCTCTGGCTGCCAAGGCTGGAGCTGACCTGGAGAAGCGCGCCGCGGAGCTCCGTGCTGCCAAACAGGCGGCCCTCCGCAACTTGGCGGAGGAGCGTGAGGAGCTTGCCGGGGCGCAGCAGGCATTCGTCCTCGAGAAGGCTGAGGTCGAGGAGCAGCAGCGATTGGCCGCCGAGGAGCTGTCTCGGCGGGAAGGAGTACTCAACCAGCGGAAGGTCGACCTCGACGCCCACGAGGACGACCTCACCGCCCGAGACCAGGCCATTGGCGATGCTCTGAAGGAGGCGAGGAACGCCGCAGCTGCCGCAGAGACCGCCAAGAAGGAACTAGAGGCCAAGGTGGTGCAGACGGAGCTGTACTTGAAGGCAAGTGAAGAGAGGGTCACCGCGCTCAATGTGGCGCGGGAGAAGGACGCCCACACCAACTCGGAGTTGCAAATCCGCCTCTCCGAGAAGGGTCAGGAGCTCACCAACGCCAAAGACTCCATTGCCGACTTGGAACTGAAAGTCTCCACCCTGACGGACTCGCTCAACGCCGCCCGGGACCGCGAGACGAAGCTGAAGAACGAACTCCGCAAAGAAAGGGCCTTGGTGGAGAGCGCCGCCGTCTCGCAGAACAACTTCAACCGGGCAGTGGAGCAGTGGACTGACGAACTCGTTACTTCCGCCGCCAACATTGACATGGAGTTGATGGCGCTGAGGGCGGAGCACCTCGTGTACTCCCCGGACGA
Source organism: Secale cereale (assembly GCA_902687465.1). NCBI lineage: Eukaryota > Viridiplantae > Streptophyta > Magnoliopsida > Poales > Poaceae > Secale > Secale cereale. The sequence continues at coordinate 772,106,536 of LR738710.1, forward strand.
GAACCTCCCCCACAGCGCCAAACTGAGTCTGTTCTTCAGGGGGGTGGCGCCGGCGCTTGCACGGCTGCGGGAGAAGATCCCCGCGCAGCTGGCCGATGAGGCGCGTCGGCTCTGCATGGGCACCATGGAGCGGGTCTTGTCGAAGATCGTCTACCGCAACCCCGGCATCAACCTTGTCAACGTCCTCCGCACCCTGCCGCCCGAAGCTGACCAGGAGGCGTTGAGGGCGCAAGTTACCCACATCGTAGCCAAGGTGGGCAAGATCCAGAGGCGTGAAGGCGACCGTGCAGATTAGATTCCTTTCTTTCTGCTTCCTTTGCCGCTGCAAAGCATGTTACGGATAAGAATCCGTTAGTATTGCGGCAAGTTATCTTTGTAATATACAATCTTATTTTGAGCAGTCAATGCAGTGTTATCTCCCTGGCTCTAGTCCCTTCACTTTGTATGCATTCCACCCTACGCTTTTAGGGAACTTGTCGGCAAAGGGAAACTTGCCGCGAGCGCTGAGTACTGGACTCTTAGCAGCCTGCCGGCAATGCCCTCGCTGGCAAGAAACCTTGCCGCAGCTAGTCGCAGCACACTTAGGTTGTTGAGCGAACTCGAAAACGAAGCAAGGGCGCGACACTTGTCGCAGCTCACTTAAGCCGTTGAGTGTGTTCGAAACAAAGTAAGGGCGCGGCTAGCCACGGGTAGGTTCCTCCGCGCACAGGTTTTCCATAGAAAGTGTGGTTGTTCAAGGAAGACAACTAAAATTTAAAAATTTGAACTGCTCAAATTCTGGTAACTTAGCTTTCATGGGTTGTTTGCTTCCCAGCAAGGCTTTTCTTCTTTGAACAGCACTTGGTCCCTGCCTCCATCTCCTCCCCCCCGGCAAACTTGTGCGCGAGGAACACTCTTTCTGTTTTTAAGAGAGGAAGGAAAAGAGGAAGAAACACAAGTATTGAGCCTTGCGGCTTGTTCCTGCTTACCGGGATCATGTGCTGCACAAAGTGTCAGATGATACATGCAAGTAAAGGAACTAGTATAAATATGACATAGTAGTGCGAAGCACAAAAGTTTTACTGATGCACGGGGTCTGCGCCCGGCTTTGTACAAAGGTTTACATGCAACAGCGGCAAGACTTGTACAAAAGGTGGTTGCCGAAGCGGATCACGGCAACCGCGCCTTATGGGTGAAACTTGCGAAGATGCTCTATGTTCCAGGAGTTGCTCACCGGTAAGCCTTCTTCGGTCTCAAGGCGGACAGCGCCGGGCCTTGTGACTTGTCTCACCCGATAAGGGCCTTCCCACTTCGGCGTCAACTTGTTGGAATTCTTGGCGGACTGAACACGCCGAAGAACAAGGTCGCCTTCCTCGAGACTCCTGGCATTGACCTTGCGGCTATGATAGCGACGCAAGGCTTGCTGGTATCGAGCAGCTCGTACAGCAGCCTGGAGACGTTCCTCCTCAAGGAGCAATGCATCATCTTGCCGCAGTTGCTCTTGCTCGAGCTCATCGTAAGCGAGCACTCGAGGAGACCCGTATACGAGTTCTGTGGGGAGAACTGCCTCTGCTCCATAGACTAGAGCAAAGGGTGTCTGTCCGGTGGCTCGATTTGGTGTCGTCCTGATTGACCAAAGAGCCGCCGGCAACTCCTCTATCCAGTTTCTTCCACACTTGTGCAGCCTGTCGAAGGTTCTCGTCTTGAGCCCGCGCAGCACTTCAGCATTTGCCCTCTCTGCTTGACCATTGCTCCTCGGGTGAGCAACAGAAGCAAAGCAGACCTTGGCGCCAAGGTCTTGGACGTACTGCATGAAGGTGCGACTTGTGAACTATGTACCGTTGTCGGTGATGATCCTGTTAGGGATTCCGAAACGGCAGACAATTGACCTGAAGAACCTCACTGCTGACTGTGCTGTCACCTTTCTCACTGGTTCCACTTCTGGCCACTTTGTGAACTTGTCGATTGCCACGTACAAGTACTCAAAGCCTCCGACTGCGCGGGGAAAGGGGCCGAGGATATCGAGCCCCCAGACCGAGAAGGGCCAGGACAAAGGGAACGTCTGGAGAGCTTGAGCTGGCTGGTGAATCTGCTTGGCATGGAACTGGCACGCTTCACACTTGGTTACTTGTGCAGTTGCATCTTGGAGGGCTTCTGGCCAAAAGAACCCTTGCTGGAACGCCTTCCCGGCAAGTGCCCTTGCGCCAATGTGGTGGCCACATATGCCTCCGTGTATCTCTACCAACAGCTTCTGTCCATCTTCCTTGGAAATGCACTTCAACCTGACACCATTGAGTCTTTTCCTGTACAGTTCGTTGTCAACGAACTGGTACATACTTGACTGCCTGGTAATCTTCTCTATCTCTTCTGGTTCATCGGGAAGTTCTCCGGTTTGAAGAAAACGGACGATCTGCTGTGCCCATGCTGGAGCTTGAGGCTCAGCAGCAAGGACTAAAGGCGTTAGTGCTGCTGCAGGAACCTCAGCTTCCACGGCAAGAACCTGCGGCTCTGCCGGAGCTGAAGGTCCCCCGACAAGCCTGCCGGGGCAAGGCTTGTCGGGAACGCCTGCTTCAACTGTACAGACCCTTGGGTCCGCAGGAGCAGGCTGTTCCTCAGCATTTTGGTTGGTGATCTTGGGGACTTTGGCGGCGGCTTCAGAAAGGTCCCCCGGCAAGTAGTCGCCGGAGATCAACTTCCTCTTCTTGTTCTGTCCAACTGACGGTGTAACGGATGGCTGAGTTAGCTTGAGCACGAAGGTCCCTGGTTCCACAGGTAACTTTATTGCAGCGCACTTTGAAAGGCCGTCTGCGATATCATTCTGAGCTCTTGGAACGTGTTCCATTTGCAAGCCTTCAAAGTGTTCTTCAAGCTTCCTCACTTCATCAACATAAGCTTCCATCAAAGGACTCTGATAACTCTTGTTCACCTGTCGGACCACCAACTGTGAATCTCCCCGCACAATCAACTTCTTGATCCCAAGTTCGGCCGCAATTCTGAGGCCGGCAAGCAAACCTTCATACTCAGCAGTATTGTTTGTCGCTTGCTCCTTGGGAAAGTGCATCTGAACAACGTACTTGAGGTGCTCTCCGGTGGGCGCTATGAGTACTACGCCAGCACCGGCGCCTTGCAGCGAGAAAGCACCGTCAAAGTACATTATCCACTCTTGGCTTGTTTCTTGGGTGGGGACGCTTGTTTCTGGAACTTCTTCATCTGGAGTTGGTGTCCACTCTACTATGAATTCTGCCAAAGCTCTGCTCTGTATAGTTGAAGTACTTTCAAACTTGAGACCAAAGCTTGACAATTCCAATGCCCACTCGACGATCCTGCCTGTTGCTTCTGGATTTTGCAATATCCTTTTCAACGGAAAGCGAGTGACTACTGTTATCTCATGTGCTTGGAAGTAATGGCGCAGCTTCCTTGAGGCCACGAGGAGGCCGAAAAGTAGCTTCTGCACCCCAGAGTATCTTGATCTGGCCCCCTGTAAGAGGGAACTCACGAAATACACTGGGCGCTGCACCATCTTCTTTCACACTTCTCTTTGTTCCTGCGCGGACTTCTCCTTGTTGGGGCCAGAGCTTGTCGGGGAAGCCCCCTGCTTGTCGCCGGAAGTACTTGCCGGAGCTGTGGGCTCTTCCTCTGCCTCCCTTTCCGCTACCAACGTAGCACTAACCACTTGATTGGTTGCCGCTAAGTACAGCAGCAACTTCTCTTGTGGTTTAGGTGCGACAAGTATTGGAGTGGAGGACATGTATCCTTTCAAGTCTTGCAGTGCTGCCTCCGCTTCCGGAGTCCACTTCATAGGACCTGCCTTTTTCAAGATCTTGAAGAAAGGCAGGGCGCGTTCTGCAGACTTTGAAATGAACCTGCTGAGGGCAGCCACACAACCAGCAAGTCTCCTTACGTCCTTGACGCGCTTCGGGGCTTCAATCTGCTCGATGGCTTTTATCTTGTCGGGATTGGCTTCAATCCCCCTTTGGGATACGAAGAACCCGAGGAGCTTGCCGGAGGGAACTCCGAAGACGCACTTCTCGGGGTTCAACTTGAGCTGTATCTTGCGCAGATTCTCAAAGGTTTCTTCCAAATCTTGAATCAGGGTATCCTTGCTCTTGCTCTTGACCACTATATCATCCATGTAAGCTTCTACATTTCTGTGTATCTGTGGCTCAAAAGCAGTGTGCACCACCCTTGCAAATGTTGAGCCTGCATTCTTCAATCCAAAGGGCATGCGTATGAAGTAGTATGTGCCGCATGGAGTAATGAATGCAGTCTTCTCTTCATCTTCCTTGGCCATGAATATCTAGTGGTAACCTGAGTATGCATCGAGGAATGAAAGCAACTCACATCCAGCCGTGGAGTCCACAATTTGGTCGATACGCGGCAAGGGAAATGGATCCTTGGGACATGCTTTATTCACATCAGTGAAGTCTATACAAAGTCTCCACTTCCCATTGGCCTTGCGCACAACAACTGGATTGGCTAACCACGTAGGATGGATCACGCCTCTAACTAGGCCTGCTGCTTCCAACTTCTTTATCTCCTCGGCAATGAACTCTTGGCGCTCCACTGCTTGCTTCCTGACCTTCTGCTTGACGGGCCGCGCGTGAGGACAAACAGCAAGCTTGTGCTCAATTACCTTCCTGGGAACACCAGGGATGTCAGACGGTTGCCATGCAAACACGTCGACATTCGCCCGCAGGAAGGGAACGAGTGCGCTTTCTTATTTGGGGTCGAGTGTAGCACTGATGGTAAAGGTACCACCAGTGCCGTCCTCCTTGGCGGACACCTTCTTGGTTGCCGGTGGAGCTGCCATTCCTTTCTTGCACTTGCCGGTGGAGCTCGATGGAGCGTCCTCGACGGCAGCGCAGCACTCCGAAGAGGTGCGTTTGCCGGAGTGGGCCCCAGGGCTCTTGCCGGACTTGGTCTTGGTCTCCCCCCCGGGAGCTTCAGCGGCAAGTGTGTCGCTGTCTGCTGCGGCTGCTGCATCCCGGTAAATCTTGTCGGCGCAGATAAGCGCGTCCTTCTTGTCGCCGGGGACAGAGATGACGCTTATCGGCCCCGACATCTTGAGTACGTTGTATGCGTAGTGGGAAGCTGCCATGAACTTGGCGAGGGCAGGACGGCCAAGTATCGCATTATATGGTAATGGGATATTGGCGACGTCGAACGTGATCCTCTCCGTCCTGAAGTTGAGCTCCCCTCCAAAGGTCACTGGCAGCGTGATCTTCCCCTTCGGCTTGCTCCTTCCCGGGTTGATCCCTTGGAATGTCCCGGTTTCCCCGAGCTCGCTGTCAGGGATCTGTAGTTTCTTGATCACAGCAGCGGAGATCAAGTTGAGGCCGGCCCCGCCTTCAACCAACATCTTGGTGACCTTGAGGTTGCGGATGGTTGGTGAAACCAACATCGGCAAGCACCCGACCGCTGTTGTGCGGTCAGGGTGATCCTCAAGGTCAAAGATGATGGGCGTGCCAGACCATTTCAGCAGCCTGCGCGACTCGACGGGTGGCTCAGCTGCATTCACTTCCCGCACCCATTGTTTGAGTTGGCGGTGGGAAGTGTGCAGAGAGGCACCTCCGTCGATGCAAAGAACCTCTGTGGCCTTCTGTAACTCCTGCTCGCTGGTATCTCCTTCATCCATGTCCTCATCGTCATCTTCGTCCTCATCCTTGTCGCGGCCCCGGGGAGGTCTGTCACCTTGCCGCTGCTTGGCCTTGCCGCGGCGTCCTCCCCGGCCATTGAACGGCCGCTTCTTGCTGGGCTCTCCCCCACCTCCTTGGGCCTTCTCCTTGTCGCGACGCTCGTATTCAGCCTTCTGCTGCTCTACGAGGTACTCTACCCTTTTGCAGTTCTGGAGGTCATGGCCCTTGGTGCGGTGGATCTTGCAGTACTGCTTGTCGGAGACGTCCTGCTTGTCGGCTGCCGCTACAGGGGCAGGCTCCTTGCTGGAGCCGCCAGCCTGTGTCTTCTTGGCGGGAGCCTCCTTGCCGGACTGCTCGACAACCAATACCTCCTTGTTCTTCTTCTTCCTGTTGTTCCGCCGCCGGCCTTTCTTTGCCGGGGCGGCATCCTCGCTGTCGCTTCCTCCTGCGCCGGTATCCTCTCCGGGGAGCCTCCTCCCCTCTTCAGCACGTGCACATTTGGCAGCCAGAGCGTAAAGCTCGCTGACGTCCCTGATCTTGGTCATGGTCATCTCCTCCCTCACCCGACGGTTACACACGTTCTGGTGGAACGCGCTGATAACCGCGGCAGGGTGGACATCGGGAATGTTGTGTTGCACGCGGCTGAACCTTTGGATGTATTTGCGCAGGGACTCTCCCTCCTTCTAGGCGAGGATATGGAGATCGCTCTCCTGGCCGTGGGGTTTGTGGCCGCCCGTGAAGGCGCCAACAAACTGGTGGCACAAATCCGCCCATGAAGAGATGGAGTTCTCCGGCAAGTGCATAAGCCAAGACCTGACGTTTGGCTTAAGCACGAGCGGGAAGTAGTTGGCTAGGATCTTCTCGTCGCGTCCCCCGGCAGCCTACACCGCAATGGTGTAGATGCTGAGGAACTCCGAGGGTGCGTCTTGCCGTCGTACTTCTCGGGTACGTCGGGCTTGAAGTTCTTTATGCTGGGCCACTGGACTTGCCGCAGCTCTCGGGTGAACGCAGGGCAACCTACCGCGTACGGCAAGTCGCCTGGTTCACCGGGCGCGTGCATGTCAACAGCGGTCCCAGCGCAGTGATCAGACTGTCGCCTGGCTTCTCTTCGACGCTCGATACGGGTTCGAGCGTCCTCTTGCCGCCTGTCGTCGAGGACCTGGCGCTGGTCACGACGAGCCCGCGGATCCGACGACGCCGTGGAGTCGTCGTCGACGTTGATCCGGCGGGGTGGCGATTTCTGCTTCCGCGGCGGGGAGTGTACGGTAGTTGCACCCCCGGCGGTCTTGTCTCCGTCGGCCTTCGCTTGGTCGACTTGCCGCGGCCGTGATGTTGCCGGCTGCTGCGGCGTGTCGTTGTTGGTGAAGGCGATGAGGCTCTGGATCGTCGCCCTCCAGTCTTCGGCCTTGTCTGCTGCTGGAGGGAAGTCGAGGAGCAGCTGAGCCCTGGCCAGGGCTTCTGCTGGAGAGGAGGGAAACGGTGGCGAACGGTGCGAGGAGCGAGACACGCTCGGACTTCTAACAGCGTTAGAAGGAGCATGTTCTTGCCCCAGCGACCGCGCCTTGCTCGTGCCAGCACGCTGGCCTTGGGCATCCCGCGACCCGCCGGTTTGTCCTCGTCCCAGCAAGCGTATGGCACCTCCTGTACCACGGCGCTGCTGGTCTGGCACCTCCTGAGAGGGACGTGGTGCGTGCATGGACACCGAGGCCTTGGAGTTCGCCCGGTCGTCCGTCTTGTCCTTGGACTTGGTGGCGCCGTGAGTTTCCTCGCCGGCGACCACCCTTCCGCCGGCGTCTCCCCCACCAACCGTGGGTTCAGGTGGCGGTGGGATCGACGCAGACGGGCCTCTGACCTCCGAAGCCTTCTTCTTCGGAGGCATGTTGTCGCAGTTAACGAAGTTGATGAAGGTGGAGAGGTTGCTGAAGACTGCGCCCGCGTGAGCGCCGGATCAGGTTCGCACAACCTCGACGCCCCCCTACCTGGCGCGCCAAAGATGTCGGGGGAAACTGTCCTCCCACGAGCACCTATGGGACCGGATCCCCTTCTACGTTGCGGTAAGGGAGCGGAGGGAGCACGGAGAGCAGATCGAGGAGCACACGCGGGCAGTTTACCCAGGTTCGGGCCGCGCGGACGCGTAAAACCCTACTCATGCTTTGGTTGTATTAAGTTCTTGGGCTCGGGAGCTCGAAGATCTACAGTACCAGCTACACCGAGCGAGAGGGCTAGCGAGTTTCTGGGATCGAACCCCCTCTACGTTGTGCATGGGCCTCCTTTTATAGCTCAAAGGGGTCACCGACAGGTGTCAACGTTAGAGGAGGGTAAAAACGTAAAACTGGTGGTAGTTGTAACAGTGCATGAACAGTGCGTGAACAGTGGTCTTCACCTAACCTTGACGGTGGGGGACAAGGTCATTGAATGCCCGTCGCCGTCGACCCCAAAAGCGTCTGTCCATGCGTCTCCGTTCGCCACGGCGGTAGCCTCGTCACCGCGGCTCGCCAGCGTGTCCCTCAGGCTGCACAGCTATCTGCCACGTGCCCCCAGAAGGGCCCCAGGGCGCCGCGTGGCCGAATGAGCTGGAGCGCAGGCACACAGCACAGGCTTCCCCCGGCAAGCACCTTGCCGGGGTTGCTATCTTGCCGGGCCCGGGAGCTTGCCGCTCACCGGGCCTCGTCGGGACGCTCAATGCGCCACGATGTATCTTCCGAATTGTTATTCTTTGGCCATCCTGGCAGGTTCCTCCTGCCAGGGTCTTGTGCTGAAAAGGTGTCTTTAAGCCTGGCGCGGCCTTCCCGGCAAGCTCCTCTTGCCGGGGTCTTGTCTCTTAACTTGGATACTTTGTTCTTGAATGGCTTCATAAGGACCAGAGCGGGCTTTGGCAAGCGCGTGGTAAGCCCTGCCGCGGGAAGCTGCTACTGCCCGTGCATAAGTTGGGGTACTAAGGTACCTCCACCTTAGTACACCGACACTTGCCAAGACCCAGTACCTTAGAAGATGAAGCATCACTCCATTCGACATTGGTGGGCATAGATGAACCTTTGTGCACGTCCACCACCAAGTCTTTGCTTCCGGTCATATGATTTGTGGCTCCACTATCAAACAGCCATGACCCCCCACCGGAATCAAACTCCTACAAGAAATCAATGCTTGGTTTTAGGTACCCATTTTGTAATGGGTCCTTTGATGTTAGCAACAAGGGTCTTAGGAACCCAAATAGACCATTCAATGTACTCATAAGAAGAACCAACAAATTTAGCATAAACATGTCCATCACTAGCACGACATAACACATAAGACGGGTTAAAGTCACCGGCTTTGTTGGAAGGAGTGACAATGCCCTTCTTGACTCCACCACCCTTAACATTGTACTTCTTCTCCTTATGAGTACCCTATCTCTCCTTCACAAAGGTTTTCTTGAGAGGAAGAGATTGCTTAGTCTTGTCATTCTTCTTCTTCTTGGGCTTGGGTGCAAACCCAATCCCCTCCTTGGCAACAACTTCCTTTTGATTTCTCAAAAGGTCGTTGAGGTTCTTTTCACCTTGTATGCAAGACACAACGCCTTTCTCAAGTTGCTTCTTCAACTTGGCATTCTCCTCCACAAGATGCACATGCTCACAACAAGGGTTAGTAGCATTTGCATTATCAATTAAGACCATATGAGGAAAAGTGGCTTTCTCCTTGGTTAGCGATACTTGGAGTTGATCATGAGACCTCTTGAGGCTAGCATGAACACTCTTCAAGACTTTGTGGGCCTTGTAAAGTGTATCAAACTCCTCCTTGAGTCTAGCATGGTCAACCCCAAGTTTGACCTTCTCGGAATTGAGCACAAGAGAAACAAAAAGGGCATGATTGAGATCTTTCTTTAATTTAGCATGATCATCGTTGTATGACTCCTCAAGAGCCAAACAATGACCACGTTCTTCCTCAAGAGCATTAGAGAGATCCGATATCTCATCGGCATAGTCACGACTATGTCCTTCCATCTTAGAGATGGTCTCTTCGTGAGCCTCGATCATGTCATTGGATTCACCAAGTTGTTCCAAGAGAGCAACGAAGTGCTTCTTGTAGTTACCTTTAAGTTTACCCATAAAACACTCAAATTCATTTCCCTCCTCCGCCCCCTTACTTTCATCAATGCAATCCGTCAATGAAGGATTGGTAGTGATGGTAGATTTGATGTTGGGGGTACCTTGTTGGTGGCTTTAGCCATGAGGCACTTGGCGGTGATGTTCTCATTGGGTGAATCGAAGAGGGATGAACGTGGAGTTGTTGCAATGGCAACGGTGGCCATGGTAACCATCTTGTCATCTTCATCATCATCATCATCATCCTCATCATACTCTTCTTGGGCCACCAATCCTTTGGGAGGAGTCTTCTTGGTGAAGTTGTTCTTGCTGGGGAAAGTTTTGCCTTGTCTTTTCGGATAAGCTTGCCTCCATTGTCTTCCCTTTTTCTCATATGGGCAATCCACAACAAAATGACTCACATTGCCACAATTGTAGCATGTCCTCACTCGTTGATTGCCCTTGAAACCACTGTTCAAGATATCTTTCGATATACCGATAAATCGGCCGATTTATCGCTTACCGCTGCCTGGACGATAAGATAAATCGGACGATAAATGAGCCGATATGGCGATAAATTGGCCGATATGCCGATAAACTGGCCGATTTACCCCTTATCATGGGTCGACCGATAAGTTTCCGATAAGCGATATCCTCATCATTGCTTGAAACCAGTTGAATTGTTCTTGTTGAAGTTGGGTCTTGAGTTCTTCTTGTTGCCCCAAAATTGCCGTGAAGCAAGAGCCATGTGCTCATGATCTGCATATTTGGTGTCTTCGGGGCAACACTCCTCTTCATCCTCTTCTTCTACACAAGCCTTGGCCTTTAAAGCAAGGTTGGGTTTCTTTGATCGTTGAGACCGCAACACCGCATTGTCGACGGTCTTCTCCAAGATCCTCATAGCAACAAACTCGTCCAACACTTCACTTGAGGACAAGGTGTGGAAGTCCAGCCTTTGACAGATGATGGAGGACATGGCCTTGTGATAGGGCATCATGGCCTTGAGAAACTTGCGCTCGATCCAATTGTCATCCATATCCTTGCTCCCATGATCTCGGAGTGAGACCACGAGAGTGGTTAATCTTCGATAAAGCTCACGAGGTTCTTCATCTTCGATCATGGCAAACTCATCGGCCTCATCTTGCACCACTTCATAGTTTGAGCGTTGAATGCTTGGACCCTTGTACAAGGAGACCACATGTTCCCATGGTTCCTTGGCCAGAGAGAAGGGTCGGAGATGAGCAATATCTTCGAGAGGGATAGCATCTTGGAAAATGCAGAGAATGGACTCGTTAAATTGATGATCCACGACTTCTCTAGGAGTGAAGTTGTATGGATTGTGTGGATAGAAACCTTGCTCAATAATTCTCCAAAGATTCGTAGAACAATGATTTAAATGACGTTTAAAGCGAAAATCCCAAGTAGCGAAATCTGCATTTTTTACATACTTCGGGGGAGGACCAACATGATTTAGATGCGTGGAGGGAATGGGTCCTCCATAGGTAATGGGAGGTTCAACATGAGCAAAGAGCCACTCCCTCTTTTAGGCAAATGAGCTTGGTCACTACTAGCTTCCCCCTTATCGGGCAGAGAATCTGTCACCTTGTTAGTGGGACTAGCCACTTCGAATGGTGCGGTGGATAATTTAAGCCCGTCAAGAAATTCTTTGAATATGCCTTTGACCTCGATCGTCATATAGGTTTTCAATGTGTCCAAAGCCGCATTGAACTCCTCACAAGAGACCGAGGATCCCCCATCGGCCGTAAACAAAGACGGGTTCCCACCGGAGTGCTCCTCCATCTCAACTACGGTGTCACCCATACTCTTTGGATAGTAAAGTCCTTAATAAAGAGACGAGGCTCTGATACCAATTGAAAGGATCGATATGGTTGACTAGAGGGGGGGGGTGAATAGGCAACTAAGAATTTTTAGCTTTTCTTCACCAAATTAAACTTAGCAACAAAATAGGCTATCTAGATGTGCAACTAAGTGAGCAACCTATATGATGCAACAATAACAAGCACACAAGCAAGCAAGGATCTAACACAGTAAAGCTTGCACAAGTAAAGGTAAGAGCTAACCAAGAGTGGAACCGATGGAGACGAGGATGTGTTACCGAAGTTCCTTCCCTTTGAGGAGAACTATGTCTCTGTTGGAGCGGTGTGGAGGCACAATGCTCCCCAAGAAGCCACTAGGGCCACCGTATTCTCCTCACGCCCTCACACAATGTGAGATGTCGTGATTCCACTATTGGTGCCCTTGAAGGCAGTAACCGAACCTTTACAAACAAGGTTGGGGCAATCTCCAGAACTTAATTGGAGGCTCCCAACGAAACCATGAAGCTTCACCATAATGGAATATGGCTTCGAGGTGACCTCCACCGTCTAGGATGCTCAAACACCCAAGAGTAACACGATCCGCAAGGGATTAGTGGGGGAAATCAAATTTCTCTTGGTGGAAGTGTAGATTTGGGCCTTCTCAACCAATCCCTAGAAAATCAACAAGTTTGATTGTCTAGGGAGAGAGATCGGGCGAAAATGAGCTTTTGGAGTAACAATGGAACTTGGGGGGAAAGAGGTGGGTCTTCTTGGAGAAGAAGACCTCCTTATATAGTGGGGAGGCAAAGTGCACCATTACCCACACAATAGCCCGCACAGAGCGGTACTACCGCTGGGTGGGGCGGTAATACCGCTGGTAGTAGCGGTACTACCGCGACCCCCAGCGGTACTACCATGCAGTACAAAAACTGGGGCAACAGAGGAAGAGAGGGGAGGCGGAGCGGTACTAGCCGCGGTAGTGGTAGCGGTACTACCGCTGCTACTACCGCAATATCATACACAATTAATTATCCCTCGAGTCGAGGCAGTAGCCGCGCCCGACCGGGGCGGTACTACTGCTTATGCCTTCAAGCGGTACTACCGCTGTGAACAGCGGTACTGCCGCTTGGTGGCCATAAGCGGTACTACTGCTCCGGCGGCGGTACTACCGCCACCACCAAACAACCACCACTACGGAAGAGACGGAAAGCTCCACAGTGAGGAAAGGAACTGGGGTGCCAAAAAGAAGTGTACGTGTTGATTCCACCATAGCCTTTCCAAAGCGGACCCCCTATTGATAGTACAGTGTCTCCTACGACTCAAGTCCACCAAAACCAAAAACGAAGGAGATGACACATCTTCACTTAATACTCCAAGGGAGAGGAACTGTCTCGTGCCAAAGGACGAGTCTCTGAAATACTTAGCACACATGATTAGTCCGCAAAATCATTGTCATAAATCACCAAAACGGCTTAGGGAGGAACATGCCCTTACAACCGAGTATCTAACTGACTGAATGCATTCCATGATGCAGTTCCCACGCTGCCGAAAAGCTCCATTTGAGTAGGGCCTTCTCCACAAAATCCCAATCCACTCGATCGTATGCCTTCGATAGGTCTAGTTTGTAAACACAATAAGATTGTGCTTGGTTCACTGGTTGGATGTGATGTATACACTCAAAGGCAATAATGGTGTTATCTGTGATCAACCACCCAGGGATGAAGGCGCTTTGAATCTCTGATATGAGCTCCGTTAGCAAAGGACGGAGTCTGTTAACCATACACTTTGACATCACCTTGTAAATTACATTACAGAGACTAATTGTTCTAAATCCTTCGGATATGTAGGATTAGGAACTTTGGGAATAAGAAAAGTTCTCGTATCATTTATGCCCTCTGGCATATGTCCAGTTGCAAAAAATTCCAAAACAGCCATTGTTACCTCTTCTTTCAAAACCTGCCAATTGCATTGGTGTGGCGACCCGACCTCAAATGATCTAGCCTCTATGTATCTGTGTCATCCCTGGATCAGTATGCTGGCATACACAGTACATCAACGTATATATCAAAGCGCAATCACATGCATGAATAACGTAAAACTGATATATACCTCATATATCTCAGCAGAAATAGTCAAACGGGTGTGGAGTCCCATCAGCGCCAACGAAAAGTTGAGGGTAGACAGTAACATGTATCGTAGCTCTTACTCGTCGAAGCGATATCTACAACATAAGACGTTGCAGCCGTGTAGGTCAAAACATTGAATGTACCGACAAGATCACCAATAAGAAAAACATATGATAGACTATTATATATGCATTATGGCTTTGGGGCTCTGTGTCTAAGTTTTGTTTGCATAAAAGCTGGTTTTATTTTCCCTGCACCAAAGAAATAACACGAGTCTTTAGTACAGAGTTTTCTACCATGACATGGTTACGCCAACCAATGTCTCACGGCCCAAAAAGCTTATAAGTTGCACACAATTAATTATCAGTCCAATGTTGAGAGTTCCGAGATAGATCCAGGTCCAGAGGCTCAAATTGTTCGTAACCGGGGACACGACTAATTGATTAGATTTTAATTCTGCAGAGTGTTGTGCACTTTACCCACAAGATTCGATCCCTCTTTTTACAATCTCACACTTCAGGGTGTTTGAGAACAAGACGATCGAAACATGGTCTTCCGAAGAGTTCCTCTGACGACTATCCAATGCTCATCCAATACTATTGTAGTTCTACATCTGCTAGCATCGTCCTAGCCAGAGTCACAACTAAGTTCAACCAAGCCAGAGCCCATAATGACTTGCGGTTGCACATGTAAGCTTCTAGGCATGAAGTATTCTTCTGTCTCTTTGAGTCTTGGTGGAACTTTCCTCATGAGTACTGGCCTAGATCCTTGCTTGTGAGTACTTTGGATGAGTACGCATGGTTTCTTTGCTCCCCCTTTTCCCCCTGTTTCCTTTATTCTTGGTTGATGGAACTAGATGGTGGAGTCCAGGAGCCAGACGTCACCGACGACGACTCCTACTACACCGGAGGTACTTACTACTATGTGCAGTCTGCCGACGACGATCAGGAGTAGTTTAGGAGGATCCCAGGTAGGAGGCCTTGCCTTTTCGGTCGTTGCTACTTTCATGCTAGCCATCTTATGGCACCTTGTTTAACTTATGTCTGTACTCTGATATTTTTTGCTTCTGCTAACTCTTGTGTTTTCGAGCTTATGTATTCGAGCCCTCGAGGCCCCTAGCTTGTAATATAAAGCTTGTATTATTTTATTTGTGTCTATAGTTGTCTTGTGATATCTTCCCTTGAGTTCCTGATCTTGGTCGTATACATTTGTGTGCATGATTAGTGTACGGTCAAATCGGGGGCGTCACAAGTTGGTATCAGAGCCGACTGCCTGTAGGAATCCCCCTTTCCAACTCCTTTGTCAAAGTCGAGTCTAGTCATTGAAAAACTTTTACTAACTTGGCTGTGTGGCTCACGGGCCCACGTCGCCATTGGGTGGTATTAGGATCCTTTATTTCTCGTCTATGCTCTGGGACTCTGATCTCTCTTTTACTCAGGTTAAATGATTTTTCTAAAATCTAACTTTAGGTTCTCGAAAATACTTTCGCCTGGAGAGCCCCTCACTCCAGATGATCGCTTGCTACACCAGAAGATTCCGAAGATAATCTCCGAAGTTCTCTCGAAACTCTGTTGTAAGGACATTTCCCTACTTTGTGTTTTGGATGATGATGACAACCCTTTGTTGGTCTAATCTTGTGCTAAGTGCTTCAGGTTCTCAGTGATTAGGCTTACATCGGTTAGCTATTCTCTCTGGAAGGAAACGATCGAAGAAAGTGTTTGTCTACGTGTTTATCTCTTTGATCGTAGGGAACCCGCACTATTAAGACGGAATCCATTGGAAGGAGTTGGGGAAATCATTGCACGTACATTTCTGCCTCACCCTCCTTTTCCTTCCATGTTGTGTGAGAGATAGCTCCCTTTCATCTTCAACTGTTTGCTGTGTACTCCCAACGGTTATACCGCTCGGTCGAGCAGTTGTACCGCTGGCCCTTGGCACTAACCCAACCACCACCCTGATACGTCTCCAACGTATCTATAATTTTTGATTGTTCCATGCTATTATATATTCTATTTTGGATGTTTAATGGGCTTTATTATACACTTTTATATTATTTTTTGGACTAACATACTAACCCAAGGCCCAGTGCATATTGCTGTTTTTTTTGCCTACTTCAGGGTTTCGCAGAAAAGGAATATCATACGGAGTCCAAATGGAATGAAACCTTCAGGAGAGTGATTTTTGGAACCGGGTCTACCCAGAAGACTTGGAGTACATGCGAGGGAACAAAGGAGACAACCACGAGGGTCCAGGGCGCGCCCCCTCCCCCTGGGCACGCCCCCCACCCTCATGGGCACCCTCTGGCTCCCCCGATGCCCTCCTTCCTCCTATATATATATATCCATGTACCCTGAAAACATTGAGGCAACATAGAAAACCCTAATTCCACCGCCGCAACCTTCTGTCCCATGAGATCCCATCTTGGGGCCTGTTCCGGAGCTCCGTCGGAGGGGGGACCTACCATGGAGTGCTTCTACATCAACACCATAGCCTCACCAATGAGCTGTGAGTAGTTTACCACAGACCTTCGGGTCCATAGTTATTAGCTAGATGGCTTCTTCTCTCTTTTTGGATCTCAATACAAAGTTCTCCTCGGTCTTCGAGGGGATCTATTCGATATAATCTTTTTGCGGTGTGTTTGTCGAGATCCGATGAATTGTGGGTTTATGGTAAAGATTATCTATGAGAAATATTTGATTATTTTCTGAAATCTTTTATGTATGATTATAATATTCTTGCAAGTATCTTCGAATTATTGGTTTGGTTTGGCCTACTAGATGTATAGTTCTTGCAATGGGAGAAGTGCTTGGCTTTGGGTTCAATCTTACGGTGTCCTTTCCCAGTGACAGCAGGGGCAGCAAGGCACGTATTGTATTGTTGCCATCGAGGATAAAAAGATGGAGTTTATATCATATTGCTTCAGTTTATCCCTCTACATCATGTCATCTTGCTTAAAGCATTACTTTGTTCTTATGAACTTGATACTCTAGATGCATGCTGGATAGCGGTCGATGTGTGGAGTAATAGTAGTAGATGCAGAATTGTTTCGGTCTACTTGGAACGGACGTGATGCCTATATATAATGATCATGCCTAGATATTCTCATAACTATGCGATTTTCTATCAATTGCTCGACAGTAATTAGTTCACCCACCATAGAATTCTGCTATCATGAGAGAAGCCACTAGTGAAACCTATGCCCCCTCGGGTCTATTCTCAACATATTAATCTTTCATCTACTTTACTTTTCTTTATTTACTTTCTGCTCTTATACCAAAAAATACCAAAAATATTATACTATCCTATCTATGAGATCTCACTTTCATAAGTGACCGTAAAGGGATTGACAACCCCTTATCGCGTTGGCTGCGAAGTTCTTATTTGTTTGTGCAGGTGTGAGGGACTCGCGTGTGGTCTCCTACTGGATTGATACCTTGGTTGTCAAAAACTGAGGGAAATACTTACGCTACTGTGCTGCATCACCCTTTCCTCTTCGAGGGAATACAACGCAAGCTCGAGAATTAGCAAGAAGAATTCTGGCGCAGTTGCCGGGGAGGCTTACACAAAAGTCATATACCAAGTACCTATCACAAACCCTTATCCTTCGCATTACATTTATTTGCCTCTCGTTTTCCTCTCCCCCACTTCACCCTTGCCATTTTATTCGCCCTTTTTTTGCCTTGTGTTTATCGTTCGCTTGCTTCTTGTTTGCTTGTGTGTTGGATTGCTTGCTTGTCACTATGGCTAAAAACAATACCAAATTGTGTGACTTTTCCAATACCAACAAAAATGATTTTATTAGCACTCCGATTGCTCCTATTACCAATGATGAATCTTGTGAGATCAATGCTGCTCTGTTGAATCTTGTCATGAAAGATCAATTTTCCGGCCTTCCTAGGGAAGATGCCGCTACCCATTAAACAACTTTGTTGATTTGTGTGATATGCAAAAGAAGAGGGATACGGATAATGATATTGTTAAACTGAAGCTATTTCCGTTTTCACTTAGAGATCGTCCTAAAACTTGGTTTTCCTCTTTGCCTAGAAATAGTATTGATTCATGGAATAAGTGCAAAGATACCTTTATCTCTAAGTATTTTCCTCCTGCTAAGATTATCTCTCTTAGAAATGATATTATGAATTTTAAGCAACTAGATCATGAGCATGTTGCACAAGCTTGGGAGAGAATGAAATTAATGATACGTAATTGCCCTGCACATGGTTTGAACTTATGGATGATTATACTAATTTTTTATGCTGGCTTGAATTTTGCTTCTAGAAATCTTAGGAGAAGCTACCAAACTCCTAGATAATATTATGGTTAACTACTCTCAATGGCTCACCGAAAGATCTACTAGTAAAAAAGTGCATGCTATTGAAGAGATTAGTGTTTTGAGTGGAAAGATGGATGAACTTATGAAATTATTTTCTGCTAAGAGTGCTTCTTCTGATCCTAATGATATGCCTTTATCCACGTTGATTGAAAATAATAATGAATCTTTGGATGTGAATTTTGTTGGTAGGAATAATTTTGGTAACAATGCTTATAGAGGAAACTTTAATCCTAGGCCTTTTCCTAGTAATTCCTCTAATAATTATGGTAATTCATACAATAACTCCTATGGAAATTTTGGTAAGATGCCCTCTGAATTTGAAACTAGTGTTAAGGATTTTATGATTTCGCAAAAGAATTTCAATGCTTTGCTTGAAGAAAAATTGCTTAAGATTGATGAGTTGGCTAGGAACGTGGATAGAATTACTCTTGATGTTGACTTTCTAAAATTTAGATCTATTCCACCCAAGCATGATATCAATGAGTCTCACAAATCCATGAGAATTTCCATTGATGAATGCAAAGAAAGAACCGCTAGGATGCGTGCTAAAAAAGAGTGCTTTATGAAAGCGTGATCTTCTAGTTGTCATGAAAATAAAGATGAAGTGAAAGTTATTGATGTGTCTCCTATTAGATCCTTGTTTTCTAGTATGAATCTTGATAAAGATGGGACTGTAGATGAGTCCACTTTAGTTAAAAGGCGTCCCAACGATTTAGAGTTTTTAGATCTTGATGCTAAAATTGTTAAAAGGGGGATCGAAGAGAGTAAAACTTTGCGTAGTGATGAACCCACTATTTTGATTTCAAGGGATTCAATTATGATAATTTCTCTTTGATAGATTGTATTTCCTTGTTGCAATCTTTACTAAATTCTCCGGATGCTTATAGTCAAAATAAGGCTTTTACCAAACACATAGTGATGCTTTAATGCGGTCTTATGAGGAAAAACTTGAATTAGAAGTTTCTATCCCTAGAAAGCTTTATGATGAGTGGGAACCTACTATTAAAATTAAAATTAAAGATCATGAATGCTTTGGCTTGTGTGATTTGGGTGCAAGTATTTCTACTATCCCAAAAACTTTGTGTGATTTGTTAGGTTTCCATGAGCTTGATGATTGTTCTTTAAAATTGCATCTTGCGAATTCTACCATTAAGAAACCTAAGGGAAGGATTAATGATGTTATTATTGTTGCCAATATGAATTATGTGTCCGTAGATTCCATTGTTCTTGATATAGATTGCAATCCTTCATGCCCTATTATTCTTGGTAGACCTTTCCTTAGAACGATTGGTGCAATTATTGATATGAAGGAAGGAACTATTAGAGTCCAATTTCTGTTAAGGAAAGGGATGGAACACTTTCCTATAAATAAAATCAAATTACCATATGAATTTATTATGAGAGCCACTTATGGATTGCCTACCAAAGATGGCAATACCTAGATCTATTCTTGTATCGTGCCTAGCTAGGGGCGTTAAACGATAGCGCTTGTTGGGAGGCAACCCAATTTTATTTTCTTTGTTTTTTCTTCCGTTTAGGAATAAATATTGAATCTAGCTTTTGTTTAGATGTGGTTTTGTGTTTTAATTAGTGTTTGTGCCAAGTAGAACCTTTGGTAAGACTTATGTGAAGTTTATATGATCATGCTGTAAAAAATAGAAACTTTAGCGCTCACGTGATTAGCCACCAGATTTTATAGGAGAGTGATATTTAATCGATTCTTTTTTAAGATGATTAGTAGAAAAAATCCTCACATTTACCAATTTATTTAATTTTTTTGGAGTTACAGAAGTATTCGAAAGTTACAGATTACTACAAACTGTTCTGTTTTTGACAGATTCTGTTTTTCGTGTGTTGTTTGCTTATTTTGATGCATCTATGAGTAGTATTGGGGAATATGAAGCATAGAGAAGTTGGAATATATTAGGTTTAACACCAATATAAACAAATAATGAGTTCATTACAGTACCTTTGAGTGGTGGTTTTCTTTCTTATACTAACGGAGCTCACGAGATTTTTGGCTAAGTTTTGTGTTGTGAAGTTTTGAGTATGGCTTTGATGGACTATGGAACCAAGAGTGGCAAGAGCCTAAGCTTGGGGATGCCGAAGGCACCCCAGGGTAAAATTCAAGGACAACCAAAAGCCTAAGCTTGGGGATGCCCCGGGAAGGCATCCCCTCTTTCGTCTTCATCTATCGGTAACTATACTCGGGACTATATTTTTATTCACCACATGATATGTGTTTTGCTTGGAGCGTCATGTATGATTTGAGTCTTTGCCTTTTAGTTTGCCACAATCATCCTTGCTGGACACACCTTTTGAGAGAGATAAATATGGTTTAGAATTTATTAGAATACTCTATGTGCTTCACTTATATCTTTTGAGCTAGATAGTTTTGCTCTAGTGCTTCACTTATATCCTTTAGAGCACGGTGGTGGTTTTATTTTGTAGAAATTGTTGATCTATCATGCTTCACTTATATCCATTTGAGAGTCTTTTAGAACAGCATGGTAATGTGCCTGGGTTATAAAACTAGTCCTAATATGATAGCCATCCAAGATGAGTATAGTAAAAACTTTCACATAAAGTGCATTGAATACTAAGAGAAGTTTGATACTTGATGATTCTTTTGAGATATGAGGATGGTGATATTAGAGTCATGCTAGTAGAGTAGTTGTGAATTTGAGAAATACTTGTGTTGAGGTTTGCAAGTCCCGTAGCATGCACGTATGGTAACCGTTGTGTGACAAATTTGAAGCATGAGGTATTTCATTGAGTGTCATCCTTTGTGTGGAGGTCGGGGGCGCGCGATGGTTAACTCCAACCAACCTCCCCCCTAGGAGCATGCGTGTAGTACTTTGTTTTGATGACTTGTAGATTTTTGCAATAAGTATGTGAGTTCTTTATGACTAATGTTGAGTCCATGGATTATACGCACTCTCACCCTTCCACCATTGCTAGCCTCTCTCGTACAGCGCAACGTTCGCCGGTACCATACATGTTGGGGAACGTAGCAGAATTCAAAAAAATTCCTACGCCTCACCAAGATCAATCTAAGGAGTCATCTAGCAACGAGCATAAAGGAGTGGATCTACATATCCTTTGTAGATCGCGAGCGGAAGCATTCGAAGGAACGTGGATGATGGAGTCGTACTCGTCGTGATCCCTATCACCGATGATCCCAGCGCCGAACGGACGGCACTTCCGCGTTCAACACACGTACGGTACAGCGACGTCTCCTCCTTCTTGATCCAGCAAGGGAGGAGAGGTTGATGGAGACCCAGCAGCACGACGGCGTGGTGGTGGATGCAACGGGAAAAGCTGCAGGGCTTCGCCAAGACCCTGCGGGAGGAGGGAGAGGTGTAACGGGGGGG
>LR738710.1:772128009-772265967 GCA_902687465.1 Secale cereale
GGGGGGAGAGGCGCCAGGGGCTGAGGTGCGGCTGCCCTCTCTCCCCCCACTATATATAGGGGCCAGGGGGGCTCCGGCCCTAGGATATTGGATCTCCTAGGGGGGCGGCGGCCAAGGGGGTGGCTTGCCCCCCAAGCCTAGGGGGGCGCCCCCACCCCTAGGGTTCCCAACCCTAGGCGCAGGGGGGAGGCCCAAGGGGGGTGCGCCAGCGCACTAGGGGCTGGTCCCCCTCCCCATACGGCCCATGGGGCCCTTCGGGATGGGTGGCCCCACCCAGTGGACCCCCGGGACCCTTCCGGTGGTCCCGGTACACTACCGGTGACCCCCGAAACTCTCCTGATGACCGAAACTGGACTTCCTATTATTCCGGAACTCCTCATGACGTACGGGATCTCATCCGAGACTCCGAACAACATTCGGGTTACCGTGTGCATATATCTCTACAACCCTAGCGTCACCGAACCTTAAGTGTGTAGACCCTACGGGTTCAGGAGACACGTAGACATGACCGAGATGACTCTCCGGTCAATAATCAACAGCGGGATCTGGATACCCATGTTGGTTCCCACATGTTCCTCGATGATCTCATCGGATGAACCACGATGTCAAGGATTCACTCAATCCCGTATGCAATTCCCATTGTCTATCGGTATAGTACTTCCCCGAGATTCGATTGTCGGTATACCGATACCTTGTTCAATCTCGTCATGGCAAGTCTCTTTACTCGTTCCGTAATCCATCATCCCGTGACTAACTCCTTAGTCACATTGAGCTCATTATGATGATGTCTTACTGAGTGGGCCCAGAGATACATCTCCATCATACGGAGTGACAAATCCCAGTCTCGGTTCGAGCCAACTCAACAGACACTTTCGGAGATACCCGTTGTGTACCTTTATAGCCACCCAGTTACGTTGTGACGTTTGGCACACCCAAAGTATTCCTACGGTATCCGGGAGTTGCACAACCTCATGGTCTAAGGAAAAGATACTTGACATTGGAAAAAGTTGATGCATTACGAACTACACGATCTTGTGCTAGGCTTAGGATTGGGTCTTCTCCATCACATCATTCTCCTAATGATGTGATCCCGTTATCAATGACATCCAATGTCCATGGCCAGGAAACCGTGACCATCCGTTGATCAACGAGCTAGTAACTAGAGGCTTACCAGGGACACGTTGAGGTCTATGTATTCACACATGTATCGCTGTTTCCGCAGAATACAATTCAAGCATGAATAACAGAAAAATATCATGAACAAGGAAATATAATAATAACCATTTTATTATTGCCTCTAGGGCATATTTCCAACAGTCTCCCACTTGCACTAGAGTCAATAATCTAGTTACATTGTGATGAATTGAACGCCCATAGAGTTTTGGTGTTGATCATGTTTTGCTCGTGGAAGAGGTTTAGTCAACGGATCTGCGACATTCAAATCCGTATGCACTTTACAAATATCTATGTCTCCATATTGAATATAATTCTGGATGGAGTTGAAACGGCGCTTGATGTGCTTGGTCTTCTTGTGAAACCTGGGCTCCTTGGCAATGGCAATAGCTCCAGTGTTGTCACAGAAGAGAGTCATCGGGCTTGACGCACTTGGAATGACTCCTAGGTCGGTGATGAACTCCTTCATCCAGACTCCTTCCTGCACAGCTTCGCAAGCAGCTATGTACTCCGCTTCACATGTAGAATGCGCCACGACGCTCTGCTTGCAACTGCACCAGCTGACTGCTCCACCATTCAAAATATACACGTATCCGGTTTGTGACTTCGAGTCATCCAGATCTGTGTCGAAGCTGGCATTGACGTAACCCTTTACGACGAGCTCTTCGTCACCTCCATAAACGAGAAACATATCCTTAGTCTTTTTCAGGTACTTCAGGATGTTCTTGACCGCTGTCCAGTGTTCCATACCGGGATCACTTTGGTACCTCCCTACCAAACTTATGGCAAGGTTCACATCAGGTCTGGTACACAACATGGCATACATAATAGAACCTATGGCTGAGGCATAGGCGATGACACTCATCTTTTCTCTATCTCCTGCCGTGGTCGGGGACTGAGTCGTGCTCAATCTCATACCTTGCAATACAGGCAAGAACCCTTTCTTGGACTGATCCATATTGAACTTCTTCAATATCTTGTCAAGGTATGTGCTTTGTGAAAGACCAATGAGGCGTCTTGATCTATCTCTATAGATCTTGATGCCTAATATATAAGCAGCTTCTCCAAGGTCCTTCATTGAAAAACTCTTATTCAAGTAGGCCTTTATGCTCTCCAAGAATTCTATATCATTTCTCGTCAGCAGTATGTCATCCACATATAATATGAGAAATGCTACAGAGCTCCCACTCACTTTCCTATAAATACAGGCTTCTCCCCAAGTTTGTATAAAACTAAACGCTTTGATCACATCATTAAAGTGAATATTCCAACTCTGAGATGCTTGCACCAGCCCGTAGATCGAGCGCTGGAGCTTGCATACCTTGTTAGCATTTTCAGGATCGACAAAACCTTCCGGCTGCATCATATACAGTTATTCCTTGAGGAAGCCATTGAGGAATGCGGTTTTGACGTCCATTTTCCATATCTCATAATCATAGAATGCGGCAATTGCTAACATGATTCGGGCGGACTTCAGCATCTCTACGGGATAGAAAGTCTCGTCGTAGTCAATCCCTTGAACTTGTCGATAACCTTTAGCGACGAGCCGAGCCTTATAGATGGTCACATTACCATCCATGTCAGTCTTCTTCTTAAATATCCATTTATTTTCTATGGCGTGCCGATCACCGGGCAAGTCCACCAAAGTCCATACTTTGTTTTCATACATGGATGCTATCTCGGATTTCATGGCTTCAAGCCATTTGTTGGAATCCGGGCCCGCCATCGCTTCCTCATAGTTCGAAGGTTCACCGTTGTCTAACAACATGATTTCCATGAAAGGGTTGCCGTACCACTCTGGTGCGGAACGTATCCTTGTGGACCTTCGAAGTTCAGTAGTAACTTGATCTGTATCTTCATGATCATCATTATTAACTTCCTCCCTTGTCGGTGCAGGCACCTCAGGAACAATTTCCCGCGCTGCGCTACTTTCTGGTTCGGGAGGGGTGACTGTCACCTCATCAAGTTCTACTTTCCTCCCACTCACTTCTTTCGAGAGAAACTCTTTCTCCAGAAAGGATCCATTCTTGGCAACAAAGACCTTGCCTTCGGATCTGAGGTAGAAGGTGTACCCAATGGTTTCTTTGGGTATCCTATGAAGACGCATTTTTCCGATTTGGGTTCGAGCTTTTCAGGTTGAAGTTTCTTGACATAAGCATCGCAACCCCAAACTTTCAGAAACGACAGCTTAGGTTTCTTGCCAAACCAAAGTTCATACGGTGTCGTCTCAATAGATTTTGACGGAGCCCTATTTAAAGTGAATGCGGCAGTCTCTAAAGCATAACCCCAAAAAGATAGCGGTAAGTCGGTGAGGGACATCATAGATCGTACCATGTCCAACAGAGTGCGATTTCGACGTTCGGACACACCATTACGCTAAGGTGTTCCGGGTGGTGTCAATTGTGAAACAATTCCACAGTTCCTTAGGTGTGTGACAAATTCATGACTTAAATATTCAACCCCATGATCCGATCATAAGAACTTTATTTTTCTGTCACGTAGATTCTTAACCTCATTATGAAATTCCTTGAACTTTTCAAAGGTCTCAGACTTGTGTTTCATTAAGTAGACATACCCATATCTACTCAAGTCATCTGTGAGGGTGAGAACATATCGATAGCCTCCGCGAGCTTCAACACTCATTGGACCGCACACATCGATATGTATGACTTCCAATAAGTTGGTTGCTCGCTCCATTGTTCCGGAGAACGGAGTCTTGGTCATCTTGCCAAAGAGGCATGGTTCGCACGTGTCAAATGATTCATAATCAAGAGACTCTAGAAGTCCATCTGCATGGAGCTTCTTCATACGTTTGACACCAATATGACCAAGGCGGCAATGCCACAAGTATGTGGGAATATCATTATCAACTTTACATCTTTTGGCATTCACACTATGAATATGTGTATCATCACGTTCGAGATTCATCAAAAATAAACCATTGACCAGTGGGGCATGACCATAAAACATATCTCTCATATAAATAGAATAACCATTATTCTCGGATTTAAATGAGTAGCCATCTCGCATCAAACGAGACCCAGATACAATGTTCATGCTCAAAGCTGGTACTAAATAACAACTATTAAGATTTAAAACTAATCCCGAGGGTAGATGTAGAGGCAGCGTGCCGACGGCGATCACATCGACCTTGGAACCATTCCCGACGCGCATCGTCACCTCGTCCTTCGCCAGTCTCCGCTTATTCCCCAGCTCCTGCTTTGAGTTACAAATGTGAGCAACTGCACCGGTATCAAATACCCAGGAGCTACTACGAGCGCTGGTAAGGTACACATCAATAACATGTATATCACATATACCTTTGACGTTGACGGCCTTCTTGTCTGCTAAGTATTTGGGGCAGTTCCGCTTCCAGTGAAACATTCCCTTGCAATAAAAGCACTCAGTCTCAGGCTTGGGTCCATTCTTTGGCTTCTTCCCGGCAGCTGGCTTACTGGGCGCGGCAACTCCTTTGCCGTCTTTCTTGAATTTCTTCTTACCCTTGCTCTTCTTGAACTTAGTGGTTTTATTCACCATCAACACTTGATGCTCTTTCTTGATCTCCACCTCCGCTGATTTCAGCATTGAATACACTTCGGGAATGGACTTCTCCATCCCTTGCATATTGAAGTTCAACACGAAGCTCTTGTAGCTAGGTGGGAGCGACTGAAGGATTCTGTCAACGACCGCTTCGTCAGGGAGATTCATTCCCAACTGAGACAAGCGGTTGTGCAACCCGGACAACTTGAGTATGTGCTCGCTGACAGAACTATTCTCCTCCATCTTACAACTGTAGAATGCGTTGGAGACGTCATATCTCTCAACTCGGGTATGAGCTTGGAAAACTATTTTCAACTCTTGGAACAACTCATATGCTCCGTGGTGCTCAAAATGCTTTTGGAGCCCCGATTCTAAGCTGTAGAGCATGCCGCACTGAACCAGGGAGTAATCATCACAACGCGACTGCCAAGCGTTCATAACATCTTGGTTTGCCGGGGTGGGAGCGTTACCTAGCGGTGCTTCTAGGACATCAGTTTTCTTGGCAACTATGAGGATGATCCTCAGGTTACGGACCCAATCCGTATAGTTGCTACCATCGTCTTTCAGCTTGGATTTCTCTAGGAACGCATTGAAGTTGAGGGTGACATGAGCGTGGGCCATTTGATCTACAAGACATATTGTAAAGAATTTAGACTAAGTTCATGACAACTAAGTTCATCTAATCAAATTTAATGAACTCCCACTCAGATTGACATCTCTCTAATCATATAAGTGATACATGATCCGAATCGACTAGCCCGTGTCCGATCATCACGTGAGACGGACTAGTCATCAATGGTGAACATCTTCATGTTGATCGTATCTTCTATACGACTCATGTTCGACCTTTCGGTCTTCCGTGTTCCGGGGCCATGTCTGTACATGCTAGGCTCGTCAAGTCAACCCTGAGTGTATTGCGTGTGTAAATCTGGCTTACACCCGTTGTATGCGAACGTTAGATCCTATCACACCCGATCATCACGTGGTGCTTCGGAACAACGATCCTTAGCAACGGTGCACAGTTAGGGGGAACACAATTCTTGAAATTTTTAGTGAGAGATCATCTTATTTACTACCGTCATTCTAAGTAAACAAGATGCATAAACATGATAAACATCACATGCAATCAAATAAAGTGACATGATATGGCCAATATCATTTTGCTCATTTGATCTCCATCTTCGAGGCACCATGATCATCTTTGTCACCGGCATGACACCATGATCTCCATCATCGTGTCTTCATGAAGTCGTCTTGCCAAATGTTACTTCTACTACTATGTCTAACGTTTAGCAATAAAGTAAAGTAATTACATGGC
The DNA here is from genome assembly GCA_902687465.1 of Secale cereale. Taxonomy (NCBI): domain Eukaryota; kingdom Viridiplantae; phylum Streptophyta; class Magnoliopsida; order Poales; family Poaceae; genus Secale; species Secale cereale. The sequence continues at coordinate 772,134,041 of LR738710.1, forward strand.
GTTATTCAGTGACACGCAGGTCATACAATAAATAAGACAACTCCTATGGCTCCTGCCGGTTGTCATTCTCATCGACATGCAAGTCGTGATTCCCTATTACAAGAACATGATCAATCTCATACATCACATATATCATTCATCACATCTTCTTGGCCATATCACATCACATAGCACATGCTGCAAGAACAAGTTAGACGTCCTCTAATTGTTGTTGCAAGTTTTTACGTGGCTTCTATAGGTTTCTAGCAAGAACGTTCTTACCTACGCCAAAACCACAACATGATATGTCAATTTCTATTTACCCTTCATAAGGACCCTTTTCATCAAATCCGATCCGACTAAAGTGGGAGAGACAGACACCCGCCAGCCACCTTATGCAACTAGTGCATGTCAGTCGGTGGAACCAGTCTCACGTAAGCGTACGTGTAAGGTCGGTCCGGGCCGCTTCATCCCATGATGCCACCGAATCAAGATTGGACTAGTAGCGGCAAGAGATTTGAACAAAATCAACGCCCACAACTTGTTTGTGTTCTACTCGTGCAAGATGCTACGCAAAGACCTAGCTCAGGTACCACTGTTGGGGAACGTAGCAGAATTCAAAAAATTTCCTACGCTTCACCAAGATCAATCTAAGGAGTCATCTAGCAACGAGCATAAAGGAGTGCATCTACATACCCTTTGTAGATCGCGAGCAGAAGCGTTCGAAGGAACGTGGATGATGGAGTCGTACTCGTCGTGATCCCTATCACCGATGATCCCAGTGCCGAACGGACGGCACCTCCGCGTTCAACACATGTACGGTACAAAGACGTCTCCTCCTTCTTGATCCAGCAAGGGGGGGAGAGGTTGATGAAGATCCAGCGGCACGACGGCGTGGTGGTGGATGCAACGGGTAAAGCTGCAGGGCTTCGCCAAGACCCTGCGGGAGGAGGGAGAGGTGTAACGGGGGGAGAGGCGCCAGGGGCTGAGGTGCGGCTGCCCTCTCTCCCCCCACTATATATAGGGGCCAGGGAGGGCGCCGGTCCTAGGAGATTGGATCTCCTAGGGGGGGGGGGCGGCCAAGGGGGTGGCTTGCCCCCCAAGCCTAGGGGGGTGCCCCCCACCCCTAGGGTTCCCAACCCTAAGCGCAGGGGGAGGCCCAAGGGGGGTGCGCCAGCCCACTAGGGGCTGGTCCCCCTCCCCCTATGGCCCATGGGGCCCTCCGGCATGGGTGGCCCCACCCGGTGGACCCCCGGGACCCTTCCGGTGGTCCCGGTACACTACCGGTGACTCCCGGAACTCTCCCGATGGCCTAAACTGGACTTCCTATCATTCTTTACCTCCGGACCATTCCGGAACTCCTCGTGACGTCCGGGATCTCATCCGAGACTCTAAAAAATATTCGGGTTACCGTGTGCATATATCTCTACAACCCTAGCGTCACTGAACCTTAAGTGTGTAGACCCTACGTGTTCGGGAGACACGTACACATGACCGAGATAACTCTCCGGTCAATAATCAACAGCGGTATCTGGATACCCATGTTGATTCCCACGTGTTCCTTGATGATCTCATCAGATGAACCACGATGTCAAGGATTCACTCAATCCCGTATGCAATTCCCTTTGTCTATCGGTATAGTACTTGCCCGAGATTCGATCATCGGTATATCGATACCTTGTTCAATCTCGTCATGGGAAGTCTCTTTACTCGTTCCGTAATCCATCATCCCGTGACTAAATCCTTAGTCACATTGAGCTCATTATGATGATGCTTTACCGAGTGGGCCCAGAGATACCTCTCCGTCATACGGAGTGACAAATCCCAGTCTTGGTTCGAGCCAACTCAACAGACACTTTTGGAGATACCCATTGCGTACCTTTATAGCCACCCAGTTACGTTGTGACGTTTGGCACACCCAAAGTATTCCTACGGTATCCGGGAGTTGCACAACCTCATGGTTGAAGGAAAAGATACTTGACATTGGAAAAAGCTTATGCATTACGAACTACACGATCTTGTGCTAGGCTTAGGATTGGGTCTTGTCCATCACATCATTCTCCTAATGATGTGATCCCGTTATCAATGACATCCAATGTCCATGGCCAGGAAACGGTGACCATCTGTTGATCAACGAGCTAGTAACAAGAGGCTTACCAGGGACACGTTGTGGTCTATGTATTCACACATGTATCGCTGTTTCCGCACAATACAATTCAAGCATGAATAACAGACAAATATCATGAACAAGGAAATATAATAACAACCATTTTATTATTGCCTCTAGGGCATATTTCCAACAGTCTCCCACTTGCACTAGAGTCAATAATCTAGTTACATTGTGATGAATCGAACACCCATAGAGTTCTGGTGTTGATCATGTTTTGCTCGTGGAAGAGGTTTAGTCAACGCATCTGCGACATTCAGATCCGTATGCACTTTACAAATATCTATGTCTCCATCTTGAATATAATTCCGGATGGAGTTGAAAAGGCGCTTGATGTGCTTGGTCTTCTTGTGAAACCTTGGCTCCTTGGCAATGGCAATAGCTCCAGTGTTGTCACAGAAGAGAGTCATCGGGCTTGACGCACTTGGAATGACTCCTAGGTCGGTGATGAACTCCTTCATCCAGACTCCTTCCTGCGCTGCTTCGCAAGAAGCTATGTACTCCGCTTCACATGTAGAATGCGCCATGACACTCTGCTTGCAACTGCACCAGCTGACTGCTCCACCATTCAAAATATACACATATCCGGTTTGTGACTTCGAGTCATCCAGATCTGTGTCGAAGCTGGCATCGACGTAACCCTTTACGACAAGCTCTTCGTCACCTCCATAAATGAGAAACATATCCTTAGTCCTTTTCAGGTACTTCAGGATGTTCTTGACCGCTGTCCAGTGTTCCATACCTAGATCACTTTGGTACCTCCCTACCAAACTTATGGTAAGGTTCACATCAGGTCTGGTACACAGCATGGCATACATAATAGAACCTATGGCTGAGGCATAGGGGATGACACTCATCTTTTCTCTATCTTCTGCCATGGTCAGGGACTGAGCCGTGCTCAATCTCATACCTTGCAATACAGGCAAGAACCCTTTCTTGGACTGATCCATATTGAACTTCTTCAATATCTTGTCAAGGTATGTGCTTTGTGAAAGACCAATGAGGCGTCCTGATCTATCTCTATAGATCTTGATGCCTAATATATAAGCAGCTTCTCCAAGGTCTTTCATTGAAAAACTCTTATTCAAGTAGGCCTTTATGCTCTCCAAGAATTCTATATCATTTCTCGTCAGCAGTATGTCATCCACATATAATATGAGAAATGCTACAGAGCTCCCACTCACTTTCTTGTAAATACAGGCTTCTCCCCAAGTCTGTATAAAACCAAACGCTTTGATCACATCATTAAAATGAATATTCCAACTCCGAGATGCTTGCACCAGCCCGTAGATCAAGCGCTGGAGCTTGCATACCTTGTTAGCATTTTCAGGATCGACAAAACCTTCCGGCTGCATCATATATAGTTCTTCCTTGAGGAAGCCATTGAGGAATGTCGTTTTGACGTCCATTTGCCATATCTCATAATCATAGAATGCGGCAATTGCTAACATGATTCGGACGGACTTCAGCATCGCTACGGGAGAGAAAGTCTCGTCGTAGTCAATCCCTTGAACTTGTCGGTAACCTTTAGCGACAAGCCGAGCCTTATAGATGGTCACATTACCATCCGCGTCAGTCTTCTTCTTAAATATCCATTTATTTTCTATGGCGTGCGGATCATCGGGCAAGTCCACAAATCCCAGTCTCGGTTCGAGCCAACTCAACAGACACTTTTGGAGATACCCGTTGCATACATTTATAGCCACCCAGTTATTTTGTGACGTTTGGCACACCCAAAGTATTCCTATGGTATCCGGGAATTGCACAACCTCATGGTCTAAGGAAAAGATACTTGACATTGGAAAAAGCTTATGCATTACGAACTACACGATCTTGTGCTAGGCTTAGGATTGGGTCTTGTCCATCACATCATTCTCCTGATGATGTGATCCCGTTATCAATGACATCCAATGTCCATGGCCAGGAAACCGTGACCATCTGTTAATCAACGAGCTAGTAACTAGAGGCTTACCAGGGACACATTGTGGTCTATGTATTCACACATGTATCGCTGTTTCCGCACAATACAATTCAAGCATGAATAACAGACAAATATCATGAACAAGGAAATATAATAACAACCATTTTATTATTGCCTCTAGGGCATATTTCCAACAATACATCCACCATATACCTTCCTCAAAACAGCCACCATACCTACCTATCATGGCATTTCCATAGCCATTCTGAGATTTATTGCCATGCAACTTTCCATCGTCTTGTTTGTTGTGACACACTTCACCATTGTCATATTGCCATGCATGATCATGTAGTTGACGTCGTATTTGTGGCTAGGCCACCATGCATGTTTTTCATACATGTCACTCTTGATTCATTGCACATCCCGGTACACTGCCAGAGGCATTCATATATAGGTATACTTTGTTCTAGTATCGAGTTGTAATATCGAGTTGTTAATCAATATAAGTGTGATGATCATCATTATTAGAGCATTGTCCCAAAGAGAAAAAGAAAAAAAGAAAAAAAGAAGAAGAAAGAAAGGCCAAAGAAAAAAAGAAAGGCCCAAAAAAAAGAAAAAGAAAAAGAAAAAGAAAAAAAGGAAAAAAAAAAGAAAAAAAAAAGGGACAATGCTACTATATTTTTCCACACTTGTGCTTCAAAGTAGCACCATGTTCTTCATGATCGAGAGTCTCCTGTTTAGTCACTTTCATATACTAGTGGGAATTTTCATTATAGAACTTGGCTTGTATATTCCAACGATGGGCTTCCTCAAATGCCCTAGGTCTTCGTGAGCAAGCAAGTTGGATGCACACCCACTTAGTCTCTTTTGTTGAGCTTTCATACATTTATAGCTCTAGTGCATCCGTTGCATGGCAATCCCTACTCAGTCACATTGATATCTATTGATGGGCATCTCCATAGCCCATTGATACGCCTAGTTGATGTGAGACCATGTGGGGACCCCGACTTAAGAGTCGAGATCACCGAATGCACGTGTACAGTGATCCCAGAGATCAATGCTCACTGAACACACAGAAGCTGAATAACAAGAGTCTTACATCCATACATACCGTCTTACACAAATTATGGCCATTATGGCCAAGTCTTACATAGATAAAGCCTCAAGGGCTGAATAGCAAATAACTCGAATAGCGGAAGTCTTCGATGATAAGTAGAACCCATGTCATCTGCCTTAACCCTATAGGCATTCTGACTGGGATAGTGTCGTGGAAATAACACGGCAGATGTCCGGTTTAGCGGACTTGATGATGGAACCATCGCACGGGTTAGCCTGAAAGGATTCATGGCACACAAAGGACACAAAGGATTTATACTAGTTCGGCCCCTTCCGAGAAGGTAAAAGCCTACGTCTAGTTGGTTTGGTATTGCTTGGGCGTCGGTTTATAGGGAGCAGATTCGCTTTGCCTGTGTCTCGACGGGTTGATTGTTGCTTGTCCCTGAACCGTCCAGGCCGTCCCTTTATATAGAGGCAACGCCTGGTCCGGTTTACAGAGTCCCGAGGCCGGCTCATATTTGTGTCCGCCTCGGTCTCTGTCTTCTCTTTCTTATCTCTCAAGTTACATCTCTTGGCGGTTTACAAACCATACTCCTATACATGGGCCTTGAAATCTCATGGGCCGTAGTCTCTACTAAAATATTAAAACCAAGTATAATATAACTAAGCCGGTTTACAATAGCCGGTTTATACCTACTAACCATATTCTGACATTAGGCCCCAGAATGATTTGAACTTTGTTCACATCAGTCTTCTTTGTCTTGTATAATTTTCTTCTTTATCTTTATCTTTTTGTAAACCGGCTCTGACGTCATCCTCCAAGATCATTAAAGTCTGATAATGACATCATCTCCGCATTTAACGCCGTGAGCTGTACTGTAGCGTATTTTAAGGGTTATCCCGAAGATCGAGGCGTCACGGGATCTTTATCCGATTTTCTGTCTCCTCGATTCTCGCACTTGTCGTTTCGCATCTGTCCCTTCGCTTATAAATAACACCGTTCCCTTTCATTCTTCCTTCTTCTCGCGTCTTCTTCCTTCGTCCGCCGCCTGAGCCTCAAGAACTCCATTAACGCCCGAGCTTGGAGCGCCGCCGTCATCTCGTCGAATCAGATCTCCCCGGCCGCTGCATCAACCTGATTCGTCCAGAGAAAACTCCGCTGCTGTCCTCCATTGCTCAAGTACGTTCTTTTTTCCTTATTATTGATCTGCATCTGCCAGTGCTCCTCCTTGTTCTTCCGCCATTAGGGCTTCCATCGAAAGCTTCGCCTCTTTCTTCGTAGATACATTCCTCATAGAGAATTTGTGACTTTTAGGCCCAGTCAATAGATCTTCCGCTTAGTACTAGCTTAGATCTCGCCATCTATACATAATGCTGTAGATTTATCCATTCCGCCATTAGAACTTTTAGCAAAGCTTCATCTTGTTCGATCTTGAGCCCGTGACCCGTAATGATTTTGTTTTTTCGATCTTCTCCATTTTTACCCCGCTGTAGATGCTTCAAATCTTCATCACTCCTGTCTGGTATGTAAATCCATCTTTTTAGTATAAAGTCTTTGTAGCTTTTCCTTGCATACTCTTAGATTAGTTTCTTTTTCCTCAGCATACTCAGATCTTTCTCCCTCAGCAATCTTTCGGAAACCTGTTTTTCTCCTTGGTAGATTCGCTAATTATGTTCTGGTTTAAGTTGATATGCCCTGCTCTTGCAAAAAACTCTGTAATTTGACGCAATGGTTGAACTGTCCCCCTTCAACTGCCATAACCCGGAAATGATATAACTTGTTTTATGATTGCCGGTTTAACCATGCCATCTAGTCCTCAGTTTAAACCTGTTGCGTAACTTTCATAGATAGATTCCAGATTACTGTACTTTCATAATCTGTTTCTGTATTTTATCTTTTCCAGCACTTTGTTCAATGGCTAAGCAGTATGTCTCCTGCAGTTGGGTCCCTTCCGTCGTTACTGAGGATGACCTAATCAAGCTGTCTAAAATCGGCACATTAGGCCCTCAGTCTGAGTTAAAATGGCGTGCTCCGGGTAATGAATGCCCTCCCACTCCTAGATCCGGGGAAGTCATCGTGTTTTTGGACCACATCTCTAGAGGCTTCTCTCCCCCCGGTTCAAGGTTTTTCCGGGATGTTCTTGCCACCTTTCAGTTACACCCACAGGATATCGGACCCAATTCCGTTTCAAACATTTGTGATTTCCAAGTATTTTCTGAGGTGTATCTGCAAGAGGAACCTTCAGTTGATTTATTCCGGGATTTCTTTCATTTAAATCGGCGCACTGAATTTACCAGCGGACCTCACCAAGAACTTGGTGGGGTTAGTATTTAGAAGAGGAGGGACGTAGTCTTGCCTCACGCCGCTTTGCATACTCATCCAAAAGATTGGAACAAGTCCTGGTTTTATTGTGTTGACACTTCTCCTGAAGGTGAAAATCCTTTGCCGGGTTATCGCGAAACTCGTATTCCGGCGAATCACCCCTTGCCACCACGGCTTAGTGCTGCTGAACGGACCCGGTTCTCATCACAGCTCTCCAAACTGAGAGCTTTTATGGCAAATGGTCTGATCGGCACTGATTTCCTTCGCTGCTGGCTATCTTGGAGCATCCTTCCCTTAAGCCGGCGTCCTAAATTAATGTGCAAATACTCTGGTAAACCGGATGATCCTCAGAGGTTTACCAAGGATAAGCTTTCTGAATCGGAGGTAGTGGAGTCAGCCAAAAAGATTCTCAATGCTTCCTTAGCAGATTGCGCTAAGGTTGGCTTGGCTCCGTACTTCAAGAAGAATAAACTGCCTGAAGTGAGTTTTTCATTGCCCTGTACTTGTAAACCGTCTTCTTTGAACCGTCTTTCAATTGCTCTTGCTTTTTCAATTAGGCTGATGACCCCTTCTGGAGGAGAAAGCCTCAGGAAAAAACCGTAAAGCAGGCTCGCCGGAAGACCCCTGCAAACAAAAAGAGGAAAGCAGCCGTCGATGCCGGTTCTCCTTCTGAGGATGATGATCCGGACTCCGAGGTATGCTTTATTCCGGTTTAAATTCTCGCTTTCATGTACTTGTAATCATATCTAATGATACCTTTTCACAGGAACTGCCTGAAGGTGATAACCCGACTAAGACTGAGGTAACTCTTATTTCTTCTGATTCAGAACCTCTTCCTCAAAAAAGTCGTCGGACCGTCAGGAAATATCAATTTTCTCATCCTTATGCTAAGTTAGACCCTAACTTTACTTTGAAGAAGCAACAACACGAAGCCTTTCGCCGGACCACTCGCCACAGTGGCCTGGCGGTGGAGTCATCTGGAATCTCCTTAGCTCCGGTTCGAAAGCGCCGTGCTGAGGTGATACTCTCTCCGACTCTTCTTCATCCCAAGGCCGGACTTATCCGAAAACCCCTTAAACCGTCTGATCCTGACTATCAGGAAACTCCGCTGTCTTCTTCCGGTGAATCAACCGCTACGCAGCTTCCTCCTTTGAAGACCGTCCCGGGGTAACTCTCTTCACCTTTTCCGGTTTATGACACCCTTTTTTCTTTATAATGCTAACTTATTTTGCATGTTTTTTCCAGAAAACCGAAACCCAGCAAAAAGCCCAAGGCGAATAAGCCTGTTGCTGACCCTTCTGCTGATGATTCGGTTATTAATCCGTCCACAGTTGTTCCTCCAGAAGGTACTCCTGCAGCTCCTGTTGAAGAACCTGCTCTTGAAACTCCTCTTACAGAAAACGTCCAAGATCCACCAAGTCCGGCCCGGGTTGATTCTCCTCAAGTTAACCCGGCGTCTCCTGATCCGGCTCATGTTGACGTTATTCCCCCCAATGTACCCACTTCTCCTGATGTCGTGGTTACTGGTGCCGCTTATGTTGCTCCAGCTGAGCCCACCGTTTTAGCAAAACATACAGCTAAAGCGGAAAAGATAGCTCAAGAAAAAGGGAAATGGAGTACTGACATATCCAGTCTTTCCAATATGAGCGCTCAAGATATTTATTCCGGGTATTTGAACCGGCTCCACAGCAGTCGGGATTATGAAGCCAGCTTGGTGAACCTGATGAGAGAAAAATACGAGGTAAGTTTCTTCTTCTGACTTTGCTTTTTTGACGCATCTTTATCTCATAGCAGCCCCCAAGTTCCGGTTTAGCTGCTTTACTGAAGGTGATCCGGAACTTTGTAGTTTGAATTGTTGATCCATACATTAGCCCCCAAGTATCAAGTAGATAACTTGGTTATGTAGTTGATACTTGTAACTTCAAATTGTCTTTGGTGTATTGCTTCAACTGCCATTAGCCCCCAATTGTCAAGTAGACAACTTGGTTGTGTGCTTGAGACTTGTACTTTCAAATTGTCTTTGCTGTATTGCTTCAACTGCCATTAGCCCCCAAGTGTCAAGTAGACAACTTGGTTGTGTGCTTGAGACTTGTAATTTCAAATCTTGCTTTTGAACTTTGTCTGCAGGCTGAGCTGAACCGGAATGCTCTGGAGATCAACGAACTTCGAAGCCGGCTGACGGAGACTGAGTCAGCCGCTTCAAAGGCTAAGAAAGAACTTCAAATGAGTTTAAAGACTGCTGAAGACTTGAAAAAATATTTTGAAGAGGAGCGGACTACTTTTGAGGTCCAGAAAAAAGATCATGAAAAACGTGTTCAGGATGCTGAAGGAGCACTTAATCCGGTTACCGAAGAATTGACCGGGTTAAAGCGCCAAATTGACTTGATGACCTCTGCTATTTTTGGTAAACATAATCTGAATTCCTGTCTTTATCTTTGTAACTTGTGACTTGTACCGGTTTAACTTTCATTGTTTTATGTAGGACGCCGTGTCTCCCATCTTGGGGACGACTTACGGAAAAAACTTAAAGCCTGCTATACCTTGGTCGAACAGCTGTACTCCGGAACGCAAAGGATTATCAGTGCCACTTCATTTGGTAAACCGGCTCCTTCAACTATCCAAGATACTTTGAATAGTTTGTCCATTCTACCGGCTCGTCTTGAAGAAGTTAAGAAATCGGCCGCTCGAGGAGGTGCTCTTCTGGCCCTTACGAGGGCTAAAGCTTGGGTCCCGGACCTTGATCCTGAGGAGGTGTTAACCGGATTTCTTGATACCAAGGAGGACGGTTCAACCTTCAATGAAAAAGATCTTTATGCCCTGACAAAGGAGATGCGTCCCCTCGCCAGCAAGCTTGCGGTGGAATCTGACTTGTCGCGATATCATCCAGCATACAACCTGCAGAACGAGCGGGTGGAGCGACCGGTTTACGATATTGTAAACTTAATTCCGCCGGTTCGTCCTCACACCTTTGCTCCTGATATTGATCCTGTTGAGCTTATCAACGATGAAGTATATTTCCGTGCCTTGGCAAAGATTGATTGGCGTGCACCGGACTTCCAACCGCTTCACGAGGATGAAGACGTTCCGGATCAAGACGGTGGCCAGCCATCTCAGCAAGGAGAAGCACAATCTTGAATTCTATTGCTATAACCATGATTGTTATTCCGTCAAACAATGCTTCCAACTATTGGGCTTTTTATGCCTTGTAATAGGTTTAGCTAAGACTTAATATACTGTGATCCGACATTTTGTCTTTATGAAGTATTCATCCGTTGACCTGTTGCCTGATGCGGTTGCTTTCTTCTGTTCATATAAAAATATCAAAGAAATATGTCCTAGTGGCTTACCACTGGACGGGTTAACTTGTTCTCTTGAAACATCTAATAAGCATATCTTTATATTAAAAATAACTGTTATACCTGAGATGTATGTGGCCAATATACTTTAAACCGGTCAGGACTTTAAAGTCACTTTAATCGGTCTTCCTCAATCCTAATAGACGCTTGAAACTTTCCGGTCCATCTTGTCGATAACTCCGGCTCATCTTGTTTCAGAAAGTTGTAACTTGTGCCTGATACGCCATCCGGGTTTTAATGAACACCGGGCTTGATCACAATTGGGCCGGGTTAATAAAGTCCGGTCATTGTTTTGTCTCATACTGGTGACTTATAGTCAAAACCAGGCCAGTTTAAAAAACACCGGTCATTATAACTGATCATGTACTGCCAATTTGTTGGCTCATCATGAAGGTCGACCCGGGTTATGATGAACGCCGGTTTAACTCTCGCTGGTGTTCATGACCCAGACTTATAACTTTATAGATAGGTGGTCAACTTCTTGGAGCTGTTCCACTCGGTTTAAAAGGTTATAGAACACAAGAAACACCAAGAAACACACAATTTTTACAAATCAGACCATGTAGTCGAGGCTTTTTCAAAGAGCTGCCAGGCTCAAAGCAAGGTTCAGCCAATCAATGGGACGTGGGCAAACCTACTGTCCCAAGGAGCCTAGCCAATCACTGAACGTGAGCGTATCAACTGTTCAGAGGGCCGATAGAACCGCAAATAAAAAACCGATCCGATCAATGGAACGTGGGCAAACCATCTGTCCCAAGGGGCCTAGCCAATCACTGAACGTGAGCGTATCAACTGTTCAGAGGGCCGAAAGAATTTGTAAATAAAAACCGATCCGATCTATGGAACGTGGGCAAACCATCTGTCCCAAGGGGCCTAGCCAATCACTGAACGTGAGCGTATCAACTGTTCAGAGGGCCGAAAGAATCGTATCTATTATTCCGATCACTGGGACGCGGATTGGCCGACATTCCCAGGGGGCCTCCAGGGTTCCTCCTGAACCGGTGGGTCAATCTAAACCAATCACTGAATGTGGACTTGTCCAACTTTTCAGAGGGTTGCAAGAATTTATGAAACTGAATCCGATCACTGGGAGCGGATGATACCAACTCCCAGGGGGCCTCCATTGCTCTGTTTTGAATCTGTGGGTTTGCATTTCATGGAGTCTTCTCTTCTTGAACCGGATATAATCTCCTGTTCCCGAGAGTTCTATTGCTCCTTCACATATTCTGAGAAAAATTAGTTTCTAAACCGATCAACATTGAAATATGATGTTTGATAACAAACTGATAGGGTTATTTGTCACAAGATTTGTGTATATGTAAAAAGGGTTGAGCCCCCGGTTTACCGAGGGTGCCGGTTTATTCATTATTCATAATATATACATAGGATACATTGGAACACATAGCTCAAGTATAGTATGGCCGTAAATGGGCGATGTTCCACGGCCTCTTCGTCTCCTCTTCCGATGTCCGTGAATCCTTGTGTTCTCGAATTTCCACCAAGTAATATGAACCGTTGTGTAAATTCTTACTGACCACAAAGGGCCCTTCCCATGGCGGGGATAGCTTGTGCATATCTGTTTGATCTTGGATGAGCCGGAGTACCAAGTCACCCTCCTGGAATGTCCTGGTTCTAATCCGGCGGCTATGATATCTGCGCAGATCTTGCTGATAAATCGCCGACCGTGCCGCAGCTATATCACGCTCTTCATCCAATCGGTCTAAACCGTCCTGTCTTGATTCCTCGTTGATTGCTTCCACATAGGCCGTTACCCTTGGTGAGTCATGGCGTATGTCACTTGGAAGAACTGCTTCTGCGCCGTAAACCATGAAGAAAGGCGTATAACCTGTAGACCGGTTTGGTGTAGTGTTAATACTCCAAAGGACAAACGACAATTCTTCAACCCAACAACCTGGGGTTCTCTGCAAAGGTGTCATAAGCCGGGGTTTGATTCCTCGCAAAATCTCCTGATTTGCCCTTTCGGCTTGACCATTGGATTGGGGGTGAGCCACAGAAGACACGTCCAAACGAATATGCTCTCGTTGACAGAATTCTTCCATCTCACCCTGAGATAAATTGGTGCCATTGTCTGTGATGATGCTGTGTGGAAAGCCAAACCGGAATATTACTTTTTTGATGAATTTGACCGCTGTTGCCGCATCACACTTGCTTATAGGCTCCGCTTCAACCCACTTTGTAAACTTGTCTACTGCTACCAGCAGATGAGTTTTCTGATCTTGGGATCTCTTGAAAGGCCCAACCATGTCAAGCCCCCAAGTTGCAAAAGGCCAAGTTATTGGTATCATCCGGAGTTCCTGTGCCGGAACAAGAGCACGTCTTGAGAACTTCTGAAAAGCATCACACTTTCGGACCAGATCCACCGCATCTGCATGCGCGGTTAACCAATAGAAGCCATGTCGGAATGCTTTAGCCACTAAAGACTTTGATCCGGCATGATGACCACAATCCCCTTCATGAATCTCCCTTAGAATCTCACAACCTTCCTTAGCTGAAACACATCGTTGAAATACTCCAGAAGTGCTACGATGGTGCAGCTCTCCGTTTGCAATTGTCATAGACTTGGAACGCCGGATTATCTGCCGTGCTTCCTCTTCGTCCTCCGGTAACTCTCCTCGGCTTAAGTACACTAAGTAGGGTAACGTCCAATCCGGAATGATATGGAGTGCTGCGACTAACTGTGCCTCTGGGTCTGGAACAGCTAGGTCTTCTTCCGAAGGTATTTGAACCGAAGGACTGTGTAACTCATCTAAAAAGGTGTTTGGTGGCACCGGTTTACGCTGCGACCCGAGCCGGCTTAGAGCGTCGGCCGCTTCGTTCTTCCGCCGATCTATATGATCCACCTGATATCCCTTGAAATATCCTGCGACCGCTTCAACCTCTCGCCGATAAGCCGCCATGAGGGGATCTCTTGAATCCCACTTGCCAGAAACTTGCTGTGCCACTAGATCTGAATCGCCCAGGCACTTAACCCGGCTCAAATTCATCTCCTTTGCCAATCGCAAACCATGAAGTAATGCTTCATATTCTGCTGCATTATTAGTACAAGGAAATAATAAGCGGAGGACATAGCAAAATTTATCACCTCTGGGGGAAGTTAACACAACTCCAGCCCCCGAGCCTTCCAACTGTTTTGAACCATCAAAGTGAATCGTCCAATAAGTAAGATCCGGCTTCTCCTCAGGAGTCTGCAACTCTGTCCAGTCATTGATGAAGTCGACCAATGCCTGAGATTTTATAGCAGTACGTGGTACATACTTCAACTCATGCGGACTGAGCTCAATGGCCCACTTGGCTACCCTGCCTGTAGCTTCCCTGTTCTGGATTATATCTCCCAACGGAGCTGAACTAACCATAGTTATTGGATGTCCTTGGAAGTAGTGCTTCAGTTTCCGGTTTGCCATGAACACCCCATAGACTAATTTCTGCCAATGAGGGTACCTTTGTTTAGACTCAATGAGTACTTCACTCACATAATAAACCGGGCGCTGAACCGGATGCTCCTTCCCTGCTTCCTTGCGCTCAACCACAATCGCAACGCTGACTGCCCGTGTGTTTGCAGCAACATATAACAGCAAAGGCTCCTTATCAATGGGAGCAGCTAAAACCGGTGGTTTTGCTAGTTGCTGTTTCAGGTTCTCAAACGCTGTATTTGCCTCATCACTCCAAATGAACCGGTCCGTTTTCTTCAACATTTGATAAAGCGGGATCGCCTTTTCTCCCAAGCGACTGATGAACCGGCTTAGCGCCGTGATCCGGCCAGCTATGCGCTGAACATCATTGATGCAAACCGGTTTTGTCAAAGATGTGATGGCCTTGATCTTCTCTGGGTTGGCTTCTATTCCCCTGTTTGAGACCAAGAATCCCAGAAGCTTACCAGCCGGAACACCAAAAGCACATTTCTCCGGATTAAGCATCATTCTGTAAGCTCGAAGATTATCAAAGGTTTCTTTGAGGTCCTCTATCATTGTTCTTTCTTCCTTTGACTTGACCACAATGTCATCCACGTAAGCATGCACATTCCTTCCTATCTGCCCTTTCAAACAATTCTGAACGCAACGCTGATAAGTTGCCTGTGCACATTTGAGCCCAAAGGGCATAGATACATAGCAAAAAGCACCAAAAGGAGTTATGAAAGATGTCTTCTCTTGGTCTTCAACTGCCATCTTGATCTGGTGATACCCTGAATATGCATCCAGAAAACTCAGCCGCTCACACCCTGCTGTGGCATCGATAATCTGATCAATGCGAGGTAGAGCAAAAGGATCAGTTGGGCAAGCTTTATTGAGGTCTGTGTAGTCCACACACATCCTCCACTTCCCATTCTTCTTTAAAACTAGCACCGGATTAGCCAACCATTCCGGATGAAAAACTTCTACTATGAACCCTGCTGCCAAAAGTCTGGCCACTTCCTCTCCTATAGCCTTGCGCCTTTCTTCATTGAAGCGGCGCAGATACTGTTTTACCGGTTTAAACTTCGGATCAATGTTCAACTTGTGCTCAGTGAGTTCCCTCGGTATACCTGGCATGTTAGAAGGTTTCCATGCAAAGATATCCCGGTTCTCACGGATGAACTCGATGAGCGCGCTTTCCTATTTGGGATCAAGGTTAGCGCTGATGGTGAACTGTTTAGACGAATCTCCAGGCACAAAATCAACCTGCTTAGTCTCTTCTGCTGACTTGAATTTCAATGCCGGATCATGCTCAGTAGTTGGTTTCTTCAGCGGAGTCATATCTGCCGGATCAACATTATCTTTATAAAATTTTAACTCTTCCGTGGCACACACCGCTTCTGCATAAGCTGCATCACCTTCCTCGCATTCCACCGCTATCTTGCGACTGCCATGAACCGTAATCGTGCCCTTATGACCCGGCATCTTAAGCTGTAAATAAACATAACATGGCCTAGCCATAAACTTAGCATAAACCGTCCTTCCAAACAGAGCATGATACGGACTTTTAATTTTGACAACTTCAAAGGTGATCATCTCTGATCTGGAATCATGCTCATTTCCAAAGGTAACCTCTAAATCAATTTTACCAACCGGATAAGCCGACTTACCCGGGACCACTCCATGAAACACCGTGTTTGATGACCTCAACTGTTTATCCGTCAAACCCATACGACGGAAAGTCTCGTAATATAGTATATTGATACTGCTACCCCCGTCCATGAGGACTTTAGTAAACTTGTATCCTCCCACCTGAGGTGCTACCACCAAGGCTAAATGCCCCGGGTTATCCACCCGTAATGGGTGGTCCTCTCTGCTCCATACAATGGGCTGTTCCGACCATCAGAGAAATTGTGGTGTCGCCGGTTCCACTGCATTAACAGCCCGCTTTAACACCTTCTGGTCTCGTTTGCACAGACTTGTCGTGAAGACATGATACTGCCCACTACTTAACTCCTTCGGGTTACTCTGATACCCGGATTGTGGCTGCTGTTGCTGGCGCAGCTGCTGTTGGTTTCCTTGATTATTATAACTCCCTTGGCCCTGCTGCTGATTATTCTGACCATTGTAACCACCTTGATGATGGGATTGATTCCCCTGACTATTGTAACCACCTTGATGATGTGATTGATTCCCCTGACCATTGTAATTCCCTTGATTATTTTGGCCGCCTGGTCGGGGTTGATAACCGCCGTTATTGCCCCTATATCCTGATCCGGAACTATTCCCCTGATGACCCGAACCATAAAATCCGGGCCCTGAACCGCCGTGCGGGGGCCGGCTAGGAGGATTAAAACGGCCGTTCACTGCCTTCATAAAGGGTATGCATTCTCTCATAGTATGCCTTGCTATCCTCCCCCTTCCGCTATGCTTTGGACAGGGTCGATCCAAATCCTGCTCCCAGCCCGGATCTCCTCCGCCGGTTTGGAGAGCGGAACCCTCCGGATTAACCTGAAAACCGCCTTGAACTTGAGTATTAGCCACAAAATCGGAACTACCTTCTGCCTTCCGTTTACCCAAAAAGCTCGAAGTAACCGGATTAACTGGCGCCGGTTTACCAGACTTGCTGGCCTTCCCCGCTTTATCTCCTTCTGCTTCCGGATACTTTGTATTATCCGAGTCTCCGTATTTCACCAGGGCGCTCATTAAAGTTCCCATGTCATTGCAGTCCCTTTTAAGCCGTCCGAGCTTTAACTTTAACGATTCGAACCGGCAATTGTTCTCCAATGTTACAATCGCTGTACTAGGATTGATGCCATTCGAGGAGTGTAAAATCTCTGCCACTCTGCGTACCCAAGCTGCTGTAGACTCCTGCTCTCCTTGTACACAGGCTGCTAAATCTATCACCGACATCGGCTGCTTGCATGTATCCTTGAAGTTTTTAATGAACTGACTGCGCAGTTCCCCCCATGACCCAATAGAATTCGGGGGTAGAGCCTTTAACCAGGTCCGGGCCGTACCCTCAAGCATCATAGTAAAATATTTGGCACAAGCCGATTCATCCACGTCCAGCATCTCCATGGCCATCTCATAACTTTCCACCCAAGCCTCCGGTGGTAAATCGGCTGTGTAATTAGGTACCTTGCGGGGCCCTTTGAAATCCTTAGGCAACTTGACACTCTGTAGAGCGGGAACAAGACATTGCACCCCAAAGGTGCTAGCCGTAGCTCCCATTCCTGCAGTGGCTGTGTGAACCGGCGTCGATTGACGAATTTCCTCCCTGGCCTCCGGTCTAGGGCGGTTTAGATCTGGGACTGGCATCTCCGCCCTTGCCGGATTATCCTGCCTGCGCTGATGTCTCCTGCGCTCGCTGCTAGATACCTCCGGCTCCTCCCAATGCCTAGAATAACTTCGGTTGGGACGTGGTGTTGAATGTAACCTTTCCCTGCTATGAGAGTACGCTTGCTGCTGTATTAATGCAGTATTAAGTAGCTTCTGGACCCTGCGCGCCTCTATCGCCACCGGAGACGTTTCTTCCGCGGGTAAAGCGGCCAACCGTGCCGCCGCCGCAGCAATATTATCCAAAGGGTTTGAATAGTGCCCTGGAGGGATAGGAACATAAGGTGCCGTTGTAATCCGACGCTCCTGCTCTGCAGCGGGCTGTTGAACCGGCTCATCCCGAGCCGGGGGTGTTCTCCGGTTTAAGGCCGGATTATTACTGGCCCCAGCCCCAGGTGTTCTGAACAAATTCGCGGATTCGTAACCCGGCGGTAGGCGGGACCGATACTTTCGCCCCCTTACTCCTTCCACAGAAGCCTGCTCCATCCTCAAATAAAAGGCTTGATCATCCAACTCCGCTTGCCTTGTTGCTATCATCTCTCTTTCTGCCTTTAAGTCCTCCTTTAACTGATCGATCCGGCCCTTCAACTGAAGAAGCTCTGCATCATGATGCGCCTTGTCTGCTGGAGCTACGTCTGCCATTGCTTTAGCTGTGAACTCCTCGATCAAGGTGGATAGAATTTCAGTAAGGGAGGGATTTGAACCGCTTCCCCCTGCACCAGCTTCTGCTGTCGTTCCGTTCATCGGGGGTTGTGAACCGGCCAAGACCGCCACCCGGTTTGGCGGGTCAAAGGGGCCCGGAATACTGTTTCCATCGGACTCGCCCTCAGACCGGCCGTCCCGCAACCGATATAGAGATTCAGTTTCCCCGGATGAAGATTCGTCATCTGAGTAGACGACTGTTGCACCATCAGATTCCGATCCGTCCTCGGCTCGGCCTCCATGGATTGCTCCAACGAACACATGCTTCATGGCAGGCTGAATCCGGGCCGATCTCGCACGCTGAGCCGGCTCGACGATGTTGGGGAAGGTGTCCGGCTCAGGTCCCGGTTCACCAATTTTGCCGATGAAGAGTTGGATGCTGCCGAAGGGGACCCGGTACCCGTATTCGATTGAATCGGCCTCCGGTCCCCAACCCGCGTCGTCGATGTAGATCCGGCCGCGACGACTCTTGGTCATCCGGCCGACTGCGTAACCCTTTAGCCCTTCGAAGCCGCCTTTTAAGAACTCAAAACCATCGCGCGCAGGCCCCACGGTGGGCGCCAACTGTCGTGGAAATAACACGGCAGATGTCCGGTTTAGCGGACTTGATGATGGAACCATCGCACGGGTTAGCCTGAAAGGATTCATGGCACACAAAGGACACAAAGGATTTATACTAGTTCGGCCCCTTCGGAGAAGGTAAAAGCCTACGTCTAGTTGGTTTGCTATTGCTTGGGCGTCGGTTTACAGGGAGCAGATTCGCTTTGCCTGTGTCTCGACGGGTTGATTGTTGCTTGTCCCTGAACCGTCCAGGCCGTCCCTTTATATAGAGGCAACGCCTGGTCCGGTTTACAGAGTCCCGAGGCCGGCTCATATTTGTGTCCGCCTCGGTCTCTGTCTTCTCTTTCTTATCTCTCAAGTTACATCTCTTGGCGGTTTACAAACCATACTCCTATACATGGGCCTTGAAATCTCATGGGCCGTAGTCTCTACTAAAATATTAAAACCAAGTATAATATAACTAAGCCGGTTTACAATAACCGGTTTATACCTACTAACCATATCCCTGACAGATAGCGTCCTAGTTTGCATGTTCGTCTCCATAGAATTCTTCTTCATATTCCTGCTCCTCCATGCCTGGCCAATTAAATAACCAGTGGCAAGCCAATGAGTACTTTGAATGTACTCGCAAGCAACCCATTATTTGGTTCAAAGTAATAATGCAATTGTACAACAATGAGCAATCTAGCCACGGGCTAGAATAAATATTCTACAATCAAGTATATGCATCAATAACTTCACGTAACCTCGAGAACAGGTTACCGATATCAACATGAATAGGATTCAACTCATCGAGTCAAGTCACCACCTTGGCTCATCACACACACATACTTTCACCGATGTAGTAAAATTCTGGACATAGTTTAAGTAGCACCACCCAACTGTCCATGACCGTGGACACGGCTATTCGAATAGTTTTACACTCTGCAGAGGCTGCGCACTTTACCCACAAGATCCGGGAAGCTTTCGTGTCACCCACGATCCCGCAGTACCTCAAGTACTCGGGGGAAGCACCCGGTCATTATCTTTCCTTAGACGACACTAACATAGGGTCCACTCGTTGGTACACGGCCCTCGAGTACAAACAATAGATCATGGGACTTGCCCTAATTTCAATGTCACGCGTACACGAAGGGACCAACGGTGTGTCCGGTGCCCTGTAAAAACAGTCATGGTCGTCTATCCAAGCACGACCCCGTCCTGGGAAAGACCTCAAGCCTTCCCGTCACTAGTAATGTGGGCACCATGCTAGTATCGGCCTAAGTAATCAATAAAGCCCCGTCCCATAAGGGGTAGAGTGGCTGCACATGTTTGGTTGGGACGGTAGTCACACATAAATCTAATCCATCATTTCACCCATGCACAAGATCTTTATTGGCACATCACTTCTTCCTCAAGTGATGACCTAACTCAACATTACCCTCGGGCATTAGGGGCACCCGATGGGGTTTTCGAAAAGAATGCAACCACGAAGGTTCCATGGCACACATGCATCACTAAGCATCACTACTAATCATTTGTATTTCAACTAAGCATTTAGAAAGATCATGAATAAGTCATGCATCATGTGGTGGTTCTCAACTAGGTTACCACCGTAACTCTTATCATCATGCATTCGGAAACACAAGGGTATCATGGTCAAAGGGCTGCTTGCCTGGATTGGCTTGGTCTTCAAAGTCTTCAAATCCTTCCCCACCTTCTTCTTCAGCAACCTCGTCAAATACGGTATCTAATCGTCGCAAAATAACAACGGGAAAATAAGACCACAATAAAAAACAGAAAAATCAAAGTGCTCAGAAAAATGTCAACTTATTTTTGTTAAATACTAGAGGGAAAACTAAGATGGCAAAAATTCTTAGTTTGAGTTTTGGAGTGGCAGAATGGAGTACAAGAATATTTGAACAGAAGTTTTAATGTTCAAATATGAATTTAAATTTGAACAGAACAGAAAAGGTCCATGGACATGTGTGAAAGTGACATCATTAAATAGGTTGGATTTTTACAAGTTTTTGGGAACTGGAATTAATTCATTTGGACAAATATTTAATTCTGTGGAATTATTTTAAATTCCACCGAAAAGAAAAATGGAAAAAGGCTCTGTGCCACTGGGCCAGAACGGCCACAGTGCAACGGCCCAGGGCGAATTCAGCCCACCGCACGGCGCCAGCGCGCACCAGGGTTTTTTAAACCTGACGGGCGGGGCCCGGCGGTCAGCGTCAGAGAGGGGGAGAGAGAGAGAGGTGAGGATGACAGGCGGGGCCCGCCTGTCATCTCCAACCTCGCGGCCAGAGAAGCGGCGAGCTCACCGGTGGCGGTACGGTGCACGGCGGGGCAAGCTGAGGGCAGGAATGGGCTCAGCAGGGTGTCGCCGTTCTAGTGGTGGTGGTGCGGGTCGCCGGAGGGGCCTGGTTCGCCGGCAGCGAGGACACGCGGCGGAGGAGCTTCGGGTGGATGCTGCTCCGGTCGATTCCGGCAGCTGCAGAGAGGGGAAAGAGGGTGAAACGCATCAGTGACGTGCTGTGGTGCTAGATCGAGCGAAAGGGAAGGCTAGGGCGGCCAGTACCGGGCTGGCGACGGGAAGCCGCCGTGGCGGAGCTCGAGCTCGATCTCGAGCTCGGGCGGGTCTGGAGAGGGGGCGAGTGGCTTTGGGGATGATTGAGAAAGGGAGAGTGCTGTTGGTGAAGAGAGGAGGGGCTCGGGGGCCCTATTTATAGGAGGACGGCGAGGTGCCGTGGACCTGCGCGCCGGCGAGCCTCTGCTCGTCACCACAATGCACGGAAGGCGCTGGGAAACGTCTGCGGTGTTGCTGGACGAGTTCCAGGGCAGAGGAGAGGAAGAGGGGGAGCGGGGGATGCTTCTGGAGCTGCGCGCGTGTGAAGCCAGAGGTTGGAGCTCGCAAGCGGCCGGCGCGTGTGCGAGGACGTCCACTGGAGGGAGAAGGAGGAGGGGGACAGCGCCGGGGGGAGTTGTGGACGCCGAGGCGCGTTGAACGTCGCGAGGGGGAAGCACGAGGTGGTCGGGGGCGATGGATTGGGCGAGGCTACAGTGCGGGTGCGCACTGTAGCACGCTCTGGAGCGTGCTTATCGCATGCCACGGCATGCCGTTGGCTTACTGGGCGTGTCCGCCGTGTCTGGGGGGTCCAGCACGAAGTAAACAACCCAGCTGTGGCTTTGGATGCCTTGGATGCTCAGTGAGAGAGGAGGGAAGGTGGTAGATGGGTAGAACTGGGCTGTCCAGCAAGGTAATTTGGGGTTTTCACCCTTCAATCATGGAGCTCTGGTCATGGGGGAGTTACTGGAGGTAGAATGTAACTAGGTGAGGCTGTGGTAGAAAGTTGAAGCAAAAGTAAATAGTAAAAGAGGTCAAGATGATGGTTTTGGTAAAATGGCAGAGGGTGTTTGATCATGTTTTGGGCAAGCAAATTATCTCCACTAGCCATGACACCTAACAGGATTGAATGTCATATGGAAATAGGGTGTTTCACCAAATTTGGGCTTGTTTGAAGAAACTAGCCAATGTAACTTTGGTGAACCCTAGAATTCAACAGAAATGGTTTCACCATGTTTGGGTTAAGCTAACCATCTCCCCTTGGTGCACCACTTGGTGTAGTGTCATCATTTGGGGTTATGATCATGCCCACAAAGTTTGAAGCCCCAGGTAAAAAGTTGGTAATGTAAAGTTGTTCAAATTTGAATTTGAACAGAAATGGTTTTGGGGTCTTCTAATCAAGTTACCCTACTCCAAAGCTTGTGCATTTGGTCTATGTCAGGACCCTGATCCTAAGTCACACCGATCTAGCTATAACACGTCATATCACTTTGCGGCCTCACGCATGGTAACCCCACGGGTGCCACCTTACCTGGCCCGGGACCGTTTGCGCATTTTGGCACACGTATTTGACAGTGTCGCTAGCATCCATATGACAGAGAACCCGGGCCGACATGGCTAGTTATAAACCAGAAGTGGCACTAAATTACAGAGACATGCATCCATGACCCAGCAACGAACGTGTCGGTCATCAACGTATGAACTCAAGTCGTAGCAAGCTACATGGACTTAAAGGAACAACGCGTGACATTTCCCCTAAGGGACAGACACAGGAACGAAGAAGGACACATGCCGGCCAGCCTACATGTTCCGAGCAGTAGCAAGCTACCAAGGCTCATTGGAAACACTAGGAGGCATTTCCCTGTAAGATAGGCTACCAAAGGAAAACAACTAGGTGTCGGATCCCACACATACCAAGCATTTCAATCATACACACAATATGCTCAATATGTGCAAATACAACATTGCATCACAACAGAATTCTATGACTCAAAGTAGTTTATTTAAGAGGCTCCAAGAGCCATACATAACATATCCATACAGGTAGGGGTCACATGACCCAACACTCAAGTCATACAGTCATACAAGCACAAGCGGAAGCTACATGTCTGAGTACAGACAACTTAGGAAATAAAACAGGCTTGGTGTAGCCTGACTATCTACAAGGCCCTTCACAAGCTCCAGATCTCCGTCTGGGTGTCAAGCTACTCATCGACGTCAACGTATATGTAGAACCCATCAGAAGGGGCAGGGTTCTCCTCTGCAACAGTTATTAAGCAAACATGAGTACAAAGTACTCAGCAAGTCTTACCACAGAACCTATCATACATGCAACATTCTCAACAGGGGTAGTGGAGTTCATAGCAGAAAGCCAGCTTTGACTCTTGGCTAACCTATACTACAACTCTCAATAGATTGCAAGATGTTTCTACGAACACGAGTCCTCTATTCACCACAACAATACACTACCGAGGATCCTCTTCCGTCATCCTACGGAAGGGCCATCCACGGCACTCACACTTATCTTGAGGCTGTTAGTAGTATCCATCAACTTGTCTATGAACTGTAAGAGTAACCAAGTAGTCCGTACCGCGAACAACGGCTATTCGAATAGATTGATAACCCTGCAAGGGTGTACCTCTTCACACACACTTCCACCACTTATCGCCGTTTACTCGACGTGTACTCGGCAACCTTCAAGCGGAAGCCCAGCGAGGGTGTCGGCCACGACCTGACTAACTACACAAGTCTCTTGTCCAGGTTTATCGCCTATTTGGGTTCCATCCGTGGGGAGATCCGGCCGGGGTGTCGCTCACGGCCCCAAACGATGTGTACAGGGTTCCCGAGTCACCAAACAGGCAACCGGTACACCGTGCCACGTACCTGTCGCATCACAACCCACCCCGAGGGTCAGCGCTGTGCACAACCTCCAGTAAACTATAAACACCAGAAACTAGTTGCAACTCCTGGACAGAGATCGAGGGTAATTAATAAGCCGAGAGGGTCAATTAAGGATCCCAATGTGTGGTAGTAGCTGAAACTTGAACCACACATACAGATCTCGGGTCCTATGGACGATTCCAATGAAACAACCCACCATGTACTCCTACATGGCCTTTCATCGATACCTTTACCAAGCATATTCCACACTTCCTTCTCTTTATCGCTATGATCATTTCACTCTGATCCATCACCCAGATGAACCAGACCTGACACAACTCTAAGCATAGCAGGCAACATAAACAAATAGCATGGTGGATCACACATCACATGGCTCAACCAACTCCTACACATGCTAGTGGGTTTCAACTATTTACTGTGGCAATGACAGGTCATGCAAAGGAATAGGGTTCAACTACCGCAGCAAGTAGCAGTTCACACGCTGTTGCCTTAATGCAGTAAAAGAGAGCAGAGGCGAGGAGATTGGGTTTGTATCGGAATGATCAATGATTGCTTGCCTGACAGAGTGGTTGTCGGGTACTGCTCTTCAGCTGGATACGCAGAAGTATCCTCGGGAGCATGACCTAACACGGAGAATACCGGCGATACAATCAATAAGCAAACAAATGCAACAATATGATGCATGCTCATGACATGGCAAGATGCATGTGTTTTGGGCTAATGCAACTATAACCAAAAGGGTTTGAGCCTGTTTGAATCAAAGATTCAAATTGGAAATCAAACTATTATTTAATTAAGTGCATTATCATGTTTTAATGCATACAGCAAGGTTAACTTGCTCAAACATGCATGAAACCAGTGCCATTGGAAAGATTCGATTTTTCTGATCATTTTTCATATATAATTTATTTCCATCTGAGCTACGGTTGATTTTATATGATTTTTAGAAGTTTTGAGTATTTTCTCAAATTCATAAATGATACGTCTCAAACGTATCTACTTTTCCAAACACTTTTGATATTGTTTTGGCCTCATTCTTGCATGATTTGGACTAAACTAACCCGGACTGACGCTGTTTTCAGCAGGGCTGCCTGTATGGTTTATTTGTGTGCAGGAAAACGGATTTTTAAGTATCTAAGAAAAATCCACAAAAAATCACAGAAAATCCACGCACCCGAAGGAACCAGGAGCCAGAAGTGGGGCCAGAGGGGGGCCAGGGGGTGCCCAGGCGCCCTGTGGGCGCGCCCCACCTGGGCCGCGCCGGGGGGTCGCCTGGGTGGGGCCCACACCCCCTGGTGCCCTACTCCCCCTCGTATTTTTACTCCCGACGCAGAAACCCCAGATCAAAAGTTCTTTCGCAGTTTTCCGTCGTGGAGCCGCCGCCACCCTCTGTTCTTCCTCGAGAGGGCTAATCTGGAGGCTGAATTGGCCTCCGGAGAGGGGAGATCGTCGCCATCGTCATCATCATCACCACTCCATCATTCCTCCATGACTTCCCCTTTCATGTGTGAGTAATTCCCCTGCTGTAGGCGAAGGGGATGGTAGGGATTGGATGAGTTAGATCATGTAATAGTTTATCAGATCGTTGGGGGCATGCTGCCTATCATCTACTATGGTGTTTATCACCTTTGCTTCAACTTGTTATTCTTAATGCTTGACACTTAGGGCCCGAGTGCCATGATTTCAGATCTGAACCATATGTGTTTGTATGAATATATTTGTGTTCGTGATCCTATCTATGAGTTGTTTGCACCTGTTACGGTTCGGAACCGGCGATACCAAAGGTGACAGCTTGGGACACCAAAGGGGATGGTCCGTAGTTTGAGGATTACATGTATCCATTGAGTTCATTGCTTTGTTCCGGTGCTCTTTGACAGGAGCACCTTAATCTCCATTAGTTCCTTTTGGCCCCGTTCGTAGCGGGATGGTAGGACAAAAGATGTTGTGCAAGTTCTTATTGCAAGCACGTACAACTACCTACGGGATACATGCCTAATGTTTGATATTTGCCTAGATGATCATTACTTTTCCGTGTGTCGTGCCCCAAGTTAGAATCTATCTCATCCATGCAGCGCCCAACCATCCAGCCTACAGTGTTTTAAACCCTGCTTGTCACTAGTTGCTACGTTTGCCATTTACCTTTTGCTATTTACTTTTACTATTTACTTTTACTATCACTATCATCACTATCATATCACTGTTACCACTTATCTTTTGTTGCAAGTAAGTATATTTCAGGTGCGGTTGAATTGACAACTCAACTGTCAAAGCTTATAAATACTCTTTGGCTCCCCGTGTGTCAAATCAATAAATTGGGTTATTCTTACCCGCGAAGACTATCTCTATCCCTTACGGTTGAGGGTTATCAATAAATCATTTAAGATTTAATTTAAATTCCAGAAACTCTTTACTGCGTTAGCATGACCTCATGCTGATGTCAGCAGGTCAACAGGAGCTGGTCCAGGTCAAACATGATATGTGGGCCCGGTATGTCAGTGTCATAGCTAATTAGCAAAGTTAATTAGTGTTAAGCTAGGAACTAATTAGCTGTCAGTGGGGTCTGGGCCCATAGGTCAGTGACTAAACTAACTAACTGATTTAATTAGCATTTACTTAATTAAACTAGCTAATTAGGAGAGGGTGGCCCACACGTCAGTGACCCAGGGGTGGTCAGCCCCCCGGTCAAACGAGTCAAACTCGCCGGCGAAGTGACGCCGGCGGGGCCAAACGCGGTGGCGAGCTTCGGAAAACGCCTACAGGGCACGGTTCGAGCTACGGTTGGGCGCGTGGGAGTGCCCTCGCCGATGCGCGTCTAGTGGTGGTGGCCGCCGGGCCTGTGGTGGCCGGAGGCGACGGCTACGAGCTCGACGGCGGCGGCCAGCGTTCGGGGGTGTGTGGAAACGCGGCTGCGGTGGCCTAGGCGATGCGTGCGTGGCACCTAAACCATCTACGTGCTGCGGCGAGCAAAATGGGCATGTGTCCGAGACCAAATGGTCACTGGAGCATCACCGGCGGCAAGCACGGCGGCGGCGGGTTTCGGTGATCAGCGGAGCAGCAGCTACGCGGCGCAAACGAGGCGGAGGAGGGAGGGATTCGGTGTAGGGGCTCACAGCGGGGCTAACGAGCTCGAAGGAGAGGTCGGGGATGCTCTGCAGCTTCTTAATCGACGGCGAGGAGCTCCGGCGATCCGAGGTTGGGGATGGCGGCGTGAAGGCGATGCAGGGCTTCCGGCGATCCGTGGCTCAGCGAGGAGGAAGAGGGAGTCGCGGCGATCCTTCTGGACACGGTCACGAGACGGGGGGGAGGCTCTAGGTGCGGCAACGGCGAACGGCGGCGATGGGCGGCCTCGATGGTGAGAGGGAGAGAGCCGGGGGAGGGAGATGAGGACGAGGGGGAGTGAGAGAGGGGTCGGGGCAGCTGCGTCGCGACGCATGGAGGCGTCCAGGCCATCGGGGACGCAGGCAGGCAGGCTGGAGGTGGCCGGGCGCGTGCCGGCGTGCGGTGGCCACGCGCGCTGCCTACTGGCGCGAGGTGGAAGGCGACAGGAGCCGCGCTGGGTGGGCTGGGCCGGCCTGCAACAGTGCTGGGCTCAAGGTAAGTTCTTTCTCTCTTTCTTTTTTTTCCTATTTCTTTTCTGTTTCATTTCTTTTGCAACTTTGTTTAATTAATAAAAATGCCAGAACATTTTTATATCTCATAAAACTAGTCATGCCCACTGTATATAATATGAACAGTATGGAACATTATAGTTTATGATTATTTGAGCATTTAAAATATTTATAGCATTTAAATGCCCAAATACAAATACCATATGATTTAATCCAAAGACCTTAGAGGTCCTAGAAAATTGTGCACCATTTTTGACAAAGGTTTAAGACCAAGGCAGAAATGATGAAAATTTTTGAAGGGCATTTTGGGTACATTGGAAAAGATTTTATCAAACCCTAGTTGTTAGGAGAGGGGTGCTGGGGTTTCTGTCATTCCCATTTCAAGTTTCTTTGATAAGTAAACATGATGCACACTCTAGCTAGTCCTAATGCAGTGCTAACTAGGGATGTGACAGTCTAGATGCCTTATTAGACCATTCTAGCATGTGCACCAAGTTTGAGAGCATTTGGATAAGTTTGGCAATGTAAAGTTGCTCAAACTTCAGATATGGACAGAATGGTTTTGAGGGGTTTTGATGATGTTATCTTGCTTCCCAAGGCATGGGGCTTGGCAAGATCATCAAATATGGCATACATGACATGATAGAATTTCCTTGGAATTTTTAGATAATATTTCATTTGTAAATATTTCGAAAGCTTGAAATATCCAGAAAGGGTTTCTGGGGGATTAGCCCATTATTTTGAACATGACCAAGTGTTGAAACTCTTATATATGGACAATATATGTCCTATGAGTCTCTCTGAATTTTGGCAAATATTTTTTGAAATAATTAAATAATTTTTCCCTATTAAAGACCATTTCTGGCCTTAAGAAAAAGCTTTTAAATAAAATAGGAAAATAACTTTTAAAATTATACTTTTGTGGTTGGGAGTCCTATGACTACTAGGTCTCAAATATACTTTTTGAAATAATTTTCTCACCCTAAATCAAGCACTTGCAGTGCAAACCTCAATTCAGGGGTTTTTGGAATACTAAATTTTGAAAATACATTTTGGCCAAATTAATTTTATAAGAAAATACTATACTGCTATATACACTTGGTATGATCATTGGGCAGAAGTTTTGGGTAAGGAGATGAATTCTACAAGAGGTGGTAGTTGACTTTAATGAGCACATGAAAAACATAGGAAGAAAAACTCAATTCCAAATAAAGCCAAATGATGCCAAAAAAATTTGCTGGTCCAAATTTCATGCTTCATTGATGCAAATGACATGTTACAAAATGCAGGGTGTGACAGACCTACCCCCCTTACAAGAATCTCGTCCCCGAGATTCCTAAACTAGGTCTTAAAAGAGATCGGGATACTCGGATCTAAGATAGTCTTCACGTTCCCAGGTTGCTTCTGCTTCCGTGTGGTTGCTCCACTGGACCTTGAAGTACTTGATGGTGCGGCTTCGCGTCCATCGTTCTGCCTCATCCAGAATGCGAATGGGCTTCTCGCGGTAGGTCAAATCAGGCTAGAGATCAATGGCTTGGTGATCAACATCCTTGTAGAGATCGGGCTTGTTCGGAACTTGGAGACATTTCCGGAGTTGTGACACGTGGAATATGTTGTGCACATCGGATAGCTCAGGTGGTAGTTCCAGCTAGTAAGCCACTTCTCCTCGTCGTGCAGTGATCTCAAAGGGTCCAATGAACCTTGGTGCGAGCTTCCCCTTGACGTGGAAATGCTTGGTTCCCTTTAGAGGAGTTACCCGCAGGTACACATGATCCCCGACATGGAAGCTCATGTCCCGGCGGTGAGTGTCAGCATAGCTCTTCTTCCTTGACTTGGCTGCCTTTAAACGCTCTCTAACTAGTTGGACTTGCTCTTCTGCTTCGTGGAGAATATCCGGTCAAAATACTAGCCCTTCTCCAGTCTCTGACCAGTTGAGGGGTGTGCGACACCTGCGTCCGTACAACTCCTCAAATGGTGCCATCTGAAGGCTCGACTGATAACTGTTGTTATAGGAGAACTCGGCAAAAGGGAGGCAATCTTCCCACTTGGCTCCATATGCCAAGACACAGGCTCGGAGCATGTCTTCGAGAATTTGATTTACTCGTTCTGTCTGTCCTCCGATCTGTGGGTGGAAAGCCGTGCTGAAAGACAAATTGGTTCCCAAGGCTTCTTGGAACTTCTTCCAGAACCTAGAGGTGAACTGGGTTCCTCGATCTGACACAATCTCCTTGGGAACGCCGTGAAGGCTTACGATTATGTCGATGTAGAGAGCTGCCAGCCGGTTGCCATCATAAGTAGTCTTGACAGGAATGAAGTGGGCCACCTTGGTCAAATGGGCGACTATGACCCACATGGAGTCATGTCCTCTATTCGACCTTGGTAATCCAGTGATGAAGTCCATTCCGACTTTATCCCACTTCCACTCAGGGACCTTGAGTGGTTGGAGCAATCCAGCGGGTCGCTGATATTCAGCCTTGACCCTTTGGCACACATCACACTTTGCAACATAGGTGGCAATCTCTCTTTTCATCCCGTGCCACCAGAACCTTTCCTTCAAGTCTTGATACATCTTGGTTCCTCCAGGGTGGATGGAATATGGAGTGTCGTGGGCTTCTTGCAGGATCAGGTTCTTCAGCTCCATCTTGTTTGGTATGCAGATGCGACCTTTGTACCAAACAATCCCGTGCTCGTCCTCGGAGAATCCTGGGGCCTTGCCTAGCTTCATCTTCTTCTTGATGCCTTCAATGCTTGCGTGCCCACCTTGCGCCTTCTTGACTTCATCCATCAGGGTCGGTTTGACTTCCAAATGATCCAGAAATCCAGGGGTGACCAATTCCAAACTGAATTGTTCGAACTCCTTAAACAGGGCTGGCTGCCTCTTTTGAATAATGACATTCAACGAGCAAGCCTTTCTGCTTAAGGCCTCGGCCACCACGTTAGCCTTCCCGGGGTGATATTGAACACTGAGGTCATAGTCTTTGATGAGTTCCAACCATCTTCGTTGCCTCATGTTCAATTCCTTTTGGGTGAATATGTACTTCAGACTTTTGTGGTCTGTGTATATCTCAGACCGTTTCCCTAGGAGGTAATGTTGCCATATCTTCAAGGCATGAACCACTGCTGCTAACTCAAGATCGTGAGTAGCGTAGTTCTCTTCATGAGGTCGTAGCTGCCTGGATAGGTAAGCTATGACTCGGCCTTCTTGCATCAGAACGCTTCCCAATCCGGTTCGAGAGGCATCACAATATATCACGAACACCTTGTGAATATCAGGTGTTGCCAGAACTGGGGCGGTGGTCAACCTCTTCTTGAGCTCTTGGAAGCTCTCTTTGCATTTTGGCGTCCATTCGAACTTCTTGTCCTTCTTGAGGAGCTGAGTCATTGGCCGGGCAATGCTAGAGAATCCTTCCACGAATTTGTGGTAATAGCCTGCAAGTCCGAGGAAGCTTCTGACTTCCTTGACGGTCGTTGGAGATTGCCATTGGGTCACAGCTTCGATCTTCGCGGGATCAACTAACAATCCTTCTTCGGTCAAGACATGACCTAGGAATCCAACTTTATGTAGCCAGAACTCACACTTGCTGAATTTGGCGTATAGTTGGTGCTCCCAAAGCTTGTCTAGGACCATCCTCAAATGTTGCTCGTGTTCTTCCTCCGTCTTCGAGAAGACAAGAATGTCATCGATGAAGACAACAACAAACTTGTCCAAATATTCCATGAAGACTTTATTCATGAGATAGATGAAGTAAGCTGGGGCATTGGTTAACCCAAAGGACATGACCGTGCACTCGTACAGGCCATATCGGGTTACGAATGCCGTCTTCGGAATATCTAGGGGTCTGATCTTCAGTTGGTAGTACCCAGATCTGAGGTCGATCTTGGAGAACACCTTGGCTCCGCTGAGCTGATCAAACAGATCTTCAATCTTGGGAAGTGGATACTTGTTCTTGATTGTAACTTCATTGAGGGAACGATAGTCAATGCATAAGCGGATGGTACCGTCCCTCTTTGCCACAAACAGAACAGGTGATCCCCAAGGGGAGGCACTTGGGCGGATAAATCCCTTCCTCAGCTGCTCTTCCAGTTGCTTCTTCAACTAGGCTAATTCTTCCGTCCCCATTCTATAAGGCTTCTTATAGATGGGTCCTGCCCCGGGCATGAGCTCGATGATGAACTCAATGTCACGGTCAGGGGGCATTCCCGGTAGTTCTTCCGGAAAGACATCAGGATACTCGCATACCACCGGTACTTGCTCTATCCCAACTTCAGACAGACAGTTGACTTGAACGGCTTGAGCGGAAGAAGAATTGGGAGCGAACTTAACTTCGACTCCTTGGTCATTGGTCACAGTGACAGTCCGATTGGCACAGTCTAACAAGCCTTGGTGCTTGCTGAGCCAATTCATGCCTACGATCACATCCAAGCCTTGTGATCTCAGGACGATGAGGTCTGCTAGAAAATCTACCCCGTTAATGGTAATACTGACTCCCTTACAGCCTATCTGGGCTCTCATCTCTGCTCCGGGGGTTTGTACCACCATGGGGTTATTCAGGGGTGTAGGGGTCATGCCACTTTTTAATGCAAATCTTTGAGTGAAAAATGAATGTGTGGCTCGAGAATCAAACAAGACAGTTGCAGGTGCTGAGTTGACAAGGAACGTACCCAGCACGATGTCCGGGTCTTCCTGGGCTTCTTCAGCAGTGACGTGATTCACACGCCCCTTCCCATGGTTAGGCGGGTTGCGAGGAGCTGGGTTCCTTGGTGGCACCCGCGACCTTGTCCTGGGTTCTGCGCATTGGGGCGCGGGGCATCAGGCTTCTTGTTGGGGCACACCCTTGAGATGTGTCCTGACTGACCACATCCAAAGCAAGTGACTTGGTTTGGATTATTGATCTTGTTGCCACCACTGTTATTGGGGTTGAATGCTGGCCTTGGGTTGGCATACTGCTGAGGCTGATAGTTGGTGCGAGGTGTAGGAGCTCTTGGTTGTTGATAGGTTGGCTTGACCGGGGCTGACTGCCACGGGCGAGGCTTCTGGTTGCTGGAACTTCCCTTGCTGACCATCTTGCGCTTGCGAGTGTCTTCCAGAGCACGCCGCTTGTCCTCAAGCATGAGTGCTTTGTTCACCAGGTCAGGGAAGGTTGGGCAGTCGCACACGACAAGCGAGTACTGCAGAGTCTGATTGAGGCCTTCCATGAAGCGCTCCCTTTTTGCAGCATCAGAGCTGACATCTTCAGGGGCATACCTTGACAGAACACTGAACTTCTACATGTACTCCTTGACAGTGCCACTTCCTTGCTTCAGAGCTCAGAATTCACGCTTTTTGATAGCCATGATTCCGGACGGAATGTGGGATTTGCGGAATTCTGCCTTGAAGTTGTCCCAAGTGATGTCTTGTCCAGCATGCATGACCTTGAATCCATCCCACCAAGCTCTAGCAGTCCCCCCGAGGCAATGGGCTGCATAAGCCACCTTCTCGCGGTCTCCGGTGCATTGATGGGCCTCGAACCCCTCGTTGGTTACCCCAAGTGGAAGGTGTAAGATGCAGTAAGTAGAAGTGTTTTCCCCTAGCAAAGATGCCAAGGATCGATTCCCCAGAGACTCCTAGGTTCAACAAGTAGGTGTCAATTGCTATGGTGCCAGATTAGTAGCAACCAACGTGGACCTGCACACAGATACAAATAACTTTGCTCCCAACGAGTACAGAGAGGTTGTCAATCCCTCCGTCCTTCTAGTTCACAAAGGGTTAAAAGTAATGATAGTAGTGATAGATAGTTTTTGCAATAGTAAGTAATAACGGAAAGTAAATAGTGGATGTGATCAATGATGGTAATAAGGACCGGAGTCTCATGATGTTCACTAGTGATGTCTCTCTCCCAAAAGACGATAAAACAGCTATGTGAGGTAAACAAATTACAGCTGGGCAATTGACAGGACCACGAACGCAAACCAATGCTGACTACATTGCAAGAAAGGTTGAGGTTCAAAGCATGGGCGGTACGCCAAAGTAAGTAGACCGAAATCCATCAATATCTACTACTAATCATCCACCTTGAGATATCTATCCAGAACATCTCGCTGGTATTAAGTTGCGAGTCCCACCCATAGTGTAAACTCAATGCAACAGACAACTGCATTAAAAGAACTTTGCGTAAAGTAAACAATCCTTGCACCCACGGGCACAAGCACCGTTGTTTTCCCCCTTGTGGCAACAACACATCCCCTAGACTCATGTTTCTGTCACTCAAGCTAGTCATCGAGGGGCATGAACCCACAATCGAGCATAACGTTCCCTCTTGGAGTCACTACCTACTACTCGGCCAAAGCAATAAGTAACAACGGAGAACATGCAAGAATTACTTATGAACTAAAATATAAAAGAGGTGAATCAAATATATTACTCAAGATCAATCTGAACATAATCTCATAATCCATCGGATCCTAGCAAACTCAACATAGCAACAGCATAAGGATTACATAGGTGCCTCGATCATGTAGGGCAGCTCACGAGGACTAATTAGTGAAGCACAAGAACGGGAGGAGAACATCACATAGCTACTGGTCATGGACTCATGGTCCAAGGGAGACTACTCACGAGTCATCTGGGAGGCGTCCATGGTGGTGGAGAAGCTCCCGGTGGTGATCCTCCCCTCCGGCAGGGTCCCGGGAAGAGTTCTCCTGGTGCTCCCGATCTTGGAAGCGGCGGCGGCGGCGGAACAGAGATGGGATCGCGAAAAGAGTTCCTGTTCTGAGGGTTTCGGAGGTCCCTCTAAATATATGCCAAAGGGGGGCACCGGACGTGCTTCGGGGGGCCCAGGCGCCCCCCGGCGCGGCCCAGGGGGGCGCGCCGCCAGGGCGCCTGGAGCCCTGGTGCCCCCCCCCCCCAGGCTGCCCTTCGGACGCAGTGTTGTTTCCGGATCGCTGATTTTTTTATATAATTTTTCTGGATTTTTCTGGGTAGTTCTCGAAACGTGAAAACCTGAAATACAAAAACAGCCGAAAACAGAAACTGGCACTGGGGTGCACTGGATTAGTAAGTTAGTCCAAATATGATCAAAAGTGTATGGAAGTGTATGAATATCATAGCAATATCACCCAAAAGTGGCATGGAGCAAGCAGAAATTATAGATACGTTTTGGACGTATCAACATCCCCAAGCTTAATTCATGCTCGTCCTCGAGTAGGTAAATGATAACAAGAATAATTTCTGTGGTGACATGCTATTAACCATATAGGACTTTTTCATAGTCATATGACAAAATCTTACTGAGACAATGATTCTAAAGTAATTAAGTTGCCTCAAGAGAAAATCACAAATGACTGAAAGTTTTACAATATGAAACTGAAACATCAAAAAGATTTGCAATGAACATGATGTGCAAATATGATAAGGTAATATCTAGCTTGCCCCCTTTAGTGATGCAAAACATAAATGCAGGGGCACCTTCAAGGTTTAAGTGATGACTAGATACAATGATTTCAGAATAAACAATATCACAATCATGCAAAAGACAATGCTACTTTGGAACAATGCACATTACACTCAGAATGACAATCATGCTCTCAGTAGTTGGTGCTTTAACATAAAAGTAAAAGAATGGTTAAGTGCTAGAGCTTTTTATTTTGAAAACATGGAAGCAATTGTGTCAACGGTAGTAGTACTTCATATGTGTCATGCATAAAACATCCTATAAGTTGCAAGCCTCATGCATCGAATACTAATAGTGCTCGCTCCTTGTCCTAATTAGCTCGGATTCCCATGGGTTATCATTGCATTGCATATGTTTCAACCAAGTGTCACAAAGGGGTACCTCTATGCCACCTGTACAAAGGTCCAAGGAGATAGATCGCATTTGATTTCTTGTTTTTGATAGATCTCAGCTTGAGGACATCCATACCGGGACAACATAGAAAATAGATGATGGACTCCTCTTTAATGCATAAGCATATTCTCATAAGATATTGAGGATCAAGGTCCAAGCTAAAACTTCCACCATGATGCATGGCTTTGGTTGGCGGCCCAATGTTCTTCTCTAACAATATGCATATTAATTCAACCCACGGCAAATCACCCTTACTTCGGACAAGACGAACATGCATAGCAACTCACATGATATTCAACAAAAGTGTGACAGTTGATGGCGTCCCCAGAAACATGGTTACCGCTCAGCAAGCAACTCATAAGAAATAAGATACATAGGCAACATATTCTTTACCACAATAGTTTTAAAGCTACTTTCCCATGAGCTATGTATTGCAAGTTAGTTCGCTTAGTATAGGTGTAGGTTAGCAAAAGACTGGGAGCGACCAACTAAGAGAGCAATGACGGTCATAATCATGCAGAGCGACAAAGCAATATTGAATCAGGCATGGTAGTTATATCGCTACTCAGAAACAAAAGATCATCAAGGCTTGACAGACTTTCTTTACAGTCTTAAATATGCATGAGCATACGCCAAGTCAATCAAAATAAATTCTCGAAGGAAGATATTACTAAACCATACCACATCATAGGCAAACAAACCAAGTTGGTACTCCAATAACACTTTGGGAACCCCCCAGCTATTTGAGATTAACCATAAGAAAACCTGAACTACTAAGCACCATCATGCAAGTAGCATCTTTATCATAGACACATTAGCCAATGCAACGGAAGCAAACTCTCTTAATAAGGTGAGCATGATAATTAAAGAGAGTTCAAGCAACCAACTAAATAAAAGCTCTTGAAAAGATAAGCATGAGTACTAAGAGCAAAGCACGATAGTAGCTATTAAATGACAAAGAACACACACAGCATAGATAGATATGAAAATTCTATGTAATGTTCTAGGTAGAGGTGGAGCGTGTTTCTCTCCCACATAAAGGAATGCTGGGTTCCGACTCGTTATGAAAAACTAAAAAGAAAACTAAAAGCAAGACGCTGCAAGCATAGCACATAACACATGAAGTGATAAAAATATAGCGAAACGAAAGACGAACTGATAATGTTGATGGAGAAGGGGATGCACGGGGGCATCCCCAAGCTTAGACGCTTGAGTCTCCTTGAATATTTCTTGGGGGTGCACGGGGGCATCCCCAAGCTTGAGCGCTTGACACTCCTGAATATTTTTTATCATCTTCCCTCGCACACTTGAAAACTCCCTTCATACACAACTCATCATAATCTGATTAGCGAGGTTAGTACCCTTAATAAAATAATTATACCTTGCTGGAAATAAGGATATTCTTGAAGTTCTACTGTTTCTCAAGATTGCCAAAAGGTTTTTGCAAAGAAAAAGCAAGTTCTTAATTTGCAAAGAGAAGGTAAGGCAAAACAGGACAGAATCTGTGAAAAACAGAACAGCAGGCAGTAATTGATCTGGTCGGGATACTTCTGCAACTCAAATCAAAACACTCAGAACAGACGCACGAAAGAAAATTATATAGAGAACGCTGTCGAAAAAATTCAGACCAAAAAGATGATCTGGTGATTTTATACGAATTTTTCTATCCAAGGACAGAATCTATTTCCTGGACAGCACCTCACAACTTTTGAACTTTCTAGCAATCGGAGGCTATACTTGGCACAAATATGAAAATCAAAGATAAAATGATGATGCTACAGCAGTAAACAACATCAAGACACAACAAAAGCAAAAAATTTATTCATATGGGCTGCCTCCCAAAAGCGCTTTCTTTTATGCCTTTAAGCTAGGCATAATGCATAGATCAAGTTTTATCAAGAGTAAAAGAATAGCTAGCTCGTACAACGGACTCAAAAGGTAACTTGATCTTCTTACGAGGGAAGTGTTCCATCCCTTTCTTGAGAGGAAACTGAAATTTTATATTACCCTCTTTCATGTCAATGACAGCACCAACGGTGCGCAAAAAGGGACGTCCCAAAATAATTGGACAAGAAGGATCACATTCAATATCCATAATAGTGAAATCAACGGGCACATAATTATCATTGACAACAATAAGAACATCGTCGATCCTCCCCAAAGGTTTCTTTATGGAAAAATCAACGAGATGAACACCAAAAGAACAAGAATCATAAGGTTTCAATTTAAGCATATCATATATTCTTTTGGGCATAACAGAGGTACTAGCACCAACATCACATAATGCATAACAAGAGAAGTCATTCAAATTAATTTTTATCATAGGATCCCAACCATCTTCTAGCTTTCTAGGTATGGAGGCTTCTACTCTAAGTTTCTCCTCCGTAGCTTTGATGAGAGCATTAGTGATATGCTCTGTGAAGGCAAG
The DNA here is from genome assembly GCA_902687465.1 of Secale cereale. Classification (NCBI taxonomy): domain Eukaryota; kingdom Viridiplantae; phylum Streptophyta; class Magnoliopsida; order Poales; family Poaceae; genus Secale; species Secale cereale. Next base: position 772,171,944 of record LR738710.1, read on the forward strand.
GTTAAGCGTGCTAGTGCGGGGATCTCTAGACATCTTGTGAAGGAAATCAATAACTTCTGTAAGAGTGCAATTATCAAAATCAAGGTCACGAGCATCAAGTAAAGTGGTAGTGGTGTCCTTAAGGTTCTCTTGTTTGGTAGTTTCTAAAGTCATAGCATCACCATTAATAGGTCCATTGGGACCAGGAGTACATTGGGTGCTAAGAGTGTGAACATCCTCAATAACTTGGATAGTAGCAACAGTGTGGTGGGTAGGAAGGCTCTTAATTCTTTCCTCTTCCTCCCTTTCTCTGGCCCATCTCTCTTTAAGCTTAGCCATCATCCTAATGTTTTCATTAATTTGTACTTGAGTAGCATTAATAGGGATGACTTCCCTCTCCTTAAGTGGAGAAGTTTCAATTTTTAGCAATTTTACCTCATTGGCTAAGTGGTCCACCTTAAAAGAAAGATCATTTAGTTTATGTAGTTTCTCTTCTACATTCTTATTAAAGGCTTTTTGGGTAGTGATGAAATCTCTAAGCATGGTCTCTAGTTCAGTAGTGGAGTTCTTGGTACTAGGATAAGCATTGTTGTTCCCATAAGAGTTAGAGGGGAACGGTCTAGGATTGTTACCAAAGTTACTCCTATAAGCATTGTTGTTAAAATTGTTTCTAGAGATAAAGTTCACATCTACTTGTTCTTGAGCAATCAAAGAATTTAAAGGAACATCACGAGGATCAACAGTAGATTGCTTCGAAAGTAGAGACATGATCAAGTCAACTTTTTCATTGAGGGAGGAAATCTGCTCGACAGAGTTTACCTTCCTACCTGTTGGAGCGCGTTCGGTGTGCCATTGGGAATAGTTGGTCATCATCTCATCGAGAAGCTTTGTGGCAGCACCAAGTGTAGTTGACATAAAAGTTCCTCCCGCGGCCGAATCTAACAAGTTCCGCGAGGTAAAGTTCAAGCCTGCATAAAAAGTTTGGATAACCATCCAAGTAGTCAAACCGTGAGTAGGGCAGTTCTTGATAAGAGACTTCATACGTTCCCAAGATTGGGCAACGTGTTCATTATCCAATTGTTTAAAATTCATGATGTTACTTCTAAGTTGGATAATTTTAGCAGGTGGATAGTATTTTCCGATAAAAGCATCTTTGCACTTGTCCCAAGAATCTATGCTATTTCTAGGCAAAGACTGAAACCAAATTTTAGCTCCTCCTCTCAAGGAGAAGGGAAAAAGCTTAAGCTTAACAATATTACCATCTATTTCTTGGTACTTTTGCATATCACAAAGTTCTACAAAGTTGTTCAAGTGTAAAGCAGCATCATCTCCAGCACCGGAGAATTGTTCTCTCATGACTAAGTTAAGTAAAGCAGGTTTAATTTCATATGAAGGTGCTGAAGTGGCAGGTGTAGTGATAGGTGTGCTGATAAAGTCATCGTTGTTGTGACTAGTGAAGTCACACAACTTGGTGTTCTCGGTGGAACCCATAGTAGCAAGCAAGCAAGATAACTAGTTTTGTGATTTTCGATAAAAGGAACTAAAGCAAAAAATGAAAGGTAAACTAACAAGACTAAAAAGCAAAGGTAAAAGATAGCATGCAACTCCCCTATCCTGAAGAGTGGAGTCCCCGGCAACGGCGCCAGAAAATACTCCTTGATGGGCCTCGAACCCCTCGTTGGTTACCCCAAGTGGAAGGTGTAAGATGCAGTAAGTAGAAGTGTTTTCCCCTAGCAAAGATGCCAAGGATCGATTCCCCAGAGACTCCTAGGTTCAACAAGTAGGTGTCAATTGCTACGGCGCCAGATTAGTAGCAACCAACGTGGACCTGCACACAGATACAAATAACTTTGCTCCCAACGAGTACAGAGAGGTTGTCAATCCCTCCGGCCTTGTAGTTCACAAAGGGTTAAAAGTAATGATAGTAGTGATAGATAGTTTTTGCAATAGTAAGTAATAACGGAAAGTAAATAGTGGATGTGATCAATGATGGTAATAAGGACCGGAGTCTCATGATGTTCACTAGTGATGTCTCTCTCCCAAAAGACGATAAAACAGCTATGTGAGGTAAACAAATTACAGCTGGGCAATTGACAGGACCACGAACGCAAACCAATGCTGACTACATTGCAAGAAAGGTTGAGGTTCAAAGCATGGGCGGTACGCCAAAGTAAGTAGACCGAAATCCATCAATATCTACTACTAATCATCCACGTTGAGATATCTATCCAGAACATCTCGCTGGTATTAAGTTGCGAGTCCCATCCATAGTGTAAACTCAATGCAACAGACAACTGCATTAAAAGAACTTTGCGTAAAGTAAACAATCCTTGCACCCGCGGGCACAAGCACCGTTGTTTTCCCCCTTGTGGCAACAGCACATCCCCTAGACTCATGTTTATGTCACTCAAGCTAGTCATCGAGGGGCATGAACCCACAATCGAGCATAACGTTCCCTCTTGGAGTCACTACCTACTACTCGGCCAAAGCAATAAGTAACAACGGAGAACATGCAAGAATTACTTATGAACTAAAATATAAAAGAGGTGAATCAAATATATTACTCAAGATCAATCTGAACATAATCTCATAATCCATCGGATCCCAGCAAACTCAACATAGCAACAGCATAAGGATTACATAGGTGCCTCGATCATGTAGGGCAGCTCACGAGGACTAATTAGTGAAGCACAAGAACGGGAGGAGAACATCACATAGCTACTGGTCATGGACTCATGGTCCAAGGGAGACTACTCACGAGTCATCCGGGAGGCGTCCATGGTGGTGGAGAAGCTCCTGGTGGTGATCCTCCCCTCCGGCAGGGTGCCGGGAAGAGTTCTCCTGGTGCTCCCGATCTTGAAAGCGGCGGCGGCGGCGGAACAGAGATGGGATCGCGAAAAGAGTTCCTGTTCTGAGGTTTTCGGAGGTCCCTCTAAATATATGCCAAAGGGGGGCACCGGACGGGCTTGGGGGGGCCCAGGCGCCCCCCCGGCGCGGCCCAGGGGGGGCGCGCCGCTAGGGCGCCTGGAGCCCTGGTGCCCCCCCCCCCAGGCTGCCCTTTGGACGCAGTGTTGTTTCCGGATTGCTGATTTTTTATATAATTTTTCTGGATTTTTCTGGGCAGTTCTCGAAACGTGAAAACCTGAAATACAGAAACAACCGAAAACAGAAACTGGCACTGGGGTGCACTGGATTAGTAAGTTAGTCCAAATATGATCAAAAGTGTATGGAAGTGTATGAATATCATAGCAATATCACCCAAAAGTGGCATGGAGCAAGCAGAAATTATAGATACGTTTTGGACGTATCATGCATCCGACTAGTTCCAGCAAGTCCTCAATGGTGCGGACCGAGTCGTCTGCATCCAGGGGTTCAGCAGTCTCGATGAAAGTTAGCGGTGCATGCTTCTTGAACTCTGCCAACGTGGAACGTCCATTGCCATTCCCCGCCGGCTGGCGGTTGTTGGTGACATCTTGAGCAATCAACTGAAGGGTTGCGGTGTTGGCTTGGCGTTCCTCTCGGAAATCTTGGAGAAGCTGAGCCATGTCCATGTTCGGAGGAGGTGGTGTTGGTGGAGCTTGGTCGTTGGTTTGGTCGTGGCCTGCCTCTGACTGAGCGGATGCTTGATGGCTTCTCGCCCCTCGTTGGTTACCCCAAGTGGAAGGTTTGAGATGTAGCGTAGCAGCAAATTTCCCTTGGCAAAGATACCAAGGATCGAATCCCGTGAGACTCCGAGGGTCGACAAGAAGGTGTCAATGGCGCCAGAAACTTTCGCTTGACAGGACCTGCACACAGATACAAATAACTTTGCTCCCAACGAGTACAGAGAGGTTGTCAATCCCTCCGGCCATGTCGTTTACAAAGGATCAAACGCAAGAGATAATAGTGGTAGGTATGACTGCAACTAGGAAATAAGAACAGGAAGTAAATAGCGGGTGTGATCAGTGATGGTAATATGGACCGGGGTCCCATGATGTTCACTAGTGATGTCTCTCTCCCAAAAGACGATAAAACAGCTAACGAGGTAAACAAATTACAGCTGGGCAATTGACAGGATTATGTGCGCAAACCAATGCTAACTATGCTGTAAAGAAAGGTAGAGGCTCAAAAGCATGGGCGGTACGCCAAGGCAAGTAGACCGAAATCCATCTGCATCTACTACTAATCATCCACCTTGAGATATCTATCCAGAACATCTCGCTGGTATTAAGTTGCGAGTCCCACCCAAAGTGTAAACTCAAAGCAACAGACAACTGCATTAAAAGAACTTTGCATAAAGTAAACAATCCTTGCACCCGCAAGTACAAGCACCGTTGTTTTCCCCCTTGTGGCAACAGCACATCCCCTAGACTTATGTTTCTGTAACTCAAGCTAGTCATCGAGGGGCATGAACCCACAATCAAGCATAACGTTCCCTCTTGGAGTTACTACCTACTACTCAGCCAAAGCAATAAATAGAAATGGAGAACATGCAAGAATTACTCAAGAACATAAATATAAAAGAGGTGAATCAAATATATTACTCACACACAATCTGAACATAATCTCATAATCCATCGGATCCAAGCAAACTCAGCAGAGCAACAGCATCAAGATTACATATGTGCCTCGATCATGTAGGGCAGCTCACGAGGTCTAATCGATGAAGAACAAAGAGGGGAGGAGAACATCACATAACTACTGGTCATGGACCCATGGTCCAAGGGAGACTACTCACAACTCATCCGGGAAGCGTCCATGGTGGTGGAGAAGCTCCCGGTGGTGGTTCTCCCCTCCGGCAGGGTGCCGGGAAGAGTTCTCCTGGTGCTCCCGATCTTGGAAGCAAGACGGCGGCGGAACAGAGATGAGATCGCGAAAAAGGGTTCCGTCCTCGAGGGTTTCGGGACGTGAGCAATATATATGCCAAAGGGGGTCACCAGAGGCGGAGGTGGGGCCCCAGGCGCGCCCCCTAGCGCGGCCAGGGGTGGGGCCGCGCTGGGTTGCCGCCTGGGCCACCCGAGGCTCCCCTCTGGCCCTGCCTTGGTTTTTCTGGAAGCTCCCGATACGCTGATTTTTCCTGTATTTTTCCCGGAATTTTTAGGGCACTTTTAATATGGGGGAAACCTGAAATAGAAAAACAGCAGAAAACAGGAACTGGCACTGTGGTGCACTGAGTTAATAGGTTAGTCCAAATATGATCAAAAGTGTATGGAAGTGCATAAATATCTTAGCAATATCACACAAAAGAGGCATGGAGCAAGCAGAAATTATAGATACGTTTTGGACGTATCAATGCTCCGGCTTCAGGCTGCTGGGTAGAGGTACCAGTATGAGTTACAACAGGCATCCTGTTGGAGCGGTAAAAGGTCTCATGACTTGGAAGAGGGAAAGCAATATAGATAGGTGCCTAGTAAGGGGGTGGGTGTGACACTAATCAAAGCATGCAAGGGCCGAAAGGCCAAAACACATACATTAAAATTCAAATGGTTGATGTAGTCGTTTACATATTCCCGAAGGAAGAATACAACATACATCCAAACACAACAAAAGCAAACTCTAGTTGGTTTCATATGAACCATACAAGGACTCGACTGCGCATAGGGGTTACACGACCTATCCTACCGTAGAGGTTACGAACTGGCATATCCGAGTTGCGAATAATGCCTAAGCGGCGGAATACTCGGTCGCGTATTCTGGCTCTTCTGGGTCTTCCTCCTTGTCTTCATCTGTTTGGGCCCCCTTGTCACTTGAGGGTGTGGGGGAGTGGAGGAGTTGGATACGACGGTGCTTTGTCGGTGGTGCAGGGAAAAGCTTGCGATACTCCCTTGCCGTCATACGGCGTCGCCGAGGTGGTTCTTCATCCTTGGAAGATACATCTTGTGAGGGCCTTCCGCCTCGGTACGCGATAGCGGACTGTCCTGGAGGCGCACCTTCCTTTTTGATCCTATCTGTCTTCTCTTGTGCTCGACAAAGAAGTGCCTTGGTCTTGTAAAGTTCTTCTCGGAGCTTCATCGATTCCGAGGCCAAATCTTGTGCCAAGCTGTCGGCACATAGACTGAAGTAGGTCTGGAATCGAAGTGGAAGTCCTTCCTTCAGTGGAGGGGCTAGTGCGCTACTCTCATCTTCACCTTCCTTCCGGTAAGGCAAGAAGCGGGTTGTCATCTTGGCTGCCATCTCCAGAAGAAGCTCGCGGAGATGAGTTAGTGCCTTGAGTGCAGCAGCCTCGACAGCGAGAGGTAGTGTTGCCATCTGGGGTCCCTCAAAGAACCAACTGGTGGGAGGATCGTTTGCCTTCATGATCACTTCCACATGGTACTCCACCTCAGTGTCGCTAACCCAATGCTCAAGGTAGGTGAGGATGGGTGCTCGGTGGAACTGGCACTCCCGGAGGCTATCCTCGAGAAGCAAGTGAAACCCAGTGGTCAGGTGCTCTTCAGGTACAGTGGCCATCTACAAAGGTGGAATAGGAGAGGTTAATAAGTTGATGATATCTCAGGTTGGTAAGGTTTAGAAAAGAAGAGAGGTTCAGAAGGTTTTTGAAAAAGGGGTCTCATCTAACTAACGCCCATGCTAACTAAGGATTCCTATAGTCAGGATGGCTCTGATACCAGCTCTGTGGGGACCCTGACTTAAGAGTCGAGATCACCGAATGCACGTGTACAGTGATCCCAGAGATCAATGCTCACTGAACACACAGAAGCTGAATAACAAGAGTCTTACATCCATACATACCGTCTTACACAGATTATGGCCATTATGGCCAAGTCTTACATAGATAAAGCCTCAAGGGCTGAATAGCAAATAACTCGAATAGCGGAAGTCTTCGATGATAAGTAGAACCCATGCCATCTGCCTTAACCCTACAGGCATTCTGACTGGGATAGCGTCCTAGTTCGCATGTTCGTCTCCATAGAATTCTTCTTCATATTCCTGCTCCTCCATGCCTGGCCAATTAAATAACCAGTGGCAAGCCAATGAGTACTTTGAATGTACTCGCAAGCAACCCATGATTTGGTTCAAAGTAACAATGCAATTGTACAACAATGAGCAATCTAGCCACGGGCTAGAATAAATATCCTACCATCAAGTATATGCATCAATAACTTCACGTAACCTCGAGAACAGGTTACCGATATCAACATGAATAGGATTCAACTCATCGAGTCAAGTCACCACCTTGGCTCATCACACACACATACTTTCACCGATGTAGTAAAATTCTGGATATAGTTTAAGTAGCACCACCCAACTGTCCATGACCGTGGACACAGCTATTCGAATAGTTTTACACTCTGCAGAGGTTGCGCACTTTACCCACAAGATCCGGGAAGCTTTCGTGTCACCCACGTTCCCGCAGTACCTCAAGTACTCGGGGGAAGCACCCGGTCATTATCTTTCCTTAGACGACACTAACATAGGGTCCACTCATTGGTACACGGCCCTCGAGTACAAACAATAGATCATGGGACTTGCCCTAATTTCAATGTCACGCGTACACGAAGGAACCAACGGTGTGTCCGGTGCCCTGTAAAAACAGTCATGGTCGTCTATCCAAGCACGACCCCGTCCCGGGAAAGACCTCAAGCCTTCCCGTCACTAGTAATGTGGGCACCATGCTAGTATCGGCCTAACTAATCAATAAAGCCCCGTCCCATAAGGGGTAGAGTGGCTGCACATGTTTGGTTGGGACAGTAGTCACACATAAATCTAATCCATCATTTCACCCATGCACAAGATCTTTATTGGCACATCACTTCTTCCTCAAGTGATGACCTAACTCAACATCACCCTCGGGCATTAGGGGCACCCGATGGGGTTTTTGAAAAGAATGCAACCACGAAGGTTGCATGGCACACATGCATCACTAAGCATAACTACTAATCATTTGTATTTCATCTAAGCATTTAGCAAGATCATGAATAAGTCATGCATCATGTGGTGGTTCTCAACTAGGTTACCACCGTAACTCTTATCATCATGCATTCGGAAACAAACGGGTTCCGAAGAACACAAGGGTATCATGGTCAAAGGGCTGCTTGCCTGGATTGGCTTGGTCTTCAAAGTCTTCAAATCCTTCCCCACCTTCTTCTTCAGCAACCTCGTCAAATACGGTATCTATTCGTCGCAAAATAACAACGAGAAAATAAGACCACAATAAAAACAGAAAAATCAAAGTGCTCAGAAAAATGTTAACTTATTTTTGTTAAATACTAGAGGGAAAACTAAGATGGCAAAAATTCTTAGTTTGAGTTTTGGAGTGGCAGAATGGAGTACAAGAATATTTGAACAAAAGTTTTAATGTTCAAATATGAATTTAAATTTGAACAGAACAGAAAAGGTCCATGGACATGTGTGAAAGTGACATCATTAAATAGGTTGGATTTTTACAAGTTTTTGGGAACTGGAATTAATTCATTTGGACAAATATTTAATTCTGTGGAATTATTTGAAATTCCATAGAAAAGAAAAATGGAAAAAGGCTCTTTGCCACTGGGCCAGAACGGCCACAGTGCAACGGCCCAGGGCGAATTCAGCCCACCGCACGGCACCAACGCGCGCCAGGGTTTTTTAAACCTGACGGGCGGGGCCCGGCGGTCAGCGCCAGAGAGGGGAGAGAGAGAGGTGAGGATGATAGGCGGGGCCCGCCTGTCATCTCCAACCTCGCGGCCAGAGAAGCGGCGAGCTCACCGGCGGCGGTACGGTGCACGGCGGGGCAAGCTGAGGGCAGGAATGGGCTCAGCAGGGTGTCGCCGTTCTAGTGGTGGTGGTGCGGGTCGCCGGAGGGGCCTGGTTCGCCGGCGGCGAGGACACGCGGCGGAGGAGCTTCGGGTGGATGCTGCTCCGGTTGATTCCGGCAGCTGCAGAGAGGGGAAAGAGGGGGAAACGCATCAGTGACGTGCTGTGGTGCTAGATCGAGCGAAAGGGAAGGCTAGGGCGGCCTGTACCGGGCTAGCGACGGGAAGCCGCCGCGGCGGAGCTCGAGCTCGATCTCGAGCTCGGGCAGGTCTGGAGAGGTGGCGAGTGGCTTTGCGGATGATTGAGAGAGGGAGAGTGCTGTTGGTGAAGAGAGGAGGGGCTCGGGGCCCTATTTATAGGAGCACGGCGAGGTGTCGTGGACCTGCGCGTCGGCGAGCCTCTGCTCGTCGCCATAGTGCACGGAAGGCACTGGGGAAACGTCTGCGGTGTTGCTGGACGAGTTCCAGGGCAGAGGAGAGGAAGAGGGGGAGCGGGGGATGCTTCTGGAGCTGCGCGCGTGTGAAGCCAGAGGTTGGAGCTCGCGGGCGGCCGGCGCGCGTGCGAGGACGTCCACTGGAGGGAGAAGGAGGAGGGGGACAGCGCCGGGGGGAGTTGCGGACGCCGAGGCGCATTGAACAGCGCGAGGGGGAAGCACGAGGTGGTCGGGGCGATGGATTGGGCGAGGCTACAGTGCGGGTGCGCACTATAGCGCGCTCTGGAGCGTGCTTATCGCATGCCACGGCATGCCGTTGGCTCACTGGGCGTGTCCGCCGTGTCTGGGGGGGTCCAGCACGAAGTAAACAACCTAGCTGTGGCTTTGGATGCCTTGGATGCTCAGTGAGAGAGGAGGGAAGCTGGTAGATGGGTAGAACTGGGATGTCCAGCAAGGTAATTTGGGGTTTTCACCCTTCAATCATGGAGCTCTGGTCATGGGGGAGTTACTGGAGGTAGAATGTCACTAGGGGAGGCTGTGGTAGAAAGTTGAAGCAAAAGTAAATAGTAAAAGAGGTCAAGATGATGGTTTTGGTAAAATGGCAGAAGGTGTTTGATCATGTTTTGGGCAAGCAAATTATCTCCACTAGCCATGACACTTAACAAGATTGAATGTCATATGGAAATAGAGTGTTTCACCAAATTTGGGCTTGTTTGAAGAAACTAGCCAATGTAACTTTGGTGAACCCTAGAATTCAACAGAAATGGTTTCACCATGTTTGGGTTAAGCTAACCATCTCCCCTTGATGCACCACTTGGTTTAGTGTCATCATTTGGGGTTATGATCATGCCCACAAAGTTTGAAGCCCCGGGTAAAAAGTTGGTAATGTAAAGTTGTTCAAATTTGAATTTGAACAGAAATGGTTTTGGGGTCTTCTAATCAAGTTACCCTACTCCAAAGCTTTATCCATTTGGTCTAGATGCCTTATTAGACCATTCTAGCATGTGCACCAAGTTTGAGAGCATTTGGATAAGTTTGGCAATGTAAAGTTGCTCAAACTTCAGACATGGACAGAATGGTTTTGAGGGGTTTTGATGATGTTATCTTGCTTCCCAAGGCATGGGGCTTGGCAAGATCATCAAATATGGCATACATGACATGATATAATTTCCTTGGAATTTTTAGAGAATATTTCCTTTGTAAATATTTCAAAAGCTTGAAATATCCAGAAAGGGTTTCTGGGGGATTAGCCCATTATTTTGAACATGACCAAGTGTTGAAACTCTTATATATGGACAATATATGTCCTATGAGTCTCCCTGAATTTTGGCAAATATTTTTGAAATAATTAAATCATTTTTCCCTATTAAAGACCATTTCTGGCCTTAAGAAAAAGCTTTTAAATAAAATAGGAAAATAACTTTTAAAATTATACTTTTGTGGTTTCTGGGAGTCCTATGACTACTAGGTCTCAAATATACTTTTTGAAATAATTTTCTCACCCTAAATCAAGCACTTGCAGTGCAAACCTCAATTCAGGGGTTTTTGGAATACTAAATTTTGAAAATACATTTTGGCCAAATTAATTTTATAAGAAAATACTATACTGCTATATACACTTGGTATGATCATTGGGCAGAAGTTTTGGGTAAGGAGATGAATTCTACAAGAGGTGGTAGTTGACTTTAATGAGCACATGAAAAACATAGGAAGAAAAACTCAATTCCAAATAAAGCCAAATGATGCCAAAAAAATTTGCTGGTCCAAATTTCATGCTTCATTGATGCAAATGACATGTTACAAAATGCAGGGTGTGACAGACCATCTTCCTCTTTTTTGTCTTCTTCACAACCACCACTCTATTCCACATAGTGTTATGTCCATGGCTCACGCTCATATATTGCGTGAAAGTTGAAAGAGTTTGAAAAATATTAAAGTACGAAACAATTGCTTGGCTGAAACCGGGGTTGTGCATGATTGGAGTATTTTGTGTGGTGAAGATGGAGCATAGCCTAACTATATGATTTTGTAGGGATGAACTTTCTTTGGCCATGTTATTTTGAGAAGACATGATTGCTTTGTTAGTATGCTTGAAGTATTATTATTCTTATGTCAATATGAACTTTTATCTTGAATCTTTCGGATCTGAACATTCATGCCACAACAAAGAGAATTACATTGAGAATTATGTTAGTTAGCATTCCACATCAAAAATTCTGTTTTTATCATTTACCTACTCGAGGACGAGCATGAATTAAGCTTGGGGATGCTTGATACATCTCCAACGTATCTATAATTTTTTATTGTTCCATGCTATTATATATTCTGTTTTGGATGTTTAATGGGCTTTATTATACACTTTTATATTATTTTTGGGACTAACCTACTAACCCAAGGCCCAGTGCATATTGCTGTTTTTTTGCCTATTTCAGGGTTTCGCAGAAAATGAATATCAAATAGAGTCCAAACGGAATGAAACCTTCGGGAGAGTGATTTTCTACCCAGAAGACTTGGAGTACACACGAGGGAATGAAGGAGGCGGCCACGAGGGTCCAGGGCACACCCCCTCCCCCTGGGTGCGCCCCCACCCTGGTGGGCCCCCTCTGGCTCCCCCGATGGCCTCCTTCCTCCTATATATATCCATGTACCCTGAAAACATCGAGGCAACAGAGAAAACCCTAATTCCACCGCCGCAACCTTCTGTTCCCGTGAGATCCCATCTTGGGGCCTGTTCCGGAGCTCCGCCAGAGGGGGGACCTACCACGGAGTGCTTCTACATCAACACCATAGCCTGACCAATGAGTTGTGAGTAGTTTACCGTAGACATTCGGGTCCATAGTTATTAGCTAGATGGCTTCTTCTCTCTTTTTGGATCTCAATACAAAATCCTCCTCGATCTTCGAGGAGATTTACTCGATGTAATCTTTTTGTGGTGTGTTTGTCGAGATCCCATGAATTGTGGGTTTATGATCAAGATTATCTATGAGAAATATTTGATTCTTTTCTGAAATCTTTTATGTATGATTATAATATCATTGCAAGTCTCTTAGAATTATCGGTTTGGTTTGGCCTACTAGATCTATAGTTCTTGCAATGGGAGAAGTGCTTGGCTTTGGGTTCAATCTTGCGGTGTCCTTTCCCAGTGACAGCAGGGGCAGCAAGGCACATATTGTATTGTTTCCATCGAGGATAAAAAAGATGGGGTTTATATCATATTGCTTGAGTTTAGCCCTCTACATCATGTCATCTTGCTTAAAGCATTACTCTGTTCTTATGAACTTAATACTCTAGATGCATGCTGGATATCGGTCGATGTGTGGAGTAATAGTAGTAGATGCAGAATCGTTTCGGTCTACTTGTCACGGACGTGATGCCTATATATAATGATCATGCCTAGATATTCTCATAACTATGCGCTTTTCTATCAATTGCTCGACAGTAATTTGTTCAGCCACCGTAGAATTCTGCTATCATGAGAGAAGCCACTAGTGAAACCTATGGCCCCCTGGGTCTATTCTCAACATATTAATCTTTCATCTACTTTACTTTGCTTTATTTAATTTCTATTCTTATACCAAAAAATAAAAAAATATTATACTATCCTATCTATCAGATCTCACTTTCGTAAGTGACCGTAAAGGGATTAACAACCCGTTATCACGTTGGCTGCGAAGTTCTTATTTGTTTGTGCAGGTGCGAGGGACTCGCGCGTGGCCTCCTACTGGATTGATACCTTGGTTCTCAAAAACTGAGGGAAATACTTACGCTACTGTTCTGCATCACCCTTTCCTCTTCGAGGGAATACAACGCAAGCTCGAGAAGTAGCACACCCCACAGGTGATACCCTGGGGTTGAACAACCCAGTCATGACCAAGCGGTTGTACCGCTGCCCCCGGGCGGTAGTACCGCCACCATGCTTAAACTTGACTGCGGTGTTTCATTGGCGGTTGTACCGGCCAAGTACCGCTCAACAACCGGTCCAATTTTTGTTTTCATGCGGTACTTGGGCGATGGTGGCCCAGTTGTTCCGACTGTGCTCCTTACACCGTTACCACCGGTGCCCTGAGCGGTTCTACCACTTAGGACTTAGCCACCAAAGTAACCAGTGCCAAGCGGTTGCACCGGTGCTATACCGCTCGATCACCGCTCGCAGGGGTGGCACCCTACTGTTTCAAAGCGGTGGTTGACCGATGGCTGGGCTGTTGTTCCGGTTGTTCTCCACAACCAGTACTACCGCCTGTCTACCCGGTTGTACCGCTTGGTAGGGTATCTGTAGGTTACCCGTGAGTCCCGGTTGTACCGGGACAAGGAGCGGTTGTGCCACTGCAGTGCTGTTTTCGCAGTAACGGTTAGATTTTAGGGTTTTCTATATAAGGATGCTTCTTCCACCAACCACATTTACCTCTTGCCTCTCTCACTCCACCATTAATGCCATTCAAGCTTTCTTTCCTGATCTCTCTCTCTAGCCTCTCAAACTTGTTGATTTGCTAGGGATTGAAGGAGGAGATCTAGATCAACACTTCCACCAAAGGATATTTGCTTCCCCCATACTTTCTTGTGTGGATGTTGTTACTCTTGGGTGTTTGAGGACCCTAGACGGTTGAGGTCACCTCGGGGCCACATTCCATTGTGGTGAAGCTCCGTGGTTTCGTTGGGAGCCTCCAATTCAGTTGTGGAGAGAGCCCCAACCTTGTTTGTAAAGGTTTGGTTGCCGCCTTCAAGAGCACCAATAGTGGAATCACGACATCTTGCATTGTGTGAGGGTGTGAGGAGAATACGGTGGCCATAGTGGCTTCTTGGGGAGCATTGTGCCTCCACACCGCTCCAACGGAGACGTACTTCCTCTCAAAGGGAAGGAACTTCGGTAACACAACCTCGTCTTCACCGGCTCCACTTTTGGTTATCTCTTACCTTTACTTGTGCAAGCTTATATTATGGTGTATCCCTTGCTTGCTTGTGTGCTCGTTGTTGTTGCATCATATAGGTTACTCACCTAGTTGCATATCTCAACAACCTACTTTGATGTAAAGTTTAAATTGGTAAAGAAAAGCTAAAAATTGTTAGTTGCCTATTCACCCCCCCCCCTCTAGTCAACCATATAGATCCTTTCAATTGGTATTAGAGCCTCGTCTCTTTATTAAGGATTTTACCGTCCAAAGAGTATGGGAGACAACGTAGTCGAGATGGAGGAGCACCCAGTGGGAATCCATCCTTGTCTACGTCCGATGGGGGAACCTCGGTCTCTCGTGAGGATTTCAATGCGGCTTTGGACACATTGAAAACCTCAATGATCACCGAGGTCAAAGGCATGTTCAAAGAATTCCTTGATGGTCTTAAATTGTCCACCGCACCATTGGAAGTGGCTCGTCCCACTAACAAGGTGCCGGATGCTCTTCCCAAGAAGGGAGAAGCTAGTAGTGATCAAGTTCTCGTGTCTAAGATCGGGAGTGGCATCTTTGCCCATGTTGAACCACCCATTAATTATGGAGGACCCGTTCCCTCCCCGCATCTCAATTCGGTTGGTCCTCCCCCTAAGTATGTGAAAAATGCTGATTTTGCTACTTGGACTTTCCGCCTTAAACGTCATTTAAATCATTGTTCTACTAACATTTGGAGAATCATTGAATAAGGTTTCTACCCACATGATCCATACAACTTAACTCCAAGAGAAGTTGTGGATCATCAATTCAACGAGTCCGTTCTTTGCATTCTTCAAGAAGCCATCCCTCCCGAAGATATCGCACATCTCCGACCCTTCTCCGTGGCCAAGGAAGCATGGGAGCATGTTGTTTCCTTGTACAAGGGAAGCGCAAGCATTCAACGCTCAAACTATGAAGTTGTGCAAGATGAATCCAATGAGTTTGCCATGATCGAAGATGAAGAACCCCGTGAACTTTATCGGAGATTAACTACCCTTGCAGTTTCACTCCCAGATCATGGGAGCAAGGATACGGCTGATAATTGGATCAAGTGCAAGTTTCTCAAGGCCATGATGCCCTATCACAAGTCCATGTCTTTCGTCATCCGCCAAAGGCCGGACTTCCACACCTTGTCCTCAAGTGAAGTGTTGGATGATTTTGTTGCTATGAGGATCTTGCACAAGACCGCCGACAATGCGGTGTTGCGAGCTCAACGATCAAAGAAGCCCAATCTTGCTTTGAAGGCCAAGGCTTGTGTGGAAGAAGAAGATGAAGAGGATGAAGAGGAGTGTTGCCCCGAAGACACAAAATATGCATATCATGAGCACATGGCTCTTGCTTCGCGGCAATTTTGGGGCAATAAGAAGAACTCAAGACCCAACTTCAACAAGAACAATTCAAGTGGTTTCAAGGGCAAGCAATGAGTGAGGACATGCTACAATTGTGGCAATGTGAGTCATTTCGTTGTGGATTGCCCATATGAGAAAAGGGAAGACAATGGAGGCAAGCTTATCCTAAAAGACAAGGCCAAGTCTTTTCCTAACAAGAACAACTTCACCAAGAAGACTCCTCCGAAAGGATTGGTGGCACAAGAAGAGTATGATGAGAATGATGATGTTGATGAAGATGACGAGATGGTTACCATGGCCACCGTTGCCATAGTGACGACTTCACGTTCATCCCTCTTCTACTCACCAAATGAGAACATCACCGCCAAGTGCCTCATGGCTAAAGCCACCAATAAGGTAACCCCCAACATCAAGTCTACCATCACTACTAATCCTTCATTGACGGATTGCATTGATGAAAGTGAGGGGGCGGAGGAAGAGGAAAATAAATTTAAGTCTTTTATGAGTAAGCTCAAAGGTAAATCCAAGAAGCACTTCGTTGCTCTCTTGGAACAACTTGGTGAAGCCAATGACATGATCGTGGCTCATGAAGAGACCATCTCTAAGATGGAGAGTCATAGTTGAGACTATGCCGATGAGATATCAGATCTCTCTAATGCTCTTGAGGAAGAGTGTGGTCTTCGTTTGGCTCTTGAGGATTCACACAATGATGATCATGCTAAATTAAAGAAAGATCTTGATCATGCTTTAGTTGTCTCTCGTGTGCTCAATTCCGAAAAGGCAAAACTTGTGGTTGACCATGCTACACTCAAGGAGGAGTTTGATACACTTGACAAGGCTCACAAGGTCTTGAAGAATGTTCATGCTAGCCTCAAAGAGTCTCATGACAACTTCAAGTTTCGCTCACCAAGGAGAAAGCCACTTTTCCTCAAATGGTTTTAATTGATAATGCAAATGCTACTAACCCATGTTTTGAGCATGTGCATCTTGTTGAGGAGAATGACAAGTTAAATAAGCAACTTGAGAAAGGCCTTGTGTCCTGCATACAAGGTGAGCAGAAGCTCAATGACCTGTTGAGCAATCAAAAGGAAGTTGTTGCCAAGGAGGGGATTGGCTTTGCACCCAAGCCCAAGAATAAGAAGAATGACAAGACCAAGCAACCTCCTCCTCTCAAGAAAACCTTTTGTGGAGGGAGAGGGTACTCCTAAGGAGAAGAAGAACAATGTGAAGGGTAGTGGAGTCAAGAAGGACATCGCCAATCCTTCCAACAAAGCCGACGACTTTAATCCGTCTTATGTGCTATGTCGTGCTAGTGATGGACATGTTTATGCTAAATTTGTTGGTTCTTCTTATGAGTACATTGAATGGTCTACTTGGGTTCCTAAGACCCTTGTTGCTAACATCAAAGGACCCATTACAAAATGGGTACCTAAAATCAAGCATTGATTTCTTGTAGGAGTTTGCTTCCGGTGGGGGGTCATGGTTGCTCGATAGTGGAGACACAAATCATATGACTGGAAGCAAAGACTTGGTGGTGGACGTTCACAAAGGTTCATCTATGCTCACCAATGTCAAATGGGGTGATGCTTCATCTTCTAAGGTATTGGGTCTTGGCAAAGTAGTCGTTTCTCATGATCTCACGATCGAGAAAGTCATGCTTGTTGAGTCCCTTGCATACAATTTACTTTCCGTTCATCAACTTGCACTCATGGGTTTTTCTACATTCTTTGATATTGATTTCGTGGCCCTATTGTGGAGCAAGACTCTTAAAGTAGCCTTTGTTGGGCATGTTGAGAACGGTCTCTATGTGGTCAACTTCTCGGAGCGACCCACTAAGACCGCGACATGCCTAATGGCTAAAGTTGACATGGGATGCCTTTGGCATCGCCGGTTAGCCCACATCAATATGAGATATTTGCAAAGTCTTCTCAAGGGGGACCATGTCAGTCGACTAACAAATGTTAGTTTTCCCAAAGATCGTGCTTGCAGTGCTTGTATCGAAGGAAAGCTACATGAGAAAGCTCACCCTCCCACGACTATCATCTACTCGACGATGCCTCTAGAGCTCCTTCACAAGGATCTCTTTGGGCCTCCATCCTTTGATAGTCTTGGGGGTAGAAAGTATCGTTTGGTGATTGTGGATGATTATTCAAGATACACTTGGGTATATTTCTTCAAGAGGAAGAGTGAGAACCAACAAACCGTCATCAACTTTGCAAATGAAGCTCAACGTCAACATGATGCAAAGATCTTCATGATTCGAAGTGACAACGGCACCGAGTTCAAGAACTACACCTTGGATGAGTTCCTTAGTGATGAGGGGATCAAGCATCAATATGCCGCACCCTATACTCCTCAACAAAATGGTGTGGCGGAGCGGAAGAACCGGACTTTGATGGACGCGGCAAGGACCATGATGGAGGAGTTCAAGATGATCAAGTTACCTCACGTCAACTCTCACTTGAGGAGCAATTGGAGCGTCGTGCCGCCAAAGTTGCTTCCAAGCTCGCTGCTAGAGAGCATCACATGGAGAATATCCTTGGAAAATTACAAAGGGGGTAAGCAGTCATAGATAATTAGCAAACTATTGTGCTCATCATGCGTTTGTCTCTTGTGTTGAACCCCAAAAGGTCTATGAGGCACTCGAAGACCCATATTGGCTCAACGCCATGCATCAAGAACTCCATAACTTCGAGCACAACAAGGTGTGGCGGTTGGTGCCAAGGCCGAAGGAGAACCATAATGTCATTGGAACCAAATGGATCTTTAAGGACAAGCAAGATGCTCACAGGATAGTTATTCACAACAAGGCTCGTTTGGTGGCACAAGGCTACTCCCAAGTCGAGGGTATCGACTATGATGAAACCTTTGGCCCAGTTGCTCGCCTTGAGTCTATTAGTTTGTTGCTTGCCTATGCTTCTCATCATAGCTTTAAATTGCAACAAATGGATGTGAAAAGTGAATTTATTAATGGTCCTCTTAATGAGTTGGTATATGTCAAACAACCCCGGGGTTTGAGGATCCTAAGTTCCCCAATCACGTGTATCAACTTGATAAGACACTCTATGGCCTTAAACAAGCCCCATGTGCGTGGTATGAGCGTCTTACAGAGTTGCTACAAGATGGTGGGTTTGAAATTGGGAAAATCGACCCCACTTTTTTTACTAAGAAGGTCAAAGGGGAGTTGTTTGTATGCCAACTATATGTTGATGATATCATTTTTGGTTCACCTAACAAGCTTTCAATGATGAGTTTGCCGCACTCATGACCGCGGAGTTTGAGATGCCCATGATGGGAGAGTTGAAGTTCTTTCTCGGGTTCAAAATCAAACAAAGACGAGAAGGATCTTCATCAAACAAGCCAAATACAATCAAGACATGCTCAAGAGATTCAATCTAAGTGATGTCAAGCCAGCTACTACTCCAATGCCTACCAAGTGCCAACTTGACATTGATCCCAATGGTAAAGCGGTGGATCAAAAGGTATATCGCTCTATCATTGGATCCTTACTTTACCTTTGTGCACCTAGACCGGATATCATGTTGAGTGTGGGAATTTGTGCACGGTTTCAAGCCTCACCTAAGGAAAGTCACTTTGTGGCGGTCAAGCGAATCTTTTGACATTTGGTTCATACCCCAAACTTTGGCTTATGGTACCCAAGAGGAGCAAACTTCAATCTTGTAGGTTATTCGGATTCGGATTGGGCGGGAGACAAGGTGGATAGGAAGTCAACTTCCGGAGGGTGCCAATTTCTTGGTTGCTCTTTGGTGAGTTGGTCTTCCAAAGAGCAAAGTTGTGTATCTCTCTCCTCCACCGAAGCTGAGTATGTGGCGGCCGGCAGTTGTTGTGCTCAAATTTTATGGATGAGGCAAACTTTATAGGATTTCGATGTCATTTGTGACAAAGTGCCGCTTTGGTGTGACAATGAAAGTGCCATCAAGATCTCTCTCAACCCAGTGCAACACTTCAAGACGAAGCATATTAAGATTCGGTATCACGTCATCCGTGAGCATATTCGGTGAGGGGAGATTGATCTTCATTATGTCAACGCTCATGATAACCTTGCAGATATTTTCGCGAAGCCTTTGGATGAAGCAATATTTCGCAGGTTAAGGCATGAGCTAAATATCATAGATTTGAGCAATGTGGATTGAAACTTTGCACACCCCACCATACTCATCATGTTGTCTTGTTCTAGGTGTAGGCATGGACATATATAGGGGGAGTATTGTTCTCTCAATGAACTCTTCCTCCTCCCATTATGCATAAATTGATCAAGTCTTTTACATTAGCCATTTTTGATGGTACTTATGCTTCAAAGATGAGTTTTGGTCATGGGCCCAAGGTTAAAATCTTCGCGGTGCCATACCCTTACACTCAAACATAGGTGGCTTCGGCCACCGCCCTCCATTTTTGAAGGGAGTTGGCTTTGGTTTTCTTGGGTCCTTGTTGTTCTTGCCTTAGTCTTGTGTTAGGCCCTAGGTGTTGTGGTCTCCAAGTTGTGGTTTCTCTTGTTTGTTGCGTTTTGTTCCCTTGGAGATCATCACACCATATTCCAGTGTCGTGCTCCATCCCAAGCCTTTCACCATATCCTAAACCATCCAATCCAATTGCACACATTTTGATCTTGGTTCGAGTAATGGTGACTGGGCGGTACAACCGGTGCCTCAGGCGGTTCAACCGCTTGTGCTCTCAGGTTGTACCGTTCCAGGAGGACTCTTATGAGAGTCTAAGCGGTTCCACCGCTCGACCCCAGGGTGTGCTTCTGGCCGGTACTACCGGTTGGTTACAGGCGGTACTACCGCTGCCTTCTAGGCAATGGAAGTACCGCCCACAGCCGCTGGCACATACCAGGAAGCGGTAGAACCGCTCCTTGGAGCGGTACAACTGCTTCACGTCTGCGGGCATATAAATAGGGTCGGGGCCGAAGGGTTTTCTTTTCCCTTCATCTCCTTTCCTCCTCCACCTCTGATACGTCTCCAACGTATCTATAATTTTTTATTGTTCCATGCTATTATATATTCTGTTTTGGGCGTTTAATGGGCTTTATTATACACTTTCATATTATTTTTGGGACTAACCTACTAACCCAAGGCCCGGTGCAGATTGCTATTTTTTTGCCTATTTCAGTGTTTCACAAAAAGGAATATCAAACGGAGTCCAAACGGAATGAAACCTTCGGGATAGTTATTTTTGGAACGATATCAACGCAGGAGACTTGGAGTACACGCCAGGATTGCGAAGGAGGTGGCCACAAGGGCACGGGGCGCGCCCAGGGGGGTAGGCGCGCCCCCACCCTCTCGGGCCACCTGTTGACCCTCGATGTGCCTCTTCAGCCTATATATACTCTCATACGCTGAAAACATCGAGGCAACAGACGAAACCCTAATTCCACCGCCGCAACCTTCTGTTCCCGTGAGATCCCATCTTGGGGCCTATTCCGGAGCTCCATCGGAGGGGGGATCGATCACGAAGGGCTTCTACATCAACAGCATAGCTCCTCCGATGAGTTGTGAGTTGTTTACCACAGACCTTTGGGTCCATAGTTACTAGCTAGATGGCTTCTTCTCACTTTTCGGATCTCAATACAAAGTTCTCCTCGATCTTCGAGGAGATCTATTCGATGCAATCTTTTTGCGGTGTGTTTGTTGAGATTCGATGAATTGTGGGTTTATGATCAAGATTATCTATGAACAATATTTGACTCTTTTCTGAAATCTTGTACGTATGATTATAATATCCTTGCAAGTCTCTTCGAATTATCGGTTTGGTTTGGCCTACTAGATCTATAGTTCTTGCAATGGGAGAAGTGCTTGGCTTTGGTTCAATCTTGCGATGTCCTTTCCCAGTGACAGCAGGGGCAGCAAGGAGGATAAAAAGATGGGGTTTATATCATATTGCATGAGTTTATCCCTCTACATCATGTCATCTTGCTTAAGGCGTTACTCTGTACTTATGAACTTATTACTCTAGATGCATGCTGGATAGAGGTCGATGTGTGGAGTAATAGTAGTAGATGCAGAATCGTTTCAGTCTACTAGTCACGGATGTGATGCCTATATATAATGATCATGCCTAGATATTCTCATAACTATGCGCTTTTCTATCAATTGCTCGATAGTAATTTGTTCACCCACCGTAGAATTCTGCTATCATGAGAGAAGCCACTAGTGAAACCTATGGCCCCCGGGTCTATCTTCATCCTATTAATCTTCCATCAACTATTTACTTCGCTTTACTTTGCCTTATTTACTTTCTGTTTTTATATCAAAAATAGCAAAAATATTATCTTATCATATCTGTCAAATCTCACTTTCGTAAGTGACCGAGAAGGGATTGACAACCCCTTTTATTGCATTGGCTGCGAAGTTCTTATTTGTTTGTGCAGGTGTGAGGGACGTGCACGTGGTCTCCTACTGGATTGATACCTTGGTTCTCAAAAACTGAGGGAAATACTTACGCTACTGTGCTGCATCACCCTTTCCTCTTCGAGGGAATACAAGGCAAGCTCGAGAAGTAACAAGAAGAATTTCTGGCACCGTTGCCGGGGAGACTCACGCCAAGTCAAGTCAAGATTTGATCTCCCAACAACTAGCCAATTTCTGGCGCCGTTGCTGGGGAGATCTATGCAAAAGTCATATACCAAGTACCTATCACAAACCGTTATCCTTTGCATTACATTATTTGCCTCTCGTTTTCCTCTCCCCCACTTCACCCTTGCTGTTTTATTCGCCCTTCTTTTTCTGTATGTTTACCGTTCGCTTGCTTCTTGTTTTCTTGTGTGTTGGATTACTTGTTTGTCACTATGGCTCAAGACAATACCAAATTGTGAAACTTCTCCAATACCAACAATAATGATTTTATTAGCACTCTGATTGCTCCTATTACCGATGCTGAATCTTGTGAAATCAATGTTGCTCTGTTCAATCTTGTCATGAAAGATCAATTTTCCTGCTTTCCTAGTGAAGATGCCGCTACCCATCTAAACAACTTTGTTGATTTGTGCGATATGCAAGAGAAGAGGGATACGGATAATGATATTGTTAAATTAAAGCTATTCCCGTTTTCACTTAGAGATCGTGCTGAAACTAGGTTATCTTCTTTGCCTAGAAATATATTGATTCATGGAATAAGTGCAAAGATGCCTTTATCTCTAAGTATTTTACTCCTGCTAAGATTATCTCTCTTAGAAATGATATTATGAATTTCAAGCAACTAGATCATGAGCATGTTGCACAAGCTTGGGAGAGAATGAAATTGATGATACATAATTGCCCTACTCATGGTTTGAACTTATGGATGATTATACAAAAAAATTATGCTGGCTTGAATTTGGCTTCTAGAAATCTTTTAGATTCAGCCGCGCGGGGGGGGGGGCACTTTCATGGAAATCACCCTAGGATAAGCTACCAAACTCTTAGATAATATTATGGTTAACTACTCTCAATGGCACACCGAAAGATCTACTAGTAAAAAAGTACATGCTATTGAAGATATTAGTGTTTTGAGTGGAAAGATGGATGAACTTATGAAATTATTTGCTACTAAGAGTGCTTCTTCTGACCCTAATGATATGCCTTTGTCCATGTTGATTGAGAATAATAATGAATCTTTGGATGTGAATTTTGTTGGTAGGAATAATGTTGGTAACAATGCTTACAGAGGAAACTTCAATTCTAGGCCTTTTCCTAGTAATTCCTCTAAAAATTATGGTAATTCCTACAATAATTCTTATGGAAATTTTAATAAGATGCCCTCTGATTTTGAATCTACTGTTAAAGAATTTATGAATTCGCAAAAGAATTCCAATGCTTTGCTTGAAGAAAAAATTGCTTAAGATTGATGAGTTGGCTAGAAACGTGGATAGAATTTCTCTTGATGTTGATTCTTTGAAACTTAGATCTATTCCACCTAAGCATGATATCAATGAGTCTCTCAAAGCCATGAGAATTTCCATTGATGAATGCAAAGAAAGAACCGCTAGGATGCGTGCTAAAAGAGATTGCTTTATGAAAGCGTGTTCTTCTAGTTTTCATGATAATAAAGATGAAGATCTAAAAGTGATTGACGTATCTCCTATTAAATCCGTGTTTTCTAGTATGAATCTTGATAAATATGGGACTGGAGATGAGTCTACTTTAGCTAAAAGGCGTCCCAATGATTCGGAGTTTTTAGATCTTGATGCTAAAAATGTCAAGAGTGGGATTGAAGAGGTCAAAACTTTACATAGCAATGAACCCACTATTCTGGATTTCAAGAGATTTAATTATGATAATTTCTCTTTAATAGATTGTATTTCCTTGATGCAATAAGTGCTAAATTCTCCACATGCTTATAGTCAAAATAAGGCTTTTACCAAACACATAGTTGATGCTTTAATACAATCTTATGAAGAGAAACTTGAATTAGAAGTTTCTATTCCTAGAAAACTTTATGATGAGTGGGAACCTACTATTAAAATCAAGATTAAAAATCATGAATGCTTTGCTTTGTGTGATTTGGGTGCAGTGTTTCCACAGTTTCAAAAACTTTGTGTGATATGCTAGGTTTCCATGAACTTGATGATTTCTCTTTAAATTTGCACCTTGCGGATTCTATCATTAAGAAACCTATGGGAAAGATTAATGATATTCTTATTGTTGCAAATATGAATTATGTGCCCATAGATTTCATCATTCTTGATATAGATTGCAATCCTACATGTCCTATTATTCTTGGTAGACCTTTCCTTAGAACGAATGGTGCAATTATTGATACGAATGAAGGAAATATTAGATTCCAATTTCCATTAAGGAAAGGCATGGAACAATTTCCTAAAAATAAAATCAAATTACCTTATGAATCTATTATGAGAGCCACTTATGGATTGCCTACCAAAGATGGCAATACATAGATCTATTTTTGTATCGTGCCTAGTTAGGGGCGTTAAACGATAGCGCTTGTTGGGAGGCAACCCAATTTTATTTTCTTTGTTTTTGCTTCTGTTTACGAATAAATATTGCATCTAGCTTCTGTTTAGATGTGGTATTGTGTTTTAATTAGTGTTTGTGCCAAGTAGAACCTTTGGGAAGACTTGTGTGAAGTTTATGCGATCATGCTGTAAAACACAGAAACTTTAGCGCTGACGCGATTAGCTATCATTTTTTACTGGAGAGTGCCTTTTAGTTGATTTTTTAAGATGATTAATAGACAAATTCCTCACTTCCACCAATTTATTTCAATTTTTTAGAGTTACATAAGTATTCGAAAGTTACAGATTGCTACAGATTGTTCTGTTTTTGACAGATTCTGTTTTTCGTGTGTTGTTCGCTTATTTTGATGAATCTATGAGTAGTATCGGGGGTATGAATCATAGAGAAGTTGGAATACAGTGGGTTTAATACCAATATAAACAAATAATGAGTTCATTACAGTACCTTTGAGTGGTGGTTTGTTTTCTTATACTAACGGAGCTCACTAGATTTTTGGCTAAGTTTTGTGTTGTGAAGTTTTCAAGTTTTGAGTATGGATTTGATGGATTATGGAACAAAGAGTGGCAAGAGCCTAAGCTTGGGGATGCCCAAGGCACCCCAAGGTGAAATTCATGGACAACCAAAAGCCTAAGCCTGGGGATGCCCCGGGAAGGCATCCCCTCTTTCGTCTTCGTCTATCGGTAACTTTACTTGAGACTATATTTTTATTCACCACATGATATGTGTTTTGCTTGGAGCGTCATATATGATTTGAGTCTTTGATTTTTAGTTTACCACAATCATCCTTGCTGGACACACCTTTTTAGAGAGATACACATGAATCGGAATTTATTAGAATACTCTATGTGCTTCACTTATATCTTTTGAGCTAGATAGTTTTGCTCTAGTGCTTCACTTATATCTTTTAGAGCACGGTGGTGGTTTTATTTTGTAGAAATTATTGATCCCTCATGCTTCACTTATATCTTTTTGAGAGTATTTTAGGACAACATGGTAATGTGCTTTGGTTATAAAACTAGTCTTAATATGATAGTCATCCAAGATGGGTATAGTAAAAACTTTCATATAAAGTGCACTGAATACTATGAGAGGTTTGATACTTGATGATTGTTTTGAGATATGAGGATGGTGACATTAGAGTCATGCTAGTAGAGTACTTGTGAATTTAAAAAATACTTGTGTTAAGGTTTGCAAGTCCTGTAGCATGCACGTATGGTAACCGTTGTGTGACAAATTTGCAGCATGAGGTATTTCATTGAGTGTCATCCTTTGTGTGGAGGTCGGGATCGCGCGATGGTTAACTCCTACCAACCCTTCCCCTAGGAGCATGCGTGTAGTACTTTGTTTTGATGACTTGTAGAGTTTTGCAATAAGTATGTGAGTTCTTTATGACTAATGTTGAGTCCATGGATTATACGCACTCTCACCCTTCCACCATTACTAGCCTCTCTTGTACCGCGCAACTTTCGCTGGTACCATACACCCACCATATACCTTCCTCAAAACAGCCACCTTACCTACCTATCATGGCATTTCCCTAGCCATTCCGAGCTATATTGCCATGCAACTTTCCACCGTTCCGTTTACTATGACACACTTCATCATTGTCATATTGCCATGCATGATCATGTAGTTGACATCGTATTTGTGGCAACGCCACCATGCATAATTTTTCATACATGTCACTCTTGATTCATTGCACATCCCGGTACACCGTCGGAGGCATTCATATAGAGTCATACTTTGTTCTAGTATCGATTTGTAATATCGAGTTGTAAATCAATATAAGTGTGATGATCATCATTATTGAAAAAATTTAAGTATGAAACAATTGCTTAACTGAAACCGGGGTTGTGCATGATTTGAGTACTTTGTGTGACGAAGATGGAGCATGGCCAAACTATATGATTTTGTAGGGATGAACTTTCTTTGGCCATTATATTTTGATAAGACATGATTGCTTTGTTAGTATGCTTGAAGTATTACTATTCTTATGTCAATATAGAATTTTATCTTGAATCTTTCGGATCTGAACATTCATGACACAATAAAGAAAATTACATTGAGAATTATGTTGGTTAGCTTTCCACATCAAAAATTCTGTTTTTATCATTTACCTACTCGAGGACGAGCAGGAATTAAGATTGGGGATGCTTGATACGTCTCCAACATATCTATAATTTTTATTGTTCCATGCTATTATATATTCTGTTTTAGACGTTTAATGGGCTTTATTATACACTTCTATATTATTTTTGGGACTAACCTACTAACCCAAGGCCCGGTGCAGATTGCTGTTTTTTTTTTGCCTATTTCAGTGTTTCGTAGAAAAGGAATATCAAACGGAGTCCACACGGAATGAAACCTTCGGGAGAGTTATTTTTGGAACAATATCAACGCAGGAGACTCGGAGTACATGCCAGGAAGCGAAGGAGGTGGTGGCCACGAGGGCAGGGGCGCGCCCTGGGGGTAGGCGCTCCCCCCACCCTCGTGGGCCACCTGTTGACCCCCTGACGTGCCTCTTCAGCCTATATATACTCTCATACCCTGAAAACATCGAGGCAACAGACGAAACCCTAATTCCACCGCCGCAACCTTCTGTTCACGTGAGATCCTATCTTGGGTCCTATTCCGGAGCTCCACCGGAGGGGGGATCGATCACGGAGGGCTTCAACACCATAACTCCTCCGATGAGTTGTGAGTAGTTTACCACAGACCTTCGGGTCCATAGTTACTAGCTAGATGGCTTCTTCTCTCTTTTTGGATCTCAATACAAAGTTCTCCTTGATCTTCGAGGAGGTCTATTCGATGTAATCTTATTGTGGTGTGTTTGTCGAGATCCGATGAATTGTGTGTTTATGATCAAGATTATCTATGAATAGTATTTGATTCTTTTCTAAAATATTTTATGTATGATTATAATATCGTTGCAAGTCTATTCGAATTATCGGTTTGGTTTAGCCTACTAGATCTATAGTTCTTGCAATGGGAGAAGTGCTTGGCTTTGGGTTCAATCTTGCGTTGTCCTTTCCCAGTGACAGCAGGGGCAGCAAGGCACGTATTGTATTGTTGCGATCAAGGATAAAAGGATGGGGTTTATATCATATTGCATGAGTTTATCCCTCTACATCATGTCATCTTTCTTAAGGCGTTACTCTGTTCTTATGAACTTAATACTCTAGATGCATGTTGGATAGCGGTCGATGTGTGGAGTAATAGCAGTAGATGCAGAATCGTTTCGGTCTACTTGCCACGGACGTGATGCCTATATATAATGATCATTCCTAGATATTCTCATAACTATGTGCTTTTCTATCAATTGCTCGACAGTAATTTGTTCACCCACCGTAGAATTCTGCTATCATGAGAGAAGCCACTAGTGAAACCTATGGCCCCCGGGTCTATCTTCATCATATCAATCTTCCATCAACTATTTACTTCACTTTACTTTGCATTATTTACTTTCTATTTCTATATCAAAAATACCAAAAATATTATCTTATCCTATCTATCAAATCTCACTTTTGTAAGTGACCGAGAAGGGATTGACAACCCCTTTTATCGTGTTGGCTGCGAAGTTCTTATTTGTTTGTGCAGGTGCGAGGGACTTGCGCGTGGTCTCCTACTGGATTGATACCTTGGTTCTCGAAAACTGAGGGAAATACTTACGCTACTATACTACATCACCCTTTCCTCTTTGAGGGAATACAACGCAAGCTTGAGAAGTAGCAACCTCCTGCCCTAGCCGCCAGTCACCATTGCCCGTGCCCGGAGTGCTCGTCGCGCTCCGGATCCGTGGGCTCTCCGTGGATCCGCTTTGTGGAGGCCCCCTCCTTCCCGATCTCTTCCCATGGATGCCAGTAATGCCTCGTTTCCTCCGTTCTAGGGTTCCTTCCCTTCTTCTAGGGCATTACTTGATATTTCACGTTTGTTGGATAAACTATTGGGTGGAAGAGATCTATATATGCCTCCTGCTTGTTTTCCATTTCTTAGAAGTTAGCATATTGTTAGGTTGATTCAAACTTGTGGGTAGTCCCTCTACAACTGGTAGTGCTACTTCCCCAGCGTTTCTGCCACCTCTCGGGGCGTTACAACCACTGGAGCGGTACTACCGGTCATAGAACCGGTATAACCGCAATGTCTGAACCACGTAGCACTATTATATCTTCTCTGTTTTGCAATCAATCTATTCCTATGTTCGTGTGTGCAACCCTCTCATCTTTTCTGGGTTTCTTGTGTTCTTCTCGCGCATGTGTGTGTGTGTGTGCAGGTGGCTCTGGTTCTCGCTCTGCTCCTCGCAGCAAGACCAAGAAGAGGGCCAGAAGATGCAAGCGCCCGGCTATGTCTGATGGAGAAGAAGAGGTTGTGATTCCCAACAAGCCCACTCTCTGTGAGAAGTCTGCCGCTACCAAGCAACATGTGGTTTTGCCCTTGCACCGATGGAAAACCAAGGATTGGGAAGCCTTCCGTTCAATAAATACTTACGAGGTTCCCATTGCACCTCAGTGGACCACCGTTTAGTTCCGGAATGAGATGCAAGTGCGGATTGTTCATGAACTCTTTGAGCACAACAAGAATAGGTATGCCAAGCAGTGGACCATTGATCTTGACTGTTGGAGGAGCAACCTGGAGTATTTTGGTGAAACTCTAGCTCTCTGTGAGGAGTTTGATCTAGTCAAGCTCATGTCAGTCAACTGTAACTTTGATGTTCAGCTTATCCATCAGTTTTATGCCACTATTCACTTTGGAGAAGATGACACTCACACACTCATGTTCATGTGTTGTGATGTGCTCTTTCAAGTACCCTGGAGGGCTTTCTGTAATGCTAT
This sequence comes from Secale cereale, assembly GCA_902687465.1. Taxonomy (NCBI): domain Eukaryota; kingdom Viridiplantae; phylum Streptophyta; class Magnoliopsida; order Poales; family Poaceae; genus Secale; species Secale cereale. The sequence goes on from LR738710.1 coordinate 772,201,140, forward strand.
TGGGTATGACGATACCGACCTTGAAGGGAATGGTGGCATTCGTCCTCACGACAATCCTGATTCCATGCCTAAGGAGAAGCTTGCCCCTCTGTACATTCGAGGTCGTGGTATTATTGGAGAATCCAAGGATCTTGAGAAGGTCTATGACATCATGCATCGAGTGCTTCGCAATGTGCTCTTGCCCAAGGTGGGAAATCAAGATGAGGTCCATGGCTACCTTGCTGACTTGATGGTTGCTATGAAGACCAAGGTGGGCTCTGGTGCAACGTTTGATGTGTCCAACTGGATGTGGCACGAGATGTACAACATGGTCATCTAAAGAAAGGTCCCTATTTATTCTCCATTTGTCATGTGCATTCTGAACTCTGTTTGGGCTGTTCGCCGTCCTGGAGAGCTTCTCACTTCTCTAGATAACCTCACCGTGCATGAGGTCAAGCAACTCAAGAAGAAGAAGCATGCCAAGCCACACTTTCCTGATAATGAGCCCGAGGATGTCTATGCCACTGCAGAGGATGAGGACTTTGAGTTGGAGCCAGGGGCCAAGCCCTCTTGGGTGACCAAGCTCATCGCTAAAGTGAAGAAGACTTTCTGCCTCCAGATTGACATTCAGAAGAAGATGTATGAGGCCTATGTCAATGAGAAGCATGCCAGGCGTCGTCAGATTGCTATGATGAAGCACCTCAACATGCCTGTACAGAGTGGCTCTGAGAAAAGCATCACACCGGAAGAGCGGTGGATCTCAGCGCACAACACTTGGTATGATGATGAGGCTCCTCACCAGCCCTCCACCTCCGTTGCTGCTGATGATGATATCATGGAGGACGCGGATCGGGACGATAATGAGGAGTCTGATGATGATGATGATCCAGATGAGATCGAGGAGTCAGAGGAGGACTACTGAGATCTGGGGCGCTAGCTTCGCCCTTTTCCTTTTTGGTGTCTTGATGCCAAAGGGGGAGAGAGTTCTATTAGGTCTCAGGATTTGCATGGGATTTGCTTGGGCTTGTGTCTTGTTCGTTCATGCTTCGTGTTGATCTTTAGTTTGTGGACCTTGTTGCCTATCTCGACTTGCATGGTGTGAGACATGTGCTTCTCAATTCATCATTATTGTCGTTAATGTCGGTTATTTATCCGTTATAGTCAGTACTCTCTTATTATGTGCTTATTGCTTATCTTGGCATGTCTAGTAGGAGTGGTAGGTCTATAAAACCTATGGGGGTCTTGCTCCTAATGTGTACACTTGCATTCCAATAGAAAATTCAAATTAGGGCACACATCTAGGGGGAGTCCCGTCTATATTTTCTAGACCTCTCTCTTGCAAATCGTGTTGTTGTCATCATCCACCAAAAAGGGGGAGATTGTAAGGACATTTCCCTACTTTGTGTTTTGGATGATGATGACAACCCTTTGTTGGTCTAATCTTGTGCTAAGTGCTTCAGGTTCTCAGTGATTAGGCTTACATCGGTTAGCTATTCTCTTTGGAAGGAAAAGATCGAAGACGGTGTTTGTCTACGTGTTTATCTCTTTGGTCGTAGGGAACCCGTACTATTAAGTGGGAATCCATTGGAAGGAGTTGGGGGAATCATTGCACGTACACTTCCGCCTCACCCTCCTTTGCCTTCCTTGTTCTGTGAGAGAGAGCTCCCTTTCATCTTCAAATGTTTGCTATGTACTCCCAGCGGTTGTACCGCTGGCCCTTAGCACTAACCCAACCACCACCCCGGGGGTGATACCCTGGGGTTGAACAGCCCGATCATGACCAAGCGGTTGTACCGCTGCCCCCGGGCAGTAGTACCGCCACCATGCTTAAACTTGACTGCAGTGTTTCATTGGCGGTTATACCGGCCAAGTATCGCTCAACAAACGGTTATGTTTCTGTTTTGATGCGGTACTTGGGCGGTGGTGGCCCGGTTGTTCCGACTGTGCTCCGCACACTGGTACCACCGGTGCCTTGAGCGGTTCTACCGCTTAGGACTTAGACACCAAGTAACCAGGGACAGGCGGTTGCACCGGTGCTATATCGCTCGATCACCGCTCGCAGTGGTGGCACCCTACTGTTTCAAAGCGGTGGTTGAGCGGTGGCTGGGCTGTTGTTCCAGTTGTTCTCCACAACCTGTACTACCGCATGTCTGCCCGGTTTTACCGCTTGGTAGGGTTTCTACAGGTTACCTCTGAGTCCCGATTGTACCGGGACAAGGAGCGGTTGTACCGCTACAGTGCTGTTTTCGTAGTAACGGTTGGATTTTAGGGTTTGCTATATCAGGATGCTTCTTCCACCTACCAGATTTACCTCTTGACTCTCTCACTCCACCATTAATTCCATTCAAGCTTTCTTGCCCGATCTCTCTCTCTGTCTAGCCACTCAAACTTGTTGATTTGCTAGGGATTGAAGGAGGAGATCTAGATGTACACTTCCACCAAAGGATATTTGCTTCCCCCATACTTTCTTGTGTGTATTTTGTTACTCTTGGGTGTTTGAGCACCCTAGACGGTTGAGGTCACCTCGGAGCCACATTCCATTGTGGGAAAGCTCCGTGGTTTCATTGGGAGCCTCCAATTCAGTTGTGGAGAGAGCCACAGCCTTGTTTGTAAAGGTTCAGTTGCCGCCTTCAAGGGCACCAATAGTGGAATCACGAAATCTTGCATTGTGTGAGGGCGTGAGGAGAATACGGTGGTCCTAGTGGCTTCTTGGGGAGCATTGTGCCTCCACACCGCTCCAACGGAGACGTACTTCCTCTCAAAGGGAAGGAACTTCGGTAACGCATCCTCGTCTTCACCGGCTCCACTTTTGGTTATCTCTTACCTTTACTTGTGCAAGCTTATATTGTGTTGTATCCCTTGCTTGCCTGTGTGCTTGTTGTTGTTGCATCATATAGGTTACTCACCTAGTTGCATATCTAGACAACCTACTTTGATGCAAAGTTTAAATTGGTAAAGAAAAGCTAAAAATTGTTAGTTGCCTATTCACCCCCCCCCCCTCTAGTCAACCATATCGATCCTTTCATCTGTGCCCATCGCTTTGCAATCCCGTACCACCGATATATCCCTATGGATAAATACATACACCTATCAATCTTACTTTCATTCCCAACTGCTCTTGTTATACAAGATGCATCGAATATTTCTCCGACTTTCTAAGATTCCCTTGTGACACTGCTTCATAGGTCTTTGCTGCATGAATACCCCTATGAATAATTCCTCACACTTATCAAGGATTAAATCCTCAGTTGTTCATGTGTTTCACAAAATTCTTCGGAATACTATCCGATTTATGGAAATCCTCAGCAGCCTAATGCTCCTTAATTCCTTGCCTTCCAGCATTATGGTTAATTCCATATTTCTAGCAATCTTTGTTGACATCCATTGTCACTATCATTTCGAGTCCCTTGATTCAATATTCTGTGAATTCTCGCAATCCTAAATAAGATCCTAGAATTCATCCTTCCAGCTCAGACATCATTTTAAAAACATTAGTTGGATCTCGACCAATCAAATTTGCCACCGGTTGTACCCCCAAGCCTACTCAACTTATCCATCCTTAATCAGAGTGTTTGCTTCTGATCCCTTGAATTGGAAATCATAATTCTTTCGCATTTGAGCTTTGAATTATACATTTGTTTCTATGATCCAATGCCTTTGCAATATTTCTTCCTCTGGTTGTGTGCCGATGCTCACATCAGCTCCATTATGGACTGTCTGATCCTTTGTTGAATTATTATCCGACATTGTACTTCATATTCTATAACTTTGTGAGCCTTTCCTCGGATACATAAATACGTTTGGTAAATTGTATCCTATGCTTTCTCAACCATGATCTACTTTCGAGCTGGTATAATTTACTCCTAAAGTTTGTGGTATAGGTTTCTAAGATGCCCTGATGGGTTGAACCTATGCCCCATAAATCCACGTGAACCCAAAAGATTTCACGGGTCATACTCATCTGGTATTTCACCAGGTAAAACTTTCAGCACTAATGCCATTTTCGAAACAAGAAGTGAATGGAAGGTTATGCATTTGGAGAAGTGGGAGTTGACCTTGAACTTTGTGTTCATGCCCATGGACACGATGCAGATCTTATCATGAAAGCTTCTCATAGAAATAATTATCCCCTTGATATAAGTTCATCTTATATCTGGGATTTGGCCATTTGCAATCATGGTTCCGACCATGTTCTCCTTTAAATACCATTTCTCGTGCAAGTTTAACCACTTGTCTTCTGTAGAGCAATACCCCAGTCCAACCTCTACTCTGATCCGTCGTCGAGTATTACCCCCTGGTATCTCGAGATTATCAAGGAACTGCATAACTTCTCATGAGTTCTTCATCAATTACTACATTCTCATTGATTCAAATTTTTCACGGGCTCTGAGTTATTAAATACTCAAAGACACCGATAACTGAATTGAGTCCACACCGCGATTAAACAACTCTTGGTAACCTTCATTACTTATGAGTTTGAACTTGATCACGTCATTCCTAGCCTGCTCGGCTATATCATTATGGTGCCGATTTTAACTGTGCTACCTGGTCCTTCTCCCCGGAGCACAATTTTCGGCGATGAGCTAAGCTTACGTCGATCTTCCTCGTCATATCATTCCACCTCGAACATTTGGCTAGATCCCGAGTTGGTATAGTATCCGTGGATCCAATATTCTTTTGCTGCATCAATCCTTTTGCTTGATGCAGTCGTTGCCCGATTGCTTCTTCGTGGAGCCTCTCGACAAAATTTGTTGTGATCATCATCAACATTCTGGACTCTTCCAAGATATCAACCGGATTCATGATGAGAAATACCATCCTTTCCCCCTCGGTGATTTGTTTTAACATCGACAACATTCTTGCATTCACTCTAACACAAAACTTGTCCTTGTTTTATGTTGTACCTTGGGCTCCTTGCTATCCATATTATGTTATGTTCTACCTTGGGGGTATTACCATCTTTTATGTCAGGGATGTGGTGAGAATTTCACCACCTCTTAAGAATTCTTGATATAGGAATACTTCTCGCCATCTCCGTTCATATATTGGTCCCCGCGTTGTTTCTAACTGGATTACCGACCATTGAACTATGATGGGTGAATTCAAAACTTCTAGCGACCCTATTGCTTTGAAGTGAATGGTCGATAGTTTCATTCCAAGCCTTTCGGTTATTGGATCACCATTCTAAAATTGATTGTGCTATTTGATCCATATTTCCAGGTGCATTCTCGTTCAAAGTTTAATTGTGTATGTTCACCTAGAACACACATCATCATATACTTTGGTGTGTCCAATGCTATCACCTTGTTCACTTAATTGTGAAGATCCTTGTTTATGGATATCTCGTTGAATTTTTGTTGAGCCATCGTTCACATCCTCATCTTCTCCTCGAAGAAATTGTATAACTAATTTAATAAGTTGTTTCCGATGGATACTTTGTATTCCCAAAGTATGGTCTATACTTGATGACCATGTCAAGGCTATCCCGAAACATAATTGTGGTACTTCGAACATCCTTAAGGACATTGTAGGCGCAATGCTAAGTGTTACTTGATCACTTATCCAAACACCGGTGTATGGGTAATGTCATGAAATTTCTCTCCCCTTACCTAATGGGTTTTCAACTCTATATTCTGTCATGGATATAATGCTCTACTTGTCCTTGGGAAGGATATACCCCTGAAATATGTGTTTAAACACATTTTCCTTTCCATTGTTCTGTTTAATCTGATAATCATATTTTCCTTTCCATTGTTTTGTTTAACCTCTCTGTGGTCTATATGATCTAAGCAGTAATATTCTCCTGCTTATGTAAACACCTCAGTGTACCATCCTATCTAGTGTAACCCTGTTACTATTGTTGTTGACAAAACTATTTGGCCACCCTCTGACATGCCTTGCTATCATGACCGCGCAAGATGTCAGTGCCCATCCTACTTTTAACCCACATGGTGGGCCCATAACCCATAGTTCCACATGATCAAAACCTGACTCTCATGTACATCCCCTGTTTCCAAAGTTTTTCCTCATGATTGGCTTCATATGGAAATTCGCGAGCCATCTACCTACAGATATATCTTGGAATCAGACGCAATATGTATCCCCATTGCTCTGAACCCCTTTCACACTCTGTTTCAGGCGACGAACGATTGCCTATCCGCTTGAAACTTCTTATTGCACCTTCTTACCTTGCTCTCGATTAATTCCTTGAATCTCAACTCAAGAGATGCCTCTATGCCTCGTCCACTGAGATAGCCCCCCAGGTACCTGACATGTATTAAGCTCCGTCCTTCCTGAGTCTTCCCCCTTACATTTCCCGTAAGTACGATGGAGTACCCGAAGAAAGAATGCCGACTTCATCATGAGGACCTCAAGCAGAAAAATGAAGACATCAATGTAATGGATCGTCCTCTTCGAGAAAAAGCAACCAAGACCGTTAAGATTCGTTAGAATTTCATAACCAAACTTTCCCCCAAACTCTACCTCTTAAATCTCGGGACGATATTTCTTGTAGTGGAGGAGATTTGTAACACCCCAAGAATCATGCTACAGTAATCCCATGCCTAATGATGCCATGTCATCATGGTTAAGTTGCTAATCATCACGTTGTTTAAAACCAAAGTCAAATTCAAATTTAAATTCAAGTAAAAATTTACATCTTAAAAAATGCAAACAAAATAGTTCATAATTTTGCAAATAATTTGTAGGTAATTAAGTTGAGGAAAACAACATCACCCAAAATCCTAAAATGCCCCAGGTATCCACAATAGTAGCAAAACAACCCCAAATTAAATAATTTCATTTAAAGAAAATTCAGATGAAATTATCTTGCCTCAAAACCTTTTTATGGCAGTACTTGAAGGAAATATGCCCTAGAGGCAATAATAAAGTTGTTATTTATATTTCCTTATATCATGATAAATGTCTTTTATTCATGCTAGAATTGTATTAACCGGAAACTTAGTACATGTGTGAATACATAGACAAAACAGTATGTCCCTAGTATGCCTCTACTAGACTAGCTCATTGATCAAAGATGGTTATGTTTCCTAGCCATAGACATGTGTTGTCATTTGATCAACGGGATCACATCATTAGGAGAATGATGTGATGGACAAGACCCATCCGTTAGCATAGCACTATGATCGTTTAGTTTTACTGCTATTGCTTTCTTCATAACTTATACATGTTCCTATGACTATGAGATTATGCAACTCCCGAATACCGTAGGAACACCTTGTGTGCTATCAAACGTCACAACGTAACTGGGTGATCATAAAGATGCTCTACAGGTGTCTCCGAAAGTATTCGTGGTGTTGGCATAGATCAAGATTAGGATTTGTCACTCCGAGTGTCGGAGAGGTATCTCTGGGCCCTCTCGGTAACACACATCACAATAAGCCTTGCAAGCAAAAGACTAATGAGTTAGTCACGAGATGATGTGTTACGGAACGAGTAAAGAGACTTGCCGGTAACGAGATTGAACTAGGTATAGAGATACCGACGATCGAATCTCGGGCAAGTAACATACCGTTTGACAAAAGGAACAACGTATGTTGTTATGCGGTTCTGACCGATAAAAGATCTTCGTAGAATATGTACGAGCCAATATGAACATCCAGGTTCCGCTATTGGTTATTGACCGGAGATGAGTCTCGGTCATGTCTACATAGTTCTCGAACCGTAGGGTCCGCACGCTTAACGTTTGATGACGATCGGTATTATGAGTTTATGAGTATTGATGTACCGAAGGTAGTTCGGAGTCCCGGATGAGATCACGGACATGACGAGGAGTCTCGGAATGTCCGAGACATAAAGATTGATATATTGGACGACTATATTCGGACACCGGAAGTGTTCCGGAAAAGTTTCGGATTTATCGGGATTGCCGGAAGGGGTTACCGGAACCCCCTACGAGAGGGGATGGTCCATAGTGGCCTAAAGGGAAAGAGAGAGGCAGCCCATAGGGCTGGCCGGCGCCCCCACCTAGGGTTCCTAGTTGGACTAGGATTGGGGGGGGGCGCCACCTCTCCTATTCCTTTCCCTCTTCCTTCTTTTGGTGAATCCTACTAGGAATAGGATTGCAATCCTATTCCTAGTAGGAGTCCACTCCCTAGCCGCACCAGGAAGGGCCGGCCGGCCTCCCCCCCTTGCTCCTTTATATACGGGGGCAGGGGGCACCCAAAGACACACAAGTTGAATTGTTTTAGCCGTGTGCGGTGCCCCCCTCCATAGAATCACACCTCGGTCATACCGTCGCGGAGCTTAGGCGAAGCCCTGCGCTGGTGAACACATCATATCCGTCACCACGCCGTCGTGCTGACGAAACTCTCCCGTGAAGCTCAACTGGATCAAGAGCTCGTGGGACGTCATCAAGCTGAACGTGTGCTGAACGCGGAGGTGCCGTACGTTCGGTGCTTGATCGGTTGGATCGCGAAGAAGTTCGACAACATCAACCGCGTCACTTGACGCTTCCGCTCCCGGTCTACGAGGGTACATAGACACACTCTTCCCTCTCGTTGCTATGCATCTGGTAGATAGATCTTGCGTGATCGTAGGAAAATTTTAAAATACTACGTTCCCCAACAGTGGCATCAGAGCCAGGTCTATGCGTAGATGATATGCACGAGTAGAACACAATGAGTTGTGGGCGATACTAGTCATACTACTTACCAGCATGTCATACTTTGCTTCGGCGGTATTGTGAGATGAAGCGGCCCGGACCGACATTACGCGTACGCTTACGCGAGACTGGTTTCACCGTTACGAGCACTCGTTGCTTAAAGGTGACTGGCGGGTGTCTGTCTCTCTCACTTTAGCTGAATCAAGTGTGGCTACGCCCGGTCCTTGTGAAGGTTAAAACAGCACATACTTGACGAAACATCGTTGTGGTTTTGTATGCATAGGTAAGAACGGTTCTTGCTAAAGCCCGTAGCAGCCACGTAAAACTTGCAACAACAAAGTAGAGGACGTCTAACTTGTTTTTGCAGGGCATGTTGTGATGTGATATGGTCAAGACATGATGAGTTATACGGGTTTTGTATGAGATGATCATGTTTTGTGAAGGTGATCATGAAGGTGCTTTGGAGATGGAGATCAAAAGCACAAGATGATGATGGCCATATCATGTCACATATTTTGATTGCATGTGATGTTTATCTTATTATGCTTCTTATTTTGCTTAGAACGACGGTAGCATTATAAGATGATCCCTTACTAAATTTCAAGGTATAAGTGTTCTCCCTGAGTATGCACCGTTGCGAAAGTTCGTCGTGCCGAGACACCACGTGATGATCGGGTGTGATAAGCTCTACGTTCAAATACAACGGGTGTAAGCCAGTTTTGCACACGCAGAATACTCGGGTTAAACTTGACGAGCCTAGCATATACAGATATGGCCTCGGAACACTGGAGACCGAAAGGTCGAGCGTGAATCATATAGTAGATATGATCAACATAAGATGTTCACCATTGAAACTACTCCATCTCACGTGATGATCGGACATGGTTTAGTTGATTTGGATCACGTGATCATTTAGATGACCAGAGGGATGTCTATCTAAGTGAGAGTTCTTTAAATTAATATGATTAAATTGAACTTTAATTTATCATGAACTTAGTCCTGGTAGTATTAGCATATCTATGTTGTAGATCAATAGCTCGCGATGTTGCTCCATGTTTATTTTTATATGTTCCTAGAGAAAACTAAGTTGAAAGATGTTAGTAGCAATGATGCGGAATTGTTCCATGATCTGAGGATTATCCTCATTGCTGCACAGAGAAATATGTCCTTGATGCACCGCTAGGTGACAGACCTATTGCAGGAGCAGATGTAGACGTTATGAACGTTTTGACAAAAGCTCGGTATGATGACTACTTGATAGTTTAGTGCACCATGCTTTATGGCTTATAACCGGGACTTCAAAAACGTTTTGAACACCACGGAGCATATGAGATGTTCCAAGAGTTGAAATTAGTATTTCATACTCATGCCCGTGTCGAGAGGTATAAGACTTCTGACAGTACTTTGCCTACAAGATGGAGGAGAATAGCTCAACCAGTGAGCATGTGCTCAGATTGTCTGGGTACTACAATTACTTGAATCAAGTGGGAGTTAATCTTCCAGATAAGATAGTAATTGACAAAGTTCTCTAGTCACTATCACCAAGTTAGTAGAACTTCGTGATGAACTATAATATGCAAGGGATGACGAAAGTAATTCCCGAGCTCTTCGCAATGCTGAAATCGGCGAAGGTAGAAATCAAGAAAGAGCATCAAGTGTTGATGGTTAACAAGACCACTTGTTTCAAGTAAAGGGCAAAGGGATAGAAGGGGAACTTCAAAAAGAATGACAAGCAAGCTGTCACTCCCGTGAAGAAACCCAAAGCTAAAACTCAAGCCTGAAACTAAGTGCTTCTACTGCAAAGGAAATGGTCACTGGAAGTGGAACTGCCCTAGATACTTGGCGGATAAGAAGGATGGCAAAGTGAACAAAGGTATATTTGATATACAGATTATTGATGTGTATTTTACTAGTGTTCATAGCAACCCCTCGGTATTTGATACTGATTTAGTTGCTAAAAAGTAGTAACTCGAAATGGGAGTTGCATAATGAACAGAAACTAGTTAAAGGATGAAGTGACGATGTGTGTTGGAAATAGTTCCAAGATTGATATGATCATCATCGCACACTCCCTATACTTTCGGGATTAGTGTTGAACCTAAATAAGTGTTATTTGGTGTTTATGTTGAGCATGAATATGATTTGATCATGTTTATTGCAATACGGTTATTCATGTAAGTTAGAGAATAATTGTTGTTCAGTTTACATGAATAAAACCTTCTATGGTCATACACCCAATGAAAATGGTTTGTTGGATCTCGATCGTGTGATACACATATTCATAATATTGAAGCCAAAAGATGCAAGGTTAATAATGATAGTGCAACTTATTTGTGGCACTGCCGTTTAGGTCATATTGGTGTAAAACGCATGAAGAAACTCCATAATGATGGACTTTTGGAATCACTTGATTATGAATCACTTGGTGCTTGCGAACCATGCCTCATGGGCAAGATGACTAAAACTCCGTTCTCCGGAACTATGGAGCGAGCAACATATTTGTTGGAAATCATACATATTGATGTATGCGGACCAATGAGTGTTGAAGCACGCGGCGGGTATCGTTATTTTCTGACCTTCACTGATGATTTAAGCAGATATGGGTATATCTACTTAATGAAACACAAGTCTGAAACATTTGAAAAGTTCAAAGAATTTCAGAGTGAAGTAGAGAATCATCGTAACAAGAAAATAAAGTTTCTACGATCTGATCGTGGAGGAGAATATTTGAGTTACGAGTTTGGTCTTCATTTGAAACAATGTGGAATAGTTTCACAACTCACGCCACCTGGAACACCACAGCGTAATGGTGTGTCCGAACATCATAACCGTACTTTATTGGATATGGTGCGATCTATGATGTCTCTTACCGATTTATCACTATCATTTTGGGTCATGCATTAGAGACAGCTGCATTCACGTTAAATAAGGGCCTCATCTGAATTCGTTGAGACAACGCCTTAAGAACTGTGGTTTGGCAAGAAACCAAAGTTGTTGTTTCTTAAAGTTTGGGACTGCGATACCTATGTGAAAAAGTTTCAACATGATAAGCTCGAACCCAAACCGGAGAAGTAAATCTTCATAGGATACCCAAAAGAGACTGTTGGGTACACCTTCTATCACAGATCCGAAGGCAAGATATTCGTTGCTAAAAATGGATCCTTTCTAGAGAAGGAGTTTCTCTCGAAAGAAGTGAGTGGGAGGAAAGTAGAACTTGATGAGGTAATTGTACCTTCTCCCGGATTGGAAAGTAGTACATCACAGGAAATTGTTCCAGTGATTCCTACACCAATTAGTGAGGAAGTTAATGATAATGATCATGAAACTTCAGGATCAAGTTTCTGCTGAACGTCGTAGATCAACCAGAGTACGTTCCGCACCAGAGTGGTACGGCAACCCAGTTCTGGAAATCATGTTACTAGACCATGATGAACCTACGAACTATGAGGAAGCGATGATGAGCCCAGATTCCGCAAAATGGCTTGAAGCCATGAAATCTGAGATGGGATCCATGTATGAGAACAAAGTGTGGACTTTGGTTGACTTGCCCGATGATCGGCAAGCCATCGAAAATAAATGGATCTTCAAGAGGAAGACCGACGCAGACGGTAATATTACTGTTTACAAAGCTCGACTTGTTGCAAAAAGGTTTTCAACAAAGTTCAAGGAGTTGACTACGATGAGACTTTCTCACCTGTAGCGATGCTTAAGTCTGTCCGAATCATGTTAGCAATTGCCGCATTTTATGATTATGAAATCTGGCAAATGGATGTCAAAACTGCATTCCTAAATGGATATCTCAAAGAAGAGTTGTATATGATGCAACCAGAAGGTTTTGTCGATCCAAAAGGTGCTGACAAAGTATGCAAGCTCCAGCGATCCATCTATGGACTGGTGCAAGCATCTCGGAGTTGGAATATACGCTTTGATGAGGTGATCAAAGCATATGGTTTTATACAGACTTTTGGAGAAGCCTGTATTTACAAGAAAGTGAGTGGGAGCTCTGTAGCATTTCTAATATTATATGTGGATGACATATTATTGATTGGAAATGATATAGAATTTCTGGATAGCATAAAAGGATACTTGAATAAGAGTTTTTTCAAAGACCTCGGTGAAGCTGCTTATATATTAGGCATCAAGATCTATAGAGATAGATCAAGACGCTTAATTGGACTTTCACAAAGCACATACCTTGATAAGATTTTGAAGAAGTTCAAAATGGATTAGTCAAAGAAAGGGTTCTTGCCTGTATTACAAGGTGTGAAGTTGAGTAAGACTCAATGCCCGACCACTACAGAAAAATATAGAGAGAATGAAAGTCATTCCCTATGCCTCAGCCATAGGTTCTATAAAGTATGCCATGCTGTGTACAAAACACGTTGTGTACCTTGCCAAGAGTTTGACAGGGAGGTACAATAGTGATCCAGGAATAGATCACTGTACAGCGGTCAAAATTATCCTTAGTAATTAGATGACTAAGGAAATATTTCTCGATTATGGAGGTGATAAAGAGTTCGTCGTAAAGGGTTACGCCGATGCAAGCTTTGACACTAAATCCAGATGACTCTAAGTATCAATCTGGATGCGTATTGAAAGTGGGAGCAATTAGCTAGAGTAGCTCCATGCAGAGCATTGTAGACATAGAAATTTGCGAAATACATACGGATCTGAATGTGACAGACCCGTTGACTAAACTTCTCTTACAAGCAAAACATGATCACACCTTATTACTCTTGGGTATTAATCACATAGCGATGTGAACTAGATTATTGACTCTAGTAAACCCTTTGGGTGTTGGTCACATGGTGATGTGAACTATGGGTGTTATTCACATAACGATGTGAACTATCGGTATTAAATCACATGGCGATGTGAGCTAGATTATTGACTCTAGTGCAAGTGGGAGACTGAAGGAAATATGCCCTAGAGGCAATAATAAAGTTGTTATTTATATTTCCTTATATCATGATAAATGTATTTTATTCATGCTAGAATTGTATTAACCGGAAACTTAGTACATGTGTGAATACATAGACAAAACAGTATGTCCCTAGTATGCCTCTACTAGACTACCTCATTGATCAAAGATGGTTATGTTTCCTAGCCATAGACATGTGTTGTCATTTGATCAACGGGATCACATCATTAGGAGAATGATGTGATGGACAAGACCCATCCGTTAGCATAGCACTATGATCGTTTAGTTTTACTGCTATTGCTTTCTTCATAACTTATACATGTTCCTATGACTATGGGATTATGCAACTCCCGAATACCGTAGGAACACCTTGTGTGCTATCAAACGTCACAACGCAACTGGGTGATCATAAAGATGCTCTATAGGTGTCTCCGAAAGTATTCGTGGTGTTGGCATAGATCAAGATTAGGATTTGTCACTCCGAGTGTCGGAGAGGTATCTCTGGGCCCTCTCGGTAACACACATCACAATAAGCCTTGCAAGCAAAAGACTAATGAGTTAGTCACGAGATGATGTGTTACGGAACGAGTAAAGAGACTTGCCGGTAACGAGATTGAACTAGGTATAGAGATACCGACGATCGAATCTCGGGCAAGTAACATACCGTTTGACAAAAGGAACAACGTATGTTGTTATGCGGTTCTGACCGATAAAAGATCTTCGTAGAATATGTAGGAGCCAATATGAACATCCAGGTTCCGCTATTGGTTATTGACCGGAGATGAGTCTCGGTCATATCTACATAGTTCTCGAACCCGTAGGGTCCGCACGCTTAACGTTTGATGACGATCGGTATTATGAGTTTATGAGTATTGATGTACCGAAGGTAGTTCGGAGTCCCGGATGAGATCATGGACATGACGAGGAGTCTCGGAATGTCCGAGACATAAAGATTGATATATTGGACGACTATATTCGGACACCGGAAGTGTTCCGGAAAAGTTTCGGATTTATCGAGATTGTCGGAAGGGGTTACCGGAACCCCCTATGAGAGGGGATGGTCCATAGTGGCCTAAAGGGAAAGAGAGAGGCAGCCCATAGGGCTGGCCGGCGCCCCCACCTAGGGTTCCTAGTTGGACTAGGATTGGGGGGGCGCCACCTCTCCTATTCCTTTCCCTCTTCCTTCTTTTGGTGAATCCTACTAGGAATAGGATTGCAATCCTATTCCTAGTAGGAGTCCACTCCCTAGCCGCACCAGGAAGGGCCGGCCGGCCTCCCCCCTTTCTCCTTTATATACGGGGGCAGGGGGGCACCCAAAGACACACAAGTTGAATTGTTTTAGCCGTGTGCGGTGCCCCCCTCCACAGAATCACACCTCGGTCATACCGTCGCGGAGCTTAGGCGAAGCCCTGCGCTGGTGAACACATCATATCCGTCACCACGCCGTCGTGCTGACGAAACTCTCCCGTGAAGCTCAACTGGATCAAGAGCTCATGGGACGTCATCAAGCTGAACGTGTGCTGAACGCGGAGGTGCCGTACGTTCGGTGCTTGATCGGTTGGATCGCGAAGAAGTTCGACAACATCAATCGCGTCACTTGACGCTTCCGCTCCCGGTCTACGAGGGTACATAGACACACTCTTCCCTCTCGTTGCTATGCATCTGGTAGATAGATCTTGCGTGATCGTAGGAAAATTTTAAAATACTACGTTCCCCAATAGTACTAAATATTGCAAAGTATTTATGTGGCACAATTCTATATTTTACAAAAGTCTTTTTGTTGGCCTAGCAATTTGCATAAAAGAAAATAAATTACAAAAAGAAAAGAAAGATGGATAGCTACTATGGACTGGGCCTAAGTCCACATTGCAGGCCCAGCCCACCAGGGGGTCTTCCCCTTCCTACTGCTCACTGGCGACGCGGTGGACGTCCGTGGGACGTCCATGGCTCGGATCCTCCATGTGCCAGCCATCCGCTGCCTCCCCGTTCTGGATATAGCCCACCTCGACCCCCTAGAGAACCCTAGCACGTCCAATCCCCTTCCCCGCGTCGTTCTCCTCCTCCCCCACACAAGTCCGACGCCGCCATCACCGTGCCATCACCGTGCACCCGACCATCGGCCATCGTTTGGCGCATCTTCATGTACAGAAGAACCGCATCAGTCGTCTACGTCTCCTGCTACACCGACACGATGCCGAGGAGCCTTGCAACGACGGGATCGACCCATCTTCAACCTCCGGTCATCGCTGTTTGACGCCTCAATCCGCGCGCCTCTGATAACCCCGAGCCTTCCCCGAGCATCACAGTGAGCTCCACCTCGACCCCCCCTTTCCTCTACGCGTCGTTCTCGTTCTCTTGTCGCCCTTCCATGAGATCCGCTTCGGCCATCGCATCAGCTCGTCGTAGTCATCGTTTTGGTCGACTTCAGCTCACAACCGTTGCATGGATCGGTGCGGCGCCTCGCGCTGGTTCCGTAGGAGCTCGTGCCACTCCGTTTGGCCGCCCGGATCTCACTCTCGTGCCGTCTCCATCATTCTATCATCGCCGGCGGTAAGGATGGCAATGGGTAGGGTATGGTGCGGGTAGAGCAATACCATACCCATACCCGTGAGGTCAATGGGTACAAAATTCTACCCATACCCGTACCCATGGGTATGAAACTTTACCCATACCCATACCCGACGGGTACCCATGGCCATTGGGTACCCAACGGGTAGGTCAAACAATACACAAGTTATTCACAATTTTACATTTATCGATAACACATTTGATAAATTTTTTATCTCAACTCAATAACAGATTGACAAGTATATGACAATTATCTAAATTCAAACTGACAATTGGTGAATGCAACATAGGTTCACAAGCTCACGACACACTTCACCAAATAACATCCGACAAGTAACAAATGAAAATATCCGAGGCACCGATCAACCAACACAAACGGCAACTAGTAGAATCAGCAGATAGCAGACACGACATGAGCCACCAGCTAGCACAAATAGCAACCATCAGCTCCAAGTTCACTCTTGGGTGATGATTGAAGTAGACTCATCCTTCACATGAACAAGATCATACGACACATGATAAAGTTATTCAGCTATAATCCCAAAATTTAAGATCAAAACATTTAAGTAATTTACCATCTCTTCTTCTTCATCCTCGTGAACACTCTGAAATGTAGCAAAGAGTGTAGAATTCCAACCACCCGATGAAATAACAAACATTAATATGTAAATGGCAGGTTATTTGCAAAATAAAAAACAAGTGCAAGTGAAAAAAGACATATTACCTAACAGATCTGCACGAGACCAAGCTTGCATGCACATGAGAGCTTCAGCCACATTAGGAGTAAGTCTACTACGATGTGCACTGAGTACTCTACCACTAGTGCTGAATGCACATTCGGAAGCCACCGATGTTATGGGAATAGGCAGTATATCACAAGCAAGTTTTTGCAAGGTAGGAAACCTCGAGCCGCTAACCTTCCACCAATTGATGATACCCAATTCTCGCGTTCTAGGTAGACGAGCTTCTTCCAAATACAAGTCCAATTATGTATGGATTGAAGAAGAAGGGACAGTGGGGTGACTAGACAAATACAGATCATAGAGTTTCATGGCTTCATCTTCTTCTCCTAGTTCCTCAACAACAGAAGCATCCCATGCATCCTCATCTCCAACTTCATCTTTATATTGCTTCACCAATTGAATCAATAACTTCTTCACCTTTTCTATTTCTATGGTTCCATGCTCTCTGCCATAGAGGGGACCATAAAGAGCATTGAGGATATGAAGTTTATACCTTGGATCAAGAACTGTTGCAACGGACATAAGACCATGGATATCTTTCCAATACTTCTCAAACTTATCCTTCATTTCCTCAGACATTTTTTG
Source organism: Secale cereale (assembly GCA_902687465.1). Lineage (NCBI taxonomy): Eukaryota > Viridiplantae > Streptophyta > Magnoliopsida > Poales > Poaceae > Secale > Secale cereale. Next base: position 772,218,559 of record LR738710.1, read on the forward strand.
TACAAGCTCAATGTTACTCTTACCCCATTTCCTTATGGCTAAGCGAATGGTGATCACTTTAGGGAAAAAAAGATTTGTTGTGACATACTTCGTACCCGAGAATGACTCGGTGATATCAAAGAAGAGCTTCAGCCTATCACATATTTCTTTTGCAAACTTCCAATCATCTTTGGTTGGGCAACACTTCAACTTCTTTTCATGTCCCTTTAATTTCTCAAATATCTCTATGTATTTTACTGCAATGCTAATCATAATATAAGTTGAATTCCATCTAGTCTTACAATCAAGAGTTAACCTTTTGTTATACTCTATGTTTAAAGTTTTTGCCATCTTTTCAAACTTCTCATGCCTTTTAGGTGTGGCTGACCAAAATGCAACATTCTCACGCAACCTCTCTATACCTTTCTCTAAGACACTCATTCCATCTTTTACAATCAAGTTTAATATGTGAGTGACACAACGCATATGCAGTAATTGACCATCCAACATGAGAGAGCTTGTATCCAACTTATCTGGCAATATACCCATAGCCTTGTCATTTGATGTGCAGTTGTCTAAAGTGACGGTGGAGAGCTTCCTCTCAAGGTGCCACTCAACAAGACACTCATACAAGGCTTCACATATAACCTCAACAGAATGTGGACAGGGCACATAAGCGAACCTATTTAACACAATAAAATAGAAAAATGCATGAATATTGCATAAGCATAGTATGGTAATTGCTAATATTTACTCTTGTGATATGCATAGATTTATACCTCATAAGAAAGCTCTTTAGGTTCCAAGAATCATCTATATAGTGTGCGGTAACAGCCATGTAACCTCTCTTTTGATAGCATGCTGTCCACAAATATGTAGTGATAGCCACTCGGTGTTTGAATGTTGCAAAAAAAATCACTATCTTCTCCTTTTGAGCAGAATGCATAGCCACAATATCATTCCTAATAGTATTTCTGCACACCATCTTAAACATCGGCTGCAAAGAAGAACAAAATCTACGAAAACCACTATGATCCGCAACAGATAGAGGATACTCATGTTCACATATCATCAATGCAAGATCTCTCCTAGACTTTTCTTGGTCAAAAATAACATTTTCCATATTCACTTTGCCACCTTCACCTTTTGTCAACCTCAATTTTTGTTGCTTTGGGCCAATGGGTGCATGCTTAGCAGGACAAGATTCCAAATGTAAACGCAAGTGAGTTGTGCCAGCTCTAGGTCCTACAGTAATTTTTTTGTGACAATGATTGCACTCGGCTTTCCATTGTCCCTTTTCAAATTTCTCTTCCATCTCATCCCATACTGCCGATGTTCGCTTCCTCTTCGAACCAGCTCTGCTAGATGTAGGTTGAGATGTTAGAGTAGCAACTTCAGATGTTGGAGTAGCAGCTTGAGATATCGGCGTAGCTTCAGATGTTGGTATATCACATTGAGAGGAAGGATCAACTAAGGTAACATTCCCTGGACTAGCCACAGCCGAGCCCTCATCTCCATCTTGAGAAGCCATTGATCTATACATGAAAACGTGATGCATATCAAATAAGTTTCTGAATTGCAAAAGCAAGATACATGACCATGCCACTCTGGAAAAAAATTATACTAAGCAATCTATATGTGGACATAATTTATATCTTCCTTGAAACAGGCTCTGACATAATTTATATCAGCATACATGTACATGTTGATTTTGCTCATTTCAGTAGTCTGTACATGAATCACAACTATACTGAATAATAACTCTAGTAATTAGGAACGACAGTGACAGTACTGGAATCTTCAAGTATGGCCTACTGAATAAACTATATAGTCTGAAAGAGAGCATGCAACCATATAAATTTACTAGCAACGAAACGACAACGTACAATCCGCAATACTAACTCTATGTGCCTACTGAAACATAAATGTACTATATTTCTGCTGAATCGTAAGTCCACGTAGTCTGGAACGGCAGCGTACTTTGTGCAATCAACTAGCTACGCAATTAACATCAAGTTTGGCTCATGGAGAAAGAGAGAGAAGTCAGCCAAAAAATAGTCTGAAGATACGCCTACGCAATTAACATCAAGTTGCAGACTGTACATTGTAGTCTGAAGATACACCTAGATGGAGGCAAACTAGCAATAGAAAGGAATTTAGTAAGTACACGAGAGAGAGCCTTACCGTCACGATGGGATTCCAGCCATGGCTTGGCCTTCTTGACGCGCGCTCGTCACCACCACAACACCGCCGTGCCCACAGCCGGTAAGTCGCGACCCTGGTGCGCTCCTACTCCGTCGATGTGAAGATATAGACAAACTTTGGGAGGGCTGGAAGAGGAGGATCTAGAGGAAGGAGTCCGAGGCTGCTGGCGACGTCGCAGGTTCCATGCTTGCGGAGGCACCAGCAGGCCGATGGGACGATTTGCTCGATGAGTATTGCTATGGACGGCTTAATGGGAAGAGGCGGCCACGGTCCTGGGATTTCATTCCCCTTGATTTGTGCAGATGAGGATTGAGGAGATTACGGGAATAGATGACTAGTTGCCTAGTTGGGTATACGTCCATATATTGTAGCTCCACACATGAGGAGGTCCACACGTCAGTGTAAACGGGTAGGGTATGGGCATACCCACGGGTCCAAGGCCATACCCATGCCCTACCCACAACTTAACAGGTAGGGTATGGGTACTACCCATGGGTATAAAATTGTGCCCATACCCTACCCATGCGGGTACGGTATCTGCGGGTACCCGTACCCATGGGTAGAATTGCCATCCTTAGCCGGCGGGCACACACGTGTGCCCCACGGCCGCACCCCCGTGCTCCCCCTGCGGGCGCGCCCGCCACCGCAACCGCCCCTGTCTCGCGGCTCCGCTGCTATCGCCATATGGCTGTACCCGTTGCGCGCCTGCTCGCCCGACCGCCGCACCTTCCCCGCTTCTGTCGTCGAGCGCTGCCAGCCGCAGCAACTGCTGCTCGCCCTGAGGTCCGGCAACACCACCCCCTGCCTCCCTGCGCAGCCTCACCTCCTTCGCGCCACGCGGCCACCGCCCCACGCGCCGCCCGCCACCGCAGCCCCGCCTCCCCCTTCCACTGCGCGCGCACGCGCGCCCTTGCGCGGCCGCGCTGAGCTTGCCACGGGGCTCCGATGCCTGGGCGCCCGCTAACTCGTCCCATTACCTCCCCTGTGACACTGACTGCGGGGGCCCACAACCCTGTTTTACAAAAAAATAAAAAAAAATATAAATACAATATTAATTAATTAATTAATTAAAAGAATTAATTAACCTAATTAATCTGTTTAGTTAGACTAATTAATTGTTAGTTAATTAAACAACACATGACTTGCGGGACCCACCCAATAGTTGACTAGTCAAAGGTCAACTTTGACCACTGACGTCATGATGATGCAGTATATATATTTTGAATTAATTTAATAATAATAACTTCATAAAATGATTAAATCTTTATAAGTTATAAAATAAATCGTGTCTCGGATGGAAATACTTTGTACATGAAAGTTGTTCAGAACGACGAGACGAATCCGCCTACGCAGTCCGTTTGTTCACCACACATCCCTAGCATAGCGAAGGTGCAACAATCCACCTCCGGTTTATCTGTCTGAAAACGACAAACTTCGGGAAAACATTCCCGAATGTTTTCCCACTTCACCTATATCGCCTAGCACTGTGTTATGTCACCCCTAGCACATCGTTTTGCCTGGTCATGCTTTGTGATGCTATTGTTTGCTCTGTTATTTATTTGTTTCCCCTTCATTGCTTCTTTTCGGTAGACTCCGATATCGCGATAGACCCCGAGACCGTTGATGCTTCGGTGTTTGACTACGACTACACTTCTGGAGATTTCTTTCGTCTGTAGAGCTTCCAGGCAAGCCCCCCCCCTTGATCACCAGATATTGCCCATTCTCTTCTCTCTTATTCTTGCATTAGGTTTGCTACTATTGTTGATTCGTTAGCTCCTATTCTGTTGCATATCCTGTCATTGTTGCTACAACTGTTGATACCTTTACCTGCTATCCTAAATGCTTAGGATAGGATGCTAGTATTCCATCAGTGGCCCTACATTTTTGTCCGTCCGCCATGCTATACTATCGGACTGTGATCACTTCGGGTGGTGATCACGGGTATATAGTATACACATACTTTACATGATACATGATGTGACTAAAGTCGGGTCGGCTCGTTGAGTACCCGCAAGTGATTCCAATGTGGGGGCTAAAAGCACAGGTGGTTCCAGACAAGTTCCAGAGACAACCAAGTGATCGCTTTCCCACAGGGCGACGAGGGGAGGATCGCCAATAGGATGATGCTATACGATGTCACTTAGTGAACTTTCTAGCTACTCAAGGCGGAGGCTGCCAGAAGCATTGATACTTGTTACTATTCCAGCTACTCTCTTCTACTACTGCAAGATGGAGGCTGCCAGAAGTGTAGTCTACGATAGGCCTAGATTTCCCCCTCTTATTCTGGCATTCTGTAGTTCAGCCCACAGATATTACCCCTTTACTCAGATACCATTGCTTATGTAGTGTAGATCCTTGCTTGCGAGTACTTTGGATGAGTACTCATGGTTGTTTTGCTCCCCCTTTCCCCCATGCTTCCTTTCTTCTCGGTTGATGCAACCAGATGGTGGAGTCCAGTAGCCAGACGCCACCGACAACGACTCCTACTACACCGGAGGTGCTTACTACTATGTGCAGTCTGTCGACGATGATCAGGAGTAGTTTAGGAGGATCCCAGGCAGGAGGCCTTGCCTTTTCGATCGTTCTACTTTCGTGATAGCCATCTTATGGAACCTTGTTTAACTTATGTCTGTACTCAGATATTTTTTGCTTCCGCTGACTCTTGTGTTTTCGAGCTTATGTATTCGAGCCCTCAAGGCCCCTGGCTTGTAATATAAAGCTTGTATTATTTAACTTGTGTATAGAGTTTTGTTGTGATATCTTCCCGTGAGTTCCTGATCTTGGTCGTACACATTTGCGTGCATGATTAGTGCACGGTCAAATCGGGGGCGTCACAGTACTGGCCTACTCCATCTCACTAGGCATCCACTGGGTACTCTAGGGTGCCTCTCAACCAGTTCACCCAATAGCGTGTATTAAAAATTCGTCTCGTATCTTGAAGTCTTGAGGTCTTGAAGATGCAGGCCTTGACGATGCCATCATGAAGTTGTCATCATTGACGTAGAGTCCTCCTTCTCAGACCACTCTCGAACACTCATACCTAACCCTGTCTACTATAGCGTAGCATTGAAACTAAAGAACGCCCCGGGCTTGGTAACAGGAAGATGGGTTCCTACCTCATGCATTCTACTCAACTACAAGATTCAATATCACTTCTGGAGGAATTGTTGAAAGGGTGCTGATACATGCAAATAAAACTTAGGTAAAAACAGACGGTCCAGGTAAACTTTCTTAGTAAGATGATGAAGATTATAACGCTCTCGAAAATAACTTGATACCATCGGTCACTCCGATGTAAATCTATTAAGTCAAACATAGCATTAGTATAAGCAATCATTCTAGCAAACTATTCTAACAATCATAAAAAAAATCAAAATGCAGTTCATCAAATAAAATCAATAAAGAAATCAACAAGAAAAAACAAAGAAAAGTCCAAAAAGAAACTATAAGAAACACTAAACAAAGCTCTAGGACTTATTTTCACAACAACAAAATAATTTTGTCCTAAGTAAATACAACAACAAAGAAAATAGTAAACTAATAACTTAATAGAAAAGAAAATATAAAACAACTAAGTTAACATAAAGTATTTTTCAATAAAAAATTATTTCCAAAAGGAAGCAAATAAAAAGCTACTATAGAACTCTATTTATGACCTAATCAAGTTTTCATATAAAACTAAAGAAAATAAATTTATAAAATAAAAAATAAAATTCTCTACTATTCAATAACAGAAACAAAACTAAATTTGTCAAAAGTGACAAACAATTTTAATTAAAAAGAAATAAAAACTAAAGGAAAACAACATAAACAAAATCACTACTAAACAATACAATTTTGGCAAAAACCAAATTTTAAAATAAACAAAAAATAAATTTTGAAGTGCTACTGGATAGGCAAAGGTCCTAGTGACCAGGAGCAAAAAGAATCAAATCAAAATAAGTTTTTAAACTGAAAATATTGCCATTTTAGTGTTTGAAGCAAATTCGAGAAACTTAAAATTTCAAAATTGAAAACTATTGACACAAACAGAAACTAGAAAAAGTATATAAAACTATTTCAAAAAGAATCACTCAATTTGGATTAAAAACATAAAAGATATAAGCAATAAAAAATTGAAACTAAATCTGAAAAAATAGAAAACACTATGGGTCGGCCGCCGCCACGTTACGCGTTGTGGTTGGCTAGGGGCTATGCGTGGAGTGAGCCGAGCGGCAGGCGGCCGTCAATTACAGTGTTTTGCACTACTGGTGGCTAAAAAGGTAAAACCAGGGCAATTTTAGCTGAAATAAACCGAGCTAAACCAAACCGATCTAATAAAAAAACCGTTTCGTACTTCTAATCTACGCTATAGATTTGGATCGAACGGTGGGGAGGGGGCTGGGCTTACAGCAGGCGGACGACGACAAGGTTGGCTCATGTGTCCGCAGCGGTGGAGCTCCAGTGGTCGCCGGAGGTGGAGGAGATGTCGGTCGAGTGCGACAGAGTGAGGGGAGCTCGGGTGTGGTGGAGACGGAGCTCACGGAGGTCCGGGGCGAGCAGGGTGTGCTTGTTGGAGTTGTTGTGGCTGACGCACTCTAGCGATCTCTGCGACATGTCTGTAGGGAAGGGGAGGGTCGAGTTCATGTCAAAACGACTCGCGGTGAGGAAACACGGTCATGTACAGAAGGAGGGGTCAAGGGAAGCTCATCAGAGGTCGGATTCCTCCGACGAAGGTGTTCGGTTCTGGCGAGATGTGATCGAAGATGGCGAGCTCTTGGGGTGATCTCGCGCTAGGGTTTAAGGGGGGGGGTCGGTCGGGAGGGGGCTCTATATTTATAGGGACATGGCGTGGAGGAGGGGTTTGGTCTCGAGATCGAATTCCACAAAATCATCTCGTGGAGAACCAAGAACTAGAAAATCAGCAGGGTATTTTATTTTTTCACACAAGACTTCAACATCTCTAACAATCCCAAGTGGTGTGATGGTGTCTCTATTTGCAAGTTCAATAGTAAGATCTATATCTTCTATCTCAGCGGGTGCAATCTCATGCATAATTTCTTGATATAAGGTACAAGGAATAGCGCTCACGCTAGCACCCATATCACATAAACCATGATAACAATGATCTCCTATTTTGACTGAGACAACAAGCATGCCAATAACAAGTCTATTCTTATCTTTAATGTCAGGTTTGGCAATTCTAGCAGCTTCATTACAGAAATAAATAACATGCCCATCAATATTATCCACCAAGAGATCCTTAACCATAGCAATACTAGGTTCCACTTTAATTTCTTCAGAGGGTTTTGGTGCTCTAATATTACTTTTGTTAACCACGGTTGAGACTTTAGCATGTTCCTTTATCTTAACAGGGAAAAGGTGGTTTGTTAATATAAGTTGTAGGCACAACTGGGTCAACATGGTAAACAATAGTTTCATCTTTAACTTTAACTAGTTCCTTAACTTTTATTTAATAGGTGGATGGTATTTAAACCACTTCTCCTTAGGGAGATCAACATGAGTAGCAAAGTATTCACAAAATGAGGCTACTATCTTAGAGTCAAGTCCATATTTAGTGCTAAAGTTATTAAAAGCATTGGTGTCCATAAAAGATTTAATGCAATCAAACTCAAGCTTTATACCTGAATCCTTACCTTCATCGAGTTCCCAATCTTCATAGTTGCATTTAATTCTTTCAAGAAGATCCCACCGGAATTCAATAGTCTTCTTCATGAAGGATCCATTACAAGAAGTATCAAGCATTGGTTGATTATTATGAGAAAGCCGATCATACATTTTTTGTATAATGATTTCTCTCGGGCGCTCATGATTGGGCATGAATAGAACATTGACTTAAGACTCCCCCAAGCTTGAGCGATACTTTCTCCTTCACGAGGCCAAAAATTATAGATATAGTTCCAATCATGATGAACTAGATGCATATGATTGTTTTTGGTGAAATTAGAATTTCAACTAATTCCAGCTCCAAGATCCAATATCATCGCATAGCCTATGCCATGTTAATGCTTTTCCCCCAAAAGATAAATGGTAAACCTTCTTCCTAACTTCATCTCCTGGTAAACCTTCAAGCTTAAATAATCCACAAACTTCATCCACATAGATTAAGTGCATATCAGGATGTAGTGTTCCATCTCCGTGTAAGGATTAGCTACCAGTTTCTCAATCATGCCCGAAGGAATTTCATAACCAATATTTTCAGTAGGTTCAGTAGGTTGGGGAACAACTTTTTGTACTTTCGGTCGAGGTGAAGATACCCCGAACAAACCCCTCAAAGGATGATTTTCCATGGTAGCAAGTGACAATAAATTTCAGTGTGCAATACAAATTTTTCCTTACCAAAGGCGCTTCACTCCCTGGAAACGACGCTAAAAAAGAGTCTTCTTGACCCACAAGTATAGGGGATCAATCATAGTCCTTTCGATAAGTAAGAGTGTCGAACCCAACGAGGAGCAGAAGGAAATGAAAAGCGGTTTCCAGTAAGCTAATTTCTGCAAGCACTGAAATTGTGGAAATGATACGTCTCCAACGTATCTATAATTTGTGATTGTTCCATGCTATTATTTATGATGTTTTGGATGTTTAATGGGCTTTGTCATACACTTTTATATTATTTTTGGGACTAACCTACTAACCCAAAGGCCCAGTCCAGATTGTTGTTTTTTGCTTGTTTCAGGGTTTTACAAAAAAAGAATATCAAACGGAGTCCAAACGGAATGAAACCTTCGGGAGAGATATTTTTGGAGAAAATCACGCACGGGAGACTTGAGAACCACGGAGTAGGGCACACGTGGCGCCCAGGAGGGTGGGGGGCGCCCCCCAATAGGGTGCGCCCCCTACCTCGTGGGCCCCATGTTTGGCGCCCGATGCCCTCCTTCCTCCTATATATACCTACGTACCCCGAAACCATCAGAACAACAGAGAAAACCCTAGTTCCATCGCTGTAACCTTCTATTCCCGTGAGATCCCATATTGGGGCCTGTTCCGGAGCTCCGCCGTAGGAGGGATCTACCACGGAGTGCTTCTACATCATCATCGTCGCCTCACCATGAGTTGTGAGTAGTTTACCACAGACCTTCGGGTCCATAGCTAGTATCTAGATGGCTTCTTCTCTCTCTTTGGATATCAATACAAAGTTCTCCTCGGTCTTCGAGGAGATCTATTTGATGTAATCTCTTTTTGCGATGTGTTTGTCGAGATCCGATGAATTGTGGGTTTATGATCAAGATTATCTATGAGAAATATTTGGTTCTTCTCTGAACTCTTTATGTATGATTATAATATCCTTGCAAGTCTCTTCGAGTTATTGGTTTGGTTTGGCCTACTAGATCTATAGTTCTTGCAATGGGAGAAGTGCTTGGCTTTGGGTTCAATCTTGCGGTGTCCTTTCCCAGTGACAGTAGGGGCAGCAAGGCACGTATTGTATTATTGCCATCGAGGATCAAAAGATGGGGTTTATATCACTAAGTTTGAATTTATCCCTCTACATCATGTCATCTTGCTTAAGGCGTTACTCTGTTCTTATGAACTCAATACACTAGATGCATGCTGGATAGCGGTCGATGTGTGGAGTAATAGTAGTAGATGTAGAATCGTTTTGGTCTACTTGTCTCGGACGTGATGCCTATATATAATAATCATGCCTAGATAGTCTCATAATTATTCGCTTTTCTATCAATTGCTCGATAGTAATGTGTTTACCCGCCGTAGAATATCGCTATCATGAGAGAAGCCACTAGACAACACTATGCCCCCCGGGTCTATTCTCAACATATCAATCTACAATCTACTTTACTTTTCCGCTTTTACTTTATGTTCTTATAATCAAAAATACCAAAAATATCAAACTATCATCTCTATCAGATCTCACTTTCGTAAGTGACCGTAAAGGGAATGACAACCCCTTATCGCATTGGCTGCGAAGTTCTTATTTGTTTGTGCAGGTGCGAGGGACTCGCGCGTGGTCTCCTACTGGATTGATACCTTGGTTCTCAAAAACTAAGGGAAATACTTACGCTACTGTGCTGCATCACCCTTTCCTCTTCGAGGGAATACAACGCAAGCTCGAGAAGTAGCAAGAAGAATTTATGGCGCCATTGCCGGGGAGGCTTACGCAAAAGTCATATACCAAGTACCTATCACGAACCCTTACGCTTTGCATTACATTTTTGCCTCTCGTTTTCCTCTCCCCCACTTCACCCTTGCCGTTTTATTTGCCCTTCTTCTGCCGTGTGTTTATCGTTCGCTTGCCTCTTGTTTCCTTGTGTGTGTTGGATTGCTTGCTTGTCACTATGGCTCAGAACAATACCAAATTGTGTGACTTTTCCAATACCAACAATAATGATTTTATCAGCACTCCGATTACTCCTATTATCGATGCTGAATCTTGTGAGATCAATGCTGCTCTGTTGAATCTTGTCATGAAATATCAATTTTCCGGCCTTCCTAGTGAAGATGCCGCTACCCATCTAAACAACTTTGTTGTTTTGTGTGATATGCAAAAGAAAAGGAATACGGATAACGATATTGTTAAATTGAAGTTATTTTTGTTTTCACTTGGAGATCGTGCTAGAACTTGGTTTTCCTCTTTGCCTAAAAATAGTATTGATTCGTGGAATAAGAGCAAAGATGCTTTTATCTCTAAGTATTTCCCTCCTGCTAAGATCATCTCTCTTAGAAACGATATTATGAATTTTAAGCAACTGGATCATGAGCATGTTGCACAAGCTTGGGAGAGAATGAAATTGATGATGCGTAATTGCCCTACACATGGTTTGAACTTATGGATGATTATTCAGAAATTTTATGCTGGCTTGAATTTTGCTTCTAGAAATCTTTTAGATTCGGCCGCAGGAGGTACTTTCATGGAAACTACCTTAGGAGAAGCTACCAAACTCCTAGATAATATTATGGTTAATTATTCTCAATGGCACATCGAAAGATCTACTAGTAAAAAAGTGCATGCTATTGAAGAGATTAGTGTTTTGAGTGGAAAGATGGATGAACTTATGAAACTATTTGCTGCTAAGAGTGCTTCTTCTGATTCTAATGATATGCCTTTGTCCACTTTGATTGAAAATAACAATGAATCTTTGGATGTGAATTTTGTTGGTAGGAATAATTTTGGTAACAATGCTTATAGAGGGAACTTTAATACTAAGCCTTTTCCTAGTAATTCCTCTAATAATTATGGTAATTCCTACAACAACTCTTATGGAAAGATGCCTTCTGAATTTGAAACTAGTGTTAAGGAGTTTATGATTTCGCAAAAGAATTTCAATGCTATGCTTGAAGAAAAATTGCTTAAGATTGATGAATTGGCTAGAAGTGTGGATAGAATTACTCTTGATGTTGATTCTTTGAAATTTAGATCTATCCCACCTAAGCATGATATCAACGAGTCTCTCAAAGCCATGCGAATTTCCAGTGATGAATGCAAAGAACGAACCACTAGGATGCGTGCTAAAAGAGAGAATTATATAAAAGCGTGTTCTTCTTGCTATCATGAAAATAAAGATGAAGATATGAAAGTTATTGATGTGTCTCCTATTAGATCCTTGTTTTCTAGTATAAATCTTGATGAAGATAGGATTGGAGATAATTCTACTTTAAGGTGTCCCAATGATTCAGAGTTTTTAGATCTTGATGCTAAAATTGTTAAAACTGAGAGTGAAGAGATTAAAACTTTGCATAGTGATGAACCCACTACTTTGAATTTCAAGGGATTAAATTATGATAATTGCTCTTTTATTGATTGTATTTCCTTGTTGCAATCTGTACTAAACTCTCTGCATGCTTATAGTCAAAATAAAGCTTTTACCAAACACATAGTTGATGCTTTGATGCAATCTTATGAAGAAAAACTTGAGTTAGAAGTTTCTATCCCTAGAAAGCTTTATGATGAGTGGGAACCTACTATCAAAATAAAAATTAAAGATCATGAATGCTATGCTTTGTGTGATTTGGGTGCAAGTGTCTCCACTATCCCAAAAACTTTGTGTGATTTGCTAGGATTCCATGAGCTTGATGATTGTTCTTTAAATTTGCATCTTGCGGATTCCACTATTAAGAAACCTATGGGAAGGATTAATGATGTTCTTATTGTTGCCAATAGGAATTATGTGCCCGTAGATTTCATTGTTCTTGATATAGATTGCAATCCTTCATGTCTTATTATTCTTGGTAGACCTTTCCTTAGAACGATTAGTGCAATTATTGATATGAAGGAAGGAAATATTAGATTCCAATTTCTGTTAAGGAAAGGCATGGAACACTTTCCTAGAAATAAAATCAAATTACCATATGAATCTATTACGAGAGCCACTTACGGATTGCCTTCCAAAGATGGCAATACCTAGATCTATCCATGTATCGTGCCTAGCTAGGGGCGTAAAACGATAGAGCTTGTTGGGAGGCAACCCAATTTTATATTTTTTTGTTTTTGCTTCTGTTTAGGAATAAATATTGCATCTAGCTTCTGTTTAGATGTGGTTTTGTGTTTTGTTTAGTGTTTGTGCCAAGTAGAACCTTTGGGAAGACTTGTGTGAAGTTTATATGAGCTTGCTGTGAAAAACAGAATCGTTAGCGCTCGATAGAATGATCACCAGATTTTACTGGAGCGTGCTATTTAGTTGATTCTTTATGAAGATGATTAATAGACAAATTCCTCACGTTTACCAATTTAGTTTGAATTTTTTGGAGTTACAGAAGTATGCGAAAACTGTAGATTACTATAGACTATTCTGTTTTTGACAGATTCTGTTTTTCGTGTGTTGTTTGCTTATTTCAATGCATCTATGAGTAGTATTGGGAAGTATGAATCATAGAGAAGTTGGAATACAGTAGGTTTAACACCAATATAAACAAAGAATGAATTTATTGCAGTACCTTTGAGTGGTTGTTTGCTTTCTTATACTAACGGAGCTCACGAGAATTTTGTCTAAGTTTTGTGTTGTGAAGTTTTCAAGTTTTGAATATTGCTTTGATGGACTATGGAGCAAAGAGTGGAAAGAGCCTAAGCTTGGGGATGCCCAAGGCACCCCAAGATAAAATTCAAGGACAACCAAAAGCCTAAGCTTGGGGATGCCTCGGGAAGGCATCCCCTCTTTCGTCTTCATCCATCGGCAACTATACTCGAAGCTATATTTTTATTCACCACATGATATGTGTTTACTTGGAGCGTATTGTATAATTTGAGTGTTTGCTTGTTAGCTTTCCACAATCATTCTTGCTGGACACACCTATTTGAGAGAGTTAAATATGGCCTAGGAATTGTTAGAACACTCTATGTGCTTCACTTATATCTTTTGAGTTGAATAGTTTTTGCTCTAGTGCTTCACTTATATCTTTTAGAGCACGGTGGTGATAATATTTTGAAGAAATTGTTGAACTCGCATGCTTCACTTATATCCTTTTGTGAGTATATTAAAACAGCATGGTAATGTGCTTAGGCTATAAAACTAGTCTTCACATGATAGACATCCAATATCAATGTAGTAAAAACTTTCACGCTAAGTGCATTGAATATGATGACAAGTTGGATGCTTGATAATTGTTTTGAGATATGAGGATAGTGATATTAGAGTCATGCTAATGGAGTTATTATGAAATTGAGAAATGCTTGTGTTAAGGTTAGTGATTCCCGTAGCATGCATGTATGGTGAACCGCTATGTGACGAAGTTAGAGCATGAGGTATTTGTAAAGTGTCAACCTTTGTGTGGAGATCGGGGGCGTGCGATGGTTAACTCCTACCAACCGTCTCCCTAGGAGCATGCGTTGATTGCTTTGTTTTGATGACTAGTAGATTTTTGCAATAAGTATATGAGTTCTTTATGACTAATGTTGGGTCCATGGATATTACGCACTATCACCCTTCCACCATTGCTAGCCTCTCTTGTACCGCGCAACTTTCGCCGGTACCGTACACACACACTATATATCCTTCCTCAAAACAGCCACCATACCTACCTATCCTGGCATTTCCATAGCCATTCCTAGATATATTGCCATGCAACTTTCCACCGTTCCGTTCATATGACACGCTTCATATTGTCATATTGCCATGCATGATCATGTAGTTGACATCGTATTTGTGGCAAAGCCACCATGCATAATTTTTCATACATGTCACTCCTGATTCATTGCACATCCCGGTACACCACCGAAGGCATTCATATAGAGTCATACTTTATTCTAGTATCGAGTTGTAATATCGAGTTGTAATGAAAGTGTGATGATCACCATTATTAGAGCATTGTCCTGTGTGAGGAAAGGCTAAATCGATAAAGCCCCTCCAAAAAAGGGGAAGAAAGGCCAAAAAAAAGTAAGGCCCAAAAAAAGAAAAGAAAAGAAAAAGGGACAATTGCTACTATCCTTTTCCACACTTGTGCTTCAAAGTAGCACCATGTTCTTCATGATAGAGAGTCTCATGTTTAGTCACTTTCATATACTAGTGGGAATTTTCATTATAGAACTTGGATTATATATTCCAACGATGGGCTTCCTCAAATGCCTTAGGTCTTCGTGAGCAAGCAAGTTGGATGCACACCTGCTAGTTTCTTTTGTTGAGCTTTCATACATATATAGCTCTAGTGCATCCGTTGCATGGCAATCCCTACTCACTCACATTGATATCTATTGATGGGCATCTCCATAGCCCGTTGATACGCCGAGTGGATGTGAGACTATCTCCCTCCTTTTTGTCTTCTCCACAACCACCTCTCTATTCCACCCATAGTGCTATGTCCATGGCTCACGCTCATGTATTGCGTGAAAGTTGAAAGGTTTGAAAGAATATAGTATGAAAACAAGTGCTTGGCTGAAATCGGGGTTGTGCATGATATGAATATTTTGTGTGATGAAGAGGGAGCATAGCCAAACTATATAATTTTGTAGGGATAACTTTCTTTAGCCATAGTATTTTGAGAAGACATGATTGCTTTGTTAGTATGCTTGAAGTAATATTATTTCTTATGTCAATATAGACTTTTGTCTTGAATCTTTCAGATCTGAACATTCATGCCACAATTAAGAGTATTACATTGAAAAACTATGTTGGTTAGCATTCCACATCAAAAATTCTGTTTTTATCATTTACCTACTCGAGGACGAGCAGAAATTAAGCTTGGGGATGCTTGATATGTCTCCAGCGTATCTATAATTTTTGATTGTTCCATGTTATTATTTATGATGTTTTGGATGTTTAATGGGATTTGTCATACACTTCTATATTATTTTTGGGACTAACCTACTAACCCAAAGGCCCAGTCCAGATTGCTATTTTTTGCCTGTTTAAGGGTTTTACAAAAAAGGAATATCAAATGGAGTCCAAACGGAATGAAACCTTCGAGACATATATTTTTGGAGAAAATCACGCACGGGAGACTTGAGAACCACGGAGTAGGGCACACGTGGTGCCCACGAGGGTGGGGGGCGCCCCCCTATAGGGCGCGCCCCCTGCCTCGTGGGCCCCATGTTTGGCCCCCGGTGCCCTCCTTCCTCCTATATATACCTACATACCCCGAAACCATCAGAACAATAGAGAAAACCCTTGTTCCACCGCCGTAACCTTCTGTTCCCGTGAGATCCCATCTTGGGGCCTGTTCCGGAGCTCCGCCGGAGGAGGGATCTACCACGGAGTGCTTCTACATCATCATCATCATCGCCTCACCATGAGTTGCGAGTAGTTTACCACAGACCTTCAGGTCCATAGCTAGTATCTAGATGGCTTCTTCTCTCTTTTTGGATCTCAATACAAAGTTCTCCTCGGTCTTCGAGGAGATCTATTCGATGTAATCTCTTTTTGCGGTGTGTTTGTCGAGATCCGATGAATTGTGGGTTTATGATCAAGATTATCTATGAGAAATATTTGGTTCTTCTCTGAACTCTTTATGTATGATTATAATATCCTTGCAAGTCTCTTTGAATTATTGGTTTGGTTTGGCCTACTAGATCTATAGTTCTTGCAATGGGATAAGTGCTTGGCTTTGGGTTCAATCTTGCGGTGTCCTTTCCCAGTGGCAGTAGGGGCAGCAAGGCATGTATTGTATTGTTGCCATCGAGGATAAAAAGATGGGGTTTATATCATTAAGTTTGAGTTTATCCCTCTACATCATGTCATCTTGCTTAAGGCGTCACTCTGTTCTTATGAACTCAATACACTAGATGCATGCTGGATAGCGGTCGATGTGTGGAGTAATAGTAGTAGATGCAGAATCGTTTCTGTCTATTTGTGTCGGACGTGATGCCTATATATAACGATCATGCCTAGATAGTCTCATAATTATTCACTTTTCTATCAATTGCTCGACAGTAATTTGTTTACCCGCCATAGAATATCACTATCATGAGAGAAGCCACTAGAGAACACTATGGCCCCCGGGTTTATTCTCAACATATCAATCTACAATCTACTTTACTTTTCCGCTTTTACTTTCTGTTCTTATAATCAAAAATACCAAAAATATCAAACTATCGTCTCTATCAGATCTCACTTTCGTAACTGACCGTAAAGGGATTGACAACCCCTTATCGCGTTGGCTACGAAGTTCTTATTTGTTTGTGTAGGTGCGAGGGACTCGCGCATGGTCTCCTACTGGATTGATACCTTGGTTCTCAAAAACCGAGGGAAATACTTACGCTACTGTGCTGCATCACCCTTTCCTCTTCGAGGGAATACAACGCAAGCTCGAGAAGTAGCAGGTAACAAGTTGTTTGATAGAAAGATAGTTTATAACAAGTAACGAGTAGCAATAGGTGCAACAAGATAGCCCAATACTTTTGCGGCAAAGGACATGCCGGAACAGTCACTTATAATAAGCAAAGCGTTCTTCAGGACACACGGGAATTTTGTCTAGTCACTTTCATCATGTTGGTTTGATTCGTGTTTGCTACTTTGATAATTTCATATGTGGGTGGACCGGTGTTTGGGTGCTGTTCTTACTTGAACAAGCCTCCCACTTATGATTAACCTCTCTCGCAAGCGTCCGCAACTACGAAAGAAGAATTAAGATAAAATCGAACCATGGCCTCAAACATATGGATCCAAATCATCTCCTTACGGAATATCACATAAACTAGGGTTTAAGTTTCTGTCACTCTAGCAACCCATCATCTAATAAGTACTCTACCATGCATTCCCTTAGGCCCAAAGATGGTGAAGTGTCATGTAGTCGATGTTCACACGACACCACTAAGGGAATCACAAAATACATATTATCAAAATATCGAAAGAATATCAAATTCACATGATTACTTATGACAAGACTCCTCCCATGTCCTCAAGAACAAACATAACTACTCATAAAGCATATTCATATTCAAGATCAGAGGAGTATTGAATAGCATAATGGATCTGAACATATAATCTTCCACCAAATAAACCAACTAGCATCAACTACAAGATGTAATCAACACTACTAGCAACCCACATGTACCAATCTGAGGTTTGGATATAAAGATAGAATACAAGAGATGAACTAGGGTTTGAGATGAGATGGTGCTGGTGAAGATGTTGATGGAGATTGATCCTCCCACGATGAGAGGGTTGTTGGTGATGACGATGGCTTCGATTTCCCCCTCCCAGAGGGAAGTATCCCCGGCGGAATCGCTCCGCTAGAGAGCAAAAGTGCTCCTGCCCAAGTTCCGCCTTTAGACGATGGCGGTCCATCCCGAAAGTCATCTCCTTGTTTTTTCTAGGTCAAATGTTCTTATGTACCAGAAGATGGGCACCAGAGGTGGTCCTGGGCCCACCAGGGTGCGCCTGGAGGGGGTGGCGCGCCTTGGTGCCTCGTGGGCGCCTGGGTGCCCCCTCTGGTGGTTCTTTTGTCCAATATTTATTCCATATTCCAAAATAATTCTTCGTAAATTTTTAGCCCATTTGGAGATTTGAAGAATAGGTATCTCCGACGTAGCTTTTTCAGGTCTAGAATTACAGCTGCCGGTATTCTCCCTCTTTGTCTAAGCCTTGTAAATTATGAGGGAAAATGCATTAGAATTACTCCCCAAAGTGTTGTAATGAACAAAAACATAGAAAATAACAGTAAGAAAACATGATGCAAAATGGACGTATCACCCCGAGGCGAGGATGGGAGAGAGGATTGCTCTGCCGGAGTTGATGGCAGAGAGGCTAGGAATGGTTGTGGAGCGCGTGCGGCGGCGGAGCTGCGAGACAGACGACATGGAGGAGGAAGAAGAGTGGAGAGAGCAAATGGACTCGGCTTTTCTCGAGGATGGATTTGGTGCAATTGCGACGGGGTCGGGTTGTCGGGTCCGACATGGTGGGCGTGCTCGGGCACCCCCATATCCGCCCCATATTTGGACTGGATATGAGAGGTGCCGGTCAGCCCGGGCGTTTGAGTCCCCCGTCGGGGCAGAAATTTCGTGACCGGTCAATTACCGGGCGGGTGATATTTCGAACGATTTCGCTGACAGTTTCAGCCGTGAGGGATGCTAAGTTCTTCCAAACCACATTCAGCAGGAGGAAATGACAAGAAGGTATTTTTCGTTTAAAACTGCCACCATATCGCGAAGCAACTTTTTATATTAGTTATCCATAATTATTTTTTTATTGAAACTTGACCCGTTTGGTTGTGTGGGTGCGATCTTTTTATAGGGCTATAAGGGTTTAAATAAACATTCTGTCTTGATCGTTTTGATAGTTTTATATAACTTATTGTCGATGATAATAGTTTTGTAATCATGTAGGTCATTTTGTGGCCTCTCAATGTTAAATTTCATGGAGTACTCCACAGAGATATTTTGCCCGTCACTTTTGAACAGATATATTTTGCATCATATCATAATACTTATTATTTTATGGTGTAGCATTATTTGAAAACTAAGTCGTTAGTTTCATAGGACATATTAAGAACAAAATTAGTTGTTATTTTAGTCGATTGAGAATTGAATAATAATAATATAAGAAATCGAGACTTGGAAGATGACGAAACCAACATGCAGTTCTCTGGTTCGTGTGTTATACGCACGCTCACATCGTTAGGTATAAAAAACATTTTCATGACTCAACAATAATGACTCACTAAGCGAACCAATCTGTGGTTGGATGACTAGATGGACGGTGGTATCCCTAGCCCACGATGGTTCATGTCCTGGTGCTTGCATTATTTTTGGATTAATTTTAGGATTTCCGGCGATGTGCATTCAGTGAGAGGAGACGTTCCCGTCGACGATAAGACACCTAAGATGATTTAGTAAATCTCAAGATGATATACTGGCCCAGTCTCTCGAAGATGCTCATAGGGATAGGATGTGCGTATGTGCCTTTATAGAGGTGAATGTATTCGCGTATATATGAGCGCCTGCGTCTGTACTGTGTTTAAAAAAAAAAGACAATGACTCACTGAAAAGAAATAAGATTTAAAATAGATATTTTCATTATAGATTATGATACGTTGCATGTGCACGTCTATTAGTTTCGATTATAACTCATACCGTATCGCCAAGCAACAGTGAGGAAACAACGTGTGCTTGTCAACCTCCTTCCGGCTGACATTCGTCAAATAACATTACCAATTTTTTTAAACAAGCAGTTTCACAAATTTAAGACGAGTACAATGGCTATAATCGAGAAGGCAGGATCAAAATTCGAGTAAACAAGCTTTCGCTACAAAGTTACAGAGTACTCGTAGTACAGTACAGATGTGATTATTGCTTTGCATCTCCCAAATGTGTGATCATGTGAAGCAATCCAGATCACATGGAAACTCTTGCCGCTCTAGTAGTTTCCTAGATCAAATCCATGGAACTTCTACTACTCGCCTCCCTCCACCCGGCGAGGAGGAACTCTGCTCCATTTCCGGATCCTCGCGCCCAAGCCCTTCATCTCCTCCACCTGCAGATACAGAAACAGAGACGTGCGATGTAAATTTTTTACCGCATCCAGATCGAGAATCCGTCACACGGATGCGAGGAGATTTTGGCTCCGGCGACTTACCGATCCGACGCCCGCTGCGGACACTCCGGCGGTGACGGTCGTGGCGCCGGCGCCGACGAAGAGAGAAGCGACGGCGAACGCCCTGAACGGCATCGTCATGTCGCTGCCGCCCTTGCCTCGCCGGAACCAAACCAGCGCGCCGGTGATCTGCGCTGCACTCGCTCCAAGCCACCAGGGCCATGCCCTGCTCTTCTTCCCGCCGCCTCCCCCCAGCTCATCCATCGCCGCCGCCGCCGCCGCTAGGTTATTTTGGGGACACCACAGCTCTGTGGGGGGTTGCAAAGTATGCAAGCACACAAACACAATGCTCACCGACACGTGGGGTCCTTGGTAGGCCGTGTCATTTCCATCCACTGACATGTGGGGCCCGTTGCCAGTTCACCCCAAACATAACAGGGGTAGGTTCTTCTCTCCCACCTCTCAGTGATCACCAGTACTGCCATTCCCCAATCCACCTCAACCGCCCAGCTTCCATGGCTCGGAGCAACCCGGGGCTTCTCCTAGGGCTCCTGCTGCTGCGGTTCAACTGGTGCTTGGTGAGTTGTTGATCTGATCCGGTCCGATCCGATTTTTGTACATGTCGATTTTGTTCGTGTCATCGTTGATGGAATCGCTGCGATTGGGGGATTTTAAACCAGGCCGTGGATGGCGGAGGCGCGGAGGAAGGGGGCGGCGTGTTTCCGGTGGTGGTGAGCACCTGGCCGTTCCGGGAGGCGGTTAGGGCGGCGTGGGACGTGGTGAACACCGGTGGCGCAGGGGGGTCGGCTGTGGATGCCGTCGTCGCCGGCTGCTCCGCCTGCGAGGAGCTCCGCTGCGACGGCACAGGTCAGTTGCTTGCTGCTGTCCTTCTCTGTACAATTCGTCCGTGTGTGCCTGCGATGGGGATTGGTTGTGGCTTGTGGCATGGTATCATTTCAATTTTCACCTGAGCACTCTCTGAACTGAAGTGGGAGCACTGGGGTGAATGGCGACGATAAAGGAACTATGCTGGTACAGTGGTCAAATTAGATGGAAATACCTGCTAAAACCGTTATTGAATACCAAAGTTACAAAATCATTTTGTTCCCCGTGGGTTGATTGATATGATACTGTTTGGTTGCAACTCCCAGAAGCTTGCTTACACAGAAACCAGGGATTCTGACCAATTATTCTGTAAGCAGGCCTATAAATGGGTTTACATACAAGAAAAATCTCTGATGAACATACTTGCAGTTACCAGACAGCAACATGATATGGTATCATATTCATAGAAAAAACTCAATAGCTCAAATAGGATTTTATTCGGTATTTTAATACTTATTTATGGTGAGAACCTTAAGCCTTACTACTGGATTTTGCAAGCCTACTTAAAACAATTCTGGAAGGAACTTAATCCTGTAAATTTGTCCATAACATCTATTATCAGAAGTGCTATTTTACACTAATTTTAAAATCAAATGTACTCTTTATTGATGTATTGCCCTGGAGATCAGTATTTCTTGGAGCTTAATTTAACTCTGAGAAAATTACGATGGATATCAAGACTTAAGTCTCAATAATCAAAAGATCAAAAACATTGGTCACGCCAGCTTGCCCACTCAACCTATTTACAAACGTTACCAATTCACTCATTTATTTATCTCTACCTAACATCGTGAAAAACAGAAGACAATGGTAAGTGCAGTTGCAGTTATGCCGCAGATAAATATTAGCAATGAAATGATACTTTGTTCTGAAAGTACTTGCCTGTTGTTCCCATTGCCTTGTGTTTGAATCCATTAATATTCTCTATGCACTAAAGATATAGCAGAACTCCATGATTTTGTGTTTGCAACTTCTTTAGTTTCACAACTTGCCTATTTTTGGTGTGTATCCTGAATCAACCATAGTTCTGGTTTTAACTGGTTTATAACTTTATGCAGTTGGTCCAGGTGGAAGTCCAGATGAGAATGGTGAAACTACCTTAGATGCTCTTATCATGAATGGGGTAAAAGCTGCTTTAACCACTCAAGCTACAGTATATGCTGATGTTTATGTTACGACATTTATGGTGGATGTAATAGAGCATTCTTTTTGCTTAAGAAAACTGGCAGAAAACAATGGAAATTGGAGCTGTGGCTGCCATGAGATATGTGAAGGATGCAATTATGGCAGCAAAGTTGGTCATGGAGCACACCGGGCATACTCTTCTTGTTGGAGAGAAGGCGACATCCTTTGCAATTTCAATGGGTCTTGCAGGACCAACTAACCTGAGTTCACCAGAGTCAATTGAGAAATGGTCAAATTGGAGACAGAATAATTGCCAACCTAACTTTTGGAAAAATGTTGCTCCTGCTGGCAAGTGTGGTCCATACCATCCTTTAAATATACCTAAGGACACTGTTAAAAGTGCTGTATGGGAGAATCAAGGAATCACCTGTCAGGAATGGCTCCAAAATGATAATTTACTAGAACCGACAAACTCCCATTTCAACTCTGTTAATCGGCACAACCATGACACAATCTCTATGGCTGTCATTGACAAGGTACCTAGCGCGTTTAAAGGAAAGTCACTCATTCTATTAATATGAAACTAAACAGTGTGCTTTTGTTAAGATGGGTCATGTAGCAGTTGGCACATCAACTAATGGTGCTACGTTCAAAATTCCAGGAAGGTAAGCATCTTGCCTCTGTTAGGGAATTTGAAATATTGACATTACAATTTAGTTAGCCACCTGTTTTTTGCTAAATCAATGATCTGTCTATTGAATGCATCTGCAATAATGTATGAACAACTGTAGTAATTTTATTTTTTTGAGGGAAACAGCTGCAGTATTTAGTTGGCCTTGCATCTTCTATATTCGAACATCTGTCTGAGGGATAATAACAGCCATACAACTCACCACTGCCGAATCCTCTTGTAGTATTGATGCTATGCACTGGTATATTTGCAAAGTCACTAATGTGTGGTGAGTCTTGATGATGTTGTTAACAAGATTTGGTTTCCTAAAAATACGGCAGTTAAATTAGTGGATAGTTACTTATCTATCCCACGTAATCAGCGATTTTATTGTTTAAAAACTCCACGAGGGACGTGGGAAGCAGCAACATGCTAATCTGACGACTCCTTAGGCTCTAATCCAACGGCTCCCTGCTGGTCTGATGGAATGCTAGCATCAGTAGTCTGATGCCTAGCGGTGTCCCTTTCTTTATGGTCGGATAAAAGCAAACAAAATCGATGGTGCATAGTTAGAGGTTACGTAACCTCATTAATAGTGGGATTAATATGTCTCAGTATATAGGTTTACAATATTTATCCTAACTGGATTATGACAGACATATTTTTGGTTTGTTCACCTTGTATTTACGTAGGAATACTATTTGAAGCTTCCTTTTGATATGTATATCAACTTCTGAAACTCTGGTATTGTATATCGACTTCTGAAATATTCTGGTATTGTATATCAACTTCTGAAATACTCTGTACATTTGACAACATAATGACGTTGGTGTCATGCTACAGTTTTCCCTTTTTTGATGTTGTGCAAGTGGAACAGCTATTTACCTCTTGATAGGTAGTACTGACTAATCATTCGCTTCCAGGGTAGGTGATGGACCAATACCAGGATCTTCTGCATATGGTGATGATGAAGTTGGGGCTTGTGGAGCTACTGGTGACGGTGATATTATGATGCGCTTCCTTCCATGGTAATTGAGAAATGATTTTGTTAGAAAATCTATTCTTCTTCTTTCCCATGAACCAATTTTTTTCTTGTTTTGACCCCTGCCTTATCAATTATAACCTCATAACTTCATTAGTAACTAGCAATCCGTTATTTTCTCTGAACTCGCTTTAATCATGCACTTATTACCCCCTCTGTGGTCTTACTTGGAAGTTACATCCTAGGATATGATGGTATTCAACCGTGTCCATATTCTAATTTGATTTGAAGGCTGAGTATTGTAATATGAATTTTAGCTTATGTTAGTTTTTTATTAGTAGCCCAAGTTAAGCAATGGTCCCATGAACTGTGATGTTTTTGTTGTTGTTGAACATTTCTGTGATGTTATTGCAGTTATCAAGTAGTAGAGAGCATGCGACTTGGAATGGAGCCTCGAGATGCTGCCGTGGATGCTATATCAAGAATTGCCCGTAAGTACCCAGATTTTGTTGGTGCTGTATTTGCGATAAACAAGAAAGGAGTGCATGCCGGGGCGTGCCATGGATGGACCTTTCAGTATTCTGTCAGGAATTCCAGCATGCAGGATGTGGAGGTCATCACAGTAACACCTTAACATAGGCAGATCCTTATTAAAACAAAAGGCTAATTCACCAATAAGGGGCATTCCTTTGTGCTGAGTTCTCTCGATTCACTCCCATGGTAATGCAACAATACTATGTGGGGCTTGTTCCCGAGTCATATATTGGACTGCAGTTTTCCATTGAAACTGCCATGTTATATAATGATAGCAGATTCATTGAATGCATTGTAGTCTTCTCAGTGAAATGGTTGGAATTGCGCATTGTCAACTTTTGTCTTGCAATACCAGTTTAATGTACTAGCCGGACATACTTCTTTTAAGTCATCTTCAGAGTTTTTGTGTGGAATAGGTCATCTTCAAAGTTGGTAAGACCTATTAAAATTTCGCCTATATGCTTATGTCAGCTTTGAAGATTCTCCTATGTTCTTGTTTTTTTTGCATTCGGTTATTCCACACGTTTTCTTCTTGGTCTGTTTGAGTTTGTTGGCACTGTCGAGTTGACGCCCATTTCTTATCGCCCTGAATATATATGATGTCTTGTTGTTTATTTTATCAATCATTGTGTCTTACATATTCATCGCCATAATGCAAGGTTGGCAGCATTGAGGATTGTTGATTAAGCTAGAAAGTACTGTTTGTGAAGGTCGTATCAGGCAGCAGAAATTTTGGTGTCAAGGATGGTGTGCACTGCACCTTGTTTTTAGCTTGAGGCTGCGATCATGTTTGCACGAAATGAATGTGGACAACCCACCGGGCCAGGAAAGAAACTTAGATAATAAACTCATAAATAAGAGTCGTGGTTGCTGATTCGCCAAGTGCATTTTTTAGAAATACTCCTTCCGTAAACTAACATAAGAACGTTTAGATCACTATTTTAGTATTCTAAACGCCCTTACATTAGTTTACAAGAGGGAGTAGTATCCCATAATGTAAGACGACACTAGTGCGAAAAAACATCTTGCATTATGGGACGGAGGGAGTAGATCTCAAGTCCATCAAGGGCGAAACAGCAAGTAATGCTGCCTCGTTACCGTGCCCCCTGAACTTCCCAAGAGCCATCAAGGGCGCTGCCGGTCGTCTCCGTTCTTTTCTTTCTGACGCATGTCTCCGTTCTTTTTCTGAGGGAACAAGTGGAATAATGGTACTGTTGTTGATAGCTTATCCGGAGAGAGGTCCCCATCGACGTTACGGGACACATGGATCAAACCGGGCAGATACACACAAAGGTTGAAAAATATCACATGACAGCCGTTCAAAATGACCGAGGTGACTAGTCATTTTACTCTGTTTCCCTTAAGCTGGATGAGGGCGATCGTAGTCATCGCTTACACGTCATGGCAGGACCATATAAGTTATAACCCACCCTGTACCAGCGCTATCAAGGCATCAAGTGGGCTTGGAAAATAGTTATCAACTTGACTACGAAATAAGCACTCGGCCTAAAACAAAACTATAGTACTCTTTTTTCTTTAAAAAAAAACTAAAGTACTCCATAGCCCGGTAGGTGCTACATAAGGAGATTGATTACTAATCCTCTGGAGACCGACCGTCTCTGTGGTTCGTTCGTGTGAAAGCTCCGCCATAGCCTGATAGGACCCGTCCCATGGTAGCCACGTTCTTGGTCGTCGTCGTCGTTAATAATAACGATTTCTCTACCTCTGCCCCGTTGTGTGTGTAACATGTACTGCTACCACTAATCGCAACTCGCAGCAATAAGTTCGTAATGTACTCTGTCAGCAATCATTAGATCCAGGGGGCGTAAATTAAGCGCCACCATATGTGTGCCAATAATCAACCAGGGTCCAGATAAGCCATCGTTTCTTTTTCTTCCAAGACAAAAAGAAGGCTATATATGCAAGCAACCCCCAAACTGCAACTCCACAAGGCAAAGCAACGGCACTTACCCAAGCAACGAAGAAAGCTACCTCGCCCCGCCCCGCCCCGCCCGTGGAGTAGGGAACACACACCGATCGACCCGGCCAGTTGCTAGCTTGCTTGCACCGTGGAGAAGGGAAAGGGAGGGGAGCCTGCAAAGCCAGAGCAAGTGCCGAGAAACCTGGGCAAGAAGAGAAGCGAAAGCGAGGAGCTAGCCATGCTGATACTGGAGCTGGGGGCGTGCATCATCCCAATGACGCTCATCTTCGTGCCGCTCCGGCGGCTGGTCCTGCTGGTGGCCAAGCTGCAGGAGCTGGAGGAATGCTTCATGCGCCCCAGGCCGCCGCCGCCGCACATGTCCGCCGACATGTACGGCCACATGTCCACCCTCCACACCATGGCCATCATGGTGTGAAGGAAGGAGGTCCGGGCCTTCGGGTGCGCGCGCGCGCGCGCTGCGCTCTCTCCCGCCGGATCCAGGGTGATCCCTGCGCTCCAGGCGCGCCAAGGTGGGGAGCGACTTACTCTGTTACTCACCTTCGTAAGGTTCGTTTGGAGTTTTCTTAGGATTACCGGTTCCCAATAATTGTACCTAGATCGTCTCTCTGTGAATACCTCTTCTCCTTCCTTCTTGCTATTGTCATT
The DNA here is from genome assembly GCA_902687465.1 of Secale cereale. Classification (NCBI taxonomy): domain Eukaryota; kingdom Viridiplantae; phylum Streptophyta; class Magnoliopsida; order Poales; family Poaceae; genus Secale; species Secale cereale. Next base: position 772,245,438 of record LR738710.1, read on the forward strand.
GTCTGTTCAGGCATACTATCTTGCTGTCAGAAAAGAAAACAACGAACAAATGCTACTGAGCACGGTGATTCAGCCATTCAGGCATTGTGTGCTTTCAACCTGTTTCCGACATGTGTTTCCAGGCACATGATGAGCTGCAGCTAGCACCTAGCAAGCCTGCGGGCAAACATTCTTTACTCAATTACTGCGAAAACTGAATGAAGTGTAATTTTTTCCACTACCAGATGTATGCCTTTACATATCCGAAACCAAGGTTTTGGATACCCCCCCCCCCTCCCAAAAAAAGTATCGAGGGGGAGGCAAGAACAGGGCCGGTCCTGAGATTTGGGGGGCCCGAGGTGAAACTAAGGGCCTGTTTGGGACTGCTCTACTCCTTAAAATTCAGCTCTGCTCCGAAAAACACAAGCCAAACGGGGGTAGCTCCACGATATGCTGCTCCGCAAAAATCTAGAATCTGGGGTACAACTCCTAGTTTTTTATGAAGCTCTTCAAGGGGTGCTCCAAAAAACTGTAGAAGCTAGAGTTGGGTGGAAATTACCCATCACTGCCACCAGTAAGTGGATACCCCTTCGTTTCTCCGCCCTCAACCAATCAAATAGATTCTTTTCACCAAATTTCTCATTCGTGAAGCTGGAGCTAGATGGAAGCCAAACATTCTCTTTGGTAGTGCTACAACTTCTAGTTGAAACTGCTCCAAAGTGAATTTAGTGGAGCGAAACTGATTTTGGTGAAGCAGAGCAGTCCCAAACAAGCCCTAAAACTCGAGGCCTTATTGGAGGCCGGAGTCCAGAGCGCGGAGTTCGTCGGTGTCGGCGTGTGGTGAGTAAGGTCTATGGATCGAAGCCACAGGGGCCCGGCGGCAGAGCGGAATAGGGAATTAGGGATTGTATATATCATCAAAAGAAATCGTAGCGATCTACGAAGAGAAAGGAGCGCTCGATGTCCAGAGTCGTGGGATATCTTTGTGCCTTTTTTTTTCTTTTGAGCTGAGAGTTCGCATGTGCAGCGTTCATGGGCCATGAGCTAGTGCACATACAGACCGGGAGGGGGCCCCAGGAATTTGGGGGCCCGGGGCGGCCGCCCCTGCTGCCCCTCCTCAGGGCCGGGCCTGGGCAAGAAACACGATTACTGTAAAATACCGAGCGAATGTCGTTCAAAATTTACAAATGATTTTCGGATTCAAATTTATTCGAGCTAGTTATATATTAGTGTGATTGTGAGAAACCATCAAAGTGCATTTGTGAAGTGCGGATCGATCCATGACAACTTCATGTTGGTGCAATGCACCGCCCGTCGCCTACATGTGTTAAAGGAAGCTACCGTAATTCTCAAGTTGGATATTTCCAAAGCGTTAACTCGGTGCAGTGGCCTTTTTTTCTTCTCCAAAGCGTCTGACTTGACGCAGTGGCCTTTTTTGGAAGAGGTCTTGAGGAGAATGGGCTTTGGGCCACGATGGATTGCCTGGGTATATGGGCTCTTGGCCAACTCATCGACAGAAGTCGTGGTGAATGGAGTAGTTGGCAGGCCAATATTCATTGGAAGGGGGCTCCTACAGGGGGATCCACTGCCATCCATGCTTTTTATTCTAATTATGAAGCCATTGCAATAAATGTTTGAGTTGGCGACAACGCACGGAGTTCTAGCACCACTGGCAAGAAGGGGCATGAGACATCGGCTATCGATGTTCGTGGACGATGTCATGATATTTCTCAAGCCAAACGATAGCGACTTGTAGACATGTGTAGCACTCTTACGGATGTTCAGTCAAGCCTCCGGTCTGCACGTTGACCTCACGAAGAGTGATGCGCTGCCGATCAGATGCACGACTAACACTATGGAGCGATTAAGCAATGTCCTGGGATGCCCAACAGACACATTTCCATGCAAATACTTCATAGTCTCTCTGGCCATACGAAAGCAATTGGCGGCACAACTTGTGGGACTGGTGGATCAACTTGCAGGTTGTCTGCTGCATTGGAAAGCTGCTACCATGCCGAAGAGTGGAAGATTGATCTAGTGCAGTCGGTGCTCTGTGCGATACCGATACACACAATGATGGCATTAGACTCATCGCAGAAAACTATTGTAGCCATGAAAAAGATTTGCCAAGGATTTCTATGGTGTTCGACAATGCAGACAAACGATGGACAATGTGCAGTGGCATGGGAGAAAGTTTGCAGTCTCAAGTGGGCAGGTGGCTTGGGAATCCCCAACTTAAATTGGATGAACGCCGCCATGCAGGCAAGATGGTCGTGATTGCAGCAAACCGACCATGGCAGGCGATGGACAGAGTTTCAAATTAAAGTTCCAGAAGAATCTTGCAATTCTGAGCAGCAACAAGAACAGTCCTTGGAGATGGAAAGTCCATGTTATTTTGGGAGGATAGATGGCTGCTACTGTAGTATAGTAGCTGAAAATATTTCCCTTAGTTAAGAACTAAGGTTTATCGAATCAATAGGAGACTCACACAAACGACGACCAACCGTACCTGCACACACACACACACACAAAAACAAATACTTGCACCCGATGCGGATAAGAGGGTTGTCAATCCCCTTGTACTCGTTAACTGTAAGGATTAGTTCTGATAGTGGCAGATATATAAATTGCAAAACTAAATAAAAGTAAATAAATTGCAGCAAGGTTTTAGGGTTTTAGTATATGAGGTGCATGGACCCGGGGCTATAGCTTTCACTAGAGGCATCTCTCTTAGAAACATAGCAAATGGTGGGTACACAAATTACTGCTGGACAGTTAATAGAATAGCGCATAATTACGATATTCTTCATGGCATGATCAGTACATAGGCATTACGTCTGTGACAAGTAGACCCACATCCATCTGCATCTACTACTATTACTCCACTTCGAGAGCGCTTCTATGCTTGCCTCTCTAGGTATTAAGTTCATAACAAACAGAGTAATACTTTAAGCAAGATGACATAATGTAGATAAAATAAGACCAACTAATATGATCGAACCCTATAATTTTACCCTTAGTAGCAACAATACAAACATGTGCCTCACTACCCCTTCTGTCACGAGGTGAGGACACCGCGAGATTGAACCTACTACTATGCACCACTTCCCCTGAAGATCTAATGATCAACTTGGCCAAAGATAACTCATAGATCAAAATGCATTACATATATAACTATAACAATCACACATAAGAAAGTTTAGAAATAAATCAATTAATTTCATTGAATAATCTGATTATAAACCCATAATTCGTCTAATCCCAATAAACACACCACACAAAAAATAGTACATCATATCGATCTCCAAAGAGAACATTGTATTGAAGATCAATGAGAGAGAACCATCTAGCTACTCCTATGGACCCGTAGGTCCTGGCAGGAAGTACTCACACACCATCGAAGAGGTAGCAAGGTTGAGGTAGAGGCCCTCTGTGATCAATTCCCCCTCGGACAGAGTACTGATGGAGGCCTCCAGATGAGATCGCGGAAGAACAGAGGCTTGCGGTGGCGGAATAATTGTTCCGGATCTTGCTGTGGTGGTTTCTGGATTTTAGGGAACTTATAGACTTGGAATTAGGTTAAACGGAGTTACGAGGGGCCCACAAGCCTGGATGGCGCGCCCCTAGGGGCATGCCACCTGAATTTGTGGCTCTCTCGTGTATCGCCTGGTCTCCCCCCGAAGCTCCCTCGGTTTCTTCTGGTCCAGAAAAAATCACCGTAAAGTTTCATTGCATTTGGACTTTGTTTGGTACTGTTTTCCTATGAAACAATAAAATAGGCAAAAATAGGAATTGGCATTGGGCACTAGGTTAATAGGTTAGTTCTCAAAATGATAAAAGATTACATATAAAACATACAAGTTTGATAATATAATAACATGAAACAGTCAAAATTTATAGATACATTGGAGACCTACAGCATCCCCAAGCTTAATTCCTGCTCGTCCTCGAGTAGGTAAATAATAAAAACATATTTTTTTTATGTTGAATGCTACCTAACATGCCTTATCATGTAATCTTTTTACAGCATGAATGTTTGAGAAACGATGAAGTAATTAATATCAACATAATAATATCCATGAATACTAGAAAATTTTCATTACTCTTCAAAATATACGATGCTTAATGAATGTTATCCCTACTCATTGAATTATGTAAGCATGGCATGAATCCAACTTCCCAACATAAGTACAAATCATGAGCACCCCGGTGCCAAATCAAGCAATTGTATCATACTTTTTCTCGCTTCAACATTTTCAACTCCACTCAATACCTGAGCGTGAGCCATGTACTTAGCACTTTGGTTGGCATAGAGAATGATGATAGGGGTCATAAGAGAAGACAAAAATAGAGAAAGTCTTGCATCAACTCGGCGGATCATTAGGCAATGGAGACTCCTTTCAATCGATATTGATGCGAGGAGTAGGGATTGACATGCAACGGCTACACTAGAGATTGATGACCCACAAGTATAGGGGATTAATCGTAGTCCTTTCGACAAGTAAAAGTGTCGAACCGAATGAGGAGCCGAAGGAAATGATAAGCGGTTTCAGCAAGGTATTCTCTGCAAGTACCGAAAGTAGCGGTGATATATAGTTTTGTAGCAAGGTAATTTGTAGCAATTAACAAGTAGCAATAGTAACAAGAGTGCAGTAAGGTGGCCCAATCCTTTTTATAGCAAAGGACAAGCCGAAACATTCTCTTATATGAAGCAAAGTGTTCTCGAGGACACATGGGAATTACTGTCTAGTCAAGTCCATCATGTTTAGTTGATTCGCGTTCTCTACTATGATAATTTGATATGTGGGTGGACCGGTTCTAGGCTGCCGTTCTTATTTGAACAAACAACCCTCTTATGATTACCCCCTCTTGCAAGCATCCACAACTACGAAAGAAGAATTAAGGTAAATCTAATCATAGCATGAAATATATGAATCCAAATTAGCCCCTTACGGAATAAGGCATAAACTGTGGGAGAACAGCTGGTTTTTCCTTGCGGGGGCAACCTCCGGAGGCTCGGCCTCGTCCTCGGTGCCCGGTCACGCAGCCGCTGCGGCCCCATACGTGTACTTGAGGGCCTGAACCGCGTCCTCCTGGCTCCCGACGACGGTAATGGCGCCGCTGCTACAAGCATCTTGACGACATTGTAGCCAGGGTGGGTCGCCACCATGAACTTAGCGAGCACAGGGTACCCAGGATAGCGTTGTATGTGATACTGATGTGCGCCACGTCGAAGTCGATGAGCTCCGTGTGGTAGTTGTCCCAGGTACCAAAGGTGATAGGGAGACGCACCTGCCACAGGGGCACAGTTGAGCCATCGGTTACCCCCGAGAAGGGCTTGGTGGGCATCAGCTGGTCATAGGGCACTTGAAGTGTCTCGAAGGCGGCGATGTAGATCACGTTGAGGTCGGCGCCCCCGTCGATGAGGGTCTTGGTGACGGAGACGTTGGTGATTGTGAGGGTGCACAACAAGGGAAGTGTGTCGGGCATGGATGTGGACCTGGGTTGGTCTCGAGAATCGAAGGTGATGATGCACTCCGGCCGTCTGCAAGGTCGTGAAGCTTCGAGCTGGGGTTGCGCGGCGTTCGCCACGCGAAAGAGCTGCTTGGAGTGGCGGCTGCAGGCTGGCGCCCTAGACCCGCCGAGGAGGCAGGCCACCGCGCGAGGCCCCAGGCCCCTCATCCCACTGGTCGTCGCGCGTCCCTCCTGAACTACAGCGGCCACGAGGCAGCTCCCCGAGGCTGCTTTCGCCAGGCGCCGCCGTGGCCTCCCCCGACCTGAGCCCGACGAAGCGCTCCCTGGGCTGGAGGAGGAGCATTTTCCCAGCCCTACCATTGCGGGGCCCATCAAGAACACCCCGAAAAGATGAGCAGACACAACAGGGGCAAGCACAGGGCCGCGGTGAGGGCGGCGGGGCAAGTGGAGACCTGAAAGGCTCGAGGTCTCCACACGCGGCGTCGACAAGCTCGGTGATCCGGCCGAGCCACACGCCGTAGCCCTTGTTGGTTGGGCAGTTGCGTAGCAGCTCGCGCGCCATGAGCAGCGCAACCTGCGCGTCCGCCAGCCTGCGACAGGCGAGGGACGAAGAAGTCGTGGCCAGGGTGAGCGAAGGCGCGGCCACGTGGCCGCCCTGCTGCATAGAAGGGTCAAAGGAGGAATCATGCTGCTCGTGAGCGGCCGGGTCCGTGGCGGCGGTGACCACTACGGCCCGCGGGCTCCGTCCGGGCGACGTGAGCAGCCCGACGCTCAACGCGGGCGCGGCGAGTGTCGGCCATGGAGTCGATGAAGCAAGAACTGGAGCAGAGTGGAAGAGCTGCTGGCACACCCCTACCTGGCGCGCCAAATGTCGGAGTCTGGGATCCGGGGTCCTAACGGAGGTTCGAACACTGGGATGTGCGCGCAGGCTCTTGCCTAGCCCTTGCCTACCTTCACATAACCTCACGACGACGCTCCGAAGTGCACGCGATGGAAAAGAGGAAGAACACGGACATGAAAGTTTACCTAGGCTCGGGTCAGCTTGCGGTGTAATACCCTACTCCTACTTGGTGGTTGGATTGCCTCACGAGGAGGAACAGTGTGTGTGAGTACAATACACCTCGGGAGGCTTATGGAGCGGCTCCGGGCTTGAGGGGTGGATCGACTCGATCCCTCTCTAAGGTGGCGACCTAGCTATATTTATACTGGCCTTGGTCCTCTTCCCCTGAAAATACGAGGCGGGAAGGGTTGCCACAACGGCCAAATTTGAAGAGGAATAGGAGGTACATCTTATCCTGACGAAAGGTGATCTTCGCCTGCAAAGCTTCTGGCAATGACGCGCAGGTGGGCTCGGTGATGACCTCCCGCAGACGTGCCCACCTTCCTGGTCTTCTTACACCGAAGGGGTAACCTTTTGGGGCTGACTTGGGAACCCCCGCGCTGGCCTTGTCCCTTTAGCACCAAATAGGAAAACCTCCTTGTCCGCGTCCGCTGGCACGGGTCCTGGCGACGCTCGTCATGGCTCGCGTCACCCACGTGCAACACGAGGTTGGCTTGGAGACCTTGGTGTATCTGCCCGCGAGGGGGTCTCAGGAGGCGGCCTCGAGGCGACTCCTCAAGAGAGGGCCTAGGGAGATCCTCGACGACGTGTACCTCGCGAGGGCCTAGTTCAAGCAGCCTTGGAGATGGGTCGTACTAGGCACATGCCATGCGCCGTGCCTTGGGCCGCAGACAGACGGGTCTGGGTACCCCAGTCCCAGGGTCCCAACATGCTTGGGTGCCTTTTATAGGCCTGGGTGAGGTGTCGGAGCCATCACGCCGCCGTGCTTGGCGCTGACGGCCAGCTTAGCCGGGGCTCCGACTGGTCAGAGGAGTCAAAGGGAAAGATGCCAAGCTTCCTCTACGGCAGCTTATGCTTCGCAACGCCGCAGGCTCATGGTCGACAGTGGTCGGAGCCATGGCCACGCTCGGGGAGGAGGGGCCTGGCCAGAGCAGCATTGGCCAGATGGTAGGCGGGGCTCGGGCGTGCGAGAGGGGGATCCTGTGCGTGACTCTGGGCGCCAGGGACGCGCCGCGGGCATCGACTGCATGGCCAGGGGTCGGGTGCTGCAAAGAGCGCACGCTCTAGCATGCCACCCCCCTGTTCATTGAGGCAGTTGTGGCCTGGGTGGCCACGGGTGTGCACGGCCTTGTCCACAAGTGGGGCCAGAAGCATCTGTGTTGCCAACTAGACCTTCTAGAAGGTTCTGGTTGCTACTCCCACCGTCCGGAAATACTTGTCATTAAAATGAATAAACGGGGATGTATCTATATGTATTTTAGTTCTAGATACATCTCTATGGCAAATATTTTTGAACGGAGGGAGTACGTGTTTGTGTTGTGCTCAGAGTAGACGGAGTGAGGTTTAGGTCTGATTTTTGGGTGAAAGTAGTTAGTCCCTAAGGTGATCAACTTCACCAATTTTCAATAATCACAGAGCAAGAAAAAGAGGACTTGCTGTGTAACCTAGGGTTTGGGTCAGAAATGGTTTGGGAGAAGAGGGTTCAAATGCAAAAACTCCAGGGGGTCCTGGATGCATTTCTGGTGGTTTTAGGACCTAAGCAAATCTTACATTCTTAAGAAGTTGATCCCCACTTCTACCTATTCTCTCAACATGCAGCCCGTCCACATCATCATCTAGCCACCTCAGCAAATTCAACCCACGTCATCACTTCATTTCTTTGTTATTTTTTTCTCCATGTTCACGAAGCACCAGCGTATCGCTTCATTTGTTCTTCAAGCCACCATTCACTACGTACATCCATTTACCCCCGTTTAAAAATGTAACAGCCGATCGTTTCCAAATGTAACAGCCGATCAAAGCTCAACCACTCTCCGTGATAAAAGGATAGTCTCTCTCTCTCGCAAAGGAAAACTGTTCAGGATTCTGGTGACAATAACTCCCGGTCCCATGTTTTCCGTTTCAGCCATGAAGAGCCGCAACAGTTTGTAACCGAGGGGCCATCGTTTCCTTGGGAACCCATCGTTTCCCTTCCTCACCAAGCGGCCACAAACTCGACGTCTACTTCAACCAGCCACAACGAGGTGTTCATCCGCCGCTAGGGCTTGCCGCTGACTGTCTTCCTCGAGCGTGATGAGTGATGACGGATGGAGGAGGCTGCCTTCCCCTATCTACATGCTCTCTCTTGATCTGGATCTGCCGATCTGGGTTTCTGTTCTCATATGTTGGATTTTGATCACGTACAGGATCAGGTCTTCACACAGCTGCTGCACATCCACATGTTGTATGGGGTAGAAGAACCATTGAAAGAGCATACAGGTTCGGATCTTAAATCCAACTATTCCTCTGAATGTTTCCAGTGCCTACTTTTCCTCATCAACCCTTCAAGTTATTCCTCTCCTAGATGCACGCCATCAAGCAGACATCCGAGAAGTAAAGAAATTATCTCTTTTTTTCCTCTGTCTTTATCCAGGCAGCAACACAGTTCGAGGTGGACCTCTTCCAAACTATTTATATTGTATGTAGTCTGAACAGGTTATGTGTCCGAGAAAGATTAAAGCTGGGTGTTTATTACTCAAGGTGCAGACAAACAAATTCTATAGTAAATAATATTTGCATATATTATGTATGATGCCCTAATAGTCACGTTGTTTAGTTTCTTTCCCTTCACTGATTATGACCATTATTCTCAGTATGGTGCTATGGACAGTTTTATTCTCAAAAGGTGATACTCTACAATTTCTCAGGACCTCTTACATTATCCAGGTGATCTATTCATGCCTCAGATCTGAGTAGATCATTTCATTACATCTACTAAGCTCTAACATCTATGTCATATGTAGGCATATATCAACTCACTTTAGTTGCCCTTGGTAGTGTTCATTTTTTTACTGATGTGCCGTGTGTTTTCTTTTCAGTTGGAATCATATATTGTACTCCCTCCGTCCCAAAATAAGTGACGCAAAAGTGACTCAACTTTGCACTAACTTTAGTTCAAAGTTGACTCCATTTTGCGTCACTTATTTTGGGACGGAGGGAATAGTACTTAAAAAAAATCATAGCGGGATAAGAAAGGGCCAGGAAAAAAAAAGACACGGTGCAATTGTTCTTACCCTCTGGATAAACTATCTTCAGTTGTACCCATTGTGGTGTGCCCAGTGTGTGTTATTTTTCTTTTGGGTCATAGACTATAGTTTGGTTTTTTACACCAGAATAAAATGATCAGCTATCAATTATGTTCTTGCGAAGTTAGACTGTTCTTACCTGTCGATTATGTTCACAAAAACCCTACGACTATCTTTCATTGTACAGGTAATTTGTTTAATATTTTTGGAGATGAATAATGCACTGATACATGCATACTATCAATTTCTATAACACAACAAGTTGATCTGGACTAACTATATCTCCCTCCCATGCGAACTGACCATATCATACCATCACAATTGGAACTACAAGGGTCATTGACACTTCGTCTCCTCGCTCCAACTCCTATTTATTATGTGTTCTATCTACCCTTTGGCTTATTCTATTGTTTTTGTTTGCTCAGTGTAACACCATCAATACATTTTCTCATGATTAAAATGCTATCTTTGTGGATTGGTACCTCTGTTAATCACCCGATGATTCCTGGACATAACATAATACAGTGAGGATTAATAAAAACAAAAGACATTTCATATTGGAACTATTACACTATGCATGTTAAACTTCCCTTTATTTTACTTTTTTTCGTAGATAACTTTCTTTTGCTTCTCAACTCAGATTTTTCATATAAGTTCTCGAGGATTCCCGCTGCAACGCGCGGGGTACCTTCTAGTTCTGAGAATTGTTTGAGAACTTTTAGAAGAGGGAGAGAGGTGGTTGCTTCACAACTCAAGCACCTAAAGTGTTTTTATCCTTTTCTGAAAAGGAATAAACCTCAAAGAGAAAATTGAAGAGAGGAAACGAAATGAGAGGGAAATGTTAGAGGGTTAGGCACTACCGCACTAGTGGTGGCTGGTTGCTAGCCAAATTTTAAGTGTTTTTAGTTTGCTAAGTCCTAGGAAGTCAATTCAAGAAAATGCGAGGGAAGAAAGGCAAAGGGAAAATCAACCCTAGAAATGAAAAGGAAAGAATCAAAACTCAGGGTGTTACATTCTTCGCGAGCTCTGCCAGTAGCATGGGGTCGCTCTCCTCCTCCTCATCCATCTTCTCTTCCTCTGAGCTCGGCTCCGAAGAGCTCGGAGGTTGGCCCGCATAAACGCGGGCCGTCGTCGGGCGTTCGTGGCGCAGACCTCTGCAGCGATTTGGCGACAACGACTTGTACCATGTAATCTTTGTCTGCACCATTACGATGACAGAGGACGGATGGCGGTTGGCGAACTATGATGGCACGGACGACGACGGAGAGGTGGAGAAATGGGACAATGGGGTCGGAGGTAGGGTTTGGGGGTGGCCGGCCGGCTTTTTAGTAGCTGGGGGTAGGCTCCTCGGGTAGCTCATCGGCTGCCCGGCCGTAAATGTGGTAGGCAAAGTGATGGAGACTCAATGCGAATAGGCCGGTAGCCGCTCAACCAGTATGAATGCGGTGAGGGTTCTAAGGCTAGCCAGGGTTTCTGAGAGGGACTGGGTTGTTGGACGCCGATGTGGCGAACGTTCGAACTCCCCCGAACCACCTTCCGATTTAGGGCCGGCTTGAAGATTTCGGGCGTCTGTGGACCGTTTAGGCCTAAAATGGTGCCTCGCGTCGGAGGCTTAAAAATTGTTCAGACTGTCCGGTCCAAACATATACGCCCTTCGTCCCAAAATAAGTGTAAATTAGTTTAAAATACTCCCTCCGACCCAAAATAAGTGTCTTGGCCTTAGTACAACTTTGTACTAACTTTGTACTAGAGTTAATACAAAGTTGACACATTTATTTTGAGACAGAGGGAGTACAAAATTATACTAAGATTAAGACATTTATTTTGGGAGAGGGGGAGTATGAACAACTTGGTGAGCTGAGTGGTTACTGGAGAGGTTTTAAAAAAAAATATTGGGGATGGTGTTATGTCGTCTCGTCCAGCACTTCTTTCTCAGGCGGCACCAAACATAGCTTGTCATCCATAAAGCGCCACTCCGCACCGCAGTGGCAACGACGCCACCAAAGCCAGACCACTCTAGTCTCTCTGCGCCGCACTCATCTTCTCTGTCTCTGCCCCAACCCCCGCCTGCCATTCCCATCCGCCTCGGCTCGTGCTCCATCTGATCCACGGATTCTGGTGCGCAGTTCTTCAGATCCCCCTCTTCATCCTCTTTTACCAAGTTTTCTTGCTTTACGAATTGATGATGAACGCGGCTAGAGTAGAACAGTTCTTGTTCCTGAATGATACCTTGCGATGCGCGGTGCTATGTTAATTTGCCCCTTCACTTCCCTTCCCTTCCAACCCTCGGTAGATCCATCGTTCTTGGATCCGCCGAGTGTTTATCCTTTCGCCGCTCTTCAGAAATCTCCGAGGAAATGCGTGACATGCATGATGCATGGTCCGCCGAAAGGCGCCAAAGTATGTGTCCTTCCTGGGGTCCTCGCGCTTTGCACGGCTACACACTCATTTGGCGTGTCTGCGTGGTTGCCGCGTCTGTTGCGTGCTAGCTCCGGCCACTCCTGTCCTGTGCAATGTAAAAATGGCGTCTCCCTTTTGGCTTTCCTCTTTTCAGTTTTCACCCCTTGCGTGTAAAAATGAGAGCTTGCAACGCCTTCAGAAGATGAACCACAGGGCAGCAAGATGTAGATTTCGCATTAATGCATTTGTCCCGAAGGTAATTTGCACATCTAACAGAACACCCGCATCGACCATTTTAGCTACCGACTCGTACGTGTTCCTGCTGAAGCGTGAGCGCAGGCGGGATGGTGACCAAGGTGGTGGACCTCCGCTCCGACACGGTCACCAAGCCATCCGAGGCCATGCGCGCCGCCATGGCCGCGGCGGAGGTGGACGACGACATTCTGGGCGCGGACCCGACAGCGCAGCGCTTCGAGGCGGAGATGGCCAGGATCACGGGCAAGGAGGCGGCCCTGTTCGTGCCGTCGGGCACCATGGGCAACCTGATCTCCGTCCTCACGCACTGCGACATCAGGGGCAGCGAGGTCATCCTCGGGGACAGCTCCCACATCCACATGTGCGAGAACGGGGGCATCTCCACCATCGGGGGCGTCCACCCCAGGGCCGTCAGAAACAATACTGACGGCACCATGGATATTGACATGATCGTTGCTGCCATCAGGCATCATGTCGGGGCGGGGGCGCTGCATTATCCCACCACCAGGCTCATCTGCCTGGAGAACACGCATGGAAGGTGAGTGAGTTGCTCTCATAGTCATACATGCTGCTCATGTTACTGATCGGGATGGTGGTGGTTACCTGGTTGATGTTTTCTTCTTGTTGCTGCTGCAGATCTGGTGGAAAGTGTCTGTCTGTAGAATACATCGACAAGGTTGGCGAAGTTGCTCAAAGCCACGGCTTGAAGCTTCATATCGACGGAGCTCGTATTTTTAACGCGTCCGTGGTAAGTAGTATGTGATCGATCAATAAACAGGCATGACTAAGTACCAAGTATTCATATCTTCTCCTGACATTCTCCATCACTGTTCTGTTGTCGTGTCAGGCACTTGGAGTTCCTGTTGATAGACTTGTGAGAGCTGCTGACTCAGTTTCGGTATGCCTATCGAAAGGTTTAGGTGCGCCTGTTGGGTCAGTAATTGTTGGTTCTAAGGCCTTCATAGACAAGGTGACGATGGATATTCTGCCACTACTAAGTTTAAGCTGCTTATAAGAGAACATGTAACAGAAATCTGAAGAATACTTTCAGGCTAGGATTCTTAGGAAGACACTAGGTGGTGGAATGAGGCAGGTAGGAGTTCTCTGTGCTGCTGCCCATGTCGCAGTTCGCGACAACGTAGCCAAGCTTGCCGATGACCACAGAAAGGCCAAAGTTTTAGCAGGTTTCATCTCATCACAAGTTTTCCATGTGAATTCAGGCTTATTCCATCTATATCACAAGTCATACAATACAACCCTGAATCTGCTTGTCTTGTCCAATTGTTCAGAAGGACTGAAGAAAATTAAACAGTTTACAGTTGATTTAACCTCAGTGGAGACCAATATGGTTAGCCTGCTAGTCCATCTATTGAGCATGATATTTTTCTAACATGTCGCCTTTAAAGATCATATTCCTAAACTCCCGTGGTGATTCTCTAGGTATTCTTTGATATCGCGGATCCACGCATAACATCTGACAAACTGTGTCAACTCCTGGAACGGCGCAATGTGATTGCAATGCCAGGAAGCTCCAAGAGGTTCAATTCAGTTCGCTCAACTGCTTTTTTTTTCACTTATCTGCTTAGTCTTGTCAAGCTCAGCTGCTCAGTATAAGCATCCTTAGGCCTGCATTGGCCTCTAACCAAAATAAAAACTTCAGACTGCATCGAAAAGAAACCCAGTCTTATTTCATACGGAGTATGATGTATGCTTCATACTAACTTCTAAGTTTTATAACCCTCCATTTGAACTCCCTTAAATTTGCAGCGTCAGACTTGTCATTCACTACCAAATTTCAGATGGTGACGTCCAGTATACTTTGACATGTATCGAGGTACGAATGTTTTGCTATGGATTCCTTTGAACTTCTGTCACCCACGCTCTCTGTTTGTTGGTGTGTGGGTATCACTGATTTGTTGCTCTATTTTCAGAAAGCCGTAGAGGAAATACTGTCAGGCAATGCTAAATTCGAGCACTTGACAAACGGCAGTACCACGAATTCATATGGGCACTAGGCCACTTCCTTTGGCGCCCACCTATGAAGTGCAGTATCCAGCTTGTTTGTGGTCATGGCCTTTTGTAGTAACAACTTCGCAGAATAATATATGTTGCTGTTTGGGCCGATGGGAACCGAATTTTCTAACTGACGCTCGTTGCGTCAAAATGCCAACTTTTCGAGAGCACCTAGTTAACGAGCGCTTCATCGTGAGCCGCGCAAAGATCACTTGCGGTGGGGCTGAGAGCGTGCCAATTTGCGTGCTCTCAGCCGCCGCCACGTGTCGCGTCCGGGGCGCTTTCTTCGGATATTTTTATATATTTTGCACGCATTTTTGGCTTTATAGATGGATTGTTTTTCCTTTTTTACAACTTTTCGGTTTTCATCAGTTTTTCTTAGCTTTTCAACAACAAAAAATAGAAACAATTTTTCGAGAAAATACGCGTTTTTTCCTTACTTAAAAGGAACAGTTTTTACTTCCACGAGAGGCACGACCCTGCCTCTCGGAAACAAAAAAAAAAACGCATTTTCACATTTTATGTTTCTTTCATGAGATGCACAGTTTTGTTTCCACGAGAGGCACAGCCATGCCACTCGGAAACGGAATATTTTTTTTCCTTTCGTGAGAGGCCCGGTTTTAAATCTATGAGAGGCCCGGTTTTGCTTTCGTGAGAGGCACGGCCGTGCCTCTCAAAAACGAAAAAAATGTGTTTTCTCTTCTTTTTTTTCATGAAAGGCATGTTTTTGCTTCCGCGAGAGGCGCGGAAACGTGAAAAACACATTTTCTCTTCTTTTTTTTCTTCCGCGACAGGCACGTTTGCTTCCGCAACGGTAAGGGAAAAAACATGCTCCCGGTTTGAATTTTCTTGTCTGTTTTTTTAAAGGAGTTCGTCAAAATCTATCATCATAGGATCTAATTTTTAAGATCACGATGCGGGAAATTCAACGGTGAAAACGGTTCAAGAATTGGACGCGCGGTTTAAGAGATAAAACATTTTGAGTAAACAGATCTATGACAAAAGGAGAAACTTCCCAGTTGTGACAAGGGGTGCACATACAGCGCGTCATTTGTCACAACCTATGAAGATTAGAGTGATTTTTTGGAAGAAGTGCTCCTCAATTAAAGATTTCGCAACTTTTCACATAGGTGAGAGACTCACCTATAATGTGTTAGTGCATATATAATGGTTGATAAGATAGTCGTATTTTAAGTTTTGCATTTAATTAGATATGAAAAGAAAACATGTCTACAATGGATCATTTCTTAGTCTTATCTTCAATAATTAGATGTTCCTAAAAACATGGCGAGACAAATTGTGCTAAGAGATCATCTCTCGTCTTCTCTTAAATAAGAGAAGACAAGCCTTCTCTTATGATTTCTCTCCTCCACCTCATCATTTATTCTACGTGGCACTCTTAAGATAAATATTGTACATGCCGTTACTAGCCGCCCATTTATATTATGCGAGAGGGTTTCTCGTTACAGTTGCGGGAACCTTCTGAAGGTTCCAATCTGTTTTTTTATCAATTTTGGGAAGTCGGGCTTTCTTTTCCCTATTGGTTTCTTTAAGCATTTTTTGGTTTTTTTTTTTTTCTCTTTTTCCTGTTTATTTTTTCATTTGTTCCAAAAAATTACTCCCTCCGTAAACTAATATGAAAGCATTTAGCTCACTAAAGTAGTGATCTAAACAATTTTATATTAGTTTACAGAGGGAGTACTATTTGAAAAGAGAACGCTGATAACATCCAAATGTGTGGTGGGAGTGACACCCGCCTACACGTCCTATAACACACAGACAGTGTCATGCCACCGCATGCACATATGTGGGAATTTTTTTGGATTTCTATTTTTTAAATGTTTTATCTCTTAAATAAAACAATTCGATTGAAGATCCGTTTTCACCATTAAATCCATCGCGACGAGATCTTCGAAACTATAGCTCATATCAATATGTTTCGATGATTTTTTTTGTTAAAAGTTGCCATTGTATTACACATGAACTGGCATAGTGTTTACACTGAAATTGCCATGATATGTTTCAGCTATTTTCTTCTACATTTAAAAGTAATTTTGATATATTACAAAATGAAGAATCAAGAAACTAGACTTGTCATGAATCATAAACTAAAATTGTCATGATACATGCACTTTATATTGCTATGGTTCATACAAAAAATAATTTTCATGGACACAGTACTGAAATTGCCATGGTCAAAATACTAAAATTGTCATGCTCTATAAATGAAATCGCCACATTGTAACTTTAGTGTAAACAGTATGGCAACTACAGTGTAAATATCATGGCAACTTTTGGGTAACAAAAATTTCGTCGAAACATATCAACATGATATCTAGTTTTGAAGATCTCTTCGAGATGGATTTAACAGTGAAAATTAATTTTTAATTGGATTTTTTAATTTGGTGATAAGATATTTTTAAGCCGAACACCGAAAAGATTTCTGCTGATGTCATTTGTTTTCACGTGGCAAAATAAATGGTAATGGAGGCGTTTAGGCCATGTTGCTTCGTGTCACACGTGTGGGCGTTAACATTTACGTAAAAAAAATGTTCAACCTTTTGTTTGTATATTAAAGAAACGTTCATGTTTTCAAACAAATATTTTAAAAATTCAAAAACTGTTTGTGTTTCCAAATATTGTCAGGAATTTCAAAGAGAAATCATGTATTTAAAATTTGTTCACAAATTCCAAAATGTTCATGTTTTACAAAACCGTTGTGAATTTCGAAAAACTCTCATGTTTTCGAAATTTTGTGCACATATTCAAAGAATGTTCATGTTTTCCAAAAGTTTTCTAAAATTAAAAAAAAAAACATGTTCACAATAGTTTTTGTTGTTGTGGCCTTTGTAGGGGAGCTCCTATTCGGTGCCTTAGAGAATAAGCACTAGGGCGAACACACTTTGTTGTCCGTTTTGAGGAAAATACTCTATTTTACCCTTCTTTTAGTACAACATTAACATGTTGACGTATATATATACCCAGTCTATTATGCCTATTATTTTAAGATAATTTTTTAAAAATAATACACAATAAAAAGTAGTGAACTTGAAGAAATCATAAATTTGAAAAGGTTCGTACAAATTGATTTCTCTTTGTGAATTTGAAGAAAGTTCACAACTTTGAAAACACACAAATTTAGGAAAAAACAACAATATTTCAGAAATTTGAAAAAAATCATATATTTGAAAATAACTTCATGAAATTTGAAAAAAGTAAGAACTTGAAAAAGATTTGTACAAATTTAAAAAGATCATAAATTCTTAAAACAAAATCATGGGATTTGAAACAAGTTCATGAACTCAAAACAGTTCACGAGCTCCAAAAATTTCATAAACAAAACCGTGCAATTTGAAGAAATTCATGGATTTAAAAAAACAATCATGAACAAGAAAAGTGCATGAGTTCAAAAAATCATGAAATTTGAAAGAAGTCCGAAGAAATTTCACGAAATTGAAAAACAATCATTGATTTTTAAATAACAAGAAATCGATTTTTTTTTAAAAATGGTCACTAATTTGAAAAAAGAAGTTCACAATTTTGAAAAAAGTTCATAAATATTTTTTTAAAGTACACAAAATGGAGAAATGTGTATTTTCAAAAATATATTCATGTATTTGATAAAATTCACATATTTTAAAATATGGATAGGAAAGGGAACAAGGAAAAAATAAAATAAATGGAAAAAGAAGGAAAAGAAACCAGATCATGCGCGCACACAAAAGACATAAGAAATAACAAAAGGGGCACACGATGTTAGCTATAGCAGTTGGTTACTTGGTCTGGTACTAAATCTCACGGTTTACCCTCACCGCAAGAATATTTTTTGAACGCTCCCAAAACATGTAAATAGGCGCCAAGTTGCGGGAGCAACATAAAACGGCGCGTCAACCACCAAATAGGGATTGGGCTTCTGTAATACTCCCTCCGTTCCTAAATATAAGTCTTTTTAGAGATTCTAATATGGACTATATACGGAACAAAATGAGTGAACCTACACTCTAAAATATGTCTATATACATCCGTATGTAATTTGTAGTGAAATCTCTAAAAAGACTTACATTTAGGAACGAAGGGAGTAACAATTTTGCAGAATAATATGTTGTTGTTTTGGTGAATGGAAGCCCCCCCACTCTGAACTTCGTGTTTTTGCATGCTTGGATACGGGAAATGTTCGCCAAGCCGACCCATCACTTGTCAATGAAGTGTACTCTACCTTTCCTGCAAAAAAAAGTCTACCTAGATTTTTTTTCATACGAAACTCAAGAATCTTTATCGCTTAGTTGAAATTCGGCTACAATCCGCCAAGCAGGGACAAAGCTAGATTTTTTTAATGGGGTCATGTCTATGATAATGTGGTCATCTTCTATAAATGAACAATTATTAGTGCTAAATTAGTGAAGGATTTTCTATTTTCATTGGGATCTACTTACCCGATTGCTTACAAGGAAGCTCCGTCCTTGGTCACAAGGTTTCTAACCAGAAAATTTGAGCGTTCATGAATCCAGCATCCAGAACTCCTGAGACCAGTAGCGTGTTTGGTACATATGTTTGCTGTGATGTTAACTTCACTCATGACATGATGAACCGAGAAGGATGCAAATACGGAACACCTCCCCCTATTTCTTCGAAGGCACACTTCACAATTGAACTATAATTGTGACACGAAGATCAGAGGTTGACAATCTTGAAACAATATATTTTCATCACCACATGCGAGAAGCCCCTCAAGTGTGCAAATATGACATCTTCTTGCGATGCTAGCCCCTCGACGATGAAAGGATCGGAGATACTTGTAAATGGATTACTCCAAGCTCCTTGAAAGGAGAGGTGAGATCTCGTGACACCTCCTTGTCCTCCATTTCGAGCACCAGATCAGTGGATCCACCCGTATTGATTTTTATCCATCTTGGATTAGGTCGCTGCCAACACTAGCCTACTGGGACACGTCGTCGATCTTGAGGCATTTCCAACATTGATAGATCATACCCACTTGATAGCGTGCATAGGATGAAATTCCTCCTGATCATGCGTCCATCTGTTCCAAGCTGTCTAGATAGGGTGCATCACAGTTGTGATTTTGTTTCTATTAGAATGAGAAAACCTCCACGATATAGTTTGACATCAAGTTCTTCTTTGGCCGCGACCCAATAGTTTTTGGCATGGGAACAAGACACAAGGGTGTGCATCGGATCTTCGTCCATTGCTTCACAATGATATATGCACACGGTAACCATAATATTGTTCGGAGTCCCGGATGAGATCCCGGACGTCACGAGGAGTTCCGGAATGGTCCGGAGGTAAAAAATGATATATAGGAAGTCCAGTTTCGGCCATCGGGAGAGTTCCGGGGGTCACCGGTAGTGTACCGGGACCACCGGAAGGGTCCCGGGGGTCCACTAGGTGGGGCCACCCATCCCGGAGGGCCCCATGGGCCGTAGGGGGAGGGGGACCAGCCCTTAGTGGGCTGGCGTACCCCCCTTGGGCCTCCCCCCTGCGCCTCGTGTTGAAACCCTAGGGATGGGGGGCGCCCCCCTAGGCTTGGGGGGCAAGCCACCCCCCGCCTAGGAGATCCAATCTCCTAGGGCCGGCGCCCCCTGGCCCCTATATATAGTGGGGGGAGAGAGGGCAGCCGCACCTCAGCCCCTGGCGCCTCTCCCCACGTTACACCTCTCCCTTCTCCCGCAGGGTCTTGGCGAAGCCCTGCAGCCTTTCCCGTTGCATCCACCACCACGCCGTCGTACTGCTGGATCTCCATCAACCTCTCCTCCCCCCTTGCTGGATCAAGAAGGAGGAGACGTCGCTGTACCGTACGTGTGTTGAACGCGGAGGTGCCGTCCGTTCGGCGCTGGGATCATCGGTGATAGGGATCACGACGAGTACGACTCCATCATCCACGTTCCTTCGAACGCTTCCGCTCGCGATCTACAAAGGGTATGTAGATGCACTCCTTTATGTTCGTTGCTAGATGACTCCTTAGATTGATCTTGGTGAAGCGTAGGATTTTTTTTGAATTCTGCTACGTTCCCCAACAAAATAATCATGTGCCATACTAGACAGATGAAATATGTTGAGTGAGGCGTTTTGGCTCCCAAGAGCATATGCACCTGCATTGAATAAAAAAATCATAACAAATACTAGTAAATTTAAAAAATAAATCAAAATCGGATATTCGCAATATGTTTCAGTATTGATGGACAATAAATATAAACTAAAGTTCCTGTATTTCAAAATCTGTCCATGCACTCACACAACATGAACCACTTAATTATGCCAACTCCCC
>LR738710.1:772266145-772291831 GCA_902687465.1 Secale cereale
CCCCCCCCCCCCCCCCACCTTCTTTTTTTTTGCGAGAAAATTTCTGATCTATTCATCTTTAATCATGGCAGTAGAACGAATATCAGAAATAATAGAAATTACGTCCAGATCCGTAGACCACCTAGCCCAAATATTTATAAAAAAAAGTACTAAAACAAACAATAGCAACCAATGAAAATAACATTGCTGGGATATTTACACAAAATATAGATAATGGCATATATTGATGATATGCATACACGAAATAAAGGATATAATTTAGGAAATAAAAAAAGATTGAGATGACAATATCAATCTAAAAAGAGAAGGAGAAAGAAAATAAGAAACTGGATAGGAAAAAAAACTTATGATACTCGTTTGGGCTATCTAAAGCTGCTAAAGCCACCGGCGGAAAATAGAATTTCTCGCATTCGTTTGGGCTTTCGTATAAGCTGCTAAAGCCTGGCCGAGTATCCAATTCTGAGTTCCATAGGCCCATTAAACGTCCTGAGTTTGAGTTCATGGAGCGAGTCCAGCTCAGCTCGCATGGGATCCCCACACGCCCGCGTGCATACGAGTATTATTACCACCGCAAGTCCGCAAGCATGGGCCAAGCTAGCGGAGTGTAGTGATGGGCGCACCCTCTTAGAATGGCGTCAGTCGCTCACCAAAAACAATGGGTTACTAAGGGTTTATCAAGATTTTGTTGGTGTCAATTGAACTGACGCAACGCCGGTCATGACCTCACGCAATGCATGCTAGCTCTGCCATCGCCCATGGTCCAATGTTAACGTTGCACACTCTCAGAGCATCTCCAACGGGCGCTGAAAAAGGCGCGCGCGCGCTAAATCGCCGTTTTCGCGCGCGCGGGAAAAAAACCGCGCTCCAGCGGCGGCGGGAAAGACGCGCGCGCGAAACGGCGGCCTCCCGCGCGCCTTTTTTGCGGCGGCG
Organism: Secale cereale; assembly: GCA_902687465.1. Classification (NCBI taxonomy): domain Eukaryota; kingdom Viridiplantae; phylum Streptophyta; class Magnoliopsida; order Poales; family Poaceae; genus Secale; species Secale cereale. The sequence continues at coordinate 772,267,076 of LR738710.1, forward strand.
CGCCCCGCGCGCGCTATAAAACGCCGCGCGCCCGAACGGTCCTCGCTGCACCTCTCCCTCTCCCTCTCTTCTCCTCTCTCTCGCGCCCGCCGACCCCTACCGCCGCACCGGCGCACCGCCGCCGCACCGGAGCACCGCCGCCGCACCGGAGCACCGCCGCCGCCCCCGACGCGCCACCATGCCGCCGCGCCGCCGTTCTTCCTCGGGCTACCGCGGCGTCCGCGAGCGCCCGAACGGCGGCGGTTTCTACGCCGAGATACGCTCCGGCGATCTCCGGCTCCCCCTCGGCACCTACGAGACGGCGCACGAGGCCGCCCGGGCGTACGACGCGGCGGCGTGGCGCCTAGGCAGGCCGCGTCGTCAGATGAACTTCGACGACGCCCGCACCCTCGAGCAGGCGTTGGAGCTCGCCCCGCCGCCTCGTCTGCACACCACACGAGATCGTGCGGAGCACACGGCGGCGCAGAACCGCCTCCTCGTCGCCCAGGAGGACGAGCGACGCATGGCGGAGTGGCGCCGCCTCCACCCGGAGGACGTCGTCGCCGAGCATCAGTTCTGGGAACGTCGCCGCGAGGACAGGCGTCGTCGGAGGGAGTTGGCGTGTCAGCAGAGCGCCATCCGCGATGCCGGCGGCCAATCCATCTTCGCTGATGAAGATGACCGCTGGTTCGACATTTGGCTGTCGACCTCCTCCGACGACAACAACGAAGGCGATGATGATGACTGGAGCGATTAGTTTTTTTTATGTTTTCGAACTATATATCTATCTATCTAGAACTATCTATCTATGTTTTATCTATGTTTTATTAGAACTATGTTTTTTATCTATGTTTGAAATATCTATCTTTGTATCTTTTTATTTTAATGCAATTTTTAGTATGAAAAAAAAAGTGTGCGCGCGCTGTATTTTTTGGGCACCGCTGGAGCAGCACGCGCGCGCTGCAAAATAGCGCTGCTGCTGGAGCCAGCACTGCGCGCCGCGGCAAAACAGGCGTTGCGCGCGCGCTATATGGTTTTTTTGGGCGCGCCGCTTAGCGCGCCTGTTGGAGATGCTCTCATCTCTTTTTTGTTGCAGAAGCATCCGGCCATTCAACGCGAGCATGATAGCCTGAATGATCACTCCCTCAGGAGGCAGAGGAGCCCTGGGAGGCAGGCTCGAGCAGCATCATGGCCATGAAACTTCGGCGCCTTTGAACCATCGGCTCAGATGTGACCAAACTCCAGTCCGGTCCAGCGCAATCCGTCCGAACTCAGTGGCCAGCCGTAACGGGGCGCGGTCAACGGACGGACGGGCGGACAGGGCCACGTTCGCGATGGCACGGCCGGCGCCAATGATTCCAGCCACGCCATGATGAGGGAGCACGCATGATGGCAGGCAGGCAAGGCCGCCCGGTGGCTGATATAGGCATGCCCACATGCCCGGTCGATATGCATGGCCGGCCGAGAAAGATCAGCCCCTCGCACATTGTGATCCTCCCGTTCAAGATCATTGTTTCACTTATGGCGAGACAGGTGCATGCTAACCGCAAGGCTGTGGCTGTCATCCTGTCCCTTGCAAATCAAGCCTCTCCGCTAGCTTTCCGACGCAATGGCTCTTGGCCAAAGTTGAGGCTTCCAAGTTTGAAAAGTGATCGATCATAGACCCCTGCATCTGCATGTTCGCTATCTACTTCAGCTTCAGGACTCATCGTATTCGCTCTTGAGTGTGGGAGTTATAGCGCTGGCAAAGGAAGTCGATCGATCATGACTCATGAGGTCTACTAGCAGCAATCAGTCACTCGGTAGATAGACTCTGCTGCCTGTGCATATATATCTATCTGCCTATCCACCGTCGGGACGTCGGGTGTTATCTGAATATAGCTCATGATTCTGACGGTGACGCGGGCATGATCCCCGCAGGCGTTGCGACACGGCTGCTAAGCCAATAGGGACACTCGGCCGGCAGAATACCTCCAGGTTTCATCAAGCCTCTGTACTGCTGCACTGCTCCAGCCATCTTCTTGGCTTCTACGGCACTGAATCTGATGCGCGGGCAGTCAGTGCAAGTACTACTTACTATCTGCAGACACGGCGCATTTACCTTTGTCCCGTCACGCGGTGAAAGCTAGCGCACGTCTGTCTGGTGGTAACTTTTTTTCGTTTTTCAGCTTCAGGCCTGCGACATTCTCTGTCCAGGTCTGTCGGCCGGGTGCGCGGTGGTCAACCTGCCGCCCTAGCCTTCAGAATTCAGATCACTGCTGCATGAAGCGACGCCGTCTCCGTCCCGTCGAGAAGTCAGCTGGAATAAACTTTGCTTCTTTCACCTTCCTCTTTCCTTCTGAAACCATACGCTCAAAGGCTCAAAGGTAAGAGAGGCGCAAACTATTCGAGAGGAGATGTGACCCAACGATTTGACAGACGAAGTCGAACCTTCTCGATCTGTACGTAATCAGAACCATTGACGAACCCCCGTCTCTCTCTCCTACTTGTCCAGAATCCAGATGCCTACATCCTACGACTGTTTTACAAATCTTCTTGAACAAGTTAAAACCATATACAGAAGTACACCAAATAAGACCATATGCAGGGCTGCAGCCTGCAGGCACATGACGCAGGCGGGGCGAGGCGCCTCGATCGGTTCACATAGACGGATTGATATGCATGGAACGGATGATATGATCTCTCTCTGCTGCTGTGCGAGCGATGAGGGGCCGCGACAATGATTGGTCGCGGTGGGATGTCGAGGAGGACAGGAGTAGGGCGGGACGGCACGCGCGAGGGCGCGGGGCCGCCGGTGGCCGGTGCGGGTTCGCGGGCCCGCCGTCACCTGCGGACTGCCGCGCCTTTTGCCCGCTTTGGCGCGAGATCTCCCCGTCGCCGGGCGTACGGCGGGCCGGTCGCCCACGTGCCGGCCCACGCCGTGTCGGGCCGAGGCCACGTGAACGCGGGATCCCGTCGGATTTCGCCGCGCGCGCGTCCGCGTCTCCGTCCTATCCTATCCCACTCGGCCGCTCACGCGCCGCGGGTTCGCTTGGTTCCCTCTCCGCCGGACGCCTCGCCGCGGGTCACTCCCGCGCGCCATGCCGCTCCTTTCCTTCACTGTGCGCCCGGCTAAGCTGCGCCCATGCCCCTGCGTGGCCGTGAATGATTGGGGCGGCGATCGAGGCCGGCTGCGTGCGAGAGGATCTCCCTCGTCGGTAGACGAATTGTCGGGTCGACAGATGAAAGTTCTACTTACTAGTCAACAAGGCTTAGTTAGGTCACGCATATTTGATGAACTATTTAGGTATTATAGATTTATTATACAGAGCATACGTTTTCACGGAGCTGATTTTCTGATATGCCAACCCAACATACAGTGTTGTGCTCACCTGAACAACAGAACACATGCACTATTCGAGAAAAAAAAAACAGAACACTTGTATTACTCCCTCTTTCCGGTTTACAAAGGTTAAATCTAAAAACTCATCAATCAAGGTAGATGATGAGTGAAGGAATATATCTGTAGTTACAAAATTACTTAACCTTTAATCTGTATTAATTACAATGTATGCATTAATGACCACTAAATGAGTAGGAATGGTTAAATGCATTGGTTGATTTTTTTAATCCTTGCATACATCAATTTAATGCACCTTGGAATGTAAACATGTGATGAAAATAAGGCTTATAATATGGAAAAACTAAGAAAATAATATGAGCCCAATAAACCGAAAAGGAGGAGTAACAAGTCAATGCTTTGCGTGTTTGTATATTATAAGGTAGAAGCGGAAATTGCTAAAAGTAACTACAACAGAATGACATAGACGGGTTATAAGCCTTTAAATATTATACATTTTATGACATAGACGTAGTCACATTATTGTTCTAGCCTTATATACTCTTGTAACCATGTTCGGGTGATGAAACTATGCAATAATATATGACTATGTGCAAGAATTGATGCAGAGTCCGTGGTTTATCCTGTTTTTCTGGAAACAAATACCTTGAAAATAGATGTCACCCTCTAGCCAATCCCTAGGCGGCACCATCGTTGCCTAACATGGCTACTTGCACCCAATGGTGGTGCTAGATCGAGCTGAGTAGTTGTGGGTTCAATTGAACTATAAATCTGTAAAATCACCTTTTTAAAAGTCTAAATGTGACTACAAAAATGATGTATGGTTAGTTCAACCCACAACTAAGATGTTAATCAACATTGTTTGTGTCATCATGTCCACCATCAATCTTGCACCTCTTATTCCCCGTCTCCCGCATCTTAGTGACATCCAATCTCGCTGAACTCCCCCTCCCCCCACGATTACCTTCTATGTCCTTCCTGTGGATGAGGTAGCGATTAAAGGCTAGGAGGATAAGAATGAGTCATATGATGTATCTATGGTAAGAGAAGCAAAAGTAGGTTGGTGTTAATAGATTTCTTTCTAGACCTAAGGGGTTAGCATTAGGCATATTTTACGGTACAAATCATCGACATGGTCCCTATTAGTTCTTGTTTCCACTGACTATAACCCCTTGGAAGCCATCCTCACCTACACCATGCGTCCACCCCGCTATAGTGGAGCTCTACATGAACCCGAACAAAAAATGTTTAATAATTGTGATACCCTTTGAGGGGAATACATTTTTTGACAAAGGGTGAATTTTATTAGCGCAAAATGAATCATTAAGAGGATACAAAACACAATGAACACACACTCGATCTCTGCATAACTATGATGGACACAGATAACACCAACACACATGAAAACACACCAGTAACTAGCAAAGTCATACAAAACCAAAAGCTATGTGTAGGTGAGGAAAAAAACCAAAGGGATCTGATGCACGATAGGCAAACTATAACACCGACTATATCCGCACCAACCATCTCATGACACCACACTAACGATGATGTTCTTCAACAACAACTTGGTGCGAATACACAATGTGGTAATAAATTACAAGACGGAGTATTCTCTTAGAAATTAAAGTAACAATTGATGTACTACATTTTTGTGATCCACTCATCTTGATATGCTTATGATTACTGGGGCAGGTACCAAGAAACATATATTGGTTTAATTCTTGCTAATTGCAAAATAATTTCTCTCTTTTTCTTTTGGAAAACATGGAGTGCAACATAGGTGCATATGCGTGCGCGCGCACACACACACTAATTTATCTCGGCCATGAACATCTGTTAACGATTGATCACCGCCGGCACACAAAAACCACGTAAAGCTAAGACAATAATCCAACAAAAACTAAAACACGTACGTACAACAGGTAGTGGCATTCCCATGAAGAAGTCACCAACCCTGTACAAGCCGATCGAGTTCAAAGCTCAAACCCATGTAGACTAGGCTTGCTTGCGTTGTCGAAAGGTGGTGGGCAATGATGGGATGATGATGGGTGGGAGATGAGGCGGGTGCGCGGGGCCGGGCAAGGGATAGGTGCGTGCCGGCACAAAGCGGGACACGATGATTTGGGCCTGGAGGAAAGGCCATGCGCTCGCATGAATGGACACTTGAACTGGCCTTTTCCCCTGTGCCCCACCCAATGCGAGCGAGCCGAGCACGCCCTGCGCAATCATGCCCTCCATCCTCCAGCCGTAGCATTATGGTTGCTACCAACTCGGAAAGCCAATCATTTCTCCATGCACTGCTCCTACGTGATGCGATCATTGCCTGTTAGCCCCCAAACCTCGCATGGCAATCCTCGTTCTAGTGCTAATCACTATGTCGTCTGCTTATAATTTGGAAAGAAACGATCGAGTACAACTCTGAGACAAGGGAGGTTCAATCTAGTACTGGCCAAAGAAGGAAGAAACCAATCGATTTGGATGAGTGAAACTGAGATGTTTCTTTTTTCCTTTTGTCTACAATAAGTTTTTGTTTCGGAACATAGACGCACACACGCACTCACACAACGTCTACTGAAGATTAGGTCGGAGTTGTGGAGCTTCAAAATTGATAAAGTCACCATTGACGCCTCGTTACCAATGAAACTTAGAATTTTGGGATATCAAACCTGTGTGTCCAATCTACTACCGTGTGAAGTTTTGTGGAAAAACGACATATGTCGTACTATCAGTAAAAAAGACAACAAAAATAACCCATGTATAGAAGAAAAAAACTGTTTAGATGAATCGCAGGTCGAACAATATTTTCTTCGTCACGGATATATTTCTTGGCATATAAGGGGTGGAGCACCCAGGTGCTCCTGTGTATTTCCCACAAACATAAGGTTTGATCCATGGTGGTATAGGGATGCCTCCACTCTCCTAACCATCCAACAATTGGTTGGTTCTCGACGGTGATCTTTGGGGATGAAAAATGCCTTGATCATTGTTTACCTAGTAGTTTTCTTTTATGTCTTCATAATCCTCAAATAAGTTCATCCTTCTTTTTTGTGCCGGGGAACACGAACTTTCCTCATTGACGGATGCATAATTCCACGTTTTTCTTTGAAAAACTCTTTCAATACTATTGTCTCCCTCTTTCTCCTCGACGAGGTCACATCCTCTCGGACTTATGTAGGGATGGGACATATAGATCTCCTCCTTGATCTTGGCCATGAAGTCGTCGGGCCAGCCGATCTCTTCAGCATTTGCTTGTCGCTCCCAACATAGAAAGTGCTCCATTCGGGTCCCAAATGTTACATGCTAGGAAGTCGAATTAATATGGCGATGCCATACTAAGAACGAGGCTATTATAACATAGATCATTGGTCGTCACCATTGATCAAGCCATCAAGGAATGGCATACCATCATTGACCAAAGTTGTTGGTGCCGACAAAGATGTAGGGATCCTATAGGGACACTTAAATTTATATGACGTGTTCTAAGAATATAACCATCGAGCATGTATGGTCGAAGAGTCACTTTGCTGGAAATGGGAAGGAAGGAGTGAGATCAATGTTGAGGATATCGCTTATCATTATCGTCTCGGTCAGCCGGGGATTGGAGATTAATCAAAAATCAGATGATTAATCGATTTTATCGGTCGACTATTAGTCGGCCATTTTTTTTTGTGTGCAAATCCCTAGTTCCCAACACTAAAATATGCTATATTCAACAACAAAAAATATTTGACAGAAGTGTTAACTTGACTCCTAGCCTTTGAATCCTCTCATCATGCAAACAAAATGACAATAGTACATATTGCATGACAAGGTCCATAAAAAAACATAGTTTTTTTTGGAAACATGGTGCTAGGAATAGGCCCGATTTATTGTAGATTCCTGATAAATCGGCATAAATGATAAACGGTGAAAATAAGACATAATCTTACCGTTCACCCCCCTGAGTAGTGATAAATCGGACGATAAATCGCTGAATCGGATGATTTTTTGAACAATGAGTGAGATACAAGCATTTTCGATAGGGAAACATAACGTTGGGCACCGACATGACTAGTTAATTACCATAGTTTTCTTGGTAACCGTGGTCAAAATATTTTCAAAACTATGCAAATGAAATTTATTTATTTTCTACAATTCGATAAAGAAATTTTAATTCATGCAAACTATGTCAAAATTAGTAAATACCGAGCAATACTCATCTCTAAGGGGAGTGTGGGTATAATAACCGGTTATTAAGTAACTTCCGGTATTCTGCCCCTGGTGAGAGCTATAGGATGGTCCAGAGGGAGGATTAATATAATGTGGCTCTATCGGTGACAGGTTAATTACCATGTGACACATGTGGTAAGCAATTCAAACAATTCAAAAAATAAATCGGTGAGAGGTTAATTAGGATACAATATTAAGACACACATACATATATATTTGGACGTAGTGCCATGTGGTAGTAACGAAGATGGAAGATCTATGTAGGGATATGAGCAGGAAACAAGTTTCAGGAAAATTTCCTCCAAATTCAAGAAACAAGCAAATATTATTAACCGGTGGAGGTCTTAAGTGTCTAAAATTCAAACGTATGCTAGAATTTGAGTTGGCAGATTTTTCTTTTAAAATCTCAATATTCTCATGATTCCGAAGAATTGTGAATAAACTTTTCGAACTGTTGTTTTCCCTGGCTGGCTATGAGCTAGTGCACATAAACCGGTAAATGCTAGTACTGCGCTCCAAAAGGGTGCTATATATGGGAACAAATTTATTCCTTTTCCTTTTTTTGGCTATAATATACATGAGACTGGTCCAACTAAAAAAATACGACACTGGTGGTGACTGGTCCAACAGGTGGGTTGAGATAATTATACGCGATTATTCTATTTTGCACGTACGATCGTATAGTTGCCCACAGAGACCATAAGTCAAAAGGTGGTTGTTTGCTAGATATATACTCCACTCCATTCGGTGGACAAAAACATTTGTCAAAGCGAAAATGCCCACCGTTTTTTTTCTCTCTAAATAAACGAAAAATCCTGGTACGGTTTGAGTGGAGAATAGCTGAAGTTAGCTAACCTAGCAATTTCGAGCCTTTAGCGGTGGGGGGTTATGATTGCACCAATTAAGGAGCCAGCCCCCACAAGTTAATCATTGCTGTCCCAGAAACTATGTGTGAGATCCAACATTCCTTCCCCGTCTCTTTAAAACCCTCACTCTCCCCCACTTCTTTATCACTTCCAAGTTCCAACCCCAACTGCAAACTCCCCACACACGCGCGCTCGGATAGAGGTTAATTGGGAGAGAGATCATCGAGGTCAGGGAGATGATGGAGAGGGCCGAGGACTTAGGGCTCAGCCTCAGCCTCAGCTCGTCGCTTGCTCCTCGCACCCACCATGTCGCCATGCTGCTCCGCGCTCCAGGTAGTTACTACTAGCTATTGCTTACTTCTTCAACTCCGGCGAGACTATAGATCGTACCTAATACTATGCGAGATGTTGGCAACTCTTGATCAGAGAGGAGATTCCTGGAGATGCCATTGCTCCCTGCGAAGCGCGTCTGCGAGGTCTCTGCCGACGAGGAGCGCTCCGGCCAGCGTGGCGGCAGCGACGACGAGGACGGCGGCTGCGGTATGGATGGCTCCCGCAAGAAGCTCCGGTTGTCTAAGGACCAGTCCGCCGTTCTCGAGGAAAGCTTCCGGGAGCACCCCACTCTGAACCCGGTAATTAGCCTTTTCTTGAGAGTTTCTATAACTTATTTCCTTGAAACATGCATGCCTAGCATCCATGTTCATGCGGTTCTTAGTATCTCTCTACTCGATCTATACTCGCTTTCTAACCCCTGCGTGCTGCTACGTACTATGTGCAGAGGCAGAAGGCAGCCTTGGCGCAGCAGCTGGGCCTGCGGTCGCGGCAGGTGGAGGTGTGGTTCCAGAACAGGCGCGCAAGGTACGTATAAGCACATGCAATAGTATCTTATATGTTCTTTGGATGGGATTTCCTTTAAGCTCGATCGATGATCAAAACGAGTCCTCAGTCTCTGGATTTTTTCTTTCTTTGTTTTATAAACAACGCAGGACGAAGCTGAAGCAGACGGAGGTGGACTGCGAGTTCCTGAAGCGCTGCTGCGAGACGCTGACGGAGGAGAACCGGCGGCTGCAGAAGGAGGTGCAGGAGCTCCGCGCGCTCAAGCTCGTCTCCCCGCACCAGTACATGCACATGTCCCCGCCCACCACCCTCACCATGTGCCCCTCCTGCGAGCGCGTCTCCAACAACAACAACAACAACAACAGCTCCACCGCCGATCGCCGCAACGGCGTCGAGGGCGCCATCTGCCACCGCCCCATCGCCGTCCGGCCGCAGCAGTCATGATCGACCGATCGACAACCTAGTAGCCACTAGACAGTCTACTTACTAGACAGTAGGCAGCACACCGTATCAAGACCAACAGTTTCGCACATTTATTCGCGCAAAACTGTTGTCCTCGCTCGATCGTTCTGAATTTTTTTTCTTTGTCAGGAAGGAACACGAGTATTAATGTGTCACAAGTGCAGTAGAAGAGCATGCAGTAGCTTAGGGAATATTTAGCTGGTCCTAGAGAAAGCTGGATATGGTGGGATACGGGTGTAGGGAAGGTGGGGTGCAAGGGGATGGCACGGCGGTTTGTCCTGTCGCTTGGCTGATGATGACGGCGATGATGAGAGGTCAGTTCAGTTCGTTTCTTGGACAGCCGTGTCCCTCAAGCTTAATTCTAGCGATTGATTAACGCGTGTGTGTGCTTCTGGCCGTCTACTTAGCTTAATCTAGGCGATTGGTGTCTCCAGAAAGCATTCGTATATCTATTAATCTATGCAAAGTGTTGTTCCATAGTTCTTTTTGCTCACGTATGTGCCTATAATTTAAAGTGGTTCGGTTATCCGCTTATCATTTGGGTTTGGATATAGTATAGACAACTAAAACACGGACGGCCACCGACTACTCGATCGTGTGGACTGGACAATCAAACTGCCACACGGACGCAACTGATCCGGGATCATGAATACTATTCATGGATGACTAGATGTGCATGTCAGTTCAGATCCACGCTGATGGAAATGGCACCTTACTTGTTCCAGGTGGTGTTTGTTACACGTTGCTCTCAGGGTCACGACGCCATAAAAGATAAAACCCTACAGAAATTAAAGAATTCTTTAGTAGGATGAATATATCTTCCGAAGTTTCTGCCGAAAAATCATGATCTTCGACGACACTTCGTATGCATGATAAACTAACTACTTTTGATGCCATCTCCATCTTCTAGTAGCCAGTAGCATCAGTCGGTGTCATCTTCCTCGGGTAATTTTCGCCACTTTATTCTTCCCATGTGTCCAACTGGACCGGAAATGCCGACAGAACCACTCGAACATAGGCGGACTTGTCTCCAAAAACGAATGAATATTCCGCACATGCCGAAACAATGCAGTCTCTCCTTTCCATGGGCATCGTCAGCGTCCACTTGAGTTGGTGCATGCTGCCGCATATGGCCTGAGGCTCTCAGCAGGTTCCATCCAGGTTTGCAGTGCAGCACCTGCAGGAATATGCAGACGTGTGCAAGCAGGTCAGCCATAGATAGGTGATGATCAAGATCAACCAGGGACAACCTTTGGGAGCTCACGCGGTCGCCCACCCGTAACTTCTGGAGCGAAAGCTGGGGGGTTCCTCGGTGGTGCGTGTTAAGCTAGCTAGCGTACTTCTAGTGGTAATCTTAATCCCTGCCTGGTGTTGCTACTCATTGGCTCCGCTCCGCCTTCTAGGAGATTGGTTAGCACAATGATTCGCATGTGAGAATGTCTTCACGTGGTTGGTCGTGCTGTACCTGCTGGATGGAACCCCCCAAGTATATCACCCAGTAATCAAACACCAACTGAATGCTATTTCGAGAAAAAATAAAACACCAACTGAATGCTGTATGAAGGTTTATTTGTGCTATATTGTGGCGCTGGGAGAAGAGGCTATATGAATTTATACCTGTCGTTTGGCAAAACTTAACAACTAACATTGCGTGTTAACAGCTCAAATTGGGTAATTTAGTACTACCTCTGTAACTTTTTATACTCCCTCCATTCCCTTATACAAGGCCACTATGAAAAATACAATTTGCATCTATACAAGGCCACTAACTATAACCGAGGCAAAAATTAATGATGTTTTCTCGTACTACCAACTTTTTTAATACTTGCATGCATGTAGTCATAATGACACTGTGCTACTTCCTTCTAATTCCTGCCTTGCATGCATGTGGGCGTATTAATGATCCCAGTTAACGAAAAGTAAAGTGGACTTGCAAAGCAGTCATTAAATTTTACCTTGGTATCTGTAATTTGAGTTTGTGGCCTTGTATAAGGGAATGGAGGGAGTAAGAAGTTTTTAGAGTCTATGACAGTGTCAAAAAACATATATTATATTAAGTCACAGAGGGAGTAGTAGAAATATTATAGTTTAGACTTCAGAGCTGGTTACCTCAAATTGTGGCAGTGTCAATACTTACCCAATCAAAATTTGTTTCCTCTTTTTATTCCCACACAATTATGCCTTATTCCATCATTGAACCTTAAAAAAAACTCAGCTATCCACACATGAGATCAGTGTGGCAGCTTACTCAGTTTCCTACCATGGAGAAACAACATTCCCTTATTGGTCATCACACTGATAAGCTTAGCGTGGCGGTTCAGCATCCATGGAGAAACAACTCAGCTATCCACATATTAAGTCGCAGAGGGAGTAGTAGGGCATGTTATATCGCCGACCACATCTCTGACCTCCCTGACCACCTTCTCTCTCTCCCGCACTACCTACGCTATCTCAGGCGATATGGGTCGAGCACATCGAGATAAACGACCTAACTCCGAAGCGGTCACCAACAGCGGAAAATGGGATGGCAGTCTCGACGATAGCGATCGAGGGAGAAGCGCTCCCGCCGAATGATTTTCAACTCCGGTCATTTATACAAGGAGTTGTAAGCTGACGTGGAGAAGTTTTGGGATGGGGTGGGCTGCCAAATAAGCTCTTACCTAGTGCATAACTGTTGGGTAACGTAGTAGAAAACAAAACAAAATCACCCTACGATCCCGATCCCAGGAACACTATGAAGATGCATACAAGGTTAGATCGGATTGTTACCAACTTCGAGATGTAGCGGAAGAAGACATGGTGTAGATCATCCTTGAAGTCCCTCAAACCGTCCATGACGATCCCTCGAACCGAAGATCGAAAGCATGGCGTCTCTACAGATTGCAAGCGTACAAACCGGCAGCGCTTCGCCGTCTAAAGCTATTCGTCGCCAGAGAATTAAAGGAGGGAGAAGAGGAACTCACGGAGCGTCTCTATTGTGAGGATTAGAGATAACGAGAACTAGATCTAGTCTAGATCAAACTAGATGAGAACTAGAACTAGAGAGGGGCACCAGAGGCAAAGGAACTTGTATATCTCAAAGGTGCCCCTCACATATATAGAGGTGGAGGGAGGGGCTAGGCTGACTTGGAGGAGGGGAAACCCTGCCTTGGGTCGTCGCCAAGGTAGGAGTTCTCCTCCAACTCCCTTGTGCCCCGTTAGCTTCTCCAATAAGCTAAAAGGAGGCTCCATCCCTACATGGGCCTTCTAGGCCCATTAGCTCTTCACTAATAGGCCAATTGATATTTCCTTCAGCCTAATGATGTCTCTAAATTAATTCTAGGGAATCATATATCATTATCTAAGTCCTCTAATATTTATATTAGGTCTGCGGAAACAATTTCCGCATATCTATCATTTTTCGATATTGCCCGGTATTCCTCGAAACTCTTCCGATAACCCCAAAATGCTTCAGATTTCTATCGAAACTATCATATTTTCTCATAACTCTCATTCTACTAACACTCAACAGATCATGATTCCCTTAAGCTTGTGCCCATGTACATTCTGTAAACCATAGGCATGAATGAAATCGCCTTTCGCTCAATGACTAATAGCGGAACCATGGACATCCATATTGATCCCTATGAATACGCAAATAATATTCGAGTGAATCTTTGTTTATCATGTGCTATTCCCTTTGCTTCACAATACTTTACAAAACCCGAAGTGAGATATATGGTGTATCCTCTTGAGTCATTCTCATGCTCACTATACGGGTCTCCTCGTCGCCGATTTTGTTCTTCTTTCTCGTTGACATGTTCTGGCATGCCTGTGACCTAGTCACATGTGTCTCGATAGACGATGGTGGAGATGCCGTCACATCGATAGGGCCTTAAGAATATCTCCATCATTAGAGAAGCAAATCCCACTCTTCAGCTATCTAGCCCCTTGTCAAACTTTACGACGAACACGTAAGTTGTCGTTATGATCACCGTGTTATAGATGACGTTTGAGCAACCCCAAAGTTCATCGTCTGGTAAGAAGGGGCCACAATAATCTCACGTTCTACGGAACTAAAGCATATGTTAACTCTTCGTGTTATATCAAATGACTTGTGATGATAGTATCTGAAAGTATAACAAACAAGTTGGGTCAGTTCAATATGATTGTTCTTCTAACGTCATACTCTCAATGTTATATTGGGACTATCACTACACTTAACGACGACCCAATGTCTAGAAAACATGATCAACATACAACACTTGAGCTAGTCCTAGAGGTGGGAGTAGGAACCGGGTTTTACCTTTTATCATTTCACACATGCTTATGAGTTTTCCACTCAATCACATATTCCAGTATCATACCAGTTATAACATAGAATATAACTATTAACTATAAACATGGAAATAAATAATATAATATTATTTCCTCTAGGGAATATTTCGAACAATAACATACTAAATAACTGGACCTATGGTTTCCCATGATGCTCGAAGAAGGGCATAGATAACAGCCATGGCAACACCTCCAGGAAGGGGATGGCACCCGTGGGTGTTGCCACTGCCAGCATTGAAAGGTGGAGCAAGGGTTTCGTCCTCGCCGAGTCTAAGCAATCCCAAGTCGTCCAAGAAAGAGTCGAAGAAGAGGAAGTTCGGTCGTAGGCCGGACCGCCAGGACCGAAGCCGCAGGGACACCCGACGAGACGAAGGAGCTAGAAGGGACGCAATTCGAGGAGCGCCCCGGAGTCAGAGTCGTGCCTGAGTGGATGTTGGCCAACGAAGGACACCTACAGGGGGCTTGCAGGGCTCTCGAGATGCCGGCGAGCAGGAGTAGCCGGAAGTAGACTACTACTTGTGAGTTGGATTTCCTCGAAGAGGATAGATGATGCAGTATAGTAGAGATAAGTATTTTTTTTCAGTTTAGAACCAACATAATCAATCCAGTAGGAGAATGTAACACCCTGGTAGTTAAGCGAGAGTAATCCCATACTAATGGTGCCATGTCATCACAATTAATTTTGCTAAAGCTCACCTTGATCCAATCCCACATCAAATTCAAATTTAAAATAAAGTCATATCATTATTTCTTCAGACAGTAAAAAATGTTTGTTGGGTTGCAAAAATTCACTAACTAATTGTCATGAATAAACCAACGTCATTTGACTCTCCAATTAATACCTATGGATTTATAAAGTGAACCAGCAACATTAAATAAACATATTTAAATTCAAAACTAAATTTGAACAATTCCAATTGGCCTCAAACTTTTTGTGGAACCTTGTAGAGTTGACTAGATATCATGTGCAAAGTTTCATATGAAACAAAAATCATTTGCTAGCAAAAGTAAATAGAACACATACGCAAAAATCGAAAACAGTGAAAGAAAATAGAAACAAAAAATATAAAAGAAAAATAAAAGGTCCTCACTGTTGGGCTGGGCCATGAGTGCACAATGTGCAGCCAAGCCCAACAGCCGGGTCATCGTCTTCCCTGTTCACCCGAACATGGTGTACGCTGCGCCCGTGTCCATGACGCGGATGGCCACGCGTCGGCCATCCCGCGGCCTCCCCGCTGTCGTCGACGCCTACAAGGCACCCACGGTGCTCCCTGGCGAAACCTAATCCCCTTTCCCCTCTCCACCTCGTCGCTCTCCTCTACCACGTCCCGCACAGCCCGCTGTCGTGCCCCCTGCTGCACCCGCCGCCGCTCGCTCATGCTTCTGTTGCTGCCGCTACTGTCCGCTGGTGCAAAAATCAATCTAGTTGGCCAAACCAAACATATAGATCGGAGATAAATACAAACCTATAAAAATCAGGCATAAAAGAGTTCAGAGAATACTCAAATAACATTCCTAGATAATCTGATCATAAACCCACAATTCATCGGATTCCAACAAACACACCGCAAAACCGATTACATCGAATAGATCTCCAATAACATCAAGGAGAACATTGTATTGAAGAATAAAGAGAAGAAGTCATCTAGCTACTAGCTATGGACCCGTAGGTCTGTGGTAAACTACTCACACATCATCACGAGGCAGCAAGGTTGATGTAGAAGCTCTTCGTGATTGATTTCCCTTTCGGTAGAATACCGGAAAAGGCCTCCAGATGGGATCTCACGAGAATAGAAACTTGTGGCGGAGGAAAAAAGTGTTTTCGGTGGCTCTCTATTGGTTTCTCGATTTTAGAGAATTTATAGAGGCGGAATTAGGTCAAACGGAGAGAAAGGGGGCCCACGAGGCACCAAGGCGTGCATACCCCCCTAGGCGCGCCATGGTGGCTTGTGGCCACCCTCTTTTCCTTCTGACTTCCTACCGAAGCTTCTAATGTCTCTTATGTCCAAAAAAATATCATCAAAAAGTTTCATGGCATTTGGACTTCGTTTGGTACTGATTTCTTGGAAAACCAAAAATAGGCACACAAAAAAGTAACATCAACTCGCACTTGGCACTAAGTTAATAGGTTAGTCCCATAAAATGATATATAATTGCATTAAAACATCCAAGATTGATACTATAATAGAATGTAACAACTAAAAATTATAGATATGTTGGAGACGTATCAAGCATCCCCAAGCTTAATACATGCTCGTCCTCGAGTAGGTAAATGATAAAAATAGAATTTTTTATGTGGAATACTATGTAACATTTTCATCATGTATTCTCTATTTTGTGGCATAAATATTAAGATCTAAATGATTTAAAGGAATAGTCTATAATTTTACATAAAAACAACAATAGTAAGGCATACCAACAAACAATAATAAAAAAGGGTAGCCCGATGCATGTAGCTCCCGCTTGCGCAGGGTCCGGGGAAGGGTCCGACCACTTTGGGGTCTATAGTACGTAGCCTTTTCCTGCATTTTTGTAAGAGGCTATTTCTAGAACTTGAATCCGTGACCTCATAGTCACAAGGTAGCAGCACCAGCAAACAATCATGTCTTTCAAACTATCGATTCTAAAAAACGCTATCCCTACAAAATCATATAGCCTTGTCATGCTTCATCTTCTTAAAAGTATAAATCATGCACTATCCCGGTGTTAGCCAAGCAATTGGGCCATACTTTTTTAATGCGCTTCAGCATTTTCAACTCTCACACAATACATGAGAGCAAACCATGGATATAGCACTATGGGTGGATAGAGTATGGTGGTAGAGATAATATGGAGAAGACAAAAAATAAAAAATTCTCACATTGACTAGGCTAATCGAGGGGCTATGGAGATGCCCATCAATTGATGTCAATGCAAGGAGTAGGAATTGCCATGCAACGGACGCACTAAGAGTTAGAAGTGTCTGAAAGCTCAAAAATAAAACTAAGTGGGTGTGCATCCAACTTGCTTGCTCCAGAAGACCTCGGGCATTTAGGAAGCCCATCATTGGAATATGCAAGCCAAGTTTTATAATGAAAAATTCCCACTAGTATATGAAAATGAAAGCATAGGAGACTCTCTATATGAAAAACATGGTGCTACTTTGAAGTACAAGTGTGGAAAGGATAGTAACATTGCCCCTTCTCTCTTTTTCTCTCATTTTGTTATTTTTGTTGGGCTCTTTTTTGTGGGCTCTTTGTGGCATCTTTTTTTCTTTTCTTTTTATTTCCTCACTTGGGATAATGCTCTAATAATGAATATGATGATCACCACACTTCTATTTACTTACAACTCAATACTAGACCAAAATATGACTATATATGAATGCCTCTGGCGGTGTACCAGGATGTCCAATGACCTAGCATAACATGTATAAAAATCATAAACGGTGGTTGAGCCACAAATATTATGTCAGCTATATGATCATGCAAAGCAATATGACAATGATGATGTGTGTCATAAAACCAGAACGGTAGAAGTTGCATGGCAATATATCTCAGAATGGATATGAAAATGCCATGATAGATAGGTGATACGTCTCCAACGTATCTATAATTTTTTATTGTGCATGCTATTATATTATCTTTCTTGGATGTTTTATAAGCATTTTCATGCTATTTTATATGATTTTTGGGACTAACCTATTAACCTAGGGCCCAGTGCCAGTTTCTGTTTTTCCTTGTTTTTGAGTTTCGCAGAAAAGGAATATCAAATGGAGTCCAATTGAACTAAAAATTTACGGTGATTTTTTATGGACTAGAAGAAGCCCCTGAAGCAAAAGAGTTGGGCCAGAAAAGCCACGAGTCATCCACAAGGGTGAGGGCGCGTCCACCGCCCTAGGGCGCGCCCCCTACCTTGTGGTTGACTCGTGGACCCCCCCTGACTTGTTCTCGACGCCAAAAATTCCTAAAAATACTGGAAACCCCTAAAATAAACCTAGATCGGGAGTTCCGCCGCCGCAAGCCTCTGTAGCCATGGAAAACCAATCGGGGGCCCATTCCGACACCCTGCTGGAGGGGGAAACCATCACCGATGGACACCTTCATCATCCCGACGGTCTCCAGGACGAGGAGGGAGTAGTTCACCCTCGGGGCTGAGGGTATGTACCAGTGGCTATGTGTTTATCTCTCTCTTTCTCTCGTGTTCTTGATTTGGCAGGATCTTGATGTACCGTGAGCTTTGCTATTATAGTGGATCTTATGATGTTTCTCCCCTTCTACCTTCTTATAATGGATTGAGTTTTCCCTTTGAAGTTATCTTATCGGATTGAGTCTTTAAGGATATGAGAACACTTGATGTATGTCTTGCATGTGCTTATGTGTGGTGACAATGGGATATTCACATGATCCACTTGATGTATGTTTTGGTGATCAACTTGCGGGTTCAGTGACCTTGTGAACTTATGCATAGGGGTTGGCACATGTTTTCGTCTTGACTCTCCGGTAGAAACTTTGGGCACTCTTTGAAGTTCTTTGTGTTGGTTTGATAGATGAATCTAAGATTATGTGATGCATATCGTATAATCGAACCCGTGGATACTTGTGGTGACAATGGAGTATCTAGGTGACATTTGGGTTTTGGTTGATGTGTGTCTTAAGGTGTTATTTTAGTATGAACTCTTGGGTTGTTTGTGACACTTATAGGAATAGCCCAATAGATCGATCAGAAAGAATAACTTTGAGGTGGTTTCGTACCCTACAATAATCTCTTCGTTTGTTCTCCTCTATTAGTGACTTTGGAGTGACTCTTTGTTGAATGTCGAGGGATTGTTATATGATCCAATTATGTTATCATTGTTGAGAGAACTTGCACTAATGAAAGTATGAACCCTAGGCCTTATTTCCAAGCATTGGAATACCGTTCGTGCTCACCTTTGTTACTAGTTACCTTGTTGTTTTTATATTTTCAGATTACAAAAACCTATATCTACAATCCATATTACACTTGTATCACCATCTCTTCGCTGGACTAGTGCACCTATACAATTTACCATTGTGTTGGGTGTGTTGGGGACACAAGAGAATCTTTGTTATTTGGTTGCAGGGTTGCTTGAGAGAGACCATCTTCATCCTATGCCTCCCACGGATTGATAAACCTTAGGTCATCCACTTGAGGGAAAATTGCTACTGTACTACAAAACTCTGCGCTTGGAGGCCCAACATGAGTCGACACGAGACTCTTTTCTGGCGCCTTTGCCGGGGAGGTGTAAGTGCATCTAGTGCCCCTTAGTGATTTTGGTGTATTACAGACTTATAGGTTAAGGGACTAATGTGTTTATGAGTGTACACATGTCTATAAGTCTATGAGGAGTTTGATATTTACAGAGAAAGTCGACCCCTAAAAATGAAGTTCTTCGACTGAACACTTTGGATTTCTGAAGACTTTCTGAAGACTTTGAAAGTGAAGAAATTGGTGTGACCTTGAAGACTTGGTACTCATTTGAGGAACATGAAGCGTGAAGACTTTTGTTTTCGTAGTTTCATTTTCTCTTTCTTGATTCATAGGAAACACCGTACTGTTAAAGGGGGTCGAGGAAATACTAAGGAAAAAAATTCATGTGATGCTCAACTCAAAATCCTACACCTACCAATCCCTTCGAGTGAAGCCATTGGAAATCTCATACAGTTCAGTCATATTCTTTAGTGATAGAGACGAAGTTCTTCTGGTCTCTGAGGAATTTGTTCTGACTGAGGAGTTAGGAATTCGCCAGTGCAGATTGCCTACACAGTGAGGAACATGATAGCCTTCCGACCGTTGTTGTGCTACGCGCCAGCTGTACCAAAATATCTACCCACCTAACGGTCATATTATTAAAGGGCATTTATATCTTATCATGCCAGGCTGCTCCCTAGGCTATAAATAGCCGCCCCCTACAACCACTAGCTGGTTGGCTGCTTCGAGAGAAACTAACACTTGTCATTTGAGAGCATCCCATCCTCCGAGGACTTTGAGCGGAAATCATCAAGTGAGGAAAAACCCAAAACCAAACCCAAACACCTACAAACCCAAAAGTGATTGAGCATCACTGAAGAGATTGATCCTGTGTGGATCCGACGCTTGTCACCTTTGAAGATTGTGCTTCTTCCAGACGGTTAGGCGTCATGGTCTAGAGCACCCAAGAGGAATTGTGGATTGCCGAGTGACCGAGTTTGTGAAGGTTTGGAAGTCGCCTGAAGACTTACCAGGAGTGATTGGGCGAGGTCTGTGTGACCTTAGCTCAAGGGGAATACGGTGAGGACTGAGTGTCCTGGACTGCGTGTTCAGGACTGGGTGTCCGGGTCTGTGTGTCCTCAGGTTTAAATACCTAGCCGCCCTAACCAGATGTACAACTGAGATAGTAGTTGGAACTGGTCTACCAAATCATTGTCTTCACCAAGCTTACTGGTTTTATTTTCTCAACTCTTTCATTTCCTCATAACCGTGTTGTGTGTTTGTTCTTATCTGTTTGAAGACTTTGACTGAAGACTTTCTCAATTTCCTCAGTTCAATTTCTTCAGTCTGTTTGTCTTCATCCTATGTTATCATGTGTTTACGCTTTCTGTACTCTGTGCTTGTCTTCATTTCATCATGATGACCATGCTTGTGTTCTGTTATTTTTACTTCTGAGTACTTATTCCGCTGCAAGTAGTTCTTCGCTAAGGAATTTCCTCACCCGCAAATTCCTCAGTGAAGAATTCATAAAAAATCGCCTATTCACCCCCCTCTAGTCGATATAACGCACTTCCAATTGGTATCATAGCGAGGTACTCCCTTGTTCTGTGTGATTTTGGTTTAACTGCCTGGAGTTTTTTTTATGTCGACCGCAGGAATGAAGACTGTTACATGCCCAATCTTTGACGGTCATGACTATCCCAAGTGGAAGGCCATGATGAAGAAGCGTCTCATGGTGATGAACAATGAGCTGTGGACCGTCACTGAGATTGGTCTTACCGATCTATGCAAGATGGCTGAGGCTGAAGATATTCGCAAGTACACTCTACTCAACCTCCCCGCGAAGGACGTCATCTGTTCTTGTCTGTCCCAAAATTAGTTCAGGAACGTTATGCATCTTAGCCATGCAAAGCTTATCTGGGACCGTCTCTCTGAGGTTTATGAAGGTCATCGAACTCGTCACGGTCCCTGGTTTGAGGATTTCAAAGAATCTCTCAAGACAATGACTTTCGATCCAGAATCATCATCCTCAGCACCATGTCTCGTGGCAAAAGGTGCCAAGGTAACTGAATGCTACCTATCTGAGTCTAGTGATGATGAATCTGGTGATGAATTTGAATCCAGCTATGTCAAACTTTCTTCCATTGCCACTAAACAACAAAAAGCTTTGGAAAAAGCTCATAATATGCTTAATGAGAGAGATGATATGTTGGGTGAAGAAATGGATCGATCTAAAATCTTGACTGGAAATCTTCAGAGACTTCAGTCCAAGTATGATAACCTTCAAAGTCATCATAACACTCTCTTATCTGATCATGAGAAGCTTTCTTATGAATTTCTTCAAAGAAAGCAAGATCTTGAAAAGCTAAGAGTGAGTTATGAAGATCTTCAGAAGGAGCGTTGTTCATTACTTGCTCATAAATTAGCGCTTCTCAGGAAGAATTTGTTCCTCCATGCTTGAAATGCATTGAACTGAATCTGCTAATTCTTCACCTGAATGTCCAAATGCTTCTAATGCTACAAATTCTTAAACTGTCTTTGCTATCAATAATTCCTCATCTGAGGACATTGCTAGTATCATTGTTGATGCAGGGCTGAAGGAATTGTACATGACAGGCATGTACAAAAGCCTCAAAGGGCATCAGACTCTTTGTGATGTGCTTAAAAAGCAGATCCTCAACAGGAACCGTAGGAAAGAGGGTATTGCCTTTGAGAGGAAACTTAATGCTGATGGTACATATTGGAAGCCTGAGCAGTACCCCAAATCCTCATGCGTTGCTGCAAAGGGACCTCTAGTTGATCCATCCAATTTATCTGGCTTTACATGTGAATCTCCTCATTCTTCTGATGAGTCATTTGACTCCAACTATAAACTGTTCAAAAATCAGAATGGTGAAGTATTTGCTAGATATGTTGGCACTAACTGCAGGAACGGTTCCCCTATGAAGAAAATCTGGGTTCCCAAAAAGTGCCTTGAAAGTCTTCAAGTGAATGTCCTCATGACACCACCTGTGAAGAATAGGAACCCCAGATCAAATTCTTCATATGGACCAAATTCTTCACATGGATCCAAGTCCTCATACGGACCAAATTCCTCACGTGGAACAAATTCCTCAAAAGGATCAAAGTCCTCATATGAATATCATCGTGCTAACAACCCTGTTTCGCAGGCAAGAGCTAAGGGATATGAATATGAGCATTATTCTTCTAACCATTATGTCCATAAGTCCTCGAAGAATTTCTCTGCGTATTCATATGCTTATCCTAACTCCTCTTATGTGAAACGAAATGGGCTGGCTTCTATGCCACCTTTCTCGTATGGAGCTCGCACAGTGATGAACTCTTTGCCACCCCTTTAGATGTGGGTGGTGAAGAAAAAGAACTAATCTCTTCTGCAGGGTCAGGTCTCCAGACGTGCTCAAACGTCTGAAGAATTTGCTGGAGACCTGAAAAGTAACTGAAAGGACGCAGGCTAAGCATGAAGAAATGAACTCTCATTTCTCACGTCCTCCTACTGCTTTATCTGTGGCATTGCTTGATGAAATTGATCTGATGAATTGATGTCATATTCTTCACTAATGAAGTATATGAGTTTGTAAGCTACACTAATTCATCGACAGGATGATTGATAACCCACAAGTGTAGGGGATCAATTGTAGCCTCTTTCGATAAGTAAGAGTGTCGAACCCAACGAGGAGCTAAAGGCAGAACAAATATTCCCTCAAGTTCTATCGACCACCGATACAACTCTACGCACGCTTGACGTTTACTTTACCTAGAACAAGTATGAAACTAGAAGTACTTTGTAGTTTTTGTGGGATAGGTTTGCAAGAATATAAAGAGCACGCAAATATAAAATAGGGGCTGTTAAGATAAAGAAGCAATAAAGTTAGCGATAGCGAGTGTGGAAAAGTGATGGTAGGAGTTGCGAAATTGCCCCTAATCAATTGACTACGTTACTAGACCGATAGCAAGCTTTATGTGGGAGAGGCCATTGCTAGCATGTCATCCCTTACTTGGAATTTTATGCACTTATGATTGGAACTATTAGCAAGCATCCACAACTACTAACGTTCATTAAGGTAAAACCCAACCATAGCATTAAGATATATTGGCCCCCCTTCAATCCCGTATGCATCAATTTATACGCTAGGTTGAAGCTTCTGTCACTCTTGCCCTCCAATACATAGTCCTATAAACATACAACTAACCCTATGGTGTGATCCACGCGCGCGCTCATATGATGGGCACCAAAGGACAGCAACATAACCACAAGAAAATTAAATCAATCATAGCAATTCACCAACACTGATAGGACAACGATAATCTACTCAGACATCATAGAATGGCAACACATCATTGGATAATAATATGAAGCATAAAGCACCATGTTCAAGTAGGGGGTATAGCAAGTTGCGGGAGAGTGGATGATGTCTACACACGCTTCTACTCTTGTAGACTATGTTGGGCCTCCAGGCGCAGAGGTTTGTAGGACAGCAGCAATTTCCCTCAAGTGGATGACCTAAGGTTTATCGAACTCAGGGAAGTAGAGGTTGAAGATGTTCTCTCTCAAGCAACCCTGCAACTAAGATACAAGAAGTCTCTTGTGTCCCCAACACACCTAATACACTTGTTAGATGTATAGGTGCACTAGTTCGGCGAAGAGATGTTAAATGGCAAGTGATATGGATGGCAAAACAAAGTAATATAAATCTGTAATAAATAGTGCAGCAAGCAAACAAGTGGTAAACGTGAGCACAAATGGTATTGCAATGGTGGAAACAAGGCCTAGGCTTCATACTTTCACTAGTGGCAACTCCCAACAACATTAACATAATAGAATCACATGATATTTCCCATAAAACATGCAAAGGGGACGCACTCGGAGGTCATTCCGTCGTGGTCAAGAGAGGACGAGAATTATGTAGGGCTACAAATGCACACCTCAAAGTTTGTAGTTCTCAATCTAAGGATTTCCCAATGTCACCACGGCCATCCAAAGAGAGTCCCACAATCACCACAACATATCTAAAGGATAGTCAAAGACAAGCACCAAGAGACTCTCAATCTTCAATCAACACACAAGAGAGGAAATCACTCATGAAAATATTGTTCTAATCCATGTCCAATAGACCGCTGTCACCTTGGTCTCGGGGATTATACTAGATAAAGACAAGTGAGTACATCAATCCAATACATAGAGGAAGGGGAAATATCATGGGATCACCCTAGATTAACATAGCCTATGATCACAACGAAGATCACATCATGGGAGAGAGAATTGACCACATAGCTACTGGTAAGAACCTCAGCCCCGAGGAGGAACTACTCCCGCATCATGGAGGGAGGAAGCAACGTCGATGGAGATGAATCCGGGGGCACTTCCCCGTCTCGGCAGGATGCCGGCGCAGGAATTCTGGTCCCCCGAAGCTTGATGGCGATGGCGGCGGAGATCGGAAGCGCGTCTGGAGAAAAGGGGTCTGGAATCAGGGTTTCCTCGACACGCTTTAAATATATGCCAAAGGGGGGCATCGGAGGTGCCTCGGGGGGCCC
>LR738710.1:772291948-772473714 GCA_902687465.1 Secale cereale
CCCCCCCGGCTGTACTTCGGGCGCAAGGTAGGTTCTGGAACGCTGATTTTTTATATAATTTTTCTGGATTTTTCCTGACAGTTCTCGTAATGTGAAAACCTGAAATACAAAAACAGCCGAAAACAAAAACTAGCACTGGGGTGCACTGGATTAGTAGGTTAGTCCAAATATGATCAAAAGTGTATGGAAGTGTATCAATATCATAGCAATATCACCCAAAAGTGGCATGGAGCAAGCAGAAATTATAGATACGTTGTGGACGTATCAACATCCCCAAGCTTAATTCCTGCTCGTCCTCGAGTAGGTAAATGATAACAAGAATAATTTCTGTGGTGACATGCTATTAACCATATAGGACTTTTTATAGTCATATGACAAAAGCTTACTGAGACAATGATTATGTAGTAATTAAGTTGCCTCATGAGAAAATCACAAAGGACTGAAAGTTTTACAATATGAAACTGAAACATCAAAAAGATTTGCAATGAACATGATGTGCAAATATGATAAAGTGATATCTAGCTTGCCCCCTTTAGTGAAGCAAAATATAAATGCAGGGGCACCTTCAAGGTTTAAGTGATGACTAGATACAATGATTTCAAAATAAACGATATCACAATCATGCAAAAGACAATGCTACTTTGGAACAATGCACATTACACTTAGAACGACAATCATGCTCTCAGTAGTTGGTGCTTGAAGAAAGAAGGTGGAGACTCATAAAAGTAAAAGAATGGTTATGTGCTAGAGCTTTTTTATTTTGAAAACATAGAAGCAATTTTGTCAACGGTAGTAGTACTTCATATGTGTCATGCATAAGACATCCTATAAGTTGCAAGCCTCATGCATCGAATACCAATAGTGCTCGCACCTTGTCCTAATTAGCTCGGATTTCCATGGGTTGTCATTGCATTACATATGTTTCAACCAAGTGTCACAAAGGGGTACCTCTATGCCACCTGTACAAAGGTCCAAGGAGATAAATGCTCATTTGATTTCTCGTTTTTGATAGATCTCAACTTGAGGACATCCATACCGGGACAACATAGAAAATAGATGATGGACTCCTCTTTAATGCATAAGCATATTCTCATAAGAGATTGAGGATTAATGTCCAAGCTAAAACTTCCACCATGATACATGGCTTTGGTTGGCGGCACAATGTTCTTCTCTAACAATATGCATACTCATTCAACCCATGGCAAATCACCCTTACTTCAGACAAGACGAACATGCATAGCAACTCACATGATATTCAACAAAAGTGTAACAGTTGATGGCGTCCCCAGAAACATGGTTACCGCTCAGCAAGCAACTTATAAGAAATAAGATACATAGGCAACATATTCTTTACCACAATAGTTTTTAAACTACTTTCCCATGAGCTATGTATTGCAAGGTTAGTCCGCTTAGTACAGGTGGAGGTTAGCAAAAGACTGGGAGCGACCAACTAAGAGAGCAATGACGGTCATAATCATGCAGAGCGACAAAGCAACATTGAATCAGGCATGGTAGTTATATCGCTACTCAGAAATAAAAGATCATCAAGGCTTGACAGACTTTCTTTACAGTCTTAAATATGCGTGAGCATACGCCAAGTCAATCAAAATAAATTCTTGAAGGAAGATATTACTAAACCATACCACATCATAGGCAAATAAATCAAGTTGGTACTCCAATAACACATTGGGAATCCCCCAACTATTTGAGACTAACCATAAGAAAACTGAACTACTAAGCCCCATTATGCACGTAGCATCTTTATCATAGACATATCAACCAATGCAACGGAAGCAAACTCTCTTAATAAGGTGAGCATGGTAATTAAAGAGAGTTCAAGCAACCAACTAAACAAAAGCTCTTTGAAAAGATAAGCATGAATACTAAGAGTTGAACATGATAGTAGCTATTAAAAGACAAAGAACACACACAGCAAAGATAAACATGAAAATTCTATGTTGTGTTCTAGGTTGAAGTGGAGCGTGTTTCTCTCCCACACAAAGAAAGCTGAGTTCCAACATGTTATGAAAAACAAGCAAAGCTAAAGAAAACTAAAAATGAAACTAAAAGCAAGACGCTCCAAGCATAGCACATAACACATGAAGTGATAAAAATATAGTGGAACGAAAGACGAACTGATAATGTTGATGGAGAAGGGGATGCACTGGGGCATCCCCAAGCTTAGACGCTTGAGTCTCCTTGAATATTTCTTGGGGGTGCACGGGGGCATCCCCAAGCTTGAGCGCTTGACACTCCTGAATCTTTTTATCATCTTCCCTCGCACACTTGAAAACTCCCTTCATACATAACTCATCATAATCTGATTAGCGAGGTTAGTACCCATAATAAAATAATTGTTCCTTGCTGGAAATAAAGATATTCTTGAAGTTCAACTGTTTCTCAAGATTGCCAAAAGGTTTTTGCAAAGAAAAAGCAAGCTCTTGGTTTGCAAAATGAAAGAAAGGCAAAACAGGACAGAATCTGTGAAAAACAGAACAGCGGGTAGTAAATGATTTGTTCGGGGCACTTCTGCAACTCTAATCAAAAAACTCAGAACAGATGCACGAAAGACAATTGTATAGAGCACGCTGTCGAAACAATTCAGACCAAAAAGATGATCTGGTGATTTTATACGAATTTTTCTATCCAAGGACATAATCTGTTTCCTGGACAGCATGTCACAACTTTTGAACTTTCTTGCAATCAGAGGCTACACTTGGCACAAAGTTGAAAAGTAAAGATACAATGATGATGCTACTGTAGTAACAACATCAAGACACAACAAAAATCAAAATAAAATTTTATTCATTGTGGGCTGCCTCCCAAAAGCGCTTTCTTTTATGCCTTTAAGCTAGGCATAGGACTTTAATTATGCTCTCGTAAGAATAAGAGCTGAAGAACAAAAGAGGGCATCAAGAAGCAAATGCCAAATACATTTAAGCCTAACATGCCTCCTATGCATAGGAATATTGCAATAGAATAATTCATTGAAGCACGAAGCAACTAGCATAGGAAGGCAAAACAAGCATAACTTCAAAATATTCACCATAAAGAGAGGAAACTTCTTATTATTAAGATATTTAGAACCAAGCCTCCCTCTCTCATTATAAATTTCAGTGGCATCATGGATGAAATCAACAATATAAGCATCACATAAAGCATTGTTACCATGATCCACATGCAAAAAGGTACTCTCACTCCCCACATAAGCATAATTTTTCTCATTGGTAATAGTGGGAGTAGGACTATCATAAACAACTTGAACACTATAGATTAGTTGTATATTAGGAGGGTGGTGTTCAACAAGGGAGTAATTCCCTTCATGATTTTGACAAGTTTCATAAGGATAATTTCTCCTTATGTCATAAGTACCTTTATAATCACTATAGATTGGAGTTATAACATCATCATGGTAGAGAAGAGCATTATCATTGCTAGCAACTATATTTGTAAACATGTTGTCTTTATTCTTACTAGCAAGAGAATTATCAATTATCACATCACTAGTGGGGATAGGATTTGCAATCATATCATCCCCAAGCTTAGAGCTTCCCATATCTTCACTTTCAGAGTTGGTACCAAAAAGATTTTCAAGATCATAAGCAGCATTATCATCATTTTCCCAATCACAATAAGTAACATGCATATCATAATCAAAATCATCTTCAATAGTACCTACGGACGTATCATCAAGATGATAATTAAGGCAATAAACTTCACCTTCTTCTTTAAACTTACAACCGTTAGGATAAAAGTTGATGGGAGGAATATGCTCAGGCCAGGTTGATACCCATTCTTCTTCCTTCTTGCTCCTCCTCCTCCTCCTCCTCTTCTTTTTCTTCTTCTTCACCTTAGGAGGGGGTGGTTGGAGATGAAGCTTCTCCACATATCCTGGTTTATCATTAGAAACAATAGGGGAAACTTGGGAGAAACTCTCCTTTTTATTAGGAGAAATATAAGAGACATTTTTATACTTTGGTAAAGTTCCCTCCTTTCTAATCTTACTTATGTAATCATTTTCATGGCAATTAACAACACAATAGAGATGGCAATTTTGCAAAGTGTTTTTTATTCCTATGGCATTATCATCCAGCCAAGAAGTCTTTTCTGATAACTCTTCACACATCAAAAATAACATAAGCTCATCATAAAGATCAGAGGTGATCATGTTATCACACAACCGGTTAACAGTTATGTTTTGAAACTTCATGCATTGAAAATTAAAGTGACCCTCTATACGGCAAAGTTCACAAGTAAAAGGATAAAGGTCACACAATTCTCTAGCAATTTCATTTAAATCTCTGACCCAAGTGATTGTTCTTTCATGCTTATGTTGCTTACAATACTTCTCTTCTTCAATCATAGGCCTTTCACAAGGTCTATCCACTCCACAAAAATTAACATGCTTATATAAAACTTCATTTTTAGGAATTGGATCATGCATGTTGCAATCATCATGAACAATTTCATTTTCTTTGCAAGTCTCTTTAAAAGGTTTATGATACTTGATCCAATCCTCCTTAGGCATATTAAGATGTGAAGCAAAAGATTTGAGGAAATCAACAAGGAGTTGAGAATCAAGCCCAAACTTAGCACTAAACTTATTAAAACTTGTAGTTTCAACAAAGGACTTAATGCAATCATACTCATAAATTATACCTGACTCTTTACCTTTGTCGATCTCCCAATCTTCAGTGTTGCGTTGAATTCTTTCAAGGAGTTCCCATTTAGCATCAATCTTTTTGTTTGTGAAAGAACCCATAGAGGAAGCGTCGAGCAAATCTTTATCCTGTCGAGAAAGCCTCGCATAGAAATTAGTAATAATCATATCTTTGGGGAGCCCATGGTTAGGACATTTTAGCATTAACGTTTTCAGTCTCCCCCAAGCTTGAGCTATGCTCTCTCCGTCATGAGGATAAAAATTATAAACATAATTCCTATTCTCATGGACTTCATGAAGAGGATAAAACTTGGAGTAAAAGAGAGACTGGATCTCTTCCCGCTCCAGTAGGTGAGAGTCATTTAGTAGCCTATACCATTGCAATGCTTTTCCTTTCAGTGACAAGGCAAATAATTTCCTCATGACAAACTCCCTTGATACACCTGCAAGCATAAATAATGAACATAGTTGTGATAGATATAGCAAGTGTTCACCGGGATGTCTGTCTCCTGCATAACGATTAGCCAAAACATAATCGATAATACCAGTTGGTATTTTATAGGGCACAATTTCAGTAGGGGGAGGAGCAACCACCATAGGTGTGGGGCGTCTTCCCGCAAGCAATGATCCAATAGCACGGTTTTCCATAAACATAACTAGTGAAATAAAAACAAGAAACAAAAAGATTTAATTGCAAGATCTAAAGATATACCTTCAAGCGCTCACCTCCCCGGCAACGGTGCCAGAAATAGCTTGATGTCTACACACGCTTCTACTCTTGTAGACTATGTTGGGCCTCCAAGCGCAGAGGTTTGTAGGACAGCAGCAATTTCCCTCAAGTGGATGACCTAAGGTTTATCGAACTCAGGGAAGTAGAGGTTGAAGATGGTCTCTCTCAAGCAACCCTGCAACTAAGATACAAGAAGTCTCTTGTGTCCCCAACACACCTAATACACTTGTTAGATGTATAGGTGCACTAGTTCGGCGAAGAGATGTTAAATGGCAAGTGATATGGATGGCAAAACAAAGTAATATAAATCTGTAATAAAAAGTGCAGCAAGCAAACAAGTGGTAAACGTGAGCACAAATGGTATTGCAATGGTGGAAACAAGGCCTAGGCTTCATACTTTCACTAGTGGCAACTCCCAACAACATTAACATAATCGAATCACATGATATTTCCCATAAAACATGCAAAGGGGACGCACTCGGAGGTCATTCTTTCGTGGTCAAGAGAGGACGAGAATTATGTAGGGCTACAAAAGCACACCTCAAAGTTCATAGTTCTCAATCTAAGGATTTCCCAATGTCACCGCGGCCATCCAAAGAGAGTCCCACAATCACCACAACATATCTAAAGGATAGTCAAAGACAAGCACCAAGAGACTCTCAATCTTCAATCAACACACAAGAGAGGAAATCACTCATGAAAATATTGTTCTAATCCATGTCCAATAGACCGCTGTCACCTTGGTCTCGGGGATTATACTAGATAAAGACAAGTGAGTACATCAATCCAATACATAGAGGAAGGGGAAATATCATGGGATCACCCTAGATTAACATAGCCTATGATCACAACGAAGATCACATCATGGGAGAGAGAATTGACCACATAGCTACTGGTAAGAACCTCAGCCCCGAGGAGGAACTACTCCCGCATCATGGAGGGAGGAAGCAACGTCGATGGAGATGAATCCGGGGGCACTTCCCCGTCCCGGCAGGGTGCCGGCGCAGGAATTCTGGTCCCCCGAAGCTTGATGGCGATGGCGGCGGAGATCGGAAGCGCGTCTGGAGAAAAGGCGGAATCAGGGTTTCCTCGACACGCTTTAAATATATGCCAAAGGGGGGCATCGGAGGTGCCTCGGGGGGCCCAGGCGCCCCCCCGGCGCGGCCCAGGGGGGGCGCGCCGCCAGGGCGCCTGGGGCCCTGGTGCCCCCCCCCCAGCTGTACTTCGGGCGCAAGGTAGGTTCTGGAACGCTGATTTTTTATATAATTTTTCTGGATTTTTCCTGACAGTTCTCGTAATGTGAAAACGTGAAATACAAAAACAGCCGAAAACAGAAACTGGCACTGGGGTGCACTGGATTCGTAGGTTAGTCCAAATATGATCAAAAGTGTATGGAAGTGTATAAATATCATAGCAATATCACCCAAAAGTGGCATGGAGCAAGCAGAAATTATAGATACGTTTTGGACGTGTCAGTGGACCGCTGTAGATAGATGGGGGAAGGTGATGGAGATGTTGGTGAAGATGACGGAGGTGTTGGTGTAGATCGCTGTCACACGATGATGGCCCCGGTGGCACTCCGGGGCCACCGGAAGCGAGGGGGAGAGAGCCCCCCTCCTTCTTCTTCTTCCTTGACCTTCTCCCTAGGTGGGAGAAGGGTTTCCCCTCTGGTCCATTGCCTCCATGGCAGCGGAGGGAGCGGAGGGGCGAGAGCCACTCCGAGATTGGATCTATCTCTTTGTCTCTCTGTGTTTCTGCGTTCCCAGATTCTGTCCCTTCACCGTTTCTTATATTCCCGGAGATCCGTAACTTCGATTGGGCTGATTTTTTGACACGATATTTATCCGGATATTAGCTTTCTTGCGGCGAGAGAAGGGCATCAACCGCCTTACGGTGTGGCCAAGAGGGCCCAGGGCGCCTGCCCCTTGTGGGCGCGCCCCCTGCCTCGTGGCCCACTCGGGCATCGTCTCATGTTGGTTCCGCTTCCCCAAATCCACATATATTCCAAAAAACTCTCCGTCCGTTTTTATTCCGTTTGGACTCCGTTTGATATGGATATTCTGCGAAACAAAAAACATGCAACAAACCAGAACTGGCACTGGGCACTGGATCAATATGTTAGTCCCAAAAAATAGTATAAAAAGTTGCCAAAAGTATATGAAAGTTGTAGAATATTGGCATGGAACAATCAAAAATTATAGAAATGACGGAGTCGTATCAGCATCTCCAAGCTTAATTCCTGCTCTACCTCGAGTAGGTAAATGATAAAAAAGATAATTTTTGATGTGGAATTCCACCTAGCATAATCTTGATCATGTAATCTACTCATGGCATGAATATTAAGACACGAGTGATTCAAAGCAATAGTCTGTCATTTGACATAGAAGAATTTAATACTCGGGAGTCCCAACAAATAATCAAGTCTTTCAAAATATCAATGCTAAAGAACGTTATCCCTACAAAATCATATAGTCTTTTATGCTTCCCTTTTCTTAACACAAGGTACCCCTCATGCCCATCCCGGTGTCAGCCCAGGAATTGTTTTCATACTTTACTTTTTCGAACTTTTTCAACTCTTCACGCAATACATGAGCGTGAGCCATGGATATAGCACTATGGGTGGAATAGAAGGTGGTAGTAGACAAAAGTAGAGAGAAAGTCTCACATCGACTAAGCGTATCAATGGGCTATGGAGATGCCCATCAATAGATATCAATGTGAGTGATTAGGGATTGCCATGTAACGTATGCACTAGAGCTATAAGTGTATGAAAGCTCAAAATAAAACTAGTGGGTGTGCATCAACTTGCTTGCTCAGGAAGACCTAGGGCATTTGAGGAAGCCCATCGTTGGAATATACAAGCCAAGTTCTATAATGAAAATTCCCACTAGTATATGGAAGTGACAACATAGGAGGCTCTCTATCATGAAGATCATGGTGTTACTTTGAAGCACAAGTGTGGAAAAAAGATAGTAGCATTGTCCCTTTTTTCTTTTTTTCTTTTTTTTTGGGCCTTCCTTTTTTTATTTGGCCTTTCTTTTTTTCTTTTCTTTTGGCATTTCTTTTTTTCTTTTTTTTCAAGGGACAATGCTCTAATAATGATGATCATCACACTTCTATTTACTTACAACTCGATACTAGAACAAAAATATGACTCTATATGAATGCCTCCGGCGGTGTACCGGGATGTGCAATGATCTAGCATAGCAATGACAGAACGGACAAGCCATGGAAACATCATGCTAGCTATCTTACGATCATGCAAGGCAATATGACAATTATGGTGCATGTCATAATAAACAGAACGGTGGAGTTACATGGCAATATATCTCGGAATGGCTATGAAAATGCCATAATAGGTAGGTATGGTGGCTGTTTTGAGAAAGGTATATGGTGGGTGTATGGTACCGGCGAAAGTTGCGTGGTACTAGAGTGGCTAGCAAGGTGGAAGGGTGAGAGTGCGTATAATTCATGGACTCAACATTAGTCATAAAGAACTCACATACTTATTGCAAAAAATCTATTAGCCCTCAAATCAAAAATACTACGACGCATGCTCCTTGGGGGGACGTTGGTAGGAGTTAACCATCACGCGCCCCCGACCTTCACGCAAAGATAAACAATCAAAATACAATGCGCGCCAATTTGGTTACTGATACGTCCAAAACGTATCTATAATTTCTGCTTGCTCCATGCCTCTTTTGTGTGATATTGCTTTTATATTTATGCACTTCCATACACTTTCGATCATATTTGGACTAACCTATTAACTCAGTGCACCACAGTGCCAGTTCCTGTTTTCTGCTGTTTTTCTATTTCAGGTTTCCCCCATATTAAAAGTGCTCTAAAAATTCCGGGAAAATACAGGAAAAATCAGCGTACCGGGAGCTTCGAGAAAGACCAAAGCAGGGCCAGAGGGGAGCCTGGGGTGGCCCAGGCGGCCACCCGGCGCGGCCCCACCCCTGGCCGCGCCAGGGGGCGCCTGGGGCCCCACCTTCGCCTCTGGTGACCCCCCTTCACATATATATTCCTCGTGTCCCGAAACCCTCGAGGACGGAACCCTTTTTTACGATCTCGCCTCTGTTCCGCCGCCGCCGCGCTTCCAAGATCGGGAGCATCAGGATAACTCTTCCCGGCACCCTGCCGGAGGGGAGAATCACCACCGGGAGCTTCTCCACCACCATGGACGCTTCCCGGATGAGTCATGAGTAGTCCT
Organism: Secale cereale; assembly: GCA_902687465.1. Classification (NCBI taxonomy): domain Eukaryota; kingdom Viridiplantae; phylum Streptophyta; class Magnoliopsida; order Poales; family Poaceae; genus Secale; species Secale cereale. Next base: position 772,301,555 of record LR738710.1, read on the forward strand.
CCTTGGACCATGGGTCCATGACCAGTAGCTATGTGATGTTCTCCTCCCCTCTTTGTTCTTCATGGTTTAGACCTCGTGAGCTGCCCTACATGATCGAGGCACATATGTAATCTTTATGCTGTTGCTCTGCTGAGTTTGCTGGGATCCGATGGATTATGAGATTATGTTCAAATTGTGTGTGAGTAATATATTTGATTCACCTCTTTTAGATTTATGTTCTTGAGTAATTCTTGCATGTTCTCCATTGCTGTTTATTGCTTTGGCCGAGTAGTAGGTAGTAACTCCAAGAGGGAACATTATGCTTGATTGTGGGTTCATGCCCCTTGTTGACTAGTTTGAGTGACAGAAACATGAGTCTAGGGGATGTGTTGTTGCCATAAGGGGGAAAACAATGGTGCTTGTACTTGTGGGTGCAAGGATTGTTTACTTTACGCAAAGTTCTTTTAATGCAGTTGTCTGTTGCTTTGAGTCTACACTTTGGGTGGGATTCGCAACTTAATACCAGCGAGATGTTCTGGATAGATATCTCAAGGTGGATGATTAGTAGTAGATGCAGATGGATTTCGGTCTACTTGCCTTGGCGTACCGCCCATGCTTTTGAGCCTCTACCTTTCTTTATAGCATAGTTAGCATTGGTTTGTGCACATAATCCTGTCAATTGCCCAGCTGTAATTTGTTTACCTCGCTTTGCTGTTTTATCGTCTTTTGGGAGAGAGACATCACTAGTGAACATCATGGGACCCCAGTCCATATCACCATCACTGATCACACCCGCTATTTACTTCCTGTTCTTATTTCCTAGTTGCAGTCATACCTATCACTATTATCTCTTGTGTTTGATCCTTTGTAAACGACAAGGCCGGAGGGATTGACAACCTCTCTGTACTCGTTGGGAGCAAAGTTATTTGTATCTGTGTGCAGGTCCTGTCAACCGCTAAGTTTCTGGCGCCATTGACACCTTCTTGTCGACCCTCGGAGTCTCACAGGATTCGATCCTTGGTACCTTTGCCAAGGGAAACTTGCTGCTACGCTACATCTCAAACCTTCCACTTGGGGTAACCAACGAGGGGCGAGAAGCCATCAAGCAAAGTTTCTGGCGCCGTTGCCGGGGACTCCACTCTTCAAGATAGGGGAGTTGCACGCTATCCTTTACCTTTGCTTTTTAGTCTTGTTAGTTTACCTTTCAGTTTTTGCTTTAGTGTCCCTTTACCAAAAATCACAAAAATAGTTATCTTGCTTGCTGCTGCTATGGGTTCCACCGAGAACACCAAGTTGTGTGACTTCACTAGTCATAACAACGATGACTTTATCTGCACGCCTATTACTACACCTGCCACTTCAGCACCTTCTTATGAAATTAAACCTGCTTTACTGAACCTAGTTATGAAAGATCAATTCTCCGGTGCTGGAGATGATGCTGCTTTGCACTTAAATAATTTTGTCGAGCTCTGTGATATGCAAAAGTATACAGAAATAGATGGTGATATTGTTAAGCTTAAGCTTTTTCCTTTCTCCTTGAGAGGAGGAGCTAAAATCTGGTTTCAATCCTTGCCTAGGAATAGCATAGATTCTTGGGACAAGTGCAAGGATGCCTTTATTGGGAAGTAATATCCCCCTGCTAAAATTATCCAACTAAGGAGTAACATAATGAATTTTAAACAATTGGATAATGAACATGTTTCCCAAGCTTGGGAACGCATGAAATCTCTTGTCAAGAACTGCCCTACTCATGGTTTGACTACTTGGATGGTTATCCAAACTTTTTATGCAGGCTTGAACTTTACCTCGCGGAACTTGTTAGATTCGGCCGCGGGAGGAACCTTTATGTCAACTACACTTGGTGCTGCCACGAAACTTCTTGATGAGATGATGACCAATTATTCCCAATGGCACACCGAACGCGCTCCAACAGGTAGGAAGGTAAACTCTGTCGAGGAGATTTCCTCCCTAAATGGAAAAGTTGACTTGATCATGTCTCTACTTTCCAAGCAATCTTCTATTGATCCTCATGATGTTCCCTTAAATTCTTTGATTGCTCAAGATCAAGTAGATGTGAACTTTATCTCTAGAAACAATTTCAATAACAATGCTTATAGGAGTAATTTTGGTAGCAACCCTAGACCGTTCCCCTCTAATTCCTATGGGAACAACAATGCTTATCCTAGCACCAAGAACTCCACTTCTAAACTAGAGATTATGCTTAAAGACTTCATCACTACCCAAAAAGCCTTCAATAAGAGTGTAGAAGAAAAACTAGATAAACTAGATAATCTCTCTTCGAAGGTAGACAATTTAGCCCATGAGGTAGAGTTGCTTAAAATTATAACTTCTCCTCTTGAGGAGAGGAAGACCACTCCTATGAATGCTATTCAAGTGCAAATTAATGAAAACATTAGGATGATGGCTAAACTTAAAGAGAGATGGGCTAGAGAAAAGGAGGAAGAAGATAGAATTAAGAGCCTTCCTACCCACCACACTGTTGCTACTATCCAAGTTGTTGAGGATATCCAAACTCTTAGCACCCAATGCACTCCTAGTCCCATTGGACCTATTAATGGTGATGCTATGACCTCAACCGTAGAAGAAGAAACTCCTATGACCATAGAAGCTACCAAACAAGTGAGCCTAAAGGACACCACTACCACTTTACTTGATAGTAGTGACCTTGATTTTGATAATTGCACCCTTTCTGAAGTTATTAGTTTTCTTCACGAGATGTATAGAGATCCCCACACTAGCACACTTAATCTTGCCTTCACAGAGCATATCACTAATGCTCTCATCAAAGCTAGGGAGGAGAAGCTTAGGGTAGAAGCCTCCATACCTAGAAAGCTAGAAGATGGTTGGGATCCTGTGATTAAAATTAAGTTGAATAACTTCTCTTGCTATGCTTTATGTGATGTTGGAGCTAGTACCTCCGTTATGCCCAAAAGAATATATGATATGTTTAAATTGAAATCTTTTGATCCTTGTTCTTTTGGTGATCGTCTTGTTGATTCTTCCGTAAAGAAACCTTTGGGGAAGATCGACGATGTCCTTATCGCTGTCAATGACAATTATGTTCCCGTTGATTTTACTATTATGGATATTGAATGTGAACCTTCATGTCCAATTATTTTGGGACGTCCTTTTCTTCGCACCGTTGGTGCTATCATTGACATGAAAGAGGGGAATATAAAATTCCAATTCCCTCTCAAGAAAGGAATGGAACACTTCCCTAGAAAGAAGATTAAGTTGCCTTTTGAGTCCATTATACGGGCTAGCTATTCTCTCACTCTTGATAAAACTTGATTTTCTCCTTTTGCATCATGCCTATCTTAAAGGCATAAAAGAAAGCGCTTTTGGGAGGCAGCCCACAACGAATTAGGTTTTATTTTGCTTTTGTTGTGTCTTGATGTTTGTTACTACAGTAGCATCATCATTGTATCTTTTCTTTTCAGCTTTGTGCCAAGTTTAGCCTCCGATTGCAAGAAAGTTCAAAAGTTGTGACGTGCAGTCCAGAAAACAGATTCTGTCCTTGGACAGAAAAATTCGTATAAAATCACCAGATCATCTTTTTGATCTGAATTTTTTTGACAGCATGCACTATACAATTGGCTTTCGGGCGTCTGTTCTGAGTTTTTTTATTTGAGTTGCAGAAGTGCCCTGAAAAAATTATTTGCTACCTGCTGGTCTGTTTTTCACAGATTCTGTCCTGTTTTGCCTTTTCTTCGTTTTGCAAACCTTGAGCTTGCTTTTTCTTTGCAAAAACCTTTTGGCAATCTTGAGAAACAGTAGCTCTTCAAGATTATCTTTATTTCCAGCAGGGAAAAGTTATTTTATTATGGGTACATATGTAATGGATAGGGAACACGAAATACCAAAAAACTTTGCCATCCTAAGTGTCGACTTTCTTACTTACGCTCATCCATTGCATGAGTGCTCAAAATATCGAAAGGGAGTGGATCATTTTGACTTGTACCTGGCTGACGGTCTGGGGATGAGTCAAGATAAGATTCCAACAAAGATCAAGTGTGAAACTTTAGTAGATTAAGTTCTCAACAATACAAAAACTATGTTTTACTCTCTCATATATCCCTATCCCCTTTCTTGCACGCAAACACCATTTGGAGACATTCGAGTCACGGACAGCGAGAGCTCTTGCACCTTTATGTTCTTATGTTACTTGTTACAATGCTAACATAGACTCTTGCTTGTTATGACTTGAATTGAATTACATGCCTTGATTGCTTTACTTAAAAGTTCTTATATGGTTGATAGCATGTCACCACAGAAATTATGCTTTTTATCATTTACCTACTCGTGGACGAGCAGGAATTAAGCTTGGGGATGTTGATACGTCCAAAACGTATCTATAATTTATGCTTGCTCCATGCCTCTTTTGTGTGATATTGCTATGATATTTATGCACTTCCATACACTTTTGAACATATTTGGACTAACCTATTAACTCAGTGCACCACAGTGCCAGTTCCTATTTTCTGCTGTTTTTCTATTTCAGGTTTCCCCCATATTAAAAGTGCTCTAAAAATTCCGGGAAAAAAACAGGAAAAATCAGCGTACCGGGAGCTTCGAGAAAGACCAAAGCAGGGCCAGAGGGGAGCCTGGGGTGGCCCAAGCGGCCACCCGGCGCGGCCCCACCCCTGGCCGCGCCAGGGGGGCGCCTGGGGCCCCACCACCGCCTCTGGTGACCCCCCTTCGCATATATATTCCTCGCGTCCCGAAACCCTCGAGGACGGAACCCTTTTTTACGATCTCGCCTCTGTTCCGCCGCCACCGCGCTTCCAAGATCGGGAGCATCAGGAGAACTTTTCCCGGCACCCCGCCGAAGGGGAGAATCACCACCGGGAGCTTCTCCACCACCATGGACGCTTCCCGGATGAGTCGTGAGTAGTCCTCCTTGGACCATGGGTCCATGACCAGTAGCTATGTGATGTTCTCCTCCCCTCTTTGTTCTTCATGGTTTAGACCTCGTGAGCTGCCCTACATGATCGAGGCACATATGTAATCTTTATGATGTTGCTCTGCTGAGTTTGCTGGGATCCGATGGATTATGAGATTATGTTCAGATTGTGTGTGAGTAATATATTTGATTTACCTCTTTTATATTTATGTTCTTGAGTAATTCTTGCATGTTCTCCGTTGCTGTTTATTGCTTTGGCCGAGTAGTAGGTAGTAACTCCAAGAGGGAACATTATGCTAGATTGTGGGTTCATGCCCCTTGATGACTAGTTTGAGTGACAGAAACATGAGTCTAGGGGATGTGTTGTTGCCACAAGGGGGAAAACAACGGTGCTTGTACTTGCGGGTGCAAGGATTGTTTACTTTACGCAAAGTTCTTTTAATGCAGTTGTCTGTTGCTTTGAGTTTACACTTTGGGTGGGACTCGCAACTTAATACCAGCGAGATGTTCTGGATAGATATCTCAAGGTGGATGATTAGTAGTAGATGCAGATGGATTTCGGTCTACTTGCCTTGGCGTACCGCCCATGCTTTTGAGCCTCTACCTTTCTTTACAGCATAGTTAGCATTGGTTTGCGCACATAATCCTGTCAATTGCCCAGCTGTAATTTGTTTACCTCGCTTTGCTGTTTTATCGTCTTTTGGGAGAGAGACATCACTAGTGAACATCATGGGACCCCGGTCCATATTACCACCACTGATCACACCCGCTATTTACTTCCTGTTCTTATTTCCTAGTTGCAGTCATACCTATCACTATTATCTCTTGTGTTTGATCCTTTGTAAACGACAAGGCCGAAGGGATTGACAACCTCTCTATACTCGTTGGGAGCAAAGTTATTTGTATCTGTGTGCAGGTCCTGTCAACCGCTAAGTATCTGGCGCCGTTAGCAGTTGACACCTACTTGTCGACCCTCGGAGTCTCACGGGATTCGATCCTTGGTATCTTTGCCAAGGGAAACTTGTCGTTACGCTACATCTCAAACCTTCCACTTGGGGTAACCAACGAGGGGCGAGAAGCCATCAGGCGGGCGCGCGGGCCAGTGATGGTGCGGAGGCTTGAGGACCCTACGGAGGTTGTACGTCACCGTGTCAGCGAGGAGGACGAGCACGTCCGTCGCTACATGGTTGCGTTGGAGGGCAGGTTCGACAATACATGGCAGGTTCTTGAGGGATCTCACTGGAGTTATGATCTTGTGATGGTTCCTTCTCTTTGGGTGTCCATCGCCCGCGCTGGTACCCGTCGTTCGCTAGGGTTTTAGCTGTATTAATTAATTAGTGATGCTATATGTATGCTACTATTCGAGATGTATTAGTGATAATATTCGATGATGTACGGACGCAAGAGATGATTCAGTTTTGCTTATTGAATGCTCAAACTGGAGTCCAACCAAATCTCCATGTCAATATGAGTCCTATAATTAAGATATTTTGAAATGTTTTTGTTTATATTTTCAACCATTGAATTTTGGCATGACTTGTGCTACAATATGTAGGAAATGTCGTCGTCTGACGATGACGTTAGGATCCCGGCGTGCAACTGGTGTGGCAACGACCGGGGTCAGTGCGAAAGGCCACACCTGGTAGACGATCGATGCTTCAGTGTTAAGCTCAATGAGGCCTTCGATTTTGAGACGGTATGCAACACGAAAGTCTTGTTTGGTTATTAAGCATGACTTATGTCTTCTTTTCAACGTGTAATTTTTGTCCTTTACAATTTGACTAGCTTATCCCATGCCATGCAAGACGCTATGTCTTGGAGCATCTGGATTTCGAAGATCATGAAAGTATGGAGACAAAGAAAATTCATCTCAGGACCCATCATGATTATGATTTTCATGTAAAGCTATACAATTCAGAGAACGTAACCCATTTTGGTTGCTCGAACTGGAGAGCATTGTGCAAAGCATATGATTTTCAGGAGGGTATGTATGTCACCTTTGACCTTGGTGATGATGATGATGGCATGTGGGCCCTTGTTGATACGCTTCCAGTTCTACCTCTATGTGAGTTTCTCAAACATATTTATTAAGTAATTTATATTGTTTATTTCAAAATAATTGACAGCTTATTTCCATTAACAGCTTATTTCCACTCTTCAAGAAATGTACGGAAGATGGTAGACAAAACCCACTACACTGATGGTGCATAATTAACTTGTCAGAAGAAAAATCATCTTGTCTCGTTACTTTCTTATTTTGAGAGTTACAATACCTATTCTAAAACTCCTGCACATTATGGTCAATACGTGCCACTAGTGCACGTGTTGAACTACGGTAACATCCATGGAGATGTCATGGTAAGATTTGTGCCCGATCATCTTTTGCATAAATTCTTCTGAAACTAAACTACATTACTAACTACGAAGTTATTACTATGTTTTTCAACATAAAATCCCTTCGGATTGTGTGCCTCATCTGATGTTTCAGAAAGGCCACCTTAATATTATGAGCTTATTACCGTACTCGTCAGGTCATCATCCTACGCATAACTGTCCATACCGGATTTCTAAATCCAATGAAGACATGACAATCAAAGATTGGAAGAAATGTATGATCAATCGTAGGGAGCTACATGGAAGCGACATTGTGCGAAAGCCAAGAATTGGAGACAGGATAATATGCATTCTCCATAATGGAGAGTCAGGGCCTATCTTGTTTTATGCTATTTCACCTTAGAGAGGGTGTACTTAATTAAGTCTGGCTACTCATGATCATGTGCTAAGAAATTGTTAGATGACTATGATGATGATGATGATGAGTAGGACTTGTTATTATGACAACGAGTAGAAGTTGTGAGATGACGATGATGCTGAGTACGACTTTTTTTATTATGAAAACAATGGTGATGATTTATTATTAATTATGATGACGCATTGTTATATGAGCATGCACGGAGATAAGAGAGGACACTTCTCTCTATTAGCTAGCTAACACAATATATGAAACCCCTAAATTAACCCTACAAAACCCCCAAACCCCCTTCCCCCTTTCAGAAAAAAAAACCCTAGCCCCATGAACTGCTGACGCGCTGAAGCTTATTTGTCCCGGTTGGTGCTACCATCCGGGACAAAAGGCCCACATGCCTGGGCAAGCTACAATTGCCACGTGGAGGCCCATCTGTCCCGATTGGTATAAGAACCGGGACTAATGGTCTAGGGCATTTGTATCCGTCGTTTAGTCCAGGTTCCGCAACCGGGACAAATGGCCCTTACGAACCGGGACAAATGGCCCTTTTTGCACTAGTGTCCCCAAGCTTAGATGATTGGTAGTCATTGAATATTACCTTGGGGTGCCTTGGGCATCCCCAAGCTTAGGCTCTTGCCACTCCTTATTCATTTATCCATCATGATCTCACTCAAAACATGAAAACTTCATCACACAAAACTCAACAGAAAACTCGTGAGATCTGTTAGTATAACAAGCAAATCACCACTTTAGGTACTATTGTAAACCAATTTATATTTTATTATTGCATAATACCTACTGTGTTCTAACTTCACCATGACTTATCCCCCCCCCATACAATCCATAGATTATGCAACGCAAACAGAATCTATCAAAAATAGGACAGTCTGTAAAGATTCGAACGACCATACTTCTGCAACTCTAACAATTCTGAAACATTAGGACAACATGGGAAATTTGTGTATCAATTATGCGTAAAAATTACAGAAAATTACCATGCTCTACTAGAAAAATTATATTTTTCTAGACGGAGCGCAAAAGTTTTTGTTCATTCACAGAACTGAATCAACTATCAACCAAATCATCCCAAAGAATTTACTTGGTACAAACTCTAATTAAAACAAAAAACACAACCCTAACATTAGCATAATTATGCGCACACAAAAAACAGAAAAGAAACAAGAAAATTTAATATAAAAATGGGTTGCCTTCCAACAAGCGCTATTATTTTATGCCCCTAGCTAGGCGTAATGCATAGTTTCAAGTGTTGCCATCTTTCAAATTTATCCCATTGTTCGCCCTCATAATAGATTCATATGGTTGCTTAATTCTCTTTCTAAGGGACTGTTCCATCCCTTTCTTCACTTGAAAACTGAAATCTTATGTTACCTTGTTTCATATCATTAATAACACCAATAGTACGTAGGTAAGGCCTACCAAGTATTATGGGACAAGATAGGTTGCAATCAATATCAAGCACAATGAAATCAATGGGCACATTATTCCTGTTTGCAAGAATAATAACATCATTTATTCTACGCAAAGGTTTCTTAATATTGGAATCCGCTAAATGCAAATTAAGAGACCATTCATCCAAATCATGAAGGCCTAGCACATCACATAAAGATTTCGGTATAGTGGAAACACTAGCACTCAAATCACATAAAACATTGCATTTTTAAATTTTATTTTAATAGTAGTTTCCCATTCATCATATAATTTTTTTTAGCTATTGAAACCTCCAATTCTAGCTTTTCTTCTAAAGATTTCATCATAGCTTCTACAATATGTTTACTAAAAGCCTTATTTTGTTCATAAGCATTGGGTGAATTTAGCATGGATTGCAACAATGAAATACTCTCAATTAAAAAACAACTATCATAATTAAAAAATAATAATCCAAAATAGTGGGCACATCGCTATTTCAAGTTTTGACCTCTCCAAACCCACTCTTGCCAATTTAAGCATCAAGATTATCACCCTCCAAACGATTGGGACTCCCTCTAGCTAAAGTTGACTCTTCTTCAGTTCCCTTTGCATTACTAAACAAAGATTCACTGGATGAAACATCAATCATTTTAATATCTTCATTGTTGCGAAGTGCAAGAGATTCAGGCTTAGCTGCCATTTGGTTTGTGGATTCGGAGAGAGAGCTCGCAGACGATCATTTCTTTCTTCCATCTCGGGACGGAGATTCTGACCCAAGGAAGGAATTGCCTTCTTTCTCATACCAACCAAATGGATGCGGCTCAGAGCTAGGTGAATTCCCTCTAAGTGAGCACTATGGAGATAGGCCAGGATCAATGAAAATAACCGAGATCAATCAGTATCCATCGCTCAGAGAGCTGCTTTCTCCCCGGTATATGTATCTACTTTCGGATGACCAAACAAGCAACAAGAAGGGCCCTTGTTAATATAAATATGAAGCGTAATAGTGCGCACTTCCTATTAATCAACTCACCATTTTGAAGATTGACAAACAAATATAATAAAATAGTATCTTCTTCTATCTTATCAACTTTCCGCTTAAAACACTCCTCCTCGGTTCTCTGGTATTGGTCGCTTCGTTCCCTTTATCCTAAGTATCAGTTTCCTGTTGGTATTAAAAGTAGAGCGCAAACTCATCTGCTTGTAAAGCTATATCTCACCTTAAGCGATACAGATGGAGCTCTCGCTGAAAGGTGTGAGCATATGAGCCGGTCTATTAGCATAGGTGTGATCGCTTCGCTCGCTATACATTTTTCTGGTTCTTTTTTCCTTTTTCCCGTTTTTGGTTTTTTTGTTTTTTCATCCATTTTCTTCCTTTTCCTTTGTTATAACTTGTAGCGACCAGACCTCAAACAGTGTGATCTCTGTGCATCAGTGTCATCCCTGGATCAGTAATGCTGACACTCACAGTACTTGAAGGATTTGTAACAGAGTAGCAATCACACACTTATTACATCGATAGTTCCAACGATGAACTTATTACAATAAATATGGATGAAGGCCATCTAACACGATAACAGCGGAAGGCTTGGAAGATAAGTGAGTCCATCAACTCCAACGGCATCACTGAGTATAGAACCACGACCTAAAAGGCACCTTACTCGTCGTCTGAAAAGTCTGCAACATGAAGCGTTGCAGCCCGAAAACGGGTCAGCACATGGAATATGCTGGCAGAGTAACACAAGAGAATTCAATGAAAGTAAGGCTATACTATATGCAATATGGCTGGTGGAAAGCTCTATGGTTACGGTTTTTGCGTAAAGCCAATTTTTCCCTACTTCAAAGGAATAGATTTTAATTAACTATCATGGTAGTTGAAACATCATTGAGAAGATAGACATCCTCTCAACCCCAATTAAAATTCATCATTAAACCCAACAATATTAATTACAGTAACATGATGAGATTCACATGATAATCCAAGTACTAGATACTCAAGACGTCCATAATCGGGGACACGGCTAATCATGATCAGTTTGTACACTCTGCACAGGTTTGTGCACTTTTCCCCACAAGACTCGATCACCTCCGTTTGGTTTCTCGCACTGCATGGTGTTTGAGAAACGGATGACCGAGACACAGTCTTTCCGAAGAGGTCCCCTTAACCAGATAGATATGCCGTTACACCTACAAACCCTCTACATCTGCTAGCCCATCATGGAAAGGTTTCCCACAACTTACTCAACTATGCCAGAGCCCATATTGGCATGTGGCTGCACACGTAAGTTTCTAGTATGAAAAATCTCATGATCCCTTTGAGCCTGGGTGGCGGTCCAAAAGAAAAACAGGCAATCACTGGAATACTCAGATGCCTCAATCCACCCAGATATGTGTTAAAGTTGCCACCTTAAGTTGAACTATTAATTAACAAACTCACATCTGTCATGGATTTCACTCACCCAATCCACGTCTACGAGCATAGCATGTCCTACCAGCAAACGTAGAAGTAACTCCCAAAGGTTTGAAAGTAATGTAGGTAATAGGTACTACCTCAATCTACTTCCAAGTCCCACATGTTAATTGATCCTACTCATGCAATGTTTGAGGGTTGGACTAATGCAATGAAAACTAGTTAGTTGGAAAGTATGATCAAAGTGTTACTTGCCTTGCTGATGATCCGCAAAACCTAGAGACTCAAAGTAGCAAGCGGCGCACTCCGGATACTCTATCGCAAACAAACAAGCACACAATAAGTACTTAACTAATGCATGGGTAAAACTCAAATAAGAGATCTAACCAGAAAGTTCAACTTAAGAACTCCGGTTTGCAAAAAGAATCAACTCGAAAGAAGCAACGAAACTCAAATTGCGAAAGAAACGAGCTCCGGTTACTAATTGGCCTAAAGTCAAATTTTACAGTAGCCAAAACTTTGTTCAAGTTGGTTAAACGTAAAGAGGGCATCGAGGCGAAGATCTGGGATTTTGAATCACCTGATTCCGACACTCGAGCGAAAAGAAAAACGAAAAAAAGATCAGGGCAGAAATCGCGATCGGAATAATCGCGGATAAATACCCCGAAAAATAAAACGGACGAACAGGCTAACGAACGAACGTTCGCTGTCTGCGGCTAACGGACGAAAACCGTTCGTTAAAACGAACGTACAGACGAACGTCCGCTAAATAACTAAACCGACGAAAAATCGAACCGATCTAATCTAAAAAAACAGATCTACGGTTTTTTGCGAAAAACCGAGCGGTTCTTAAAAAAAACGTAACTACCTCACAACAACTCCGGCGAGACGGCGGCGGCGGTCCGGCGGTCAGGCGTCGGGCGGCGGGGCGGAGGCGCGGCGGCGCGGCGGTGCAGCGGCGGCGGCGCGGCAGGGCGGCGGCGCGGCGGTGCAGCGGCGACGGCGCAGGGCGAGGCGGCGGCGGCGCGAAGGGGCGGCGGCGCAGCGCGAAGGGGCGGCGGCGCGGGCGCTAGGGCAGGGGCGGGCGGTGGCTTGCGGGGCGACTTGGGCCGGCTCGGGCGACTTATAAAGCCCAAAGACCCGATCATATACGAGTCTAAGTCGGTTTCTTTTTTTTTTTAAATAAAGTCCTGGCGCAGAAAAACTAACGAAAGAAATACTAAACGGACTCCAAAAATCTTGAAATAAATTTTCCCCGTCGTCTAATAATATTTAGGACAAAGTGAACATTTTTTCCGGACCTAAATGCAATTTTGAAAAATGCGTGTTTTTCCAATGCAAATAAAATCGCAAATAAATCCAAAAAAATTCCAAAAGTGATTTTAACATTTTTCCTCCAATATTTCTGTTATTTTGGAGAAGTCATATTATCTCCGCTCATATTTTGTATTTAGAAATATTTTTAGGAGAGAAAAATAATTAGAATCACACTGTCGTCGTAGCGGTATTCGAGCGAACTCAAATACGAAAACGGTAAAATTACCAACTCTCTCCGTAAGTCCTTGAGTTGCTTAGAATTGCGAGGAATGCCACAACAAAAATGCAAAAAGCATGAAATGCAAATATGATCTATGTATAACATTCCAAATTGAAAATTTGGGATGTTACAAACCTACCCCCCTTAGAATGAATCTCGCCCTAGAGATTCGACTTGGCTAGAGAACAGGTGTGGGTGGTCCTTGCGTAGATCATCTTCTCGTTCCCAGGTGGCTTCTTCCTCGGTGTGGTGATTCCACCGAACTTTGCAAAACTTGATAACCTTATTGCGGGTGACTCTTCTCGAAAATTCGAGAGTCTTAACAGGCTTCTTCTCGTAAGTCAGATCACTGTCCAACTGAATTGCTTCCAGGGGTACTGTGTCTCTAAGCGGTATATCGGCCATCTCCGCATGGCACTTCTTAAGCTGTGAAACGTGAAACACGTCGTGCACTCCTGACAATCCCTCGGGCAATTCCAACTTATAGGCAACCTCTCCCATGCGCTCCAAAACACGGTAAGGTCCTACAAATCTCGGGGGTAACTTCCCTTTAACTCTGAAACGTTTAACTCCTCGCAGGGGCGATACTCTCAGGTATGCTCTGTCTCCGATCTCATAGGCTATCACCTTGCGCTTAGAGTCTGCATAACTCTTCTGTCTGGACTGAGCTACCTTCAGTCTATCTCGAATCAACTTCACCTTCTCCTCAGACTCTTTAATTAAGTCTGGTCCAAACAACTGTCGGTCTCCAACTTCATCCCACATTACGGTGTTCGGCATCTCCTTCCATACAATGCCTCGAACGGTGCCATCTTCAAACTGGCTTGGTAACTGTTGTTGTATGAGAACTCTGTGTAGGGAAAATTGTCATCCAAACTAGATCCATAATCTAATGCACAGGCTCTCAGCATATCTTCCAAAATCTGATTGACTCGCTCCGTCTGTCCATCTGTCCGCGGATGAAAAGTTGTGCTAAACTCTAGTCTGGTACCCAAAGTTTCATGTAACTGATTCCAGAACTTTGAGGTAAACTGGGTTCCTCTATCTGATACGATGCTCCTCGGAACTCCATGCAGATATACAATTCTGGTCATGTATATCTTTGCCAACTTTGCACTGGTATATGTGGTTTTCACAGGGATAAAGTGGGCTACCTTCGTCAATCGGTCCACTACTACCCAGATTGAATCATATCCTGCTTTTGTCCTGGGCAATCCGGTGATAAAATCCATGCCAAGCTTCTCCCACTTCCATTTGGGTATCGGCATAGGTTGTAATAATCCTGCGGGCTTCTGATGTTCTGCCTTTACTCTCTGACATACATCGCAAACTGCTACATACTCCGCGATATCGTTCTTCATACCGGTCCACCAGAAAATGTCCTTCAAATCCAAATACATCTTAGTATTTCCTGGGTGAATCGAGTACGGTGAATCATGGGCCTCCTGTAGAATCAACTCCTGATCTCCGGGTCATTAGGCACATAAACGCGGTCCTCAAACCATAAGGTGTCGTGTTCATCCTCACGAAACATTTAGCTCTTCCTTCGCTCATCCTCTCCTTTATAGAGACAACCTCCTTGTCAGTTTTCTGGGCTTCTCTGATTTTATCCATCAAGGTAGACTGGATTTCTAATGTTGCTACATAGCCTCTCGGAACTATCTCCATACGTAGTTCTCGTAGGTCCTCGACTAACTCCTTTGGAAATTCCTCCATCATTAGGGTATTGACATGGCTCTTACGGCTTAGCGCATCGGCTACTACATTAGCCTTTCCGGGATGATAATGCAATCTCATGTCGTAATCCTTAATGAGTTCCAGCCATCTCCTTTGCCTGAGATTCAGCTCCTTCTGAGTGAATATATACTTCAAACTCTTGTGATCCGTATATACTTCACAATGATTTTCAATAAGAAAATGTCTCCACGTCTTCAATGCATGCACTACGGCTGCTAACTCCAAATCGTGGGTGGCATAGTTCAACTCATGAGGTTTCAGTTGTCGTGAAGCATATGAAACAACTCTTCCTTCCTGCATAAGAACTGCTCCAAGTCCTCGACGTGAAGCGTCGCAGTACACCTCATAATCCTTATGTTGATCTTGCAGAATCAACACAGGGGATGAGACCAACCTTTTCTTTAATTCCTGGAAACTGGCCTCACATTCTTCTGTCCAACTGAACTTGGTGTCCTTCTTTAACAGCTCCGCCATTGGCTTTGCAATCCTTGAGAAATTCTCAATAAATCTCCGGTAGTATCCTGCAAGTCCAAGAAAACTCCGGATCTCTCCAACTGTTGTTGGTGCTTCCCAATGGGTCACAGTGTCCACCTTAGCGGGATCTACTGCTATTCCTTCTCCAGATATAACATGTCCGAGAAATCCGACTTCCTTCAACCAAAACTCGCATTTGCTAAACTTGGCATATAACTGATGTTCTCTGAGCTTCTCCAATACCAAACGCAAATGCTCTGCATGCTCCTCTTCATCCTTCGAGAAGATCAATATATCATCTATGAACACTACGACGAACTTATCCAAATACTCCATAAACACTTTGTTCATCAGGTTCATAAAGTATGCCGGTGCGTTAGTCAGACCAAAAGACATAACGGTATACTCGTACAACCCGTACCTAGTGGTAAAGGCCGTCTTAGGTATATCTTGCTCTCGGATCTTCAATTGGTGGTACCCTGATCGCAGATCGATCTTGGAAAATATCTTAGCTCCTTGCAATCTATCGAACAGATCATTGATCATCGGCAATGGGTACTTGTTCTTGATCGTTACTTCGTTCAGCCCTCGGTAATCAATAACCATTCTTAACGATCCATCCTTCTTCTCCACTAAAAGTACTGGCAAACCCCAAGGCGAAGAACTTGGGCGTATGAATCCTTTATCCGGTAACTCCTTAATCTATTTCTTTATCTCCTCCAAATCCTTTGCGGGCATCCTATATGGTCTCTTAGATATTGGCCTGGTGCCTGGCAAAAGTTCAATCAAAAACTCTATATCTGTATCCGGTGGCATGCCAGGTAACTCCTCTGGAAACACATCCGGATAATCCTTCACTACTGGCACTTCCTCCTAAACAACTCCCGTGAGAGAATGTACTTGAGTCCTTATTGGCGAATGCCTAGATACATACTTAATCCTTTTTCCCTCCGAGGTGGTGAGCAAAATTGACTTACTGGCACAGTCAATGTTACCTCCATACTTCGATAGCCAATCCATACCTAATATCACATCCAATCCTTGTGACTCCAGAACTATTAGGTCAGAGGGGAAAGTATGGCGTCCTATGATCAATGCCGTCTGAAAACATCCTTGGTGTGCCATATAATCTGCTCCAGGTGAACTTACTAACATGGGGGTCTTAAGAACTCGGGTGGACATCCTATGTCTATTTACGAATCCCCTTGAAATGTATGAATATGATGCACCAGTATCGAAAAGAACTATTGCGGTAAATGTCTTAACCAAAAACTTACCGACAACAGCATCTGGTTGCTCTTCTACCTCCTCCACAGTCACATGGTTCACTTGTCCTTTGTTGAACGAGTTGGGCTTCTTCGCGGCGCTTCCGTTGCCGTTCCCATTCTTAGCTTCTGGACATTCATTGGCATAATGTTCATTCTTCCCGCACTTGTAACAAGTGACATGGCTGAAATCCCTCTTGGTGGGTGTGGACGGTGTAGGGCGGCTCTGGTTACCATTTGCTCAATTCCCATTTCCATTTCCATTCTTGGGGCCATTATGATTGTGCGAGCTACCTCCTCCATGGGTATGTTGAAACTGTCCTACCGTTTTAGGGGTAAAACGAGGCTTCTGCTGAGCTCCAGAGTTATACTTTCCTTGTCCGTACTTCCTTTTGCGACTTTCAATCTGTTGGTGCTTCCTTTCAATCATTAGGGCGCGATCAACCAGCTCCTGGTAGTTATTGAAAGTTGCCACCATCAACTATACACTCATCTCATCATTCAACCCTTCCATGAATCTCTCCTGCTTTGCGGCATCTGTGGCCACATCATCTGGGGCATAACGAGATAGGATACTAAACTCATCCATGTACTGAGCCACAGTACGGTTGCCTTGGTGCAAGTTGCGAAACTCCTGCTTCTTCATACTGATGGCTCCAGTTGAGACATGGGCGGTACGAAAAGCTTGCTGAAACTGATCCCAAGTGACATTGGCTATGGGGTAAGTGGCTGTGTAATTCTCCCACCATGATGTGGCTGGTCCAGACAACTGCTGTGCGGCAAATCGCACCTTCTCAGCATCTAAGCAATTGGCCATGGTCAAATCCCTTCCAATCTTGCGTAGCCAGTCATCTACCACTATTGGTTCGATGCTGCTAGCAAACACGGGTGGTTGCAACCTTAAGAAACGTGTCAGGTTGTCCACGGGTGGTGGTGGTGGAGGGTTGTTGTTGTTGTTGTTCTGGTTGTTCTGAGTGTTCTGGACAAGAAGTTGCATCAGGGTGTTTTGCTGCTGGATCAACTGGGTGAGCTCAGGGGGAAACTCAAATTCACGTCTTGGAGGCATCTGATGGGTGTAGAGGGAAGAGATTAGAATAGAAAAGAGGTCTAAGGGAAAATCACTACCCAGATGCACATGAGGCAAACACACAATCATATCACACCAATCAATTTCAAACAAGGTCTTACAAATCTAACTATCGTTACAAAAGTGCTCTAAAACTGATATATGGTGGTAAACTACTAGTCACAGGGTGGTCATCTAAAAATATTGATCGACAGAGGATTCCATGATATCTGCTCCAGCTTCATCTTCATAGTCTTCATCTTTGCTATCATCAGGTTCCGAATCCGTGTCGTCAATGATGATATAGTCTTCCGGTGGAATCTCCTTGGGTTCTTCTTCCTCGTCTTCTTCTCCCATGAGTATCCCTAACTTCGGTGTCAAGTCATCATTCTTCTTCACAAGTATTAGCATCTCCTCCTCGTATCCGTCGCGTGTAGATTTGAGTTCTTCCTCTAGCTCCAGTTTCCTATTTAGGGCTTTCTTCAAATCCATCATCCCTGCACACATATGGTGCTCCTGGCGACGAATGTGATGGTTCAACTCCTGGATGAAGGCTGCAATGGATCTATCCTTCCGGGTGCTGATCATGTCCCAATTCTCATCTCGGCGTCCACAAATTTGGTAGATGGTGTCCTTTAGCTCCTGCTTGTAGACTTCTCCAATCCCTCCCATAGCAATGTGGGCTGCCATGCTCCTGCCTAGGTTCCATGTAGGCGCATTAAAAGAGAATGCTATGAGTGAGGTGACGGGCGCGAACGTCCTTCCTGGTACTTGGGCTTGAATCAACCAACGCTCCTCCTCAGGTAGAGTGGCATTGTAGGTCCCAGTAAAGCTTGGTAGTCCAATGTTTAGATATCTGGTGACTTCCTTCAGGTGTCTTCCAAATGGTGTATCATCATCCAGTTGCATGAACTTGTTCTTTGCATCCACCATCCTAAAAGAGTAGAAAAGATGAGGAGTCGGAAAAGAGAAGAGTGAATAGTGCTCTAGGGCTTTAGCTTAGTGGTCGTGTCCTACAGTCAGCGTGTACTCTGATACCATCTTGTAGCGACCAGACCTCAAACAGTCTGATCTCTGTGCATCAGTGTCATCCCTGGATCAGTAATGCTGACACGCACAGTACTTGAAGGATTTGTAACAGAGTAGCAATCACACACTTATTACATCGATAGTTCCAATGATGAACTTATTACAATAAATATGGTTGAAGGCCATCTAACACGATAACAGCGGAAGGCTTGGAAGATAAGTGAGTCCATCAACTCCAACGGCATCACTGAGTATAGAACCACGACCTAAAAGGCACCTTACTCGTCGTCTGAAAAGTCTGCAACATGAAACGTTGCAGCCCGAAAACGGGTCAGCACATGGAATATGCTGGCAGAGTAACACAAGAGAATGCAATGAAAGTAAGGCTATACTATA
Source organism: Secale cereale (assembly GCA_902687465.1). Classification (NCBI taxonomy): domain Eukaryota; kingdom Viridiplantae; phylum Streptophyta; class Magnoliopsida; order Poales; family Poaceae; genus Secale; species Secale cereale. The sequence goes on from LR738710.1 coordinate 772,320,546, forward strand.
TGCAATATGGCTTGTGGAAAGCTCTATGGTTACGGTTTTTGCGTAAAGCCAATTTTTCCCTACTTCAAAGGAATAGATTTTAATTAACTATCATGGTAGTTGAAACATCGTTGAGAAGATAGACATCCTCTCAACCCCAATTAAAATTCATCATTAAACCCAACAATATTAATTAAAGTAACATGATGAGATTCACATGATAATCCAAGTACTAGATACTCAAGACGTCCATAACCGGGGACACGGCTAATCATGATCAGTTTGTACACTCTGCAGAGGTTTGTGCACTTTTCCCCACAAGACTCGATCGCCTCTGTTTGGTTTCTCGCACTGCATGGTGTTTGAGAAACGGATGACCGAGACACAGTCTTTCCGAAGAGGGCCCCTTAACCAGATAGATAGGCCGGTACACCTACAAACCCTCCACATCTGCTAGCCCATCATGGAAAGGTTTCCCACAACTTACTCAACTATGACAGAGCCCATATTGGCATGTGGCTGCACACGTAAGTTTCTAGTATGAAAAATCTCATGATCCCTTTGAGCCTGGGTGGCGGTCCAAAAGAAAAACAGGCAATCACTGGAATACCCAGATGCCTCAGTCCACCCAGATGTGTGTTAAAGTTGCCACCTTAAGTTGAACCATTAATTAACAAACTCACATCTGTCATGGATTTCACTCACCCAATCCACGTCTACGAGCATAGCATGTCCTAACAGCAAACGTAGAAGTAACTCCCAAAGGTTTGAAAGTAATGCAGGTAATAGGTACTACCTCAATCTACTTCCCAGTCCCACATGTTAATTGATCCTACTCATGCAATGTGTGAGGGTTGGACTAATGCAATGAAAACTGGGTAGTTGGAAAGTATGATCAAAGTGTTACTTGCCTTGCTGATGATCAGCAAAACCTAGAGACTCAAAGTAGCAAGCGGCGCACTCCGGGTACTCTATCGCAAACAAACAAGCACACAATAAGTACTTAACTAATGCACGGGTAAAACTCAAATAAGAGATCTAACCAGAAAGTTCAACTTAAGAACTCCGGTTTGCAAAAAGAATCAACTCGAGCAACGAAACTCAAACTGCGAAAGAAACAAGCTCCGGTTACTAATTGGCCTAAAGTCAAATTTTACAGTAGCCAAAACTTTGTTCAAGTTGGTTAAACGTAAAGAGGGCATCGAGACGAAGATCTAGGATTATGAATCACCTGATTCCGACTCTCGAGCGAAAAGAAAAACGAAAAACAAGATCAGGGCAAAAATCACGATCTGAATAATCGCGGATAAATACCCCGAAAAAGAAAACGGACGAACAGGCTAACGAACGAACGTTCGCTGTCTCCGGCTAACAGACGAAAACCGTTCGTACGGACGAACGTACGCTAAATAACTAAACCGACGAAAAACCAAACCGATCTAATCTAAAAAAACAGATCTACGGTTTTTTGCGAAAAACCGAGCGGTTCTTAAAAAAAACGTAACTACCTCACAACAACTCCGACGAGACGGCGACGGCGGTCCGGTGGTCCGGCGTCGGGCGGCGGGGTGGTGCGGCGGGCGGTGGCGCAGCAGGGCGGCGGCGTGGCAGGGCGGCGGCGCAGCGGTGCAGCGGCGGCGGCGCAGGGCGAGGCGGCGGCGGCGCGAAGGGGCGGCGGCGCGGGCGCTAGGGCAGGGGCGGGCAGTGGCTTGCGGGGCGACTTGGGCCGGCTCGGGCGACTTATAAAGCCCAGAGACCCGATCTTATACGAGTCTATGTCGGTTTCTTTTTTTTTTAAATAAAGTCCTGGCGCAGAAAAACTAACGAAAGAAATACTAAACGGACTCCAAAAATCCTGAAATAAATTTTCACCGTCCTCTAATAATATTTAGGATAAAGTGAACATTTTTCACGGACATAAATGCAATTTATAAAAACGTGTATTTTTCCTATGCAAATAAAATCGCAAATAAATCCAAAAAAAATTCCGAAAGTGATTTTAACATTTTTCCTCCAATATTTCTGTTATTTTGGAGAAGTCATATTATCTCCGCTCATATTTTGTGTTTAGAAATATTTTTAGGAGAGAAAAATAATTAGAATCACATTGTCCTCGTACCGGTATTCGAGCGAAGTCAAATACGAAAACGGTAAAATTCCCAACTCTCTCCGTAGAGTTGCTTAGAATTGCGAGAAACGCCACAACAAATATGCAAAAAGCATGAAATACAAATATGATCTGTGTATAACATTCCAAATTGAAAATTTGGGATGTTACATAACTTTAGTTTTTTCCCGCTTTTCTTTGTTTATTTCACGATTTTCACAGACTTTTGTTTTCTTCCCTTTTTCTATTTCTATGGTTTCCTTTTTTTCTTTCCCTTTTGTGTTTGTTTGTTACTTTTTCTTTATTTCTTTCTTTGGTTTTCTTCAATTCTTTCTAGGTTTACTATTTTCTTTCTTTCTTTTTTATTTGGTATTGTCTATTTCTTTTAATTTTTTGATTAGTATTCTTTGTTTTCTCCCGGGTTTAGCTACTTTTTACACCTTTTTGGTATATATCTAATAAAATTTCTAACACATGTTCAACATTTACAAATGCTTAATTAACTTTTTTAGATAACAAATTAACATTTTTTTAATACATGGTCACCATTCTTTTGTACACATTAACATTTTTTAATTACTTGATTCAAAATTTCAAAAACAAGTTTACATTTTTTATGACATGGTCAGCATTTTTGCTATACACATTTAACATTTCTCAAATACTATTTTGATCTTTTTAATACATCATCAAAAAATTCTAGACAAATTTAGCATTTTCTAATAAAAGTTTAAGATTTTTAATTCATGGTCAACATTTGTTCAATAAACATTTAGCATTTTTCAAATATAAACTTAACATGTTTTCAATACATGGTCAACCTTTTTTCTATACACATTAACCATTATTCATATGCAAGTTTTAAAATTAATTAATACATGGTCAACCCTTTTTATATACACATTTATAATTTTTCAATACGTAGTCAACATTTTTCATTTAATCTTCTAACATTGTTTTTCTAAACCTGATTAGATTTTTTTAATACATTGTCAACATTTTTTCTATACACATTTAACTTTTTCCAAGTACGATTTTAACATTTTGCGAATACTTGTTCAACAATTTTTTAGATGCTTGGATTAAAAAATAAGTACTTTGTCAACATTTTTTTTCTATACACATTTCATGTTCTAAATCTTTTGTATACACGACAAACATTTTTATATTCATTTAACATTATGCTTGATTAACATTTTATAAATGTTTTATGTGAAGTTTTTTGAAATATAAAATATCTGGAAATATAAATAAAGTAAAATAACTAAGAACGTAAAAAAATGGCATGTGGCCTTTGGTCAGCGGCGTGATAGGACAGCCCAATATGGAGCTCGTCTTCAGCGAGACTTCCTGTTGTTTCGCTCCAGGCAAGACATATCAGCGCCCAAGTTTGTCTCAAAATGAAAATCAGCGACCAAGATCCCTGTTTTATTATCGAGGGGTGCCCAAGATCCGAAAATTCAACCAGATCAGTTTATCAAAATCACTAATTGAGGAGTCTTGTTGCAAAGATTACCCCAACCCCCAGATTGCAACAAGTGGTGCGTCGCATGTGCGCCACTTGTCGCAACCGGGGCGTTTTCCCATTTTTTCATAGATCCATTTATTCAAAATGTTTTATCTTTTAAACCGTGTGTCCAAATCTCGAACCACTTTCACCGTTGAATTCCTCGCGTCGAGATCTTCAAAAACTAGATCCCATGTCGATAGGTCATGAAGAACTTTTTTTCACGAAAAAAACCGAACAAAAAACCGAACCGGACGCACTGAAATTTGCCCTTTCCGAAAGAGGCAATCGTTCCTCTCATGGTTTCAATACATGGTCAACCTTTCCGCGAGAGTCATGGTTTCGTTCCTCTCACAAAATGACAATCGTGCCTCTGGCGGGAGCAAAACCATGACTCTCGCGGGAAAAAAAATGAAAACGCATTTTTTTTCATTTCCGAGGAGGCATGGTCGTGACTCTCGCGAAGGCACAACTGTGCCTCCCGCGGAAGCAAAATCGTGACTCTCGCGAAAGAAAAAAAAATAGAAAATGCGTTTTCTTTTCGTTTCCGAGAGGCACGGCCGTGACTCTCGTGAAAGAATAAAAAAAACAGAAAACGCGTTTTTTTCTCCGAGAGGCACGGCCATGACTCTCGCGAAATGACAACTGTACCTCTCGCGGAAGCAAAACCGTGACTCTCGCGAAAGGAAAAAAAACAGAAAATACGTTTTTTTTTTCATTTCTGAGAGGCACGTGTGTGACTCTCGCGAAAGCACAACCGTGCCTCTCGCGGAAGCAAAACCGTGACTTTCGCGGGAAAAAACGCATGTTTTCGCACAAAAAAATAATTTCCAATTTTTTATCGAAAAGCTAAGGAAGACCGATGGAAAACCAAAACGTCGGAAAAACCCGGGGAAAAACCGTTTAATAAGTCGAAAACGTGTGGAAAAAAAACCGAAGGAAGCGCTCAGAGCGCGACACGTGGCGAATGGTTGAGAGCGGGTCAAGTGGTGTCGGTCGTTGCCAGGCTCCCGAAGGAGCGCTCGTTAACTAGTTGCTCCCTCAGTTTATAGATTTGATTTTTAGCAGAAGGTCAGTTTATAGAATTTTTTTTTGAAGGGGTGAGTTTATAGATGGGTCTTAGCTTATAGTAGTAGTCCATATGTTTTTTCTTCACCGCAACTGTGTCTGCGTACGCACACACAAGTGGATTATTTTGAATTGTGCTGGCAAAAATGCCAAATATTTTCTACTGCAAACTTGCAAGTCCATGTCACTGTCCAAATAACACCCTAGCAAGTCAACCATATATAACTTCAAAAGTTATTTCTCCCTAAGTAAAAGAGCGTTTAAAATACAGTGCTAGCATTTGCCACGAATGGTTAATCTTGTTGCACTGTGCATTAGGATTGATCCAGAAGGAAGCTCATTCAAAAGCGTCGTTTGATCAACCCGTGTATCTTCGGTTATCTCCTTCATTCTAGAAAGTAGCCTGAAAACTAACGCCATGGGAAACGCTCAATCAGCAGGATGTGGGGTATCTACTCCCCAGCTCGAATGCTCCCTTGTAAACAGTAAAAATAACAAATAGTAAAAAAAAAAACTGAAAGTTTTGGTTGCAAACTTTCACAATGTTTTGTGTGCTTGGCTGCTTGCAAAAGTTTATTATAAAATGGTATTCATGCAAGTCGTGGTAAAAAACAAATTCAATGCTCCCAATATGCTATTTTCAAAACCATTTTGGAGTCTTGATTTTGTTTTTTGGCATGACTTTCACGAATGTTATTTTAGGTGAAAATTTCCAAGCACTGAGAACATTTGTCAAAGTTTGTAAAAAAAATCATAATTTTTTGAATTTTATTTTATTTCTTTCAGAATTTAATGTTCATGTGAACGACTTCATCTTGTGACAGACTTAACAAAACACCAGGCCCCCACTAGACTGCCTATTTGAACTTGTTCTTCATAAGCATTGTGATCCCTATTAAATTCAACATCTCCATCTTCAATTGCCTTGGCCACTATGATATTCGGATCTGTGAAAACATAGTAGTCTATCATTTCTTCAATTGCCTCTTGACTGACTAGAAGCAATAACCATCATGTGCAATTCGTACGTCTTTTACCCAGTGCATGTGGTCATCTGACCTATAGCCTTCAGTTCCAGTCAGTGCTATCAATTTGAGAAATGTGATGTCTGGAAGAGGGACCTTATTTCCATGTTATCTCTGCCCTGAAAATGTAGCCTCACCTCTCGAGTGTCATCATCCATCCTGCATTAAATAGTGTGTTAATTCAAACCCTTTGTAACTTGTACACAATTTATAAACATAACTTAATGTGTCTTCTGCTACAAAATTCAGTTATGCGCACTGGCTAAAAACTACAGTAATGCGTCTACAAATGGTACAAATGCTTCTCTGAATCCACCATGCTTTTCTGAATCACTACTGCCTCAGTACTGCATCACTACTGCATCCAACAAAACCTTCTGTGTGAAATCCAACTAACTACTCTCTATCAGTTAAGCATCCAGCTAAGTACATGTTCTAAGTTGAATCACTGTTGCATTAACCTAGGGTTTGGTCAAAACCTAACTAAAGATTACCTAAACTATGTACTAACCTAGCACTAACGAATAAAACCAGGTTTTGTTGAAGGCAGGCAAGTCTGGGTACCATGGTTCCCAGAACACCGAAAGTAGCCCCCGGGTCCAAGACGCTCTTGGACTTGGCTTTGAGGTGAAGCCAGGAGGCAAGGGCGAAGCGCTGCGGGCCCCAATCGCCTGCGGACCGAGTCGATGCGTGGCGTTTAATGGGACGTGGGCGTCTCCACTTCCCCACGCAGCCTCGGCAACCGTTCGACTTGACAACTGCATGTTGCATGCAGAAAACTCATCATTACTTGGAATCGTCGGAGGCTAGCGGTTGGCCTCCCTCTGGCTATAAATGGAGGCGGAGCCCCCTGCTCATCTCCGTCTTCTCGCTGTTTGCTCCTCCTTCTTCCTCCTCGTCCCGCCGTCTTGTCGTAGTGTCCATGGCGCTGACGAGGAGGTTTTCCGCCGCAGAGAAGGGAAAGGCCCCCTAGGTGGAACCCGAACTCCTTTCGCCGAAGAAGAGGCTCGAGAGCTCTTGCGACGCCGTCGCGGAGCCCATGGTGATGCAGCCTTGGCACGAACGGCCTCCGCCGGGCTACCCAGTCCCTTTGTTCGCCCGTGCGCAGAGCCCCGTGCATAGGATCGGCGGCCGGCGCCGCGAGGAGCGGGGCCGTGGTGGAGGACGGGCGAAGGTGGTACGGCCACCCCACTCACGGTCTCCTGCCGAAGGCGCAGCCTGTGAGTTCGTGTTGTGGGCGGCTAGGCCACCACACACATGGATTCGGCTCCCGCGGTTCTTCGCAGGGGAGGTGCCGCCACGGGGGCCCGTCGAGTTATGGCTGCAACACACCGAGTGTTGCAACCAAGCTTCTGAAGCGGAAGTTAGGGTCATCAACTCCGGCGACGTCTTCATGACTCGAGGATGGGGCGAGGTCGCCCGCGCCTGCCGCCCGGAGGGGGCTCTCGCCATCCATTTCGAGTACGATGGGGCTTCTACTCTCTCCTTCAAGGTCTTCGGCGGGGACGACTGGCGCCTGGAGTGCTGCCCTAGGGGAGGTGGCCAGAGCAACGAGGCCACGGGTAGTGAACTTGCCCTTGGCCTTGTCCGCGACTCCTCCGGTAGCAGCAGTGCTTCATCAGACTCGAGCGGCGACGGCTACGAGCCGCCGTGCCCGGACTGCGCAGCATCATCCCCGCGCTACCGGTGATGTCGCTGGGTCCGCGGCTCTTCAGGGGTTCTTCTTTCTTTTTATTCATGCAACAAACCATGAAGAGCCCCGTGGGGGTATGTAAAAATTGTGATGCTTTTGCCTTAATGTTATTATTCCCGAATCGGTGTTGCGACCGCGTCCCCCGCCTCGGCACGATTCCCTCTTTCGTTCTTGCGGTATCTTAGTGCTCTACGCCGACAGGACCCAGTCCCAAGGCAAGCTTCTGTTGGGGAACGTAGTATTTTAAAAATTTCCTACGATCACGCAAGATCTATCTACTAGATGCATAGCAACGAGAGGGGAGAGTGTGTCTACGTACCCTCGTAGACCGGGAGCAGAAGCGTCAAGTGACGCAGTTGATGTTGTCGAACTTCTTCGCGATCCAACCGATCAAGCACCGAACATACGGCACCTCCGCGTTCAGCACACGTTCAGCTTGATGAAGTCCCACGAGCTCTTGATCCAGTTGAGCTTCACGGGAGAGTTTCGTCAGCACGACGGCGTGGTGACAGATATGATGTATTCACCAGCGCAGGGCTTCGCCTAAGCACTGCAACGGTATGACCGAGGTGTGTTTCTGTGGAGGGGGGCACCGCACACGGCTAAAACAATTTAACTTGTGTGTCTTTGGGTGCCCCCCTGCCCCCGTATATAAAGGAGCAAGGGGGGAGGCCGGCCGGCCCCTCTATGGTGCGGCTAGGGAGCAATCCTACTAGGAATAGGATTGCAATCCTATTCCTAGTAGGAACTACCAAAGAAGGAAGAGAGGGAAAGGAAAAGAAGGAGAGGTGGCGCCCCCCAATCCTAGTACAACTAGGAACCCTAGGTGGGGCGCCGGCCAGCCCCTATGGGCTGCCTCTCTCTTTTCCATAAGGCCCACTATGGACCATCCCCCCTCGTAGGGGGTTCCGGTAACCCCCTCCGGCAATCCCGTTAAATCCGAAACTTTTCCGGAACACTTCCGGTGTCCGAATATAGTCGTCCAATATATCAATCTTTATGTCTCGGACATTCCGAGACTCCTCGTCATGTCCGTGATCTCATCTGGGACTCCGAACTACCTTCGGCACATCAAAACTCATAAACTCATAATACCGATCGTCATCAAACGTTAAGCGTGCGGACCCTACGGGTTCGAGAACTATGTAGACATGACCGAGACTCATCTCCGGTCAATAACCAATAGCGGAACCTGGATGTTCATATTGGCTCCTACATATTCTACGAAGATCTTTTATCGGTCAAAACCGCATAACAACATACGTTGTTCCTTTTGTCATCGGTATGTTACTTGCCCGAGATTCGATCGTCGGTATCTCTATACCTAGTTCAATCTCGTTACCGGCAAGTCTCTTTACTCGTTCCGTAACACATCATCTCGTGACTAACTCATTAGTCTTTTGCTTGCAAGGCTTATTATGATGTGTGTTACCGAGAGGGCCCAGAGATACCTCTCCGACACTCGGAGTGACAAATCCTAATCTTGATCTATGCCAACACCACGAATACTTTTGGAGACACCTGTAGAGCATCTTTATGATCACCGAGTTACGTTGTGACGTTTGATAGCACACAAGGTGTTCCTACGGTATTCGGGAGTTGCATAATCTCATAGTCATAGGAACATGTATAAGTCATGAAGAAAGCAATAGCAGTAAAACTAAACGATCATAGTGCTATGCTAACGGATGGGTCTTGTCCATCACATCATTCTCCTAATGATGTGATCCCGTTGATTCAAATGACAACTCATGTCTATGGCTAGGAAACATAACCATCTTTGATCAATGAGCTAGTCTAGTAGAGGCATACTAGGGACACTCTGTTTTGTCTATGTATTCACACATGTACTAAGTTTCCGGTTAATACAATTCTAGCATGAATAATAAACATTTATCATGATATAAGGAAATATAAATAACAACTTTATTATTGCCTCTAGGGCATATTTCCTTCAGTCTCCCACTTGCACTAGAGTCAATAATCTAGCTCACATCGCCATGTGATTTAATACCGATAGTTCACATCGTTATGTGAATAACACCCATAGTTCACATCGCCAGGTGACCAACACCCAAAGGGTTTAGTAGAGTCAATAATCTAGTTCACATCGCTATGTGATTAATACCCAAGTGTAATAAGGTGTGATCATGTTTTGCTTGTGAGAGAAGTTTAGTCAACGGGTCTGTCACATTCAGATCCGTATGTATTTCGCAAATTTCTATGTCTACAATGCTCTGCATGGAGCTACTCTAGCTAATTGCTCCCACTTTCAATACGCATCCAGATTGATACTTAGAGTCATCTGGATTTAGTGTCAAAGCTTGCATCGACGTAACCTTTTACGACGAACTCTTTATCACCTCCATAATCGAGAAACATTTCCTTAGTCATCCAGTTACTAAGGATAATTTTGACCGCTGTACAGTGATCTACTCCTGGATCACTATTGTACCCCCTTGATAAACTCATGGCAAGGTACACAACATGTTTGGTACACAGCATGGCATACTTTATAGAACCTATGGCTGAGGCATAGGGAATGACTTTCATTCTCTCTATATTTTTCTGTCGTGGTCTGGCTTTGAGTCTTACTCAACTTCACACCTTACAAGTCAGACAAGAACTCCTTCTTTGACTGATCCATTTTGAACTACTTCAAAATCTTATCAAGGTATGTACTCATCGAAAGTCTTATCAAGCGTCTTGATCTATCTCTATAGATCTTGATGCCCAATATGTAAGCAGCTTCACCAAGGTCTTTCTTTGAAAAACTCCTTTCAAACACTCCTTTATGCTTTCCAGAAAATTCTACATTATTTCCGATCGACAATATGTCATTCACATATACTTATCAGAAAGGTTGTAGTGCTCCCACTCACTTCTTGTAAATACAGGCTTCACCGCAAGTCTGTATAAATCTATATGATATGATCAACTTATCAAAGCGTATATTCCAACTCCGAGATGCTTGCACCAGTCCATAGATGGATCGCTGGAGCTTGCACATTTTGTTAGCACCTTTAGGATTGACAAAACCTTCTGGTTGCATCATATACAATTCTTCTTTAATAAATCCATTAACGAATGCAGTTTTGTTATCAATTTGCCAGATTTCATAAATGCGGCAATTGTTAACATGATTCGGACAGACTTAAGCATCGCTACGGGTGAGAAAGTCTCATCGTAGTCAACTCCTTGAACTTGTCGAAAACCTTTCGCAACAAGTTGAGCTTTGTAAACAGTAAAATTACCGTCAGCGTCAGTCTTCCTCTTGAAGATCCATTTATTTTCGATGGCTTGCCGATCATCGGGCAAGTCAACCAAAGTCCACACTTTGTTCTCATACATGGATCCCATCTCAGATTTCATGGCCTCAAGCCATTTTGCGGAATCTGGGCTCATCATCGCTTCCTCATAGTTCGTAGGTTTATCATGGTCCGGTAACATGACTTTCAGAACCGGGTTGCCGTACCACTCTGATGCGGAACGAACTCTGGTTGATCTACGAAGTTCAGCAGAAACTTGATCCGAAGTTTCATGATCATCATCATTAGCTTCCTCACTAATTGGTGCAGGAATCACTGGAACTAGTTTCTGTGATGTTCCACTTTCCAATTCGGGAGAAGGTACAATTACCTCATCAAGTTCTACTTTCCTCCCACTCACTTCTTTCGAGAGAAACTCCTTCTCTAGAAAGGATCCACTCTTAGCAACAAAGACCTTGCCTTCGGATCTGTGATAGAAGGTGTACCCAACAGTTTCTTTTGGGTATCCTATGAAGATTTACTTCTCCGATTTGGGTTCGAGCTTATCATGTTGAAACTTTTTCACATAAGCATCGCAGTCCCAAACTTAAAGAAACGACAACTTTGGTTTCTTGCCAAACCACAGTTCATAAGGTGTCGTATCAACGGATTTAGATGGTGCCCTATTTAACGTGAATGTAGTTGTCTCTAATGCATAACCCCAAAAGCGATAGTGGTAGATCGGTAAGAAACATCATCAATCGCACCATATCTAATAAAGTACGGTTATGATGTTTGGACACACCATTACACTGTGGTGTTCCAGGTGGCGTGAGTAGTGAAACTATTTCACATTGTTTTTACTGAAGGCCAAAACTCGCTAACTCAAATATTTTACCTCTATGATCATATCGTAGAAACTCTTATTTTCTTGTTACGATGATTCTCCACTTCACTCTCAAATTTTTGAACTTTTCAAATGTTTCAGACTTGTGCTTCATTAAGTAGATATACCCATATCTGCTCAAATCATCAGTGAAGGTCAGAAAATAACGATACCTGCCGCGAGCTTCAACACTCATTGGTCCGCATACATCAGTATGTATGATTTCCAACAACTCTGTTGCTCGCTCCACGGTTTCGGAGAACGGAGTTTTAGTCATCTTGCCCATGAGGCATGGTTCACAAGCACCAAGTGATTCATAATCAAGTGATTCAAAAAGTCCATCACTATGGAGTTTCTTCATGCGCTTTACACCAATATGACCTAAACGGCAGTGCCACAAATAAGTTGCACTATCATTATTAACCTTGCATCTTTTGGCTTCAATATTATGAATACTAGATGATACCCCGCGTGTTGCTGCGGAAATTTTGTATCACCGCAGACGTACCAAAAGGTTAACGAATAAAACAATTGTGGATCAAAGTGATTACCCTATAAACAGGAACAATATTTCAAGGATTTGTTATTGCACAATTACAAAGTAGAAGCTGACCGAAGAGTACTAATGACATTTTTCTTGATTACAAATGAAGGTGATCACTCCGGTGATAAACTAATTCTGAATTTAGGCAACATCAATACTAATTTTAGTTAAAATTTGTAGTGTAGTTTGTACGAAGCTACATGCGTTGTTGATGATGTAGCATGTTAGGTCATCTCTTAAGGAAATTCTCAAAGAAATAACAAAGAACACAACATCTTGTATATGTGAGTTGAATATGAAACATTGGGTTGAATTCATAAGAGCAGGCCTCTATTAAAAGAGTAAGGAATGCAAAAAAGAAAGTAATGTAAACAAAAAAAGATTGTTTTCTAATTTTCTGTTGTCAAAAGATATATATAGAAGGTAACTAACATGCTATGAAATTAGATGTGCTAACTAATTTGATAGTCTCAAGGTAAATAAATATAATGATCCTTTCCAACTGATCCGTGCATCTTAAAAATCAAGAACCATTTTGGAGCTATAGGAATAAGGAACAAACTCATATATTCTATTGGCACATCAAAAGCAGTAAATATATATTACATATTCTTTGCCATGCATCTATCTCACTTGATGATGTCATCACGGAGATTTTGCAACTACAGTACTACATGCTTCATAGAATTAGTGAAAAGCATGGATTTTTAGGGTCCGAAGTCGATAGCCTCATGCATGGACATGGTTTTTTCATGCACAAAGTTTCTTTTGCCTCCACGTTGCACCCTGATACAAAACGCTTCTGCACATATGAGTGTTTCATCTGATGGAAATAGGATCAGAATAAATCTGGGGAAATGTCATCAATCGGATAGTAAAGAACTCCATTGGTGAGTCTGGGACAACACTGAAAGCTGCAAGAAGAATTTTTCTGTATCAGCCAATACAGCCAGGACGGAAATAACCCTGATACAGTCAATTAAAAACAACTGCTATATATGAATATAATATAGCAAAGAATGTTATGGCGGTCCAAGAAAAACATACTCCCTCCGTTCCTAAATATAAGTCGTTGGGGAGTGTAAACTGAACTCCCCCAATGACTTATATTTCGGAACAGAGGTAATACATGATATGATTCCGAATATGTTAAGTACATGCTTGTATTCATCCACTCTGGGCACAGTTTTATGTGAGATACATCAGATCTAGGGGAGAGGGGAGATACACACGCACGCTTTAGAGAACAAACTCCGGTGCCTAATCGTTTCTTTAGGTTAGCTAATGCTAGATACGTGCGGCATGTTTGCAGGCATGGCCAGTTGACAAGAATGGCCCGTGAGACTTTCTCATATCAGAAACGACCATACGGATTAGCTTGAGATTGCAAGAACAAAGTTTTGAAGCATTCTATTACCTCCCAACCATACGGAGTACTATCCATGCAAGGACGCAGGTTGTACGTTGGCTTCTGGGTGAATTGAAGAAAAACGGTGATGGGCTGGGTTAGCTTTAACCGATGATGACGATGGCGCCGACAACACGATAATTACTTCAGCTTGTATGCTTGAACGACCAGATCGAGATTCGATGTCGGCAAGACTGCTGCGTTGGCTACGACTCTCGGAGGAAGTGAAGATGCGTGTGGAGAAGGGGGCAGCCGAAAGAATAGTAGAGCTATGAACAGGCTTTTGATTTCAAAGTGCTTTATAGATCGAAGGGGAGAGGTCCAGGGTCAGCTTAGTGGAACAGCGCCTGTTCGATTGCCTAGATCATAACTTAATGGAGGAAGAGATGCATGTAGGTAGCTGGTCATTTACTTCGGCAGCCCGATGGTCGCCCGCCCCGCCTTTTCCTTGTGTGTGCATGCACTGCACCTATAGTGCCGGGAGGAGAGGAAGCGACAAACCTGCATGCTGGAGGTTGCTCCGCTGCCTGTAAGTAGCCGACTGGTCGTCTGCCTCACCGGTTTTATGTACGTGCATCTAGTGCTGTGAGAGACAAAAAGACAAATCTGCATGTAACTGATGGTTCGTGGGGAAGTAGTACGAAGCTACATAGCGGTAACTGCAGCGCTAATAAGGGATAGTGCAAATCATATGACACTCCATAGAAAACAATGAGAATTAATAACGAATGATGTGGCCTCAGCATATGTCAGAAAATTCAGTAGTGGGAGATGATGTGGCAAGGATGATGATGTGGATAGCTTGCATGTTTAGAGAAATAGGATAGTGGGGATGAACTATTTAGGTATTATAGATGTGTATCACACGATCGAGATCCAACAAACCATTTTCATTGGGTGTATGACCATAGAAGGTTTTATTCATGTAAACAGAACAACAATTATTCTCTAACTTACATGAATAACCGTATTGCAATAAACATGATCAAATCATATTCATGCTCAACACAAACACCAAATAATACTTATTTAGGTTCAATACTAATCCTCGAAAGTATAGGGAGTGTGCGATGATAATCATATCAATCTTGGAACTACTTCCAATACACATCGTCACTTCATCCTTTAACTAGTTTCTGTTCATTATGCAACTCCCATTTCGAATTACTACTCTTTAGCAACTGAACCAATATCAAATACCGAGGGGTTGTTATGAACACTAGTAAAATACACATCAATAATTTGTATATCAAATATACCTTTGTTCACTTTGCCATCCTTCTTATCCGCCAAATATCTAGGGCAGTTTCACTTCTAGTGACCATTTCCTTTGCAGTAGAAGCACTTAGTTTCAGGCTTGAGTTTAGCTTTGGGTTTCTTCACGGAAGTGACAACTTGCTTGTCATTCTTCTTGAAGTTCCCCTTCTATCCATTTGCCCTTTACTTGAAACAAGTGGTCTGGTTAACCATCAACACTTGATGCTCTTTCTTGATTTCTACCTTCGCCGATTTCAGCATCGTGAAGAGCTCGGGAATTACTTTCGTCATCCCTTGCATATTATAGTTCATCACGAAGTTCTACTAACTTGGTGATAGTGTCTAGAGAACTTTGTCAATTACTATCTTATCTGGAAGATTAACTCCCACTTGATTCAAGCAATTGTACTACCCAGACAATCTGAGCACATGCTCACTGGTTGAGCTATTCTCCTCCATCTTGTAGGCAAAGTACTGTCAGAGGTCTTATACCTCTCGACATGGGCATGAGTATGAAATACTAATTTCAACTCTTGGAACATCTCATATGCTCCGTGGCGTTTCAAAATGTTTTTCAAGTCCCGGTTATAAGCCATAAAGTATGGTGCACTAAACTATCAAGTAGTCATCATATCGAGCTTTTGTCAAAACGTTCATAACGTCTACATCTCCTCCTGCAATAGGTCTGTCACCTAGCGGTGCATCAAGGACATAATTCTTCTGTGCAGCAATGAGGATAATCCTCAGATCACGGAACAATTCCGCATCATTGCTACTAACATCTTTCAACTTGGTTTTCTCTAGGAAAATAAACGTGGAGCAACATCGCGAGCTATTGATCTACAACATAGATATGCTAATACTACCAGGACTAAGTTCATGATAAATTAAAGTTCAATTAATCATATTACTTAAGAACTCCCACTTAGATAGACACCCCTCTGGTCATCTAAATGATCACGTGATCCAAATCAACTAAACCATGTCCGATCATCACGTGAGATGGAGTAGTTTCAATGGTGAACATCTTATGTTGATCATATCTACTATATGATTCACGCTCGACCTTTCGGTCTCCAGTGTTCCGAGGCCATATCTGCATATGCTAGGCTCGTCAAGTTTAACCCGAGTATTCTGCGTGTGCAAAAACTGGCTTACACCCGTTGTATTTGAACGTAGAGCTTATCACACCCGATCATCACGTGGTGTCTCGGCACGACGAACTTTCGCAACGGTGCATACTCAGGGAGAACACTTATACCTTGAAATTCAGTAAGGGATCATCTTATAATGCTACCGTCGTTCTAAGCAAAATAAGAAGCATAATAAGATAAACATCACATGCAATCAGAAATATGTGACATGATATGGCCATCATCATCTTGTGCTTTTGATCTCCATCTCCAAAGCACCTTCATGATCACCTTCGTCACCGGCGCGACACCTTGATCTCCATCGTAGCATCGTTGTCGTCTCGCCAACTATTGCTTCTACGACTATCGCTACCGCTTAGTGATAAAGTAAAGCAATTACATGGCGATTGCATTTCATACAATAAAGCGACAACCATATGGCTCCTGCCAGTTGCCGATAACATTACAAAACATGATCATCTCATACAAAACCGTATAATTCATCATGTCTTGACCATATCACATCACAACGTGCCCTGCAAAAACAAGTTAGACGTCCTCTACTTTGTTGTTGCAAGTTTTACCTGGCTGCTACGGGCTTAGCAAGAACCGTTCTTACTTACGCATACAAAACCACAACGATGTTTCGTCAAGTGTGTGCTGTTTTAACCTTCACAAGGACCGGGCGTAGCCACACTTGATTCAGCTAAAGTGAGAGAGACAGACACCCGCCAGTCACCTTTAAGCAACGAGTGCTCGTAACAGTGAAACCAGTCTCGCGTAAGTGTACGCGTAATGTCGGTCCGGGCCGCTTCATCTCACAATACCGCCGAAGCAAAGTATGACATGCTGGTAAGCAATATGACTAGTATCGCTCACAACTCATTGTGTTCTACTCGTGCATATCATCTACGCATAGACCTGGCTCTGATACCACTGTTGGGGAACGTAGTATTTTAAAAATTTCCTACGATCACGCAAGATCTATCTACTAGATGCATAGCAACGAGAGGGGAGAGTGTGTCTACGTACCCTCGTAGACCGGGAGCGGAAGCGTCAAGTGACGCAGTTGATGTTGTCGAACTTCTTCGCGATCCAACCGATCAAGCACCGAACATACGGCACCTCCGCGTTCAGCACACGTTCAGCTTGATGACGTCCCACGAGCTCTTGATCCAGTTGAGCTTCACGGGAGAGTTTCGTCAGCACGACGGCGTGGTGACGGATATGATGTATTCACCGGCGCAGGGCTTCGCCTAAGCACTGCAACGGTATGATCGAGGTGTGTTTCTGTGGAGGGGGGCACCGCACACGGCTAAAACAATTCAACTTGTGTGTCTTTGGGTGCCCCCCTGCCCCCGTATATAAAGGAGCAAGGGGGGAGGCCGGCCGGCCCCTCTATGGTGCGGCTAGGGTGCAATCCTACTAGGAATAGGATTGCAATCCTATTCCTAGTAGGAACTACCAAAGAAGGAAGAGAGGGAAAGGAAAAGAAGGAGAGGTGGCGCCCCCCAATCCTAGTCCAACTAGGAACCCTAGGTGGGGCGCCGGCCAGCCCCTATGGGCTGCCTCTCTCTTTTCCATAAGGCCCACTATGGACCATCCCCCTCGTAGGGGGTTCCGGTAACCCCCTCCGGCAATCCCGTTAAATCCGAAACTTTTCCGGAACACTTCCGGTGTCCGAATATAGTCGTCCAATATATCAATCTTTATGTCTCGGACATTCCGAGACTCCTCGTCATGTCCGTGATCTCATCCGGGACTCCGAACTACCTTCGGTACATCAAAACTCATAAACTCATAATACCGACCGTCATCAAACGTTAAGCGTGCGGACCCTACGGGTTCGAGAACTATGTAGACATGACCGAGACTCATCTCCGGTCAATAACCAATAGCGGAACCTGGATGTTCATATTGGCTCCTACATATTCTACGAAGATCTTTATCGGTCAAACCGCATAACAACATACGTTGTTCCTTTTGTCATCGGTATGTTACTTGCCCGAGATTCGATCGTCGGTATCTCTATACCTAGTTCAATCTCGTTACCGGCAAGTCTCTTTACTCGTTTCGTAACACATCATCTCGTGACTAACTCATTAGTCTTTTGCTTGCAAGGCTTATTATGATGTGTGTTACCGAGAGGGCCCAGAGATACCTCTCCGACACTCGGAGTGACAAATCCTAATCTTGATCTATGCCAACACCACGAATACTTTTGGAGACACCTGTAGAGCATCTTTATGATCACCCAGTTACGTTGTGACGTTTGATAGCACACAAGGTGTTCCTACGGTATTCGGGAGTTGCATAATCTCATAGTCATAGGAACATGTATAAGTCATGAAGAAAGCAATAGCAGTAAAACTAAACGATCATAGTGCTATGCTAACGGATGGGTCTTGTCCATCACATCATTCTCCTAATGATGTGATCCCGTTGATTCAAATGACAACTCATGTCTATGGCTAGGAAACATAACCATCTTTGATCAATGAGCTAGTCTAGTAGAGGCATGCTAGGGACACTCTGTTTTGTCTATGTATTCACACATGTACTAAGTTTCCGGTTAATACAATTCTAGCATGAATAATAAACATTTATCATGATATAAGGAAATATAAATAACAACTTTATTATTGCCTCTAGGGCATATTTTCTTCAGCTTCGGCCATCGCGGGTATCCAAAGTCGCAATGCCGTGGTCAAGGCCAGGAGGTGAGCAGCCCGAGGTAATCCATGACACCTCGGATATAGTCCAGCGTTGGAGCTTGGATATAGTCCAGCGTTGGAGCTTGGATACAGTCCGGTGCTGGAGCTTGGATACAGTCTAGCACTGGAGCTCGGATACAATCTGGAGTTGGAGCATGGAGGCAGTCCAACATGGGAGCTCGGCTGCAAAAAATACACCTCAGATGCAGTTCAGCGTTGGAGCTCGGACGTGAGAGGACATGGCAGCATGGGAACCACTACAAACCCGAGGTGTGGCATAAAATAATAAGGCATTGATAAAGGTCGATGACTTAAAAGGGCTCCATGGATGCTCGACGTGTGAACTCTTCGGATTCATCCCGGCGATCCCCAAGATCGAAGATGGGAAGATTTGTTGAAGCAATTTTCAAGACCGACGACCGAAGATGAAGAATAGTTCGGAAGAATCGAGGAGCGTCGCCAACTTGAAGACCAGTTCAGAGGGCTACTGACGGTGTCCTGAACTAGGGGGTACTCACCACGTCGTCTCCCGACCAGGTGGATCGGGCCGAGGACCCCATGGCGGTTCATTATTGGGCCAGTTTGGACAGCCTCTGACATATACGAGGAAGATTCTGCAAGACTTGGTGATCAAGACAAGGACTCCTCTCTGCCGACGTATTTGACTAGGACTCTTGTTATCCTAGGTCTCTGGTACATTATGTAAGCCGAGGCCAGGCTAGTCGATAGATCATTATGACATTCATCATACCCTTAGGGTTTAGACCACAACATACGATCTCGAGGTAGATCAACTCTGTACTCGATACATCATCATCAATATAAACAAGAGCGGGACGTAGGGTTTTACCTCAATCAAGAGGGCCCGAACCTGGCTAAACACCGTCTCCTTCATCTCCTCTTACCCATCGATCCAAGATCCACAGCTCGGGACCCCCTACCCCGAGGTCAGCCGGTTTTCACATCGACGGCAGGGGATACCACCGTCGTACTAATCATCCAACCACAGGTTGGGTTCGCACAACCCAATTGAAGGGCTCATATATTTGTGCCACCGGGGAAGCAACTAACTAATGGTTATCTTTTGGGCCTTCCGCAAGGGTCACTTTTTTGGTCCAGAAGCACACTAAGCGGTGCACCCAGCCGCTGCCATGTGCAGTGCGCTGGGCACTCCCTCTAGATTCTTTTTTACGCATTTTCAGGTTTTAGATTGCTTGTTTTTTGTTTTTGTTTTTTTTTTGGCTTTCCGGTTTTTGCGTGGCTTTCCCTTGGCTTTGGTGGTAAAAAATGATTTTTCTTTTGTGAATCACAAGTGTGCTTCTTGACAAAAAAAGAAAAGCGCAATTATGTTTTCCGTGGAAGCACATATTTACTTCCGCAAAAAGCGTAGTCTATGCTTCCACAGATTTGCTTCTACAAGAAGCACAGACTGGACTTTCACCATAAG
Source organism: Secale cereale (assembly GCA_902687465.1). Classification (NCBI taxonomy): domain Eukaryota; kingdom Viridiplantae; phylum Streptophyta; class Magnoliopsida; order Poales; family Poaceae; genus Secale; species Secale cereale. The sequence goes on from LR738710.1 coordinate 772,340,562, forward strand.
AGTAAGTATAATAAGGTACAGTCAGCAGACTGTAAGGATTAAAGTATTCTATTTTTTCTGAGTTGGACGAGGGAGAATATGAGAGAGAAAAGAAGCGGGTTGTAGATTAACAGCCGGCTGTAGCACGGGCTCCAAGTAACATTGTGAGGGTGTAAAATGGGTCATGTATTAATAAAGTACTACTTCTTAGCAACTTGCTATTATGCGAGTTGACTATTAGGTTAACTATGGACCTGTTTGGTTGAGTTTTTATCGACGGATTCCGCTGCCGCGGAGCTGAATCTGAACCAAAGGGAGAACCCAACAGAATCCGATTCCAGAAATCCGCTGCCAAAATCTGAACCAAAAGCGGAAGCAGCCCAGGACGTGCTTTCCAAAATCTGATTTCACTGCGGGCCAAAATCTGAAAAAGTTGTATCAGCTGGTTTGTCAAATGACCTACATCTTTTTCACATCAAATTTTCCACAGTTGTTTTTCCACAGCAGATTTTTCACAGCTGTTTTTAGAAATCCACAGCCGAACCAAACAGGGCTATGTGTGGCAACCTCATATAGTCGGTAGTTGGCTATATTATTAACCATGCTCTAAGCACAGCATGTGCTTCCCTGAAAAAAGGAAAAAGACGAGAACAACTTGTGCTTTCCAAAAAAAATGGAAACCACAACCGTGAGCTCTGATTTTTTTTGTATGAAGTGTGAGTCATAGTAATTATTTAGTTGTTTTTTTACATATTTTATGGCCCAATTTTCCATTTCACACCGGGCCTCCAAATTTCTAGAGACGAACCTAATGGTGCATAAGCTAGAGACCGTACTCCTAACCTCAATCCACCGCACGCCAACATATATATTTTTGCGATTTATTGACGGGGGTTACATTCAATATCATGTGTATTTATTTTCGTTTGATTTCTAATCAGTTTTTCTTATAAATTACTAGCTTAAATATTGCAAAAAAGGTTTTGCTCAAAAAAATTGCAAAAAGGCGTTCGCCCCGCTTTATCTATAAAGCAAACCACCGAGACACAAACAACAGTAAAGAGTTCACAACACACACGCACGCACATGACACAAAATAGCACAGACATCTAGGTCCACAGTATGAAGGGTTCTGTTGAGGACACAACTCAACAAGCCCTAAAAGATACTCTCTTCATTTCATAATGTAGTGCATATAGATTTTTTTTAAAAATCAAACTTTACTAATTTTGACCAAGTTTATAGAGAAAATCATATATATTTGTAATACCAAATATACAATATGAAAGTACATCTTATGATGAATCTAATGATATGTATTTGGTATTTTAGATGTATATATATATTTCTCTACAAACTTGATCAAGGTTTGTAAAGTTTGACTTTTCAGAAAATCTATATGCACTATATTGTGGAATGAAGGGAGTAATGGAATGAAGGGAGTAAGACACGAAGCAAGCGAAGCAACAGCCACCTTATTTCAATTCTCCATGTCCAATGAAGCAGCTGAGTCGGTGGTCCAACCAGTGAAAATCGGAACCACGGTTTAAAATTTGCGAAAAATTTAACACTAGAAATTGTGTAATTTGGTCTAAACATAATCATAGTTCCAACAAATAATCCCAAAAAAAATTAAATTATTGGATAAGTAGGTTCAGTACATTACTCCTCCTCACTGATTCGGTTGCTTTAAAACTCTGCCCCGAAGATTCAGCCAAACATATACTAGCACGCTCTGTTTTCTGGAGCGTCCCTGAACCCAGCGACTGAAGAACCCAGAAGTGGACTTGTACGTCCTTTCAGCGCCGGCTCGGCTCCAAAGTCCAAGCTTCCAAAGCAGAGGAGCTCATCAGCAAACGCGGCGCGTAGCCTAGAACCGTCCACATGACGAGACCTGCAAATCTCATCCGGTAGGAGCGCCATGGACCATATACGGCCTCGGGCTTGGGCGGCGACGGCGTTTGGCAAAGCGCCAAACGCTACGGTTGCGCCGGCCCGGACCACCGCCGGCTCCACCGTCTGCCGCCCCCATAGGATTACCATTACCATGCACACGGGTCATTTTCCATCGCCAAATGATTTTTGATCCAGCACGTTCCCGCGGTTTCCCTCCACAGTTGAACGTTGCTCTCGCCAGGATTAATTATCCCTTCCATTCTCGTTGGGGTTGCTTTGCCTTTGCTCCCATAAATTCTTTCCGTCCGCCCCGTGTTGCTTCCCGACCAAGTCTGCAGCTTCCTCTCCTCGCCAGCAAGATCGCGGATTCCATTCCATCAAGATTTCCTTCTCCATCGCATTCCTTCGCATCGTAGCCTAGATAGTAGACGATCAAACAAACCCGGCCTTCCGTAGCCCGAGACCCCGAGGCCCAAGTCACGCACAAATTTTCTTCATCTTCTCCCGCAATGGCGGAGCCTGCTCCGGCACAGCCGAGAAACGGCGGCGACGATGCCGTTTCGGCGAGGTTGCAGCGGGCTCTGGAGCTCTTGTTCCCATCCAACCTCGCCGGGAAGGCGGTGCTGTTCGCCGTCGTGGTGGCACTGCTGCGGATGCTGCCCACGAGCCAGACCCCCGGGATCTGGGACCTGCCGCACATCCTCCTGCTCGGCCTCGTCATCTCCTACGGCGTCTTCGGCCAGAGGAATGCCGACGCCGATGTGGTGCCCCCGGTGGTCCCTTCTTCCAAGATCGTCGACGACGACGAGTCCGTGGAGGCCTTCGTCTCCCAGATACTGCAAGGGCCGCTGGTCTTCGAGGGGAACAGCGGCGCCGGAGGCAGCGGCGGCGCCAGGGACGGCGGCGTGCAGGCGTGGAGCTCGCAGTACTACTCCAACGATCCCCTCGTCGTCGTCGCCGACGCGGACGACGCTAGCGAGAAGCCGCTTCTCCTGCCGGTGAGGAAGCTCAAGCCGTCGGTGACCGAAGAATCTGCACCGGGCAATGTAAGTGATGACGGCACCAGTGAAGAAGCAGAGTTTCTCCCCAAAGAAGGAAAAGAATACGGCGGCGCGCGCGAACACGCAATATCTTCGCCGTCCTCCGTCCTCGATGCCGGCTTGACCCTCTCTCCTTGCTCACCTCCTCCCCCGCCGCCCCCGCCGCAGCTTCTTGGCGGCGCACGTGGCCTCGGGAAGGCCAGAGCAAGAAGCTTCAACGAATATGGGGTTGGAGACATGAGCATGAGCGGACGGGCGGGTTTACGAAGCAGGTTCAGGTCAAACTCTTCGATCCAAGCAACGAGGAGGAGCACTTTCACCGGCTACGATCCTGTTGCTCCGTCCGACGATCAAGCAGACGCAGATGATGAGGTTGACGACATGGACGCGGCCTCGGACAGCTCGTTCAGCAGCGACGACATGGCCAGGGACGGCGACGACGAACTCGACGAGGAGGAAGACGACTACGACGAAGACGGGGAGAGGCGGGAAGGTGACAACTCATGCGACGAAGAGCTTTTTGAGCTGGCGACGAGGCCCGAGCCGGAGGAGGACGAGGTGGACAAGAAGGCTGACGAGTTCATTGCCAAGTTCAGGGAGCAGATTAGGATGCAGCGGGTTCAGCCGGGGCCGGGCAGAAGATGAGCCATCTCATGTGTAATGCTGCACCGCATTTTTATGTTTTTCTCCCTCTTTTGATTACTCTCATGTAACTACAACCTGAACAAATGGTGTCAATCGGTGGAATAATAGTGTGCGGGATATTGTGCGCGTCCTCTTTTTCTCACAATTTGTTTGATAAAGCACGTTTTATTGACTCTTAGACAACATAGCAAAAGCATAACCACAAAGGTTGGTTTTTGGTCTCTCAACGTATCGACTTGTGCAGTTTTTGTCACTCAACTTCTAAAACAGACAACTTGTGTAAAGCTAAACTACACAACTTGCACCTGAACTTTACAAAACGGACAAGTGTGGTCCCTTGACCCTGGTTTCAATGCTAACTCAATGTGGTTTTGACTAATTGCCGCCCACGTGGCAATGTATCTCTTCCCTACTCAATGGTCTTCAAATGAGCCACACTTTCTTCTCTCTCCATTTTGTGTGCTGAAACTGAATGATGTCGGACTGATGAGATGGAGGCGCAGCGCACCGTTGTGACATCGATGATTGTGTAGGTGAAAGTGCTACTCCCTCCGTTCTCAAATATTTGTCTTTCTAGACATTTGAAATGGACTACAAATACAGATGTATGTAGACATATTTTAGAGTGTAGATTCACTCATTTTGCTTCGTATGTAGTCACTTGTTGAAATCTCTAGAAAGACAAATATTTAGGAACGAAGGGAGTAGTTATTGACTACACGGGATGAATAGATGATTTTTATGAAAGTCTTCGAAACAGGGAATGTCTTCAAAGACAGACAGTTAAATCAACAACTAAACAAAACACAATGGAAGATAAAACTACGCTAGCCATGCAATAGAATCAAGGTACAGTACAAGGAATGCACAAAGACAGGTAACAACTGAGAGATCAGAATAGGAAGACGGTGTGAAGCCAAATATGCAATCAGGTGTGAATGTCTTCACTCAATGAATTCAATCAAAGCAGGCAAGCAATGACTTCACGAAGCTAAACTGTAAGTAAAGGGGTGAAGTGATAGAACTAGTTGCTTGACAAAGACAAGGATTTGGTAGACCAGTTTCAGTTGTTGTGACAACTGTACGTCTGATTACGGAGGCTGAGATTAAACTTAGAAGAACATGGCTTCACCTTATTCTCCTTGAGCTAAGGTCACTTAGTCCTCGCCCAATCACTCAGGTAAGTCTTCAAGGTAGACTTCCAAACCTTCACGGACTTCGTTCACCGACGATCCACAATGACTCTTTGATCCTCAGAACGCAATGCTTAACCGACTGGAAGATCACAGTCTTCAAGTGTAATAAGTCTTCAGATCACGCAGACAGAAGACTTCAGTGATGCCAAACACTCTTTGGGCTTTGTATGTTATGGGTTTTTTCCTCGCAATGATTCCCTCTCAAAGACTTCGGAGGTGGGTTGCTCTCAAACGACAAAAGCCGTGAACTAACTCTGAGCAGCCACCAATTTATGATGGAAGGGGTGGCTATTTATAGCCACGGGCAACCCGGTATGATTTGTTTGAAATGATTCTGGGTCATTGGGGAACCGACACGTGTCCAACGATCGGATTTCAAACACACGCGGCAACTTGGCTTGGGCTACAAGCAAAGCTGACCTATCCAACTCAGGATAAGATTTACTCTCATTTGTCTTCGCTCGAAGACATATGATTTGGGTTGACCATCACATTAGTTTTCTGACTTTGTTGACATGAACCCCACTTGACAGTTCGGTGGTTTCTATGACTCAAGAAAGAAGAAAATGAAACTACGAAAGAAACTATGTCTTCGCACTTCATTGTCTTCAAGCGAATGTCTTCACACGTCATTGTCTTCAACGTGAATGTCTTCATGAACCACCAAAGTCTTCAATGTCTTCGTACATTTTTAGGGGTCATCTTTGATGGGTAAACCGAATCAATAGGGACTTCGGGCTTGTTTGGGACTGCTCCGCTTCACCAAAATCAGTTTCACTCCACCAAATCCACTTTGAAGCAGTTTCGTACAGAAGTTATAGCACTACCAAAGATAATGTTTGGCTTCCATGTAGCTCCAGCTTCAAGAATGGAAAATTGGGTGGAAATGATCTATTTGATTGGATGAGATGGGAGAAACGAAGGGGTATCCACTTACTGGTGGCGGTGGTGGGTAATTTCCCCCCAACTCTAGCTTCTATAATTTTTTTGGAGCACCCCCTCACAAGCTTCATAAAAAACTGGGAGTTGTACCCCAGATTCTAGTTTTTCTGTGAAGCGGCATATCGTGGAGCTACCCCGTTTGGCTTGAGTTTTCTGGAGCGGAGCTGAATTTTAAGAAGCAGAGCAGTCCCAAACGGGCTCTTCTACATGTGTTCTTCTGTGAATCTCACAAACACATTAGTCACTCAACCAAGTTTGTCGTCAATACTCCAAAACCAGTTAGGGGTGGCACTAGATGCACTTATAGTAGGATACATCACCTGGTACAGTGGAGATTCGATATGTTGTGTAGGACCCATGACTTCTCATATCTCAACTAGTGCATAAATCAAACAAATCTTTCACATTCGCCATTTATGATGGCAATTGTGCTTCAAAGATGAGTATTGGTGTTGGGCCCAAGGTTCAAATCTTCATGGTTCCACGCCAGACACTCTAACAATGTGGCTTCGAGCGCCCCCCTTCTCTCTTAAGAGAAGTATTGGATCGCATTGGTGTTATCCTGGTATTGTATACCTATGTCATTATATGCTAAAGTATGATCACACCACTCATAGTTTGGTTTTCCTTTTCGTTTTTGCAAATATGAGTGTATTATAGATCTCTATACTTTATTTTGCGGGGATTATAGATCTCTATATGACAATGTTTGCGCTCTATCCCAAGCCTTCTTATCCAAATACATGATTTCATCCATTGCAAGACTCCCTCTTGATCATATTTATATATCTAGGATTTCATTGGGGTGAGTATCCTCCATTTGTGGAGCCTTTTGAACGGTTTTTGGGGAAGCCTACAATTCGCTTCGCACCCTGGAGTTGCCCTTCAAAAAAATAACAAGTCCATGGATACCCCGGGCACCCGGTCTCCTTGAGTCCAACCACCCGGTCCCCTTTCCTCTGGACACCCAGGGTACACAGGCCGGTCGGCTATATAAGTGGGAGGGCTTGGGGACTAGGGTTTCTTTCGACCCCAGTTGCCCCCATGGCCCCCAAATCGTCGCTTATCGCCTCTTCCGCCGTCGTTGTCATTTGGTGACCCTCCAGGCCTCCGGACCTCCTCCTGGCGACGTTTTCGACCCCATTGGCGTCCTCCTCCAATACATCCTTCATTCCATCCATGTTTTCTGCTAACTCCGTTAGGGTTGCATATCGTAGGATTTCTCATAGTGGGTCTAGTTTTACATATGAGTGTGGCCTCGTGGGTAGTCCGTTTGCATCTCGATTTTTCGAGATCCGTTGTGAGATGCTGAAACTAACGTTCCTTCGGGTGCCCGGTTTGTGATGTCCGTGGCGATGGTGGGTTGGACGCGTATGGGTAGGAAGGTAGTCTTGTGGAAGTTCAACGAGAGGCCAGTAGCGTTAGCAAACGACCCAAGATTTATTTGAGTTGTGTGGCAGTGCGAGCAAAGGCGTGTGTGATGATGGGTGTATCACCGGCATATTGAAGAACGGAGGGGAGGTTTTGATCTTGGTGGGTGGTGAAGTAGGCTGTAAATGAGGGGGCGAAATATTAGGCGTTGCAAGATATCGTCTACGAGAATGAACCAAAAGGGGGAAAGGGGGTCGCCTTGTTTGCGGCCGTTTTTACAATTTATCCTGGGGCAGAAACACCGTTTAGCACAACCATGGTTTCATCCCTGCTTTCATCTACAGATTTGTGTTTCAAGGGTTATAATACCTGGTTTCATCTACTGATAATCAACAGAACAAAAAATTGGAGTTTTGCACGATAACAAGCACATGATATTGTGAATGACAGATTGACCAAATTTCACCATTATGTTGATTTAAAAATACAAAAAAATCAGTAAAGAACATACTTATCGACTGTAACAAAGTTATATTTAATTGGAACGCTCAGAAAAGGATAGCAGTCAGCAAGGCTTATGGAAATTGAATATCTACATAAGAGCTGAGTAAAAACCTTGCAAAAGCATGGTGGTATATCCACTTCCGGTCCACAAAGGAACAACAAAATATCGGCTACAAAAAAAGATACAATTAGTTAAGAAAATAATTCAGAAAACAATCACAGTGATGCAATAAAAAATCCAACCGACAAACAAATACTCCCATGGTAGCCTATGAGTACCATGTAGCCGATCTATGTTCCAAGAGATGGTAAAGCTTTGCTTTCATAGATACACATATGTGATCTCTTCCCAAGTGGTACTAATGTTCCAGGAAAAGAATAGTGACAGTAACAAATTGGACAAAAGTTATGTCAGCATGGATACGAGACTATGGGTTAACAATGGAAATGCAGTTAGCAGTATGCGCAGATACAAAATAATGTCAGCAGCATAAGACAAAAAACTTTTAGTGACTGGATGACAACTAATTTTGCTAATATTCTGGGTTAACAGGACAATATGTGAGAATTAGAGGTCATGAAACTAGCCTTTTGAATACAAAAGTTTCTAGAGAAGATATAGCTTCCTCCCCACCCTTGATGCAAATCGATACTGAGATGTAAGGCATGGTGCAGAGCAAATAATCAAATCAGCAGAACTTGGCCATTTAACATCTTGCAAAAAGAGATGCAGAGGCCGGGGGGTAATCCTCATTCTCGAAAAAAAAAACATCTTGCAGTTGCTGGGAGTCTTCAGGTAGGGGCATGACAGATTCTACAGCTAGGGGCATGTCACGGAGCCTGAGTGGATGGACTGCATCTCATCTGCAGATTCCAACTGGTGTCAGATACATGAACAAATAAAAGGATGATTCAGTACAGGTATGCAATCTAAAATGAGAAGCAACCAGTTTCAAATACTTAAACAAATGAAAAACTCATTCAGTACAGCTATACGATCAAAACTGGCAAGCAACAAGTGTCATATAGTACAAACAAATAAAAGACTGATTCAGGGCGGCTATACGATCTAAACAGAGCAATCAAATGGATCAAATCAGTCAGTCTTAAAAAAAAACGGAAACACAATTCAGCAGTGAAGCATTTCGCCAGGATTCAGAATAGAAGTGATTGCATTGAACAGAACAGGGTATTACACAGCCTACTGAACCCAAGACAGGATACAACGCCGCACACCAAATCAGTAAATCAATCCACCACAGCACATATCACACAGAGCAAACGAGGAAGTTGCTCCACTACACGCATCTAGCCTCCGAAGCCGTAGAGGGTGCGGCCCTGGCGCTTGAGCGCGTAGACGACGTCCATAGCGGTGACGGTCTTGCGGCGGGCGTGCTCGGTGTAGGTGACGGCGTCGCGGATGACGTTCTCGAGGAAGATCTTGAGAACGCCGCGGGTCTCCTCGTAGATGAGGCCGGAGATGCGCTTCACGCCGCCCCTCCTCGCCAGCCTCCGGATCGCCGGCTTGGTGATGCCCTGGATGTTGTCGCGGAGGACCTTCCGGTGCCGCTTGGCGCCGCCCTTTCCCAGCCCCTTGCCACCCTTGCCGCGCCCGGACATCTCCGCTCCGAGAGAGTGTGATTAGGAAGAAGAGGAACTGCTTTGGCGGGAGTCTGAAGCTTGCGATGGGATCTGGGATATGAGGGCGGGGGTGTTTATATGGGGAGGATTTTGGGTGGGAAGTGCGAAATTTTGGAGGATTTGGGGCGGGAGGTGCTTTGTTGGGTCGATCCGCGAGACGCTGGAGATGGGACGTTGGATTAGGATCAGAAAGGGTGATATGAGATGGGACTGTGCTGGTGTGGATCCATGACGTGGCGCCAGATGTGGGGTCTAAGCGGTTGTTTTGTGGTATATGTTTCACTTATATAATCAGAGCATCTCTGCTCTGCAAAACGGCCTCCCGCTAAATTATTTTAGGCCTTCTTTGGTTCGTAGAATAGAAATGATTTTGGAATATGAAAGTCGTTTTGTAGTGCCATGAATGCTTCGGCAGAACAGATCACATAAACGCAAACCACAACTTTGCGTTCTCGATACAGAAAACCAATTTTCGTGGTTTTAGGCAAAAAAAAATGATTTTGAACAGCATAAATCTTAATACAACATCAACAAACTTATAAATATATTAACATCATACAATACAATAAGCATCTCAATTACAACAAATGTCTACATCCTTTCGACATGCTTCTTGTGCTGGATTAATTTTTCATGAGCCGCCATGTCAATCCTTGGCGCTTGCTTTTCTTGTCGCATGAAATTCTTGGATGAGATGCAACAAGACGAGGTGATTGGCATCGCCTCTATGTCAGAATCATCCAACCCCGCCGCGTCCAACGAACTCTAATCATTATCCATGTAAAAACATCAATCCACAATTTAATCTACATATCGCTTGTCTCCTAAAATTAAAAAGCACGAAAAAACACTAAAGAAATTACTTTTGGCCAGTAGCAAATCCGCGAAACCGAGCTCGCTTCCCCACCAACAACCAATACCAAATCCGTCGCCCCTACTTCCCCAACAGTAGCGCGCCCCCAAACCAGTCGCGCCGGCCACGAGGATGAATTTGCGGCCCAATCGCACCCGAAGCAACCTCCTCCGTCCGCAACGAGGCACTGCATAAAAACTCTGAGGATAGATCCATGGCGACGGCGGAACTACTCGACTACGCGGAGTGGCCGAGGGCGGCAAGAATCAATGAGGACACGTGGCGGCGACGGTGTCAAGATGGAATGGAGGGCGCGAGCTGAAACTTCTGTCCCGCCAAAAAATTCTACCGCGGAACTACTCGACTGCGTAGGGTGGCCGGGGGCGGCAAGAATCAACGACAAGATTCGGCAACGACGAAATAAGGCCCGAGCTAAAACTTATGTCCCATCAAAATTTACTACCAGTAGTGGAATGGCAAGGAGGGTGGCAAAAGTTGAACATATGCGGGGTTCGGGCCGAAATATACCGCTCCTCCCACCCCAAAAAAAAACTGGGACAGGCCATTTTATAGGACCTGCACAGGACAATTTTTTGCACCGGTACCGTAAGATTGTAGTTATTATTGGTAATTTGGAACGTGCTCGGATGCCTTCGTGGATGGGAGTCGGCCCTCCTATATGACCGCCCATGCGACCACACCCTCGTATGCAAACGTCAAATTCATGCAAACACTACATAGTTTAATACATAGTACAAAATTTATTTGAAGTGCATAATCCAAACCTAAAATTCAATACTTCATGTGTGAATTCACATATACTCCACAAAATGATTAAGTAATTGCATGTGGGCATGTGTATCTCAAAGTTATGTGTGCATCTCTAGAACATCTAGCGCGGACTTCTCAAAATCATGTGTGTGGGATGCCCCTTCGCCCACATCCTCCACAATCATATCATGCAAGATTACACAACGGTTCATCACCTACCACATTGTTTCTGCATTCCACATCATTGCATCTCCACGATCTATACCTCGATGAGCTTAGAGCATTTCAAATGTCCTCTCCACATCCCTTCAAACGTCTTCTTGCATTTGTGCAAAGAGACTTCTTTTCTTACCTTGGGGATCGGGTATTCCCTTCACAAACGACGTCCATTAATGATAGATACCATCAACCAGGCAGTCCCCCCAATGTTGTAGTCATACCCGTTTACTGTGTAGTTGCGTGTCAGAGCATCCCCATCACAAAGCCTCATAAACAACGGTTTGCTGAAGCACATTGATATCATTATGAGTTCGAGCATGCCAAAGAAAGGATATGTTAAATCCACAAGTCTTACGATAATGTTGCTTCAAATATGTTGGTGTCCTCTTTGATGTGACATTCATACTGCCTGCCCAAACTTATCAGACAGTTCTTCCATTGCCAATGGATGCAATCGACCGACCTAAGCATACCTATAAAATGTCTTGATGCTCCAATTGTAAATAGTTTTTTTGTGTCCTTTCATTTGGTTTTCTCAGGAACTCTGATCCAGACACCTTCACCGCATCACAGGCAAATGTCGCATTTGCTTCAATGCATGTGCTCTTTCCCATCCGAACAATCTCATTAAAGACATCTCTGGTTGTACTATATGTAAGCATCCTCAAAACATGCATGCATTCATGCATAGGACACTACTGCAGGATGTTGCTAACGCGACACTATGATCAGAGACCCTTTGACAAAACTCTGTGTGATGCATTAATCGCAAATGGTGATGAAAAAACCGTTAAAAAGATGCAAAACGTTTGCGATGGTGGAGACATCAAACACTGTTCCGATTTTAGTTGCGTGTGCGACGCGGTTGATCCATCCGAACTGTTTGCGATGAGATGGAACAACAGAAACGAGCAGCCATATCAAGGTGTGTGTGCGATATACGCCATACAATTCACTCACATGAATTGTTTGCTATTAGGGAGTGCAACAAAAACGGTTGGCCAGATCAAGGTGTGTGTGATATACGACATACGGTTCACTCAGTCAAACTATTTTTGATTAGGGAACACAACAAAAACAGTTCAACTTAACAAGATGTTGGGGAACGTTGCATGGGAAACAAAAATTTTCCTACCGTTCACCAAGATCAATCTAGTAGATGCAACTACGAGGGGAGAGTGTGATCTACGTACCCTTGTAGATCGCTAAGCGGAAGCGTTATGAACGCGGATGATGGAGTCGTACTCGTCGCGATTCAGATCGCCGAAGACCTAGCACCGAAGCAACGGTGCCTCCGCGTTCTTCACACGTACGGCTCGGGGACGTCTCCTCCTTCTTGATCCAGCAAGGGGTGGAGGAGAGGTTGATGGAGAACCGGCAGCACGACGGCGTGGTGGTGATGGTGGAGAAGAACTCCAGCAGGGCTTCGCCTAAGCACCGCGGGAGAGGAAGATGTAACGGGAGAGGGAGGGCAGCACCGAGGAACAAACTGTGTTGGCTGCCCTCCCTTTGCCCCACTATATATAGGGGGGGTGGAGAGGTTAGGGCGCCCTAGGGTTTCCCCCTAGGGGCCGGCGGCCAGGGCAAGGGGAGGGGGCGGCGGCCAGGGCAAGGGGGGGCGGCCAGGCCCTAGGGTTTCCCCCCCTAGGTGCCTTGCCCCCCAAGGCCAAGGGGTGCGGCCAGCCCTAGGGGGTCCCACCCCCTTAGCCGCATGGGGAGAGGGCCCAGGGGGGGCGCACAGCCCCCTGAGGGCTGTGGTGTCCCCCCTTGTGGCCCAATAGGCCCAGAATAACTTCCGGACCCCCCGAAATCCCTTCCGGTACTCCGCCGATTTCCCGATGCTCCCCGGAACACTTCCGGTACTCCGAAACCTTTCATCCTATATATCAATCTTCGTCTCCGGACCATTCCGGAGACCCTCGTCATGTTCGGGATCTCATCCGGGACTCCGAACAACCTTCGGTAACCATGCACTCTTCTCACTAACAACCCTAGCGTCACCGAACGTTAAGTGTGTAGACCCTGCGGGTTCGGAAACCATGTAGACATGACCGAGACACTCCCAGGTCAATAACCAATAGCGGGATCTGGATACCCATATTGGTTCCCACATGTTTCTCGATGATCTCATCGGATGAACCACGATGTCAAGGATTCAGGCAATCCCGTATACAGTTCCCTTTGTCTCGTCGGTATGTTACTTGCCCGAGATTCGATCGTCGGTATCTCTATACCTAGTTCAATCTCGTTACCGGCAAGTCTCTTTACTCGTTACCGTAATACATAATCCCGTGACCAACTACTTAGTCACTTTGAGCTCATTGAGATGACGTATTACCGAGTGGGCCCGGAGATACCTCTCCGTCATACGGAGTGACAAATCCCAGTCTCGATCCATGTCAACTCAACAAACACCCTCGGAGATACCTGTAGAGTACCTTTATAGTCACCCAGTTACGTTGTGACGTTTGGCACACACAAAGCACTCCTACGGTGTCAGTGAGTTACATGATCTCATGGTCATAGGAACTTATACTTGACATGCAAAAAACTATAGCGATAACTGACACGATCAAAAGCTATGTTTACGTTTGGGTCTCGTCCATCACATCATTCTCCTAATGATGTGATCCCGTTATCAAATGACAACTCATGTCTATGACCTGGAAACCGCGGTCATCTTTGATCAACGAGCTAGTCCTGTAGAGGCTCACTAGGGACACAAAGTCTATCTATTCATCCACACGTGTATTTGAGTTTCCAATCAATACAGTTATAGCATGGATAATAAACGATTATCATGAACAAGGAAATATAATAATAACTCTTTTATTATTGCCTCTAGGGCATATTTCCAACAGTCTCCCACTTGCACTAGAGTCAATAATCTAGCATTACAAAGTAATGAATCTAACACCCATAGAGTCTTGGTGTTGATCGTGCTTAGCCCGTGGAAGAGGCTTAGTCAATGGATCTGCAACATTCAAATCCGTGTGTACTTTGCAAATGTTTATGTCCTCCTCCTTGACCGAATCGCGGATGGAATTGAAGCGTCGCTTTATGTGTCTGGTCCTCTTGTGAAACCTTGGTTCCTTGGCTAGAGCAATGGCACCAGTGTTGTCACAGAACAGAGTCATTGGGTTCAGTGCACTAGGCACAACTCCAAGATCTGTCATGAACTCCTTCATCCAGACACCTTCCTTAGCCGCCTCCGAGGCAGCTATATACTCCGCTTCACATGTAGAATCAGCTACCACGCTCTGCTTGGAACTGCACCAGCTTACTGCTCCCCCGTTGAGAATATATACGTATCCGGTTTGAGACTTGGAGTCATCCGGATCAGTGTCAAAGCTTGCATCGACGTAACCCTTTACGACGAGCTCTTGATCACCTCCATAAACAAGAAACATATCCTTAGTCCTTTTCAGGTACTTTAGGATATTCTTGACCGCTGTCCAGTGATCCATACCAGGATTACTTTGAAACCTTCCGGCCATACTTATGGCAAGGCTGACATCTGGTCTTGTGCACAGCATTGCATACATGATAGAGCCTATGGCTGAAGCATAGGGGACGACACTCATCTTTTCTCTATCATCCGCAGTCACTGGGCATTGAGTCTTACTCAACTTTGTACCTTGTAATACCGGCAAGAACCCCTTCTTGGATTGATCCATTTTGAACTTCTTCAAAACTTTATCAAGGTACGTGCTTTGTGAAAGTCCTATCAAGCGTCTTGATCTATCTCTATAGATCTTGATGCCCAATATGAAAGCAGCTTCACCGAGATCTTTCATCGAAAAACTCTTGTTCAAATACCCCTTCACGCTATCCAAAAATTATATATTGTTTCCAATCAGCAATATGTCATCCACATATAATATTAGAAACGCTATAGAGCTCCCACTCACTTTCTTGTAAATACAAGCTTCATTGTAAACTTGTATAAACCCAAATGCTTTGATCACCTCATCAAAGCGAAGATTCCAACTCCGAGATGCTTGCACCAGCCCATAAATGGAACGCTGGAGCTTGCATACTTTGTCAGCATTCTCTGGATCGACAAAACCTTCTGGTTGTATCATATACAACTCTTCCTTAAGAAAACCGTTAAGGAACGCTGTTTTGACATCCATCTGCCAAATTTCATAATCGAAAAATGCAGCTATTGCTAACATGATTCGGACGGATTTAAGCATCGCTACGGGTGAGAAAGTCTCATCGTAGTCAATCCCTTGAACTTGTGAAAAACCCTTTGCCACAAGTCGAGCTTTATACACGGTGACATTACCGTCAGCGTCCGTCTTCCTCTTAAAAATCCATTTATTCTGAATGGCCTTCCGCCCTTTAGGTAATACTTCCAAAGTCCATACTTTGTTTTCATACATGGATCCCATCTCAGATTTCATGGCCTCTAACCATTTGTCGGAATCTGGGCCCACCATCGCTTCTCCATAGCTCGTAGGTTCACCGTTGTCTAACAACATGACCTCCAAGACAGGGTTACCATACCACTCAGGTGTAGTGCGTACCCTTGTCGACCTACGAGGTTCGGTAGTAACTTGATCGGAAGCTTCTAGATCATCATCATTGGCTTCCTCTTCAACCTCTGTAGGCTCCACAAAAACATCTTTCTGTGCTGCGCTACTTTCTGGTTGAAGCAGAGGTTCAATAACCTCATCAAGTTCTACCTTCCTCCCACTCAATTCTTTCGAGAGAAACTCTTTCTCGAGGAAGGACCCGTTCTTAGCGACAAACACTTTGCCCTCGGATCTGAGATAGAAGGTGTACCCAACTGTTTCTTTTGGGTATCCTATGAAGACACATTTGTCCGCTTTGGGTTCGAGCTTTTCTGGCTGAAGCCTTTTGACATAAGCATCGCAACCCCAAACCTTGAGAAAAGACAACTTAGGTTTCTTACCAAACCACAGTTCATACGGTGTTATCTCAACGGACTTAGATGGAGCCCTATTTAAAGTGAATGCAGCTGTCTCTAACGCATATCCCCAAAACGATAGTGGCAAGTCGGCAAGAGACATCATAGAACGTACCATATCTAATAGGGTTCGATTACGACGTTCGGACACACCATTACGCTGTGGTGTTCCAGGTGGTGTCAACTGTGAAACAATTCCACATTTTCTTAAGTGATCACCAAACTCATAACTCAGATATTCTCCCCCTCGATCAGATCGTAGGAACTTGATCTTCTTGTTACGATGATTTTCAACTTCACTCTGAAATTGCTTGAACTTTTCAAAAGTTTCAGACTTATGCTTCATCAAGTAAATATACCCATATCTACTTAAGTCGTCAGTGAAGGTGAGAAAATAACGATATCCACCGCGCGCCGTTACACTCATCGGACCGCACACATCAGTATGTATGATTTCCAATAAGTCACTTGCCCGTTCCATTGTCACTGAAAACGGGGTCCTTGTCATCTTGCCCATGAGGCACGGCTCGCACGTGTCAAGTGATTCAAAATCAAGAGACTCCAAAAGTCCATCAGCATGGAGCTTCCTCATGCGTTTCACGCCGATATGACCGAGACGGCAGTGCCACAAGAAAGTGGTATTATCATTATCTACTCTACATCTTTTGGCATCAATGTTATGAACATGTGTATCATCACTATCGAGATTCAATAAGAATAAACCCCTAACTTCGGGTGCATGACCATAAAAGATATTACTCATATAAATAGAACAACCATTATTCTCTGACTTAAATGAGTAACCGTCTCGCAATAAACAAGATCCAGATATAATGTTCATGCTTAACGCAGGCACTAAATAACAATTATTCAGGTTCATAACTAATCCCGATGGTAATCGAAGAGCGAGCGTGCCGACGGCGATCACATCAACCCTGGAACCATTTCCCACGCGCATCGTCACTTCGTCCTTCGCCAGCCTCCGTTTATTCCGCAGTTCCTGTTTAGAGTTGCAAATGTGAGCAACCGAACCGGTATCAAATACCCAGGCACTACAACGAGAGTTGGTAAGGTACACATCAATAACATGTATATCATATATACCTTTGTTGTTGTTGGCCCCCTTCTTGTCCGCCAGATACTTGGGGCAGTTCCGCTTCCAGTGGCCATTCCCCTTGCAATAGAAACACTCAGTCTCTGGCTTGGGCCCAGCCTTGGGTTTCTTCACTGGATTAGCAACTGCTTTGCCACCCTTCTTAGAGTTACCCTTCTTGCCCTTGCCATTCTTCTTGAAACTGGTGGTCTTATTGACCATCAACACTTGATACTCCTTCTGGATGTCTGCCTCAGCGACTTTCAGCATCGAAAACAGCTCGGCGATGGTTTTATTCATCCCTTGCATGTTGTACTGCTGGACGAAGCCCTTGTAGCTTGGAGGGAGTGACTGGAGAATTCTGTCAATGATAGCCTCATCCGGGAACACAAGTCCCAGATCAGCTATGCGGGTATAGTACCCAGACATCTTCAGTAAGTGCTCACTGACAGACGAATTCTCCTCCATCTTGCAAGCGAAGAATTTATCGGTGGTCTCATACCTCTCGATCTTAGCATTCTTCTCAAAGATGAATTTCAACTCCGTGTACATCTCATATGCACCATGACGTTCAAAACGCCTTTGGAGTCCTCCTTCTAAGCCGTACAACATGGCACATTGCACTATCGAATAGTCATCCGAACGCGTCTGCCAGACGTTCATATCGTCCGCAGAGGCTCCAGGAGCGGGGGGTTGACCTAGCGGCGCATTTAGGACATAAACCTTTTGGGCAGCTGTGAGGATGATCCTCAGATTGCGGAGCCAGTCCACAAAGTTGCTCCCATCATCTTTCAGTTTAGCTTTCTCTAGGAACGCATTAAAATTCAGGGGAACTACTGCGCGAGCCATCTACAACATAAATTTGCAAAGACATTTTAGACTATTGTTCATGATAAGTGAGTTATTACCTAATCAAATTAATTATAACTCCCACTCAAATTGACATCCCTCCGGTCATTCGAGCGTGACATGATCCAAATTCACCAACCCAAGTCCGATCATCACGTGAGATGAGGTGGTGTCAATGGTGAACATCAACATGTTGATCATATCTACTATATGACTCATGCTCGACCTTTCGGTCCTCCGTGTTCCGAGGCCATGTTTGTACATGCTAGGCTCGTCAAGTCTAACCCGAGTGTTCTGCACGTGCAAAACTGGCTTGCACCCGTTGTATGCGAACGTAGAGTCTATCACACCCGATCATCACGTGGTGCTTCGAAACGACGAACCTTCGCAACGGCGCACACTCGGGGGGAACACAATTTTATCTTGAAATTTTAGTGAAGGATCACCTTATAATGCTACCGTCGTCCTAAGCAAAATAAGATGCATAAAAGGATTAACATCACATGCAAATCATAAGTGACATGATATGGCCATCAACTCGTGCTTTTGATCTCCATCTCCAAAGCACCGGCATGATCTCCATCGTCACCGGCGCCACACCATGATCTCCATCATCATGATCTCCATCATCGTGTTGCCATCGGGGTTGTCGGCGCCCCACCATGCTCTTACTACTATTGCTACCGTTTATCGATAAAGTAAAGCATTACAAAGCGCTTAATGATTGACACGCAGGTCATACAAAAAATAAAGACAACCCTATGGCTCCTGCCGGTTGCCGTATGCATCGACATGCAAGTCGATGTTAACTATTACAACATGATCATCTCATACATCAAAATATATTTCATCATGTCATTGGCCATATCATATCACATACATACCCTGCAAAAACAAGTTAGACGTCCTCTAATTTGTTGTTGCATGTTTTACGTGGCTGCTATGGGTATCTAGCAAGAACGCTTCTTACCTACGCAAAACCACAACGGTGATATTCAAGTTGCTATTTAACCTTCTACAAGGACCGCCTTGTTCTATTCCGATTCAACTAAGATAGGAGAGACAGACACCCGCCAGCCATCTTATGCAACAAAAGTCACATGTCTGTCGATGGAACCGGTCTCATGTACGTGGACATGTAAAGTTGGTCCGGGCCGCTTCATCCTATAATACTGCTGAATCAAGAAAGACTAAGGAGGGCAGCAATTTAAACATCAACGCCACAAACTTCTTTGTGTTCTACTCGAGAAAGCATCTACGCAAGATCCTAGCTCATGATGCCACTGTTGGGGAACGTTGCATGGGAAACAAAAATTTTCCTACCGTTCACCAAGATCAATCTAGTAGATGCAACTACGAGAGGGGAGTGTGATCTACGTACCCTTGTAGATCGCTAAGCGGAAGCGTTATGAACGCGGATGATGGAGTCGTACTCGTCGCGATTCAGATCGCCGAAGACCTAGCACCGAAGCAACGGTGCCTCCGCGTTCTTCACACGTACGGCTCGGGGACGTCTCCTCCTTCTTGATCCAGCAAGGGGTGGAGGAGAGGTTGATGGAGAACCGGCAGCACGACGGCGTGGTGGTGATGGTGGAGAGGAACTCCAGCAGGGCTTCGCCTAAGCACCGCGGGAGAGGAAGATGTAACGGGAGAGGGAGGGCAGCACCGAGGCACAAACTGTGTTGGCTGCCCTCCCTTTGCCCCACTATATATAGGGGGGGTGGAGAGGTGAGGGCGCCCTAGGGTTTCCCCTTAGGGGCCGGCGGCCAGGGCAAGGGGAGGGGGCGGCGGCCAGGGCAGGGGGAGGCGCCCAGGCCCTAGGGTTTCCCCCCTAGGTGCCTTGCCCCCCAAGCCCAAAGGGTGCGGCCAGCCCTAGGGGGTCCCACCCCCTTAGCCGCATGGGGAGAGGGCCCAGGGGGGGCGCACAGCCCCCTGAGGGCTGTGGTGTCCCCCCTTGTGGCCCAATAGGCCCAGAACAACTTCCGGACCCCCCGAAATCCCTTCCGGTACTCCGCCGATTTCCCGATGCTCCCCGGAATACTTCCGGTACTCCGAAACCTTTCATCCTATATATCAATCTTCGTCTCCGGACCATTCCGGAGACCCTCGTCATGTCCGGGATCTCATCCGGGACTCCGAACAACCTTCGGTAACCATGCAATCTTCTCACTAACAACCCTAGCGTCACCGAACGTTAAGTGTGTAGACCCTGCGGGTTCGGAAACCATGTAGACATGACCGAGACACTCCCAGGTCAATAACCAATAGCGGGATCTGGATACCCATATTGGTTCCCACATGTTTCTCGATGATCTCATCGGATGAACCACGATGTCAAGGATTCAGGCAATCCCGTATACAGTTCCCTTTGTCTCGTCGGTATGTTACTTGCCCGAGATTCGATCGTCGGTATCTCTATACCTAGTTCAATCTCGTTACCGGCAAGTCTCTTTACTCGTTACCGTAATACATAATCCCGTGACCAACTACTTAGTCACTTTGAGCTCATTGAGATGACGTATTACCGAGTGGGCCCGGAGATACCTCTCCGTCATACGGAGTGACAAATCCCAGTCTCGATCCATGTCAACTCAACAGACACCCTCGGAGATACCTGTAGAGTACCTTTATAGTCACCCAGTTACGTTGTGACGTTTGGCACACACAAAGCACTCCTACGGTGTCAGTGAGTTACATGATCTCATGGTCACATGCAGAAAACTATAGCGATAACTGACACGATCAAAAGCTATGTTTACGTTTGGGTCTCGTCCATCACATCATTCTCCTAATGATGTGATCCCGTTATCAAATGACAACTCATGTCTATGACCTGGAAACCGCGGTCATCTTTGATCAACGAGCTAGTCCTGTAGAGGCTCACTAGGGACACAAAGTCTATCTATTCATCCACACGTGTATTTGAGTTTCCAATCAATACAGTTATAGCATGGATAATAAACGATTATCATGAACAAGGAAATATAATAATAACTCTTTTATTATTGCCTCTAGGGCATATTTCCAACACAAGATACGTGTGATATGCGGCATACAGTTCACATAGATGAACTACTTGCGATGAGCCAAAAGTGCACAAACGAGTCGTGTAAACAAGATGTGTGTGATACGCGGCAAACAGCCGACTCAGATGAACTGTTTGCGGTGAGAAATTGCAACACAGACGGTTACTACAGTTAGTTCGTGTGCGATTCTGTGTGTACAAAAAACTTTGAAAATTGCAAACTAATTGCTTGTGGTGGATAGGAGTATCGCACACGATGCGTCTGTGAGTACTCATGTGCGATGATTAGTAAGTTACGCATATGTTTCCTTATGTTACACGTGTGTGAATTTGCAATATGGACAGTTAATATGCAAATGCCTTCTGGACATTGGGCACACGCTTAAACTCAATGACTGTGTATGATACTAATACTTTCCACGAAAATTTAAGAACTTGGCTAACAGCATTTGATTAACATATATATAGTGGTTACACTATTAGACAAAAGGAGGATCTTCGTAACATGGTTTTGACAACCATATGGTCCATATCTATATACTTAACATAGTAACAACTACCACATTTTAAGAGGCTGAGGGTCAACAACCATATGGTCCATATATACATACTTAACATAGTAACAGCTAGCACATTTCAAGAGGCTGAGGGCCAACAACCACAACTATCCGCTAGAAGCAGCTTGATCACGATGACTCGGCATCTCGTCAATGAAAAGGAAGAGCCCTCCTGTGCCTTGGTAGCGCATGAGTAGAGCAGTGTCTCCAATTTTCCAATATGCATGCATTGCCACGACAAGCGAGAACTTGTTAATTTGAACGGTTCCATTTGTGCGGAAAATGCAGTACCTTGCAATCACTTTGGCATTATTAGCAGACACAAGTGTAATTCGACCACGCCGGAAAATTGATCCAGGAACTGCTACAGCGGGCAATTTCTGTTGAAATGTAGAATAAAAACTAATTGAATACTTAGCATCAACATAAAAATAAGATTTTGTACCAGCGTTTTGTGCACACAATTGGTCTTATTCAATGTGTGCATCATAGGTATAATTAATCCCATCCAAAATCCAGCATTCATACATTATGCTATCTTTGTCAGATTATCAACAAAAAATATGACATGCTTCAAGTCCTTCCAGTGAAATTTGGTGCGCTTAGTAACATACATATCGTTCACTATACATCCAACATATCATGCTTAAAAGGTGGAAAGGTATTGTTTATCCATAACATGGTAGAAGAATATATAGTGCGCATAAATTGGTAAATATAATTTGTTACTGCCGAGGAACGGAGTCAGAAAATGAAATCAATTGGTTGCTTAAACAGTGGTCAATTAGTCAGAACAAATACCCCGATTTTGCTAAGTAATATGCCAGCATGGAGAAAGTTGAAATGACACTAACCTCGATCAGACTTTGATCGGTTCATGACATTGGGGAGGTAAACATGCATGTTAATTAGGCCAGGCTTTGGCGCACGCACTAGAATTTTATTGTCAGCTTTCAGTTCATAACACTTAGACATTTTTCTCCAAACGTCCGCATCAAAATAGGAGTGACCATCTTTATGAAGTTTTATGCTAACCGTCATTGTATATCCATGCTGCGTTGTCAATATGACATCCATGGAGTCATCAACAAAGTAAAGCCTAAGATTTCCTTCTATTCTTGTTCTTGAAAAACAAGGGATGTACTGGCTGACATCAAAATTAAGATCATAAAATAGATATATTGAAATAACAAAGCAAGATGCAAACATGGGAGTAACTGATAGAATAGATGAATATATAGATGAAAGCAAAGTACAAAAATATATAATTAAAAATAGATAATGTAACAAAGATTTGATGCAAATAAGATAATAAAGGAATGAACAATACATCACATATTTGCCTAATATAGGGGGTCATCCTCGACATCTAGGCTGCATGTGGCACCGTACCTTTTGTCCAAATGTAGCAACAGACGGTATATGTTCACAAATTTAGGCCATGCTGACCGTGATAGGTTGAGGTTGAACATACTGAGTGCTCCTCGAAGTCATCCAGAATGGTGAGATCGAACTTTGTTTCTGACTGGTCGCAACCACACTTGCCAGATTTGTGCTCGACTGTGGACACATGAATGAAAACCCTCGAATCAGCTAGAAGAAAAATGAATCCACATCGGTTTTCGCCGGTTGATTAACAGCGACGGACGGACTGCGATAAGAGATGAGTGAATATTTCTCTAACTTGATTACCTTCTCCATGAGAAAAATCCTTGGCCCAATCCCATAGAAAACCCCAATCGACTAGAGTCTAGCATGTCGGTGCATATAGGCGGTGAAAAGCGGTAGGGGCGAAATCCTGTGCCGTTTGGAGCGCGACCTTTGCCCGCCGCCGACGGCCGTCAAGCTTAGGGTGGCCGCTGAAAGTGCTATTTTGCTCTTAAGTGTATTTTTATGTTGATGACAAAATACATATAGGGGACTAATTATGTTTGTTGAGTATATACACAGGTCATTAGTTCCCTTGGAATAAACATGTGGATCATGGACAAATCAAATGAGATGTTGCTCAAGCAGATAACAAATGAGAAAAGAAGCGTTCGGTTCTTTTATATATTTCTTGAATAATAGATATCTCACACTATTAAGAGGGGATTCGAGGGGTATGTTCAAGGTTTGCTCAAGTGTCGTCATCTGGTCATTACTCACTTGCTCACAGTCTATTTCACGAAATGTTTTCACAAAGACCAAAAATCCCTAAGAAAACTACTTAGCCAAAACCTACTCCACTTTCTCTCCACATACACGCTCCTAGCCGGATCATCCGTACCAGGTCCCGGATCATCTGGGCTAAGCCCGGATCGTCCGGACCTATTCCCGGATCATCCGGGTAATACAACCCTTCCACCACAGAACCCCGCCGGATGAAGTCGGATCATCCGGACAGGTACCCGGATCATCCGGGCTTCGTCCAGATCATCTGGGATGTCCTCCGGACCATCCGGCCTCCTCACAGCTCTTCTTTTAACACTTGCATCCGGGCTTATATCCAGATCATCCGAACGTTGTCCAGATCATTCGGATGATTATCCGATCATCCGGGCAAGTCAACTTCTGCACTAAACGACTATTATGTTGAGGGTATAAATAGTGTCTTTCCGTTTCGGGATAAGTTGACAACTACACTCTAATATGCCTCAAAAACACAAGTGCTCCCTCACGAAATCTTAGATTCCCATTTGATTCTTGTGAGTTTGAGAGAGTTGTTCCAATAAAAAGAAAGATCTTATCCCTCTCCCTCTTGTGACCGAAGCAAATCGTGATTTGAGCAAGTCTTAAGCTTTTCCCCTTGGATCTTGTTACTCTTGGAGGTTGGAGACTCCTATGCGGTAGGAGTCTTTCGGTGAGGAATCGACCATTGTGATTACCCACGAAAAGTTTGTGAGGGTTTGGAGACCACCTCAAGGTCTACCACTAGTGGTTGGGAATCGCCTTCATGGTGATATCTCAAAGAGAGAATAGGGTGAGCCTTCGTGGTGTTGGTGTGCCTTCGTGGTAACACCCACCTCTCTAAACAGTGACGTAGCTTCCCTCCAAGGAAGTGAACATCGGCATACATCCTCGTCTCCCAAAGTTGCGGTTATTCCTAACCCTAACTTCCTACTTGTGTTTACTTGTCTCTTAGTCTTTACTTATATCATATTGTGCTTGCTTACTCATATACTTCTGGTACTTGATTACCTTGCTTAACTCATAGCATCATACTTGCATTTGTTAGGCTCACTTTCATATTCCGCATTATTGCCTAAAATTGCTAAGTAACAATTAAAATTTGGAATTATACCTATTCACCCCCTCTAGGTCCATCTAGATCCTTTCAATTGGTATCAGAGCCTCATGCTCTATTCTTGTGGCTTAACCGCCCTAGAGCGAGATGAACCCCGATGGGACTCCCCTTGTTGTAGATCCGAAGGATAAGGGCATAGCTTCTTCAGAAGCCTAGTCCTTCACTTCTGAAGATCTGGAACGGTATCTTGCTAAGAAAAAGGAGGAGCATGATGCTTCTCTTGAAGCCTTGGTCCACATGAGGTTAGCCGTATTATGCTTGATGCTCACACCACTTTCGGGTGGTGTGCTTTCGAG
This sequence comes from Secale cereale, assembly GCA_902687465.1. Lineage (NCBI taxonomy): Eukaryota > Viridiplantae > Streptophyta > Magnoliopsida > Poales > Poaceae > Secale > Secale cereale. The sequence goes on from LR738710.1 coordinate 772,365,661, forward strand.
GCCAACTACGCCTACTCCTTCTTTGGGACAGAAAACTCCTAGTAGTGATCACTCTAGTGTTCCATGGCTTTATGCAAGACCTCAAATAGATAAACCAAAGCATAACCCTCAAGGCAAACCACCTTTACTTGATGACACTACCGATTTTGCTTTGTGGAGAGTTGCTATGCAGGATCATCTTCGACATGGAAATGATGAGATGTTGGAAATCTTGGAGTATGGTTACAAAGTTGTTGACCCGAAGAATCTCACACCAAGAGAAACATACGAAAAGCATCTCAACGACACCACAATCATGTGCATATATAACAAGAGGTATGGCTGACAACCAAACGAGACCATACATACACATCACAAGTGCTAAGGAATTATGGGATAGCATTGTGAGGACCAAGACCGGTACCTCCACTCTCCGGCTTGCTAAATATGAAATTGCCAAGGGTCAATTGCAAAAAAGTTGTATGGAGAAAGGTGAATCTCCTAAGCAACTCCTTGAGCGTCTAATGACTCTCACCATCGACATTGAGTCATGTGATTGTGACAAGACACAAGATGGATTCAGCTTGACTAAACAAATTCTTGTGGACAAGTTACTTCATGCTCTTGCTCTGTATCATTACCAAATGGTGTGGGACATAAGACAACATCATGGATTCAAGGAAATGACTCCAGATGATATCATATCCACTTTCCAACTATTTGAAGAATCAAAGGCAAATGCTACAAAACATCTTGCCATGCATGGTACCTCAACATCAAAGATCAATCTTGCTTTGAAGGCCAAGCATGTATGTGAGGAAGAGCAAATTGAAGAAGAAAAATATGATTATGATGAAGATGGTGATGAGATTGACTCTAATGAGAGCCCTTCATATGAAGACATTGCCCTCTTTATTAAGAAGTTTAGCGCGGGAAAATTCAAGGGAAGATTCCAGAAGAAGAAAGTGAGGAAATGCTACAACTATGAAGAAACCAACCACTTCTCCAACGATTTCCCCTATGAGAAGAGAGAAGATAAACCAAGGTTTCCCAAGACCTCTCCCAAGAAGAAGTTGCCAAATCCTTTGAACTCCAAGTTGAAGAAGAGAGACGGGAAAGCAATGGTTGCTCATGAAGAATCCGATCCGGATGATGTTGGTGGTGTTGCTGGAGTAGCTCAAGATTCTCAAAACACCTTGAGGCTAGTCAACAAGAGTGGTGATGTTGTCACCTAGAACTATATGAAAGACTACAAGGGCAACACTCACAAGCGCCTAATGGCAAAGGCCGTGGTAGAAGGTGGAGAGGACCAAAACCCTTCTGACAAGGTCAAGGTAACCCCACGGTCAAACCCTCCTCTTTTTACTCCTTCTACTCCTTGTGATGAGTATCTTGATGTGGAGGATAATTATGATGATGATGACATAGATGATACTATGCTTGCTAAACTAAATAAGTTCATGTGCTCCCTCAAAGGAAAGAAGCTCACTATGTTTGTATGCTTATGGAGATGGTGAGTAAGCACACCATCACCATTAAGGAACTCGAAACACTCGTCACCGAGGAAAAGGAAAAATATGAAATCCTTGAGCGGAAAGTCCAATATGAGGAAGCACGAAATGATGAACTATGCTTAAAAATTGGTGGAAACATTGATGTTTATGCTAAAGAACTTGCCTCCTTGGAAAAGGCCAAGGACTCTTGCGAGGAGTTGATGAATGATAAAAGTAAGCTTGTGGAATCTCATGCTTCTATCTCTAAGGATTGTGAGCTTCTACACATGTCCCTCAAGACTAAGGAAGAGGAGCTCACCCTTCTTACAAAGAGTTTTGAGACGCTCAAACTTACTTATCTTGAAACTCTAGCCAACGCTTACTCTTCACCTATTATCAATGTTGATGCTTATACTACTAACTCTAGTGGTGACCTAGCATATATTCTTGAGGAAAACCGCTTTCGATGACATGTGCTCAAGTACAAAAGAACCTTAATGAGGTATTGAGCCGACACAATGAGGTGGTTGCCAAGGAAGGGCTTGGGTTTGACCCAAGCACAAGCAAGAATAAAATATTCTCTAAAAAGTGCACCACACCTCTCAAGGAGACGTTTGTACGAGAAGGGCACAAGGAGGAGGGTAAGGTTGTGAGTGGGAAGGCCACTAGGGGCATGCCCACTCTCAACAAGTCAAAAGAATTTGTGCCTCCATCCTATGTACTTCGTAAACAAAGGATGGAGAAGTTTATGCCAAATTTGTTGGTCCTCGTAATGCATTTCACTTTATGCTATTTGGGTCCCTAAGACCCTTGTGACTAACTTGAGAGGCCCCATTGCAAAATGGGTGCCTCTAACCAAGTCATAAATTGTTTGTAGGTTGCCTTCTCCGGTGGAGTCAAATGGGTGACCGATAGTGGATGCACCAACCATATGATCGGAGAAAGCAAATTGCTTTTTGATTTCATGGAAGCTATTCAACCATTTATGAGCATTGTGTTTGGTGGAGGATCAAAAGCACATGTACTCGGGTTGGGAAAAGTGGCTATCACAAATGACATGTCTATTGCAGATGTCATCCTTGTCCAATCCCTTAAATACCATTTGCTTTTCGTTTGCCAATTGGCTTCCGTTGGTTATGATACACTGGACTAACGGATGTGAAATTCTTTAAGAGAGAAACTCTCGAAGTGGCCTTTGTTGGAGAGTTGGATGGCAACCTTTACACGGTTGATTTCTCGAAAGAGAGCACATTCCATGCAACTTGTCTAATGGCCAAGGCCGATAAGGGGTGGCTATGGCATTGCCGGCTAGCCCATGTCGGCATGAGAAATCTTCAAAATCTCTTAAAAGGTAATCACATCCTTGGACTAACCAATGTCTCTTTTGAGAAAGATCGTGTGTGTAGTGCATGCATAGCTGGGAAGCAACATCAATCAAAGCACCCACCCAAGATTATTGTATCTACTTCAAGGCCTTTGGAGCTCCTTCATGTGGATCTTTTTGGGCCTCCTTCATGGGATAGTCTTGGTGGGAAGAAGTATGGACCTGTCATTTTTGATGATTACTCAAGATATACATGGGGTATTCTTCCTCAAGTCCAAGGACGAGACGAAGATTACCTTCATTGATTTTGCCAAGCAAGCCCAACGCAAGTTTGACAAAGAAATCTTGACAATAAGAAGTGATAATGGCTCCGAGTTCAAGAACTACACCTTGGAAGAATTTCTTAGTGATGAAGGGATTCAGCATCAATATTCCGCACCCTACACTCCTCAATAAAATGGTGTAGACGAGAGGAAGAACCATACACTTGTGGAAATGGCAAGGTCCATGTTGGATGAATACAAGTCACCACATAGTTTTTGGGACAAGGTTGTCAACACCGCATGCCATGCATCAAACCGGCTCTTCCTCCGCATAATATTAGAGAAGACTCCATATGAGCTCCTAAGCGGGAACAAGACAAATGTCAAGTACTTCCATGTATTTGGGTGCAAGTGTTTCATCCTCAACAAGAGAGAACAATTAGGAAAATTTCAATCCAAAATAATTGAGGGGATTTTTTTTGGTTACGGATCAAACTCTCACACCTATAGAGTCTACAACAAATCCAATGGATGTGTTGTAGAAACTTGTGACGTGGTGTTTGATGAATTTAATGGCTCTCATGGATAGCAAGTTGATCTAAGTGATGTAGGTGAAGAAGATCCTTCTCAAGATATTTTGACCATGGGTGTTGGTGCTCTTATTCCAGTGGAAGAAGAACCTCATGATGATGAAGAAGAAGCTGGAAGTTTCACACATCATCAAGCTATTTCAACACCCATACCACCACAAGCTCCTATTGCTCAAACAATGCCCGTTGTTCAAGTACAAGAATAAGAGCAAGTCCCTCACCATGATCATCAAGAACGAGATCATCACCAAGAGCAAGAACAAGAAAGTGCAATCATTGATGATGAACCTCAACAAATGCAATATGAAGAAGAAGATCTTCCACCACACATTAATTATCCATATGTTGAGGATGTGGATGATGGAAATGAAGTTTAACCTCATGAAACCCTAACATCCATCATTCCACGAGTGGGCGGTCGTGTTGATGTTGATCAAATTCTTACCGGCATATCGGAAGGTAGAGTCACTCGTAAACAATTGACAAACTTTTGTGCTCACTTTTCGTTTATCTCTAGTGTTGAGCCACTCAAGGTACAAGATGCATTAACAGACAATGATTGGCTCATCGCTATGCAAGAAGAGTTGAAAAGTTTTAAGTGCAACAAAGTCTGGTCATTAGTCAAGAGACCAACTAAGGAACACAATGTCATTGGAACAAAATGGATTTTCAAGAACAAGCAAGATGAGAATGGCGTAATCATCTGCAACAAGTCATGGTTAACGGCACAAGGGTACTCACAAGTTGAAGGTTTGGACTTTGGTGAGAACTTTGCTCCCGTTGCCCGTCTTGAATATATTCACATTTTACTTGCCTATGTTGCTTTCAATGGTTTTAATTACATCAAATGGATGTGAAGACTGCTTTCCTTTACGGTCCTCTACAAGAAGAAGAAGTATATGTATCACAACCACCTGGGTTTGTTGATCCCGATCACAAAGGCTATGTGTATAAACTTCAAAAGTCTTTGTATGGCCTCAAACAAGCACCTCGTGCTTGGTATGATCATATTAACAAGTTTCTACTCGATGATGGTTTTGTGAGAGGGGTGATCGATCCCACTCTTTTTACTAAGAGGGAAAAGTGTGATTTGATATTATACCAAATCCATGTAGACGACATCATTTTTGGTTCTCCTAACATTCACTTGTGCAAGAAGTTTGCGGCCTCCGTGACCAAGACTTTTGAAATGTCACTTAATGCGGACTTGAAGTTCTTTCTCAGATTTCAAATTCAACAATTACAAGAAGGAATTTTCTTGTCTCAAACAAAATACCTCAAGGATATTCTAGAGAAGTTTGACATGAAAAATGCTAGCCCATGTAAGACACCCATGCCAACAAAAGTTGTACTCACTAAAGACACAAACAGTATCCCTTTCGACCCATCTCTTTACCACTCTATGATTGGTTCATTGCTTTATCTTTATGCATCTGGACCAGACATCATGTTTAGTGTAGGTATATGTGCTAGATTTCAAGCTTACCCTAGGGAAAGTCATCATAAGGCGGTTAGCATATTCTTAGATACCTTGTTCACACCCCAAAGTTGGGTCTATGGTATCCCAAGGATGCCAAGTTTGATCTCATTGGGTACACGGATGCGGATTGGGCTGGAGACAAAGAGGGACGGAACTCCACCTCCGGTGCCTGTCATTTTCTTGGATGCTCCTTGGTAAGTTGGTCCTCGAAGAAGAAAAATTGTGTCTCCCTCTCCACCGCCGAAGCCGAATACATTACAACCGCCAGTTGTGCAACTCAATTACTATGGATGAGGCAAACTTTGAAGGATTATGGTATCACCTATAGACATGTGCCTCTTCTATGTGATAATGAAAGTGCCATCAAGATTACTGAGAATCCCATTGACCATCTTCGCACCAAGCACATTGATATTAGGTATCACTTCTTGAGAGACCATGTGCAAAAGGGTGACATTGATATAGCTCATGTTGGTACGGATATGCAACTTGCAGACATTAACCATTGGATGAAGCAAGGTTTTGTCAACTTAGGCGTGAACTTGGTATCTTGGAGCTTGAGAACATTATGTGAAATCTAGTACCCATGCATGCATTTACTTCATGTCTTGTCTTGATGTAGGCATATATTTAGGGGGAGAACTTCAATTCATGAATCTTCTTCCCCTATATAATGTGCAAATAAAACCAACACTCTCAAAGTTACTATGACACGCCATTTTGTCAACTATCAGCCCATGGAGCCCTCTGAGTATGCTACCTTGAGAGATTTCAACCAATTTGCTGCCCTTGCAAATGCCACCAATTCTTGTTTTTGCACTTTGGTTCAACAAGACACCTATCAATCCGTCATCGCTCACCTCGGTTTCTCTCCTCAACATCATGTGAATTTGGCTTACATTGAGAACAATCCTACCAAGTTTGATGGTGTTTTGGAGAAGATAGATGGCATGGGGCTGCGTCATGCTATGCCTCTTCATTGTGATTGGAATGAGGCTGCCATCCGGCAATTCTATGCCACGTGTTTCTTTCATCCGGATCGCTCCATTGATACGTCTCCAACGTATCTATAATTTTTTATTGTTCCATGCTATTATATATTCTGTTTTGGATGTTTAATGGGCTTTATTATACACTTTTATATTATTTTTGGGACTAACCTACTAACCCAAGGCCCAATGCAAATTGCTGTTTTTTTTGCCTATTTCAGTGTTTTGCAGAAAAGGAATATCGAATGGAGTCCAAACGGAATGAAACCTTCGGGAGAGTTATTTTTGGAACCATATAAACACAGATGACTTGGAGGACACGCGAGGGAATGAGAGAGGCGGCCACGAGGGGGCAGGGCGCACCCAGGGGGGCAGGCGCCCCCCACCCTCGTGGCTCCCCTCTGGCTCCCCCAGTGCCCTTCTTCCTCCTATATATATCCTTGTACCCTGAAAACATCGAGGCAATAGACGAAACCCTAGTCCCACCACCGCAACGTTCTGTTCCCGTGAGATCCCATCTTGGGGCCTATTCTGGAGCTCCGCCGGAGGGGGGATCGATCATGGAGTGCTTCTACATCAACACCATAGCCTCACCAATGAGTTGTGAGTAGTTTACCACAGACCTTCGGGTCCATAGTTATTAGCTAGATGGCTTATTCTCTCTTTTTGGATCTCAATAAAAAGTTCTCCTTGATCTTCGAGGAGATCTATTCGATGTAATCTTTTTGCGGTGTGTTTGTCGAGATCCGATGAATTGTGGGTTTATGATCAAGATTATCTATGAACAATATTTGATTGTTCTCTAAAATCTATAATATCCTTGCAAGTCTCTTCGAATTATTGATTTGGTTTGGCCTACTAGATCTATAGTTCTTGCAATGGGAGAAGTGCTTGGCTTTGGGTTCAATCTTGCGGTGTCCTTTCCCAGTGACAGTAGGGGCAGCAAGGCACGTATTGTATTGTTGCCATCGAGGATAAAAATATGGGGTTTTCATCATATTGCTTGACTTTATCCCTCTACTTCATGTCATCTTGCTTAAGACGTTACTCTGTTCGTATGAACTCAATACACTAGATGCATGCTGGATAGCGATCGATGTGTGGAGTAATAGTAGTAGATGCAGGCAGGAGTCGTTCTACTTGTCTCGGATGTGATGCCTATATACAATGATCATGTCTAGATAGTCTCATAATTATTCGCTTTTCTATCAATTGCTCGACAGTAATTTTTTTACCCGCCGTAGAATATCGCTATCATGAGAGAAGCCACTAGAGAAAACTATGGCCCCCGGGTCTATTCTCAACTTATCAATCTACATCTACTTTACTTTTACCGCTTTTATTTGCTGTTTTATTAAACCAAAAATACCAAAAATATAAACTATCATCTCTATCAGATCTCACTCTCGTAAGTGACCGTAAAGGGATTGACAACCCCTTATCGCGTTGGCTGCGAAGTTCTTATTTGTTTGTGCAGGTGCGAGGGACTAGCGCGTGGTCTCCTACTGGATTGATACCTTGGTTCTCAAAAACTGAGGGAAATACTTACGCTAGTATGCTGCATCTCCCTTTCCTCTTCGAGGGAGTACAAAGCAAGCTCAAGAGGTAGCATATACCAAGTACCTATCACAAACCCTTATCCTTCGCATTACATTATTTGCCTCTCGTTTTCCTCTCCCCCACTTCACCTTTGCCGTTTTATTCACCCTTCTTTTTCCGTGTGTTTACTGTTCGCCTTGCCTTGCCGTCATGGCTAGCACGCCTATCATTATCAATACTCCCGAGAGTGAGGTTCTTAATTTTAAACAAAGGGAGGAAGAAAATCTAAAAGATGCTTGGTATATAATTTGCAATGCTCAAAATAAATCTACTAGGAAGCTTTCCACTTCCGTGCTTCTTCGCAATTTTTATGTTGGCATCACTCCATGGAATAGATATATTCTTGATACTGTTACCGGAGGGAATTTCTTGGGTAGCCATACTTTTGATTCTTATAATGCTATGACAGAATTGTTTGGCCCACCGCCTCTTTTGGTTAATGGGACTGTTTTGACTTTAGAACATGTTATGCAAAGACTTGAAATTATTGAAAACAAAGTTGCTACTGTAGAGTTGGTTGAGAGTTTGGATGAAAAGATCCACAACCAAATTACCCAGTATGGATCTATGGTAGGAGTTATTCTGATTTTTTTAAAGAAAAAGAACCTATAGTTAAAGAGAGAATAGATCAAGATTCCACTAGAATCGATAAACTTGAGGATATTATCACTAATGTAGGGTCTGCTCTTTGTGTCGTGAAAAATACTTCGAATCCCTCGATCACTTAATTGGCCAAGTTTATGTATGTTCCCAAAAATAAGGGTGAATCATCTAGTAAGGAAAATGCGGATCTCAAATCCATAAGTGTTCATCCCAACTTTCTCACTTTCGATAGGGAACCTTTTGCTACAAATGAATTTCTTGATTTCTTGCCTAGAAGTTCGATTATTAATAGGAATGAAGAAGTTCCTAAGAATTATAAGTGCTTAATCGAAGAAGTGCCTACCAAAGATGGCAATGCCTAGATCTATTCTTGTATCGCGCCTAGCTAGGGGCGTTAAACGATAGCGCTTGTTGGAAGGCAACCCAATTTTATTTTCTTTGTTTTTGCTTCTGTTTAGGAATAAATATTGCATTTAGCTTCTGTTTAGATGTGGTTTTGTGTTTTAATTAGTGTCTGTGCCAAGTAGAACCTTTGGGAAAACTTGTGTGAAGTTTATATGATCATGTTGTAAAAAACAGAAACTTTAGCGCTCACGAGATTGGTTGTAATGTTTTACCGGAGAGTGCTTTTTAGTTGATTCTTTTTGAAGATGATTAATAGAAAAATTCCTCACGTCCACCAATTTATTTCAATTTTTTTAGAGTTACAGAAGTATTAGAAAGTTACAGATTACTACAGACTGTTCTATTTTTGACAGATTCTGTTTTCCGTGTGTTGTTCGCTTATTTTGATGAATCTATGAGTAGTATCGGGGGGGGGGGGGTATGAATCATAGATAAGTTGGAATACAATAGGTTTAACACCAATATAAACAAAGAATGAGTTAATTACAATACCTTTGAGTGGTGGTTTGTTTTCTTATACTAACGGAGCTCATGAGATTTTTGGCTAAGTTTTGTGTTGTGAAGTTTTCAAGTTTTGAGTATGGCTTTGATGGACTATGGAACAAAGAGTGGAAAGAGCCTAAGCTTGGGGATGCCCAAGGAACCCCAAGGTAAAATTCAAGGACAACCAAAAGCCTAAGCTTGGGGATGCCCCGGGAAGGCATCCCCTCTTTCGTCTTCGTCTATCGGTAACTTTACTCGGGACTATATTTTTATTCACCACATCATATGTGTTTTGCTTGGAGCGACATGTATGATTTGAGTCTTTGATTTTTAGTTTGCCACAATCATCCTTGCTGGACACACCTTTTGAGAGAGATAAATATGATTTATAATTTATTAGAATATTCTATGTGCTTCACTTACATCTTTTGAGCTAGATAGTTTTGCTCTAGTGCTTCACTTATATCTTTTAGAGCACGGTGCTGGTTTTATTTTGTAGAAATTATTGATCCCTCATGATTCACTTATATCTATTTTAGAGTCTTTTAGAACAGCATGGTAATGTGCTTTGGTTATAAAACTAGTCCTAACATGATAGGCATCCAAGATGAGTATAGTAAAAACTTTCGTACAAGTGCAATGAGTGATGGGAGAAGTTTGATACTTGATGATTGTTTTGAGATATGAGGATGATGATATTAGAGACATGCGAGTGGAGTAATTGTGAATTTGGGAAATACTTGTGTTAAAGTTTGTGATTCCCGTAGCATGCACGTATGGTGAACCGTTATGTGATGAAGTTAGAGCATGATTTATTTATTGAGTGTCATCCTTTGTGTGGAGTTCGGGACCGTGCGGTGGTTAACTCCTACCAACCCTTCCCCTAGGAGCATGCATTGAATACTTTGTTTTGATAAATCGTAGATTTTTGCAATAAGTATATGAGTTCTTCATGACTAATGTTGAGTCCAAGGATTATACGCACTCTCACCCTTCCACCATTGCTAGCCTCTCTTGTACCGCACATCTTCCGCCGGTACCATACACCCACCATATACCTTCCTCAAAACAGCCACCATACCTACATATCATGGCATTTTCATAGCCATTCCGAGATATATTGCCATGCAACTTTCCACCGTTCCATTCATATGACATGTTTCATCATCATTCACATAGAGTCATATTTTGTTCTAGCTTCGAGTTGTAATCTTTGAGTTGTAAGTAAATAAAAGTGTGATGATCATCATTATTAGAGCATTGTCCCAGTGAGAAAAGGATGATGGAGACTATGATTCCCCCATGATACGTCTCCAACGTATCTATAATTTTTTGATTGGTCCATGCTATTATTTATGAAGTCTTGGATGTTTAATGGGCTTTATCATTCACTTTTATATCATTTTTGGGACTAACCTACTAACCCAAAGGCCCAGTCCAGATTGCTATTTTTTTGCCTGTTTCAGGGTTTTGCAGAAAAAGAATATCAAACGGAGTCCAAACGCAATGAAACCTCCGCGAGAGATATTTTTGGAGAAAATCACGCACAGGGAACTTGAGAACCACGTCAGGGGAGCATCGAGGCGCCCACGAGGGTGGGGGCGCGCCCCCTGCCCAGGGCGCGCCCCCTACCTCGTGGGCCCCTCGAGCGTCCCCCGGTGTCCTCCTTCCTCCTATATAAGTCTACGCCGTAACCTTTTGTTCCACCGCGTCCCCTCGAGCGTACCCCGAAACCTTCGACAACAGAGAGAAAACCCTAATTCCACCGCTGTAACCTTTTGTTCCCGTGAGATCCCATCTTGGAGCCTGTTTCGGAGCTCCACCGGAGGGGGATCCATCACGGAGTTCATCATCATCATCATCACCCTCACCATCAGTTGTGAGTAGTTTACCACGGACCTTCGGGTCCATAGCTAGTATCTAGATGGCTTCTTCTCTCTCTGGATCTCAATACAAAGTTCTCCTCGGTCTTCGAAGAGATCTATTCGATGTAATCTCTTTTTGCGGTGTGTTTGTCGAGATCCGATGAATTGTGAGTTTATGATCAAGATTATGTATGAGAAATATTTGGTTCTTCTCTGAACTCTTTATGTGTGCTCATAATATCCTTGCAATTCTCTTCGAATTATTGGTTTGGTTTGGCCTACCAGATCTATAGTTCTTGCAATGGGAGAAGTGCTTGGCTTTGGGTTCAATCTTGCGGTGTCCTTTCCCAGTGACAGTAGGGGAAACAAGACACGTATTGTATTGTTGCCATCGAGGATAAAAATATGGGGTTTATATCATATTGCTTGAGTTTATCCCTCTACATCATGTCATCTTGCTTAAGGCGTTACTCTGTTCGTATGAACTCAATACACTAGATGCATGCTGGATAGCGGTCGATGTGTGGAGTAATAGTAGTAGATACAGGCAGGAGTCGGTCTACTTGTATCGGACGTGATGCCTATATACAATGATCATGCCTAGATAGTCTCATAATTATTCACTTTTCTATCAATTGCTTGACATTAATTTGTTTACCCGCCGTAGAATATCGCTATCATGAGAGAAGCCACTAGAGAACACTATGGCCCCCGGGTCTATTCTCAACATATCAATCTACATCTACTTTACTTTTATCACTTTTATTTTCTGTTCTTATAAATCAAAAATACCAAAAATATAAACTATCATCTCTATCAGATCTCACTTTCGTAAGTGACCGTAAAGGGATTGACAACCCCTTATCGCGTTGGCTGCAAAGTTCTTATTTGTTTGTGCAGGTGCGAGGGACTCGCGCGTGGTCTCCTACTGGATTGATACCTTGGTTCTTAAAAACCGAGGGAAATACTTACGCTACTATGCTGCATCTCCCTTTCCTCTTCGAGGGAATACAATGCAAGCTCGAGAAGTAGCAAGAAGAATTTATGGCGCCGTTGCCGGGGAGGCTTACGCAAAAGTCATATACCAAGTACCTATCACAAACCCTTATCCTTCACATTACATTTTTTGCCTCTCGTTTTCCTCTCCCCCACTTCACCCTTGCCGTTTTATTTGCCCTTCTTCTACCGTGTGTTTATCGTTTGCGGGCCTCTTGTTTGCTTGTGTTGCTATGTGCCCTCAATTAGCTGGCATCTTCGCTTGCTAAAGTATGAATCCTCATCCACTTGCTAATCTATTTAAGAGATCCAATTATGTTGAACCTATTGCTAGTGAGCTGCGTGCACTAGATTATCTTTATGGGATTTTGCTTGAAATTTATGAATCTGAAAATTGTGAGGAATTGTTAAAACAAAAAGGGATTCAAGTTAGCTCCTTAAATGAAAAGCATGATTGCAATGATGTTATTACAAATTCTATTAATGTCAATTGTGCTAATGATATGCAAAACCCTAAGCTTGGGGATGCTAGTTTTGCTATGTCTACTACTTGTTACAATGATCATGATTGGGGTGATTCTTCTTATGATCTTGAAAATTTATTTAATTATATAAGATTGGTAATAATGTTTGCAATAATATTAATAGTGGTTTTGGAAGAGTGTCAACTTTAGATCCCACATATTTGGAGAATGTTCAATCTCATGAAATTTTTGATAAAAGTGGGTTTGGAGAGGTCATGACTTTAGTTAATGTTGCTCCCACTCTTTTGGAAGAGTGCCAACTTCGTATGCATGTGGATCGTATTGAGAATATGTTTTGTGATAGCTATATTGTTGAATTTTCTTATGATCCTACATGCAATTACTATGAGAGAGGAAAATATGGTTGTAGAAATCTTCATGTTACTAAATTACCTCTCGTTGTGTTGAGATTGCTATTATTTCTTGCTTCTTCTTTGCATATGCTAGATCTTGCTTGCCTTACTAATTTGTTCTCTTATAAGATGCCTATGCATAGGAAGTATGTTAGACTTAGACGTGTTTTTTGTTGGAAATATGCCCTAGAGGCAATAATAAAAGTATGATTATATTTCCTTGTTCATGATAATCGTCTGTTATTCATGCTTGAATTGTATTATACGGAAACAGCAATACATGTGTGAATATATAGACCACAATGAGTCCCTGGTAAGCCTCTAGTTACCAGCTCGTTGATCAACAGATGATCACGGTTTCCTGATCATGGACATGTGATGTTAGTGATAATGGGATCACATCATTAGGAGAATGATGTGATGGACAAGACCCAATCCTAAGCATATCACGAGATCGTATAGTTCGTAATGCATAAGCTTTTCAGTGTCAAGTATTTATTCCTTGGACCATGAGGTTGTACAATTCCCGGATACCGTAGGAATACTTTGGGTGTGCCAAACGTCACAACGTAACTGGGTGGCTATAAAGGTACGCATCGGGTATCACCGAAAGTGTCTGTTGAGTTGGTACGAACCGAGACTGGGATATTGTCACTCCGTATGACGGAGAGGTACCTCTGGGCCCACTCGATAAGACATCATCATAAATGAGCTCAAGGTGACTAAGGAGTTAGTCACGGGATGATGGATTACGGAACGAGTAAAGAGACTTGCCATAACGAGATTGAACAAGGTATCGGGAATACCGATGATCGAATCTCGGGCAAGTACCGTACCGATGGACAAAGGGAATAACATGCGAGATTGAGTGAATCCTTGACACGGTGGTTCATCCGATGAAGATCATCGAGGAACACATGGGAACCAACATGGGTATCCAGATCCCGCTGTTGGTTATTGACCGGAGAGTGTTCTCGGTCATGTCTACGTGTCTCCCGAACCCGTAGGGTCTACACACTTAAGGTACGGTAACGCTAGGGTCGTAGAGATACATGCACGTGGAAACCCGAAAGTTGTTCGGAGTTCCGGATGAGATCCCGGACGTCACGAGGAGTTTCGGAATGGTCCGGAGGTAAAGAATGATATATAGGAAGTCCAGTTTCGGCCATCGGGTGATCTCCGGGAGTGTCCCGGGACCACCGGAGGGGTCCCGGGGGTCCACCGGGTGGGGCCACCCATCCCGGTGGGGCCCCTAGGCTGCATGGGGGAAGTGGCCAGCCCCTGGTGGGCTGGCGCACCACATGGGCCCCCTCCCCATGCGCCTAGGGTTGAAACCCTAGGGGGAGGGGGCGCCCCCCTTGCCTTGGGGGGCAAGACTCCCCCCCAGGCCGCCGCCCCCCTTGCAGATCCCATCTGCAGGGGCTAGCGCACCCCCGTGGCCCCCTATATATATGTGGGGGGGGGGGAGAGGGCAGCCGCACCCAAGTCTCTGGCGCCTCTCCCCCTCCCGTCACACCTCATACTCCCTCCGCAGGGCGCCGACGAAGCCCTGCAGGATTCTCCACTGCATCCACCACCACGCCGTCGTGCTACTGGATCTCCGACGACCTCTCCTCCCCCCTTGCTGGATCAAGAAGGAGGTGACGTTGCTGTACCAGACGTGTGTTGAACAAGGAGGTGCCGTCCGTTCGACGCTAGATCATCGGTGACGAAGAACAAGAAGAGTACGACTACTTCATCCACGCTTCTTCAAAAGCTTCCGCTCGCGATCTACAAAACGGTATGTAGATGCACTCTCATATGCTCGTTGCTAGATGTCTCCTTAGTTGGGTCTTGGTGAAAGCATAGAATTTTTTTGAATTCTGCTATGTTGCCCAACAGTGGCATCTGAGCTAGGTCTTATGCGTAGCATCTTGCACGAGTAGAACACAAAGCAGTTGTGGGCGTTTGAGTTTGCTCAATTTTCTTGCCGTTACTAGTCTAGTCTTGATTCGGCGGTATTGTGGGATGAAGCGGCCCGGACCGACTTTACACGTACGCTTACGTGAGACTGGTTCCACCGACAGACATGCACTGGTTGCATAAGGTGGCTGGCGGGTGTCTGTCTCTCCTACTTTAGTCGGATCGGATTCGATGAACAGGGTCCTTATGAAGGGTAAACAGAAATTGACAAATCACGTTGTGGTTTTGGCGTAGGTAAGAAACGTTCTTGCTAGAAAACCTATAGAAGCCACGTAAAACTTGCAACAACAATTAGAGGACGTCTAACTTGTTTTTGCAGCATGTGCTATGTGACGTGGTATGGCCAAAGAAGATGTGATGAATGATATATGTGATGTATGAGATTGATCATGTTCTTGTAATAGGGAATCACGACTTGCATGTCGATGAACTTGACAACCGGCAGGAGCCATAGGAGTTGTCTTAATTATTGTATGACCTGCGTGTCACTGAATAAACGCCATGTAATTACTTTACTTTATTGCTAAACGTTAGCCATAGTAGTAGAAGTAATAGTTGGCGTGACGACTTCTTCAAGACACGATGATGAAGATCATGATGATGGAGATCATGGTGTCGAGCCGGTGACAAGATGATCATAGTGCCCCGAAGATGAAGATCCAAGGAGCAAGATGATATTCGCCATATTATGTCACTTTAATTTATTGCATGTGATGTTTATCATGTTTATGCATCTTGTTTACTTAGAATGACGGTAGTAAATAAGATGATCTCCCACTAAAATTTCAAGAATTGTGTTCCCCCTAACTGTGCACCGTTGCTAAAGTTCGTTGTTCCGAAGCACCACGTGATGATCGGGTGTGATAGGTTCTAACGTTCGCATACAACGGGTGTAAGCCAGATTTACACACGCAATACACTTAGGGTTCTCTTGACGAGCCTAGCATGTACAGACATGGCCTCGGAACACGGAAGACCGAAAGGTCGAACACGAGTCGTATAGAAGATACGATCAGCATGAAGATGTTCACCGTTGATGACTAGTCCGTCTCACGTGATGATCGGACACGGGCTAGTCGATTCGGATCATGTATCAATTAGATGACTGGAGAGATGTCATTCTGAGTGGGAGTTCATTAAAATTTGATTAAGATGAACTTAATTATCATGAACTTAGTCTAAATTCTTTACAATATCTCTTGTAGATCAAATGGCCCACGCTCAAGTTTCCCTCAACTTCAACGCGTTCCTAGAGAAAACCAAGCTGAAAGACGATGGTTGCAACTATACGGATTGGGTCCGTAACCTGAGGATTATCCTCATAGCTGCCAAGAGATCATATGTCCTTGAAGCACCGCTAGGTGATGCACCCGGTCCCGATGCGACCCAAGACGTTTTGAACGTCTGGCAGTCGCGTAGTGATGATTACTCCCTGGTTCAGTGCGGCATGCTTTACAGCTTAGAGTCGGGGCTCCAAAAACGTTTTGAGAACCACGGAGCATATGAGATGTTCGAAGAGCTGAAAATGGTTTTCCAAGCTCATTCCCGAGTTGACAGATATGATGTCTCCGACGCATTCTACAGCTGTAAGATGGAGGAAAACAGTTTTGTCAGTGAGCACATCCTCAAGATTTCTGGATTGCACAACCACTTGTCTCAGCTGGGAATGAATCTCCCAGATGAAGCGGTCGTTGACAGAATCCTCCAGTCGCTCCCACCAAGCTTCAAGAGCTTCGTGTTAAACTTCAATATGCAGGGGATGGAGAAGTCTATTCCCGAGGTGTATTCAATGCTGAAATCAGCGGAGGTGGACATCAAGAAAGAACATCAAGTGTTGATGGTCAATAAAACCACTAAGTTCAAGAAAGGCAAGGGTAAGAAGAACTTCAAGAAGGACGGCAAGGGAGTTGCCGCACCCGGTAAGCCTGTTGCCGGGAAGAAGCCAAAGTATGGACCCAAGCCTGAGACAGAGTGCTTTTATTGCAAGGGAACGGGTCACTAGAAGCGGAACTGCCCCAAATACTTAGCAGACAAGAAGGCCGGCAACGTCAAAGGTATATGTGATATACATGTTATTGATGTGTACCTTACCAGCGCTCGTAGTAGCTCCTGGGTATTTGATACCGGTGCGGTTGCTCACATTTGTAACTCAAAACAGGAGCTGCGGAATAAGCGGAGACTGGCGAAGGATGAGGTGACGATGCACGTCGGGAATGGTTCCAAGGTCGATGTGATCGCCGTCGGCACGCTGCCTCTACATCTACCCTCGGGATTAGTTTTAAACCTTAATAATTGTTATTTAGTACCAGCTTTGAGCATGAACATTGTATCTGGATCTCGTCTTATGCGAGATGGCTACTCTTTCAAATTAGAGAATAATGGTTGTTCTATTTATTTGAGAGATATGTTTTATGGTCATGCCCCGCTGGTCAATGGTTTATTTTTGATGAATCTCGAACGTGATGATACACATATTCATAGTGTAGATGCCAAAAGATGTAAAGTTGATAATGATAGTCCCACATACTTGTGGCATTGCCGCCTTGGTCATATTGGTGTCAAACGTATGAAGAAGCTCCATTCACATGGACTTCTAGAGTCTCTTGATTATGAATCATTTGACACGTGTGAACCATGCCTATTGGGCAAGATGACCAAGACTCCGTTCTCCGAAACAATGGAGCAAGCAACCAACTTATTGGAAATCATACATACCGATGTGTGCGGTCCAATGAGTGTTGAGGCTCGCGGAGGCTATCGTTATGTTCTCATCCTCACAGATGACTTGAGTAGATACGGGTATATCTATTTGATGAAACACAAGTCTGAGACCTTTGAAAAGTTCAAGGAATTTCAGAATGAGGTTGAGAATCAACGTGACAGAAAAATAAAGTTCTTACGATCAGATCGTGGGGGTGAATATTTAAGTCATGAATTTGGCACACACCTTAGGAACTGTGGAATTGTTTCACAATTGACACCGCCCGGAACACCTCAACGCAACGGTGTGTCCGAACGTCGGAATCGTACTCTGTTGGACATGGTGCGATCTATGATGTCCCTCACCGATTTACCGCTATCTTTTTGGGGTTATGCTTTAGAGACTGCCGCATTCACTTTAAATAGGGCTCCGTCAAAATCCGTTGAGACGACTCCGTATGAACTTTGGTTTGGCAAGAAACCAAAGCTGTCGTTTCTAAAAGTTTGGGGTTGCGATGCTTATGTCAAGAAACTTCAACCTGAAAAGCTCGAACCCAAATCGGAAAAATGCGTCTTCATAGGATACCCAAAGGAAACGATTGGGTACACCTTCTACCACAGATCCGAAGGCAAAGTCTTTGTTGCCAAGAATGGATGCTTTCTGGAGAAAGAGTTTCTCTCGAAAGAAGTGAGTGGGAGGAAAGTAGAACTTGATGAGGTGACAGTCACCCCTCCTGAAAGTAGCGCAACGCAGGAAATTGTTCCTGAGGTGCGTGCACCGACAAGGGAGGAAGTTGATGATAATGATCATGAAGAAACAGATCAAGTTACTACTGAACTTCGAAGGTCCACGAGGGCACGTTCCGCACCAGAGTGGTATGGCAACCCTGTCCTGGAAATCATGTTGTTAGACAACGGTGAACCTTCGAACTATGAAGAAGCGATGGCGGGCCCGGATTCCAATAAATGGCTTGGAGCCATGAAATCCGAGATAGAATCCATGTATGAAAACAAAGTATGGACTTTGGTGGACTTGCCTGATGATAGGCACGCCATAGAAAACAAATGGATATTTAAGAAGAAGACAGACGCGGATGGTAATGTGACCATCTATAAGGCTCGGCTTGTCGCTAAGGGTTATCGACAAGTTCAAGGGATTGATGTAATGCCCCGGATGTAATACTTTCCCTTTTGGGCATATAATATATCTCTGGCTTCATCAATTCCATTTCGGGTTCTTTGTCTTTTGGGTTTTCCTCGTTTTGTTGTGTGCGTGTGTGGCATTCATTCATATCATGTAGTCATGTGCATCGCATTGCATTTGTGTTGTTGTTTGCATCCGGTCCCACGCGTTCCATCCCGTTGTCTATTTCGCATTCCGGAGCTCCCCCACGTGTCCGTGGCGTCCCGTAGGCCTACTTTGGTGTTTGGCCGTGTAACGATACCGGTTTGGCGTGAGACTTGTCGTGTGTGGTTGTTTTGGTGTGCGTAACCCGCCTGTCAAATCTCGTCGCGTTTGGGGTCCGTTTGCTACCCAACAGTTATTCTCGTGGGCTCAAAGTGCCTCCACTTTGCGGCCCAAGACACCCCTCCAACAACCCACCAAACCATCCCAAACCCCTTCCTTCATCTAGGCCATCCAATTCTGATCGTGTGGACGAAAACCACACTCCATTTGGACAACCCTAGCTCTTTGTGCCTATATATTTGTCCACTTCCCCCAATTTTTGCCCCAAATCAAGGAAACCCTAGCCCCCACCTTCTCCTTCCTCCAGCCACCACCACCTCGCCGGAGTTTCACCGGAATCTCGCCGGAGTTCGCCGGAGCTCCACCACCTCGCCGGAAAAACACATCTCCTCCACGCCGTTCCACCTCTCCCCGCAGCAAACCGCCACCCCACGCCTCAGATCCGGCCACCCCGCCGCCTCTCCGGCCGGCCAGGTCGCCGGAGCCGCTGCTCCCGGCTCCCAAAGCCTTCCAGCGCCGCCCGAAGGATCGACAGCCGCCGCGAGATCGGTCAACGAGCGGCTGAGCCTCCTCCCTCGTCGCTTCTGGCCAGATCCGCCTCCCTCTTCCAGATCGAGGCCCGACCGGCCACCCTCTCCGAGCGCCTGGGCCGATCGCCTCCAGGCCAGGCCGGCCGCCTCCCACCAACGCCAGGCGCCAGCCTCCCATCAGCCCGTCCCGCCTTCCACCGCGCGCCTCCGCGTGGGCCACCCCAGCCGCCTTCCACCGCAGCCCGCCAGACTCCCGCCTCTCTCCAGCCAGGCGCCTGCCTCCTGGGCCCGAGGGACAGCCTCCAGCCACCGCCACCAGGTGGGCCGCCTCCCCGCCTGGGCTGGCCCCTCCTCCGCGTCGCCTTCGCCGCTCGACCGAGGCTGCCTGGGTCTCCTGCGCCTCCCCACCGCGGGCCCGCGCCACCTCCTTCCGCCGCGGCCCG
The DNA here is from genome assembly GCA_902687465.1 of Secale cereale. Lineage (NCBI taxonomy): Eukaryota > Viridiplantae > Streptophyta > Magnoliopsida > Poales > Poaceae > Secale > Secale cereale. The sequence continues at coordinate 772,385,710 of LR738710.1, forward strand.
TCTTCGTCCCCTCCGCCGGGCCCGATCTGCTCAGCCGCCGGATCCGCGGGCCAGTAGCCCGTTGACCTTTTATTCCAGATCTGAGGTTGACTTCAAATTCCTCTAAGTCCCAGTTTTTGTGTTGTCTGATGCAATTTTCAAATGATGATATCTTTTTGTGTGGTGCTCCGTTTTGCGCAAATGACATGTCCAGACGTTCGTGGTGACGTGTACTACATTTCATTCCTTTGTGCCATGCATGTTTGAGATCATCTAGAGGCTTAAAAATCTGTTGCAAGAGTGCATCGTGATAAAAACTGCTGTTAGTGTTGTTTTTCATGCCATCTTTGCATAGTGATAACTTGGTGCTCGTTTATCCAAATGATGCAAATGAGATGTCCACGTGTTCGTCTTGCCATGCTCTACATGTTAAATGCTTAAGTTTGCATGATAGAATTAATCTTGCCATGTTTATCTCCTTTGCAAAGTGCCATATGGCTGTTATGTTGATTAGCTTGTTATGAGATGCCAACTTGAGAAGCTCTTTGCTATCGTTGTGTTTATCTCCATGATGCATGCTTAGGTGTTTTGGAATCACCATCATACGTACTTTGATGTGGTGCTTACCACTTACCAAGTTTAGTTTTGAGGTGACTTGAACTTGCTCTCAAAGATGCCATGATGAAACTGCTGTTTTAACACTTAGTGAAATTTCACTAAGTCTGGAATCTGTAATTTCCAGATGCCATGTTTGCTTGCTGTTCTAGGCCAATCCATGATAGTTTTGGGGTGACTCTTGATGATTCCTTGTAGTATATATTGTTGGCTATCCATTCATGCTCTCACATGCTTATTTGAGTGGCTGTAGCATAATTAACTTTTGCTCCAAAGTTGCAATAAATTACTGCTGTCAGGATTTTGTTGTCAAGTTCAATATGTCCAAGCTTGTTGCTATTGATCCGTGGCTCCTTTGGGGGTGCACCAATGGACTTATTTGCTGTAGGATATGTCTAGTTTATGTTCATGCTCTTTACCATGATGTTTGAGTGCTGTAGCTTATTTATCTAGTGCTCCGAAGTTGCTATGTTGCTGTAATTTTCAGCTTTCACATGTTTATTGTTTTGTGTGTAACTTTTAGCCCGTAGCTCCGTTTGCAGCAAGTCTTATATGAAACTTGATTGATTTTCCGTGTAGATTCATAATATCCTATTGTTATCATGTTTTGAGATATTTTGCTTGAGTGCTATTTTCCGTGCTCCGTGTGCTCTCATAGTGCATCAATCATGCATCCATCATTTTTGTGTGCGCATTGCATCTTGTTGATTCGTGCCTGGTGTGATTGCATTGTTTAGAGCCGGAAGCTAAGACCGAGTACGAGTACGAGCACGAGCCTACTACCGAGCTGGAGAACGAGGACCCCTCTTATGATCCGAATGACAACTCTTCAGGCAAGATGACCGAACCCCGATAACATTACTATCTTTGCCTATTGCTAGTAGTCTCGCTCTATAGTTTTGCCTCGATGCCCATGTTTTTCCTGTCAGCCTCCTACTTGTAACCATGAACCTGTTTAACCACCCTACCTATGCAAACCATTGATTGGCTATACGTAGGCTCGCTTGGCCCCTCTTATAGCATTGCTAGTTGCAGGTGAAGATTGAAGATGTTTGCTTCATGTTGAAGTTTTGTTGGGTTATATCACACTATATAAATGCTTAAATGAACTCATCTATATATTGGCAATGGGTGGAAGGCTAAGCCTTTTGCTTGGTGATTTGTTCCACTCATGCCGCTAGGAACTGTATAAACCGGTGTTATGTTCCTTGATTATGCGTTCCTCACACGGTTGGGGTTTATGGGGCCCCCTCGATAAATCGCTAAGTGCTAAGTCTTTTCCAGCAAGTCCCAACATTGGTACTATTTGCCTAATAAATAATTAAACTAGCATAGGGAGTAATTAACCCTCTTTCTTAATCAACAACCCGGGCCAGTGCTCCACATGAGTGTTGGTCCAAACTAGGGGTTACGCGGGGCCACCTCAAGGAAACTCGAGGGCTGGTAAAAACCTGTGGGATCGCCCATCCGGTCGTGGCGTGAGACGAGATACGCGCGGCTACTATCAGGGTGTCGGCACGCCGGGAGGATTTGCTGGATTAGCCTTACCTTAGTTCGGAGTATCTTGAGCACGGGATTCCGAGAATACTCGGGCCTTCCCACCTTGGAGTTGCGACTCCGCGGATCGTGGGCTTGTCATGGGCCAAGTTGGAACACCCCTGCAGGGTTATGAACTTTCGAAAGCCGTGCCCGCGGTTATGTGGCAGATGGGAGCTTGTTAATATCCGGTTGTAGAAAACTTGACACATTGAACCAATACACTACCAGCGTGTGTACCGTGACTGTCATTTTCCGAAAGGGGTTTCGGGAGATGAACACGGTGGGGTTATGTTTGACTGGCTTTAGTATAGGATCACTTAGTGATCATCTCTCGACCGAGGCGCCTTCTCTTCTCGCTCTCTTTACATAAGCTAGTGCTAGTTGCTGCTGCAAACACTTGTTCTTTCCTCAGCCTTGTTCCACACCCAAGGCTTAAATAGTCATGTTACCCGGGAACGGGATTGCTGAGTCCTTTGTGGCTCACAGTTACTTCACCACACCAGATGCAGGTCCGATGGTGAGCTATCCAGGTGATGGCACCGAGCTAGACTGGGAGTACGATGAGGAGCGTAGCCGTTACTATGTTCGTTATCCTGATGATCAGTAGTGGAACTTCTACTAGGATTCGATTCGACCTGTGGATTTAAATTATGTTTGGTATCTGTCATTTGGATTTTACCCTTAGATGGGCTGTGATGTTTTATTGAATGATGATTTGGATATGTAATGTATTTGTGTGACGTGGCGAGTGTAAGCCAACTATTTTATGTTTTCCATGCCCATCTTTTACATGAGTTGTGCAAAGATACCAAACTTGCAATCATTCCAGCATGGGGTTATGTCTCTAAGTCGTGCCTCGACACGTAGGAGATATAGTCCCATCCTGGGCATTACAAGTTGGTATTAGAGCCTTCTCCGACCTAGAAGCCCCCACTGATTGATCGAATCGTTAACGGTCGAGTCTAGGCACACACTGAAAATATTTTGAGTCCTATATTTATATCGGAGAGTAGGATTTCTTTGCTTCTCATCCCCTTTCTCTCTGGTGAGGACTCCTGACGACTACTCTTGCCTCTTCTACTTTCAAAAATTGCACAATTTTTTTTAGGAATCTCGCGAGTATTGTGGGATTATTTCGATGTTCTTGTGACGAGAATATTGTTCTCGATGCCTCCTGACATTAGGGGTTGTGGCAGTGTCCCGGGGAGTTGAGCTTCGGGGTATTGTCGTCACAAGCATATCACGACAGTACTAAATACTTAAGACGGCCGACATCGAAAATCTCTCCTATACGGTTAGTGGCAAGATAACCCCGACATCACCCAGTACTGGGGAGGTAGTTCGGGAGTATTGCCATAGCTTGGTATAGTGGATGCTTTTCGAAGGTCCGAGGTAGACAGTTTCCGAGAAAGACTGGTTATGTGTTGAAGGATGGATACAGCTGGATGTAGGTTTAGAGTTGATTGCACGGTGCTTCCCCTGTATCCCCAACACCTGATTGCATAACTGGAATCTTTCGGAAATTAATAGGTGGGTTTATCCAGTAGATCGTAGGCATTCTTCCAACGAATGCAGGTTAGCGAGTTCGGGGTTCTACATTGACTGAAGTGGTTTTATGACCGATGTTCCGATCGGGAGTTGCATCTTAAAGGGTCCTTGGCTATGCTGATCCGGGGATTGCAAAACCCTTTCGTAACACGTTCATAAGCTTTCAGCACAAAGATGTTAGAACGAAGCTCCTATCTTGTGTTTGTTTCCATCCGTACCTTGTTGTTTTTTCTTATTTTACCTTTTGTCCCCTATGTGGCTTCTCGTGAAGATTGATGTTATCATTTAACTGAGAATTTCATTCGTTCCTCTTGTTCGAATGACTATTGTGAAGACTATGTTGCATTTCAATCCGTTGATTTAGCTTATACCTTCTTTCAATCAATTGCTGATTCTTGGTCATCTCTTTCAGGATGGCTCCGAAACGAGTTCCCAACGCTAACCCAGAGGGTGAAGAGGTCCCAGATCGTCCTCCTTCCCCTCCTCCTCCGTCTGAGGCTTGGAGAGCGATTATGCATACTACAAATCAGAACACCCAGATATTGATGCAGATGATGCAGCAGATGCAAGCTAATCAAGCTAATCAGGGTGTTCCAGGGAATCAAGGCAACTTCTTCAACCAGCAGCACCATGCTACTCTCAACCAGTTCTTGGCCAATAATCCAAAAGCTTTCAGTTACTGTGTCGACCCTCTTGATGCTGAAGATTGGATCACCGATATCAAAAAGCATTTTGAGTGCAGTAACGTAAGAGAAGAGGACTATGTGAAGTTTGCAGCCTTCCAACTCAAAGACCAAGCAGCTGACTGGTGGCAGCAGTACAAAGACTCCAGGCCAGGTCGTGTGATCTCTTGGGAGGATTTCTGCAAGGACTTTCGCTCTCACCACATTCCAACAAGTGTCATCGAGGGTATGCGTGAGCAATTCCGCAACCTGAAGCAGGGCTCTATGACTATCTACCAGTATAATGTCAAGTTCCAAAACCTCGCCCGCTATGCTAAGCAAGACATTCCTGATGCCAAGAGCAAAGTCTATCAGTTCCGCGGAGGTCTCAAAGATGAACTTCAACTTTCTCTCACCTTGTTCGAGCCCGATGAGTTCGACAAATTCTATAACATGGCGCTCAAGCAAGAGGCAGCCCAGCTCAAGATGGAGGCTTCTAAAAAGAGGATTCGAGATGCCGTTCACTCCTCCTCATCTTCTCAAGTCGTCGCGAAGCAATAGAAATTTTGGCTTCCTCCTCCTCCAGTGATTCGAGCTCCTTACAACAACTCCAACAGCAACAAGAACTCAGGTGGTCGTGGTTTCTCCCACCCACCCAACCCGAGCAACCAGTCGAGGAATCAGTTTCAGTCTCAAGGCTCCAAGTCAAGTGGTTCTCATTTCCGCCCTCTCTCAGAGGTGGTCAGCAACAAGTGCACTCAGAAAGGTCACTATGCTAACAAGTGCCCCAACCCGAAGCGACTTCCACCTCCTCCACCTGTGAGTTCAGCTATTGTCAAGCATAATCCAAAGTCTGCAAGGGTCAATCTGATGAATGCAGCGCAAGCGGAGAATTCTTCTGATGTGATTTTGGGTAACCTTCCAGTTAACTCTTTTCCTGCTAAAGTGTTGTTTGATTCAGGTGCTACATGTTCTTTCATGTCATATCCATTTGCATCCAAGCACAACATTGTCACCAAAAGTTTGCCAAGGGAATTTTCAGTTGTTTCTCCAGGCAAACTAATGCATTCAAAGATATTTGCTCCGGATATTTCTATTCGCATGGGTGATTATCGCTTTCTGGCTAAACCGGTGGTTCTTGGTAATTCTGACATTGACCTCATCCTCGGGATGGATTGGCTTTCTCAGCATGATGCTCAAATTGATTGTGCACAGAAGGAAGTCAAGATTACTCATCCTGATGAAGATGTGATTATCTTCGCCTCCAGGGATAGCACTATCGGGCTTTTCTCTCTCAATGATAAGGGCGAAATGAATGCCATATCTCAAATTCCGGTGGTTAACGAATATCAAGACGTCTTTCCTGAAGGACTTCCAGGCATGCCTCCACACCGTAAGGTGGAATTCGTCATTGAACTCGAGCCTGTTACTGAGCCAGCATGCCGGCGTCCGTACAAGCTCTCTCCTGAAGAATTGAAGGAGTTGAAGAAGCAGCTTGATGAACAGGAGCGTATGAGTCTCATCAGGCCTAGTACGTCTCCTTGGGGCTGTGGTGTCTTATTTGTCAAGAAGAAGGATGGCACGGAGCGTCTCTGCGTTGATTACCGGCCATTGAACAAGAAGACAATAAAGAACAAGTATCCGCTCCCCAACATCAATGAACTGTTCGAGCAGCTCAAAGGAGCTAAAGTGTTCTCTAAGCTCGACCTCCGAATGGGCTATCACCAAATTCGCATTCGCGAGGAAGATATCCCCAAGACTGCCTTCAGAACGAGCTACGGCTCATATGAGTATACAGTCATGTCCTTTGGTCTCGCCAATGCTCCACCTACCTTCTCGAGAATGATGCACTACATCTTCAACCCCTACACCGACGAGTTTGTGCTTGTGCATCTGGATGATATTCTGGTATTTTCCAAGAATGAAGAGGATCACGAAAAGCACTTACGTCTGGTTCTTGACCGACTCCGTGAACATAGGTTCTATGCCAAGTTCTCCAAGTGCGAATTTTGGCTCGATAAGGTTTTGTACTTGGGCCATATCATCTCAGCTGACGGTATTGCGGTAAACCCCGAGAAAGTTGAAGCAATTGTCAACTGGGAAGCTCCTCAGAACGTCAAGCAACTCCGAAGTTTTCTGGGTCTTGCCAGCTATTGCAGAAGGTTCGTTGAGAACTTCTCCAAGATTGCCAAGCCTCTTTCCAACTTGCTGCAGAAGAATGTCAAATACTTTTGGTCTCCAGAGTGTGAAGTGGCATTCAAAACTCTCAAAGAAAAGCTCGTCTCTGCTCCAGTTCTTACTCCTCCAGATGAGTCCAAGCCCTATGAAGTATTCTGTGATGCTTCTCTTCAAGGTCTTGGTGGTGTGCTTATGCAAGACAAGAGAATTGTGGCTTACACTTCTCGTCAGCTGAAGCCAAGTGAGAAGAACTACCCCACACATGATCTCGAACTAGCAGCTGTGGTACATGCTTTGATTACGTGGAGACATCTGTTGTTGGGCAGAAAAGTCGACATCTTCACCGATCACAAGAGCTTGAAGTACATCTTCACACAGCCAAATCTGAACCTCCGCCAGACTCGTTGGGTTTAAATGATCCAAGAGTATGATCCCAGCATCGAATACACTCCTGGCAAGGCGAATGTGATTGCAGATGCTTTGAGAAGAAAGGCATATTGCAACAACCTTCTTATCAAGCCATTCCAGCCTGAGCTTTGTGAAGCATTCAGGAAGCTCAACCTCCAAGTTGTTCCGCAGGGTTTTCTTGCAAATCTTCAAGTTGCTCCTACCTTGGAAGATCAGGTCCGTGAGGCCCAACTCAGTGATGCCATGGTGCAGAAGGTGAAACATGGTATTGCAAAGGGTACTCCTAAATACAAGTGCTATCGCGTTGATGAGAGAGATACCTTGTTCTTTGAGGACAGACTCGTCATTCCCAAAGGTGATCTCAGGAAGCTCATAATGGAAGAAGCACATGATTCTCTCCTTTCCATTCATCCTGGCAGTTCCAAGATGTATCAAGATCTCAAGCAATCTTACTGGTGGACACACATGAAAAGGGAGATTGCCCAATTTGTGAATGAATGTGATGTCTGCAGAAGAGTGAAGGCAGAGCATCAACGTCCAGCCGGTCTTCTCCAACCTCTTCCTATTCCCGAGTGGAAATTCGACCACATTGAAATGGATTTCGTCACTGGCTTTCCTAAGTCCAAGAAAGGGAATGATTCTATCTTTGTGGTGATTGACAAGTTTACCAAAGTCGCTCACTTCCTTCCAGTCAAAGAATCCATAAATGCAGCTCAACTTGCAGAGTTGTACACTTCCAGAATTGTGTCTTTACATGGCATTCCTCAAGTTATCTCCTCAGACCATGGAAGTTTGTTCACTTCAAAGTTCTGGGACTCCTTTCAGTCCGCCATGGGCACTAAGATCAGGTTCAGCACTGCATTTCACCCTCAGACTAGTGGTCAAGTCGAGCGAGTGAATCAGATTCTAGAAGACATGCTCAGAGCCTGTGTCATATCTTTTGGCATGAAATGGGAAGATTGCCTTCCATTTGCCGAGTTCTCTTACAACAACAGCTTCCAAGCAAGTGCCGACAAAGCTCCGTTTGAAATCCTCTATGGCAGAAAATGCCGTACCCCTCTCAACTGGTCTGAAACAGGTGAACGTCAACTTCTTGGCAATGACTTGATCTCAGAGGCCGAAGAAATGTGCAAAGTCATACGTGAGAATCTCAAGGCCGCTCAGTCGCGTCAGAAGAGCTACTATGACGGCAAGCATCGTGATTTGGCCTTCAACATTGATGATCACGTCTATCTCCGTGTTTCTCCTATGAAAGGCACCCAAAGATTCGGTATCAAAGGAAAGCTTGCTCCTAGATACGTCGGGCCTTTCAAGATCCTTGGCAAAAGAGGTGATCTAGCCTATCAACTTGAGCTCCCTTCCAACTTCGCCAATGTTCATGATGTGTTTCATGTGTCTCAACTCCGCAAATGCTTCAAGACTCCTGAACGCATGATTCCGTTTGAAGAGATTGATCTTCAACAAGACTTGTCTTACCGAGAGCATCCTGTTGCTATTCTCGAAGAAACCGAGCGCAAGACCCGCAAAAAGTCCATCAAATTCTTGAAAGTCAAGTGGTCACACCATACCGACCGAGAAGCTACGTGGGAACGAGAAGATCATCTTCGTTCCGAGTACCCTTCCTTTTTCTAGTCCTAGATCTCGGGACGAGATCTTTTTGTAGTAAAGGAGAGTTTGTAATGCCCTGGATGTAATACTTTCCCTTTTGGGCATATAATATATCTCTGGCTTCATCAATTCCATTTCGGGTTCTTTGTCTTTCGGGTTTTCGTCGTTTTGTCGTGTGCGTGTGTGGCATTCATTCATATCATGTAGTCATGTGCATCGCATTGCATTTGTGTTGTTGTTTGCATCCGGTCCCACGCGTTCTATCCCGTTGTCCGTTTCGCGTTCCGGAGCTCCCCCACGTGTCCGTGGCGTCCCGTAGGCCTACTTTGGTGTTTGGCCGTGTAACGATACTGGTTTGGCGTGAGACTTGTCGTGTGTGGTTGTTTTGGTGTGTGTAACCCGCCTGTCAAATCTCGTCGCGTTTGGGGTCCGTTTGCTACCCCAACAGTTATTCTCATGGGCTCAAAGTGCCTCCACTTTGCGGCCCAAGACACCCCTCCAACAACCCACCAAACCAGCCCAAACCCCTTCCTTCATCTAGGCCATCCAATTCTGATCGTGTGGACGAAAACCGCACTCCATTTGCACAACCCTAGCTCTTTGTGCCTATATATTTGTCCACTTCCCCCAATTTTTGCCCCAAATCAAGGAAACCCTAGCCCCCATCTTCTCCTTCCTCCAGCCACCACCACCTCGCCGGAGTTTCGCCGGAATCTCGCCGGAGTTCGCCGGAGCTCCACCACCTCGCCGGAAAAACACCTCTCCTCCACCTCATCCTCTCCTCCGCGCCGTTCCACCTCTCCCCGCAGCAAACCGCCGCCCCACGCCTCAGATCCGGCCACCCCGCCGCCTCTCCAGCCGGCCAGGTCGCCGGAGCCGTTGCTCCCGGCTCCCGAAGCCTTCCAGCGCCGCCCGAAGGATCGACAGCCGCCGTCAGATCGGTCAACGAGCGGCTGAGCCTCCTCCCTCGTCACTTCTGGCCAGATCCGCCTCCCTCTTCCAGATCGAGGCCCGACCGGCCTCCCTCTCCGACCGCCTGGGCCGATCGCCTCCAGGCCAGGCCGGCCGCCTCCCACCGACGCAAGGTGCCAGCCTCCCATCGGCCCGTCCCGCCTTCCACCGCGCGCCTGCGCGTGGGCCGCCCGAGCCGCCTTCCACCGCAGCCCGCTAGGCTCCCGCCTCTCTCCAGCCAGGCGCCCGCCTCCTGGGCCCGAGGGACAGCCTCCAGCCACCGCCACCAGGTGGGCCGCCTCCCCGCCTGGGCCGGCCCCTCCTCCGCGTCGCCTTCGCCGCTCGACCGAGGCCGCCTGGGTCTCCTGCGACTCCCCACCGCGGGCCCGCGCCGCCTGCTTCCGCCGCGGCCCGTCTTCGTCCCCTCCGCCGGGCCCGATCTGCTCAGCCGCCGGATCCGCGGGCCCGTAGCCCGTTGACCTTTTATTCCAGATCTGAGGTTGACTTCAAATTCCTCTAAGTCCCAGTTTTTGTGTTGTCTGATGCAATTTTCAAATGATGATATCTTTTTGTGTGGTGCTCCGTTTTGCGCAAATGACATGTCCAGACGTTCGTGGCGACGTGTACTACATTTCATTCCTTTGTACCATGCATGTTTGAGATCATCTAGAGGCTTAAAAATCTGTTGCAAGAGTGCATCGTGATAAAAACTGCTGTTAGTGTTGTTTTTCATGCCATCTTTGCATACTGATAACTTGGTGCTCGTTTATCCAAATGATGCAAATGAGATGTCCACGTGTTCGACTTGTCATGCTCTACATGTTAAATGCTTAAGTTTGCATGATAGAATTAATCTTGCCATGTTTATCTCCTTTTAAAAGTGCCATGTGGCTGTTATGTTGATTAGCTTGTTATGAGATGCCAACTTGAGGAGCTCTTTGCTATCGTTGTGTTTATCTCCATGATGCATGCTTAGGTGTTTCGGAATCACCATCATATTTACTTTGATGTGGTGCTTACCACTTACCAAGTTCAGTTTTGAGGTGACTTGAACTTGCTCTCAAAAATTCCATGATGAAACTGCTGTTTTAACACTTAGTGAAATTTCACTATGTCTGGAATCTGTAATTTCCAGATGCCATGTTTGCTTGCTGTTCTAGGCCAATCCATGATAGTTTTGGGGTGACTCTTGATGATTCCTTGTAGTATATATTGTTGGCTATCCATTCATGCTCTCACATGCTTATTTGAGTGGCTGTAGCATAATTAACTTTTGCTCCAAAGTTGCAATAAATTACTGCTGTCAGGATTTTGTTGTCAAGTTCAATATGTCCAAGCTTGTTGCTATTGATCCGTGGCTCCTTTGGGGGGTGCACCAATGGACTTATTTGCTGTAGGATATGTCTAGTTTATGTTCATGCTATTTACCATGATGTTTGAGTGCTGTAGATTATTTATCTAGTGCTCCGAAGTTGCTATTTTGCTGTAATTTTCAGCTTTCGCATGTTTATTGTTTTGTGTGTAACTTTTAGCCCGTTGCTCCGTTTGCAGCAAGTCTTATATGAAACTTGATTGATTTTCCGTGTAGCTTCATAATATCCTATTGTTATAATGTTTTGAGGTATTTTGCTTGAGTGCTATTTTCCGTGCTCCGTGTGCTCTCATAGTGCATCAATCATGCATATATCATTTTTGTGTGCACATTGCATCTTGTTGATTCGTGCCTTGTGTGATTGCATTGTTTAGAGCCGGAAGCTGAGACCGAGTATGAGTACGAGCACGAGCTTACTACCGAGCTTGAGAACGAGGACCCCTCTTACGATCCGAACGACAACTCTTCAGGCAAGATGACCGAACCCCGATAACATTACTATCTTTGCCTATTGCTAGTAGTCTCACTCTATAGTTTTGCCTCGATGCCCATGTTTTTCCTGTCAGCCTCCTACTTGTAACCATGAACCTGTTTAACCACCCTACCTATGCAAACCATTGATTGGCTATACGTAGGCTCGCTTGGCCCCTCTTATAGCATTGCTAGTTGCAGGTGAAGATTGAAGATGTTTGCTTCATGTTGAAGTTTTGTTGGGTTATATCACACTATATAAATGCTTAAATGAACTCATCTATATATTGGCAATGGGTGGAAGGCTAAGCCTTTTGCTTGGTGATTTGTTCCACTCATGCCGCTAGGAACCGTATAAACCGGTGTTATGTTCCTTGATTATGCGTTCCTCACACGGTTGGGGTTTATGGGGCCCCCTCGATAAACCGCTAAGTGCTAAGTCTTTTCCAGCAAGTCCCAACATTGGTACTATTTGCCTAATAACTAATTAAACTTGCATAGGGAGTAATTAACCATCTTTCTTAATCAACAACCCGGGCCAGTGCTCCACATGAGTGTTGGTCCAAACTGGGGGTTACGCGGGGCCACCTCAAGGAAACTCAAGGGCTGGTAAAAACCTGTGGGATCGCCCATCCGGTCGTGGCCTGAGACGAGATACGCGTGGCTATTATCAGGGTGTCGGCACGCCGGGAGGATTTGCTGGATTAGCCTTACCTTAGTTCGGAGTATCTTGAGCACGGGATTCTGAGAATACTCGGGCCTTCCCACCTAGGAGTTGCGACTCCGCGGATCGTGGGCTTGTCATGGGCCAAGTTGGAACACCCCTGCAGGGTTATGAACTTTCGAAAGCCGTGCCCGCGGTTATGTGGCAGATGGGAGCTTGTTAATATCCGGTTGTAGAAAACTTGACACACTGAACCAATACACTACCAGCGTGTGTACGGTGACTGTCATTTTCCGAAAGGGGTTTCGGGAGATGAACACGGTGGGGTTATGTTTGACTGGCTTTAGTATAGGATCACTTAGTGATCATCTCTCGACCGAGGCGCCTTCTCTTCTCGCTCTCTTTACGTAAGCTAGTGCTAGTTTCTGCTGCAAACACTTGTTCTTTCCTCAGCCTTGTTCCACACCCAAGGCTTAAATAGTCATGTTACCCGGGAACGGGATTGCTGAGTCCTCTGTGGCTCACAGTTACTTCACCACACCAGATGCAGGTTTGATGGTGAGCTATCCAGGTGATGGCACCAAGCTAGACTGGGAGTACGACGAGGAGCGTAGCCGTTACTATGTTCGTTATCCTGATGATCAGTAGTGGAACTTCTACTAGGATTCGATCCGACCTGTGGATTTAAGTTATGTTTGGTATCTGTCATTTGGATTTTACCCTTAGATGGGCTGTGATGTTTTATTGAATGATGATTTGGATATGTAATGTATTTGTGTGACGTGGCGAGTGTAAGCCAACTATTTTATGTTTTCCATCCCCATCTTTTACATGAGTTGTGCAAAGATACCAAACTTGCGATCATTCCAGCATGGGGTTATGTCTCTAAGTCATGCCTCGACATGTAGGAGATATAATCCCATCCCAGGCATTACAATTGACTACGACGAGACTTTCTCTCCCGTAGCGATGCTGAAGTCAGTCAGAATCATGTTAGCTATTGCCGCATTCTATGATTATGAGATATGGCAAATGGACGTCAAAACAGCATTCCTTAATGGCTTCCTCAAGGAAGAGTTGTATATGATGCAGCCGGAAGGTTTTGTTGATCCAGAGAACACTAACAAGGTAAGCAAGCTCCAGCGCTCGATTTACGGGCTGGTGCAAGCATCTCGGAGTTGGAATATTCGCTTTAATGATGTGATCAAAGCGTTTGGCTTTATACAGACTTATGGAGAAGCCTGTATCTACAAGAAAGTGAGTGGGATCTCTGTGGCATTTCTCATATTATATGTGGATGACATATTGCTGATGGGAAATGATATAGAATTCTTGGAAAATGTAAAGGCCTACTTGAATAAAAGTTTTTCAATGAAGGACCTTGGAGAAGCTGCTTACATATTAGGCATCAAAATCTATAGAGATAGATCAAGACGCCTCATTGGTCTTTCACAAAGTACATACCTTGACAAGATATTGAAGAAGTTCAATATGGATCAGTCCAAGAAAGGGTTCTTACCTGTTTTGCATGGTATGAGATTGAGCAAGGCTCAGTCGCCGACCACGGCAGAAGATAGAGAAAAGATGAGTGTCATTCCCTATGCCTCAGCCATAGGTTCTATCATGTATGCCATGCTGTGTACCAGACCTGATGTGAACCTTGCCATAAGTTTGGTAGGGAGGTACCAAAGTGATCCCGGTATGGAATACTGGACAGCGGTCAAGAACATCCTGAAGTACCTGAAAAGGACTAAGGATATGTTTCTCGTTTATGGAGGTGACGAAGAGCTCGTCGTAAAGGGTTACGTCGATGCTAGCTTCGACACAGATCTGGATGACTCTAAGTCTCAAACCGGATATGTGTATATTTTGAACGGAGGGGCAGTCAGCTGGTGCAGTTGCAAGCAAAGCGTCGTGGCGGCATCTACATGTGAAGCGGAGTACATAGCTGCTTCCGAAGCAGCGCAGGAAGGAGTCTGGATGAAGGAGTTCATCACCGACCTAGGAGTCATTCCAAGCGCGTCAAGCCCGATGACTCTCTTCTGTGACAACACTGGAGCTATTGCCATTACCAAGGAGCCCAGGTTTCACAGGAAGACCAAGCACATCAAGCGCCGTTTCAACTCCATCCGGAATTATGTTCAGGATGGAGACATAAATATTTGTAAAGTGCATACAGATCTGAATGTTGCAGACCCGTTGACTAAACCTCTTCCACGGGCAAAACATGATCAACACCAGAACTCTATGGGTGTTCGATTCATCACAATGTAACTAGATTATTGACTCTAGTGCAAGTGGGAGACTGTTGGAAATAATCCCTAGAGGAAATAATAAAAGTATTATTATATTTCCTTGTTCATGATAATCGTCTGTTATTCATGCTTGAATTGTATTATACGGAAACAGCGATACATGTGTGAATATAAAGACCACAATGAGTCCCTGGTAAGCCTCTAGTTACCAGCTCGTAGATCAACAGATGATCACGGTTTCCTGATCATGGACATGTGATGTCAGCGATAACGGGATCACATCATTAGGAAAATGATGTGATGGACAAGACCCAATCCTAAGCATAGCACGAGATCGTATAGTTCGTAATGCATAAGCTTTTCAGTGTCAAGTATTTATTCCTTGGACCATGAGGTTGTACAACTCCCGGATACCGTAGGAATACTTTGGGTGTGCCAAACGTCACAACGTAACTGGGTGGCTATAAAGGTACGCATCGGGTATCACCAAAAGTGTGTGTTGAGTTGGTACGAACCGAGACTGGGATATTGTCACTCCGTATGACGGAGAGGTACCTCTGGGCCCACTCGGTAAGACATCATCATAAATGAGCTCAAGGTGACTAAGGAGTTAGTCACGGGATGGTGGATTACGAAACGAGTAAAGAGACTTGCCATAACGAGATTGAACAAGGTATCGGGAATACCGACGATCGAATCTCGGGCAAGTACCGTACCGATGGATAAAGGGAATAACATGCGGGATTGAGTGAATCCTTGACACGGTGGTTCATCCGATGAAGATCATCGAGGAACACGTGGGAACCAACATGGGTATCCAGATCCCGCTGTTGGTTACTGACCGGAGAGTGGTCTCGGTCATGTCTACGTGTCTCCCGAACCCGTAGGGTCTACACACTTAAGGTACGGTAACGCTAGGGTCGTAGAGATACATGCACGTGGAAACCCGAAAGTTGTTCGGAGTCCCGGATGAGATCCCAGACGTCACGAGGAGTTCCGGAATGGTCCGGAGGTAAAGAATGATATACATGAAGTCCAGTTTCGGCCATCGGGTGATCTCCGGGGGTCACCGGGAGTGTCCCGGGACCACCGGAGGGGTCCCGGGGGTCCACCGGGTGGGGCCACCCATCCCGGTGGGGCCCCTAGGCTGCGTGGGGGAAGTGGCCACCCCTGGTGGGCTGGCTCACCACATGGGCCCCCCTCCCCATGCGCCTAGGGTTGAAACCCTAGGGGGAGGGGGCGCCCCCCTTGCCTTGGGGGGCAAGACTCCCCCCCAGGCCGCCGCCCCCCTTGCAGATCCCATCTGCAGGGGCTGGCGCACCCCCTGGCCCCCTATATATATATGTGGGGGGGGGGGAGAGGGCAGCCGCACCCAAGTCTCTGGCGCCTCTCCCCCTCCCGTCACACCTCATACTCCCTCCGCAGGGCGCCGGCGAAGCCCTGCAGGATTCTCCACTGCATCCACCACCACGCCGTCGTGCTGCTGGATCTCCGACGACCTCTCCTCCCCCCCTTGCTTGATCAAGAAGGAGGTGACGTTGCTGTACCGGACGTGAGTTGAACATGGAGGTGCCGTCCGTTCGGCGCTAGATCATCGGTGACGAAGAACGAGAAGAGTACGACTACTTCATCCACGCTTCTTCGAAAGCTTCCGCTCGCGATCTACAAAACGGTATGTAGATGCACTCTCATATGCTCGTTGCTAGATGTCTCCTTAGTTGGATCTTGGTGAAAGCGTAGAATTTTTTTGAATTCTGCTATGTTCCCCAACATTTTTCACATTCTACGTGATGCTCTCTTCGTGTTTCAATTTCTATCCTTCATGTGAGCTTCTTCGAAATTATCGTGCCTAGCTAGGGGCGTAAAACAATAGCGCTTGTTGGGAGGCAACCCAATTTTATAATTTTTGTTTTTGCTTCTGTTTAGACGTGGTTTCATGTTTTGCTTAGTGTTTGTGCCAAGTAGAACCTTTGGGAAGACTTGTGTGAAGTTTATGTGATCTTGCTGTGAAAAACAGAATCGTTAGTGCTCGCTAGAATGGTCATCAGATTTTACTGGAGCGTGCTATTTAGTTGATTATTTTTGCAGATGATTAATAGACAAATTACTCATATTTAACAATTTAGTTTGAATTTTTTGGAGTTCCAGAAGTAGGCGAAACCTGCAGATTACTACAGACCGTTCTATTTTTGACAGATTCTGTTTTTCGTGTGTTGTTTGCTTATTTCACTGCATCTATGAGTAATATTTGGAGGTATGAACCATAGAGAAGTTGTAATACAGTAGGTTTAACACCAATATAAACAAAGAATGAATTCATTGCTGTACTTTTGAGTTGTGGTTTGCTTTCTTATACTAACGGAGCTCACGAGAATTCTTGTGTAAGTTTTGTGTTGTGAAGTTTTCAAGTTTTGAGTATTGCTTTGATGGACTATGGAACAAAGAGTAGCTAAGGCCTAAGCTTGGGGATGCCCATGGCACCCCAAGTAAAATTCAAGGATAATCAAAAGCCTAAGCTTGGGGATGCCCCGGGAAGGCATCCCCTCTTTCGTCTTCATCCATCGGTAACTATACTTGGAGCTATATTTTTATTCACCACATGATATGTGTTTTGCTTGGAGCGTCTTGTATAATTTGAGTATTTGCTTGTTAGTTTGGCACAATCATCCTTTCTGGACACACCTATTTGAGAGAGTTAAATATGGCCTAGGAATTGTTAGAACACTCTATGTGCTTCACTTATATCTTTTGAGTTGAATAGTTTTTGCTCTAGTGCTTCACTTATATCTTTTAGAGCACGGTGGTGGTTATATTTTGTAGAAATTGTTGAACTCTCATGCTTCACTTATATCTATTTGAGAGTCTATCAAAACAGCATGGTAATGTGTTTAGGCTAAGAAACTAGTCTTCACATGATAGACATCCAATGTCAATGTAGTAAAAAAATTCACACTAAGTGCATTGAGTATGATGAGATGTTCGATGCTTGATAATTGTTTTGAGATATGAGGATAGTGATATTAGAGTCATGCTAGTGGAGTTATTATGAAATTGAGAAATACTTGTGTTAAGGTTAGTGATTCCCGTATCATGCACGTATGGTGAACTGCTATGTGACGAAGTTAGAGCATGAGGTATTTGTAGAGTGCCAACCTTTGTGTGGAGGTCGGGGGTGCGCGATGGTTAACTCCTACCAAACTCCCACCTAGGAGCATGCGTTGATTGCTTTGTTTTGATGACTCGTAGATTTTTGCAATAAGTATATGAGTTCTTATGACTAATGTTGAGTCCATGGATTATACGCACTCTCACCCTTCCACCATTGCTAGCCTCTCTTGTACCGCGCAACTTTCGCCGGTGCCATAAACCCACTATATATCCTTCCTCAAAACAGCCACCATACCTACCTATCATGGCATTTCCATAGCCATTCCGAGATATATTGCCATGCAACTTTCCATCGTTCCATTCATATGACACGCATCATATTGTCATATTGCCATGCATGATCATGTAGTTGACATTGTATTTGTGGCAAAGCCACCATGCATAATTTCTCAAACATGTCACTCTTGATTCATTGCACATCCCGGTTCACCACCGGAGGCATTCATGTAGAGTCATACTTGTTGTAGTATCAAGTTGTAATAAAAGTGTGATGATCATCATTATTAGAGCATTGTCCCATGTGAGGAAAGGCCAATAAAAAAAAGATATGGCCCAAAAAAATAGAGAGGGGCTAATAAAAAAAGAGAGAGAAAGCCCCTCCAAAAAAATGAGAGAAAAGAGAGAAGGGACAATTGCTACTATCTTTTTCCACACTTGTGCTTCAAAGTAGCACCATGTTCTTCATGATAGAGAGTCTCATGTTTAGTCACTTTCATATACTAGTGGAAATTTTCATTATAGAACTTGGCTTGTATATTCCAACGACGGGCTTCCTCAAATGCCCTAGGTCTTCGTGAGCAAGCAAGTTGGATGCACACCCACTAGTTTCTTTTGTTGAGATTTCATACATATTTAGCTCTAGTGCATCCGTTGCATGGCAATCCCTACTCACTCACATTGATATCTATTGATGGGCATCTCCATAGCCCGTTGATACGCCTAGTCGATGTGAGACTATCTCCCTCCTTTTTTGTCTTCTCCACAACCACCTCTATTCCACCCATAGTGCTATGTCCATGGCTCACGCTCATGTATTGCGTGAAAGTTGAAAGGTTTGAAAAGATAGAGTTTGAAAACAAGTTCTTGGCTGAAATCGGGGTTGTGCATGATATAAATATTTTGTGTGATGAAGAGGGAGCATAGCCAGACTATATGACTTTGTAGGGATACCTTTCTTTAGCCATAGTATTTTGAGAAGACATGATTGCTTTGTTAGTATGCTTGAAGTATTGTTATTTCTTATGTCAATATAGACTTTTATCTTGAATCTTTCAGATCTGAACATTCATGCCACAATTAAGAGAATTACATTAAGAAACTATTTTGGTTAGCATTCCACATAAAAAATTCTTTCTTTATCATTTACCTACTCGAGGACGAGCAGGAATTAAGCTTGGGGATGCTTGATACGTCTCCAATGTATCTATAATTTTTTGATTGTTTCATGCTATTATTTATGAAGTCTTGGATGTTTAACGGGCTTTATCATTCACTTTTATATCATTTTTGGGACTAACCTACTAACCCAAAGGCCCAGTCCAGATTGCTGTATTTTGCCTGTTTCAGGGTTTTGCAGAAAAAGAATATCAAACGGAGTTCAAACGGAATGAAACCTTCATGAGAGATATTTTTGGAGAAAATCACGCATAGGGAACTTGAGAACCACGTCACGGGAGCATCGAGGCGCCCACGAGGTTGGGGGCGCGCCCCCTACCTCGTGGGCCCCTCGAGCGTCCCCCGGTATCTTCCTTCCTCCTATATAAGTTTACGTACCCCAAAACCTTCGAGAACAGAGAGAAAACCCTAATTCCACCGCCGTAACCTTCTGTTCCCGTGAGATCCCATCTTGGAGCCTGTTCCGGAGCTCCACCGGAGGGGGATCCATCATGGAGTTCTTCAGCATCATCATCATCGCCCTCACCATGAGTTGTGAGTAGTTTACCATAGACCTTCGGGTCCATAGTTAGTATCTAGATGGCTTCTTCTCTCCCTCTGGATCTCAATACAAAGTTCTCCTTGGTATTCGAGGAGATCTATTCGATGTAATCTCTTTTTGCGGTGTGTTTGTAGAGATCCGATGAATTGTGAGTTTATGATCAAGATTATCTATGAGAAATATTTGGTTCTTCTCTTAACTCTTTATGTGTGCTCATAATATCCTTGCAAGTCTCTGTGAATTATTGGTTTGGTTTGGCCTACTAGATCTATAGTTCTTGCAATGGGAGAAGTGATTGGCTTTGGGTTCAGTCTCGCGGTGTCCTTTCCCAGTGATAGTAGGGGCAGCAAGGCACGTATTGTATTGTTGCCATCGAGGATTAAAAGATGGGGTTTATATCATATTGCTTGAGTTTATCCCTCTACATCATGTCATCTTGCTTAAGGCGTTACTCCGTTCGTATGAACTCAATACACTAGGTGCATGCTGGATAGCGGTCGATGTGTGGAGTAATAGTAGTAGATGCAGGCATGAGTCGTGATAACCCACAAGTGTAGGGGATCGCTACAGCTTTTGAGGGTAAAGTATTAAACCCAAATTTGTTGATTCGACACAAGCGGAGCCAAAGAATACTCTTAAGTATTAGCAACTGAGTTGTCAATTCAGCCACAACTGGAAACTTGGTATCTGCAGCAAGATAGTTTAGTAGCACAGTAATATGATAGTGGTGATAGCAGCAATAAAAGTAAAGATAGTGTTTTTGTAGTTTTTGTGATATAAGCAATGGAAAAGTAAATAAGCAGCTAGCAATATAGGTAAAGCTCGTAGGCATTGGATCGGTGATGGGAAATTACGTTGGATGCAATTCATCATGTAGAAGTTATAACCTAGGGTGAAACAGAACTAGCTCCAGTTCATCAATGCAATGTAGGCATGTATTCCGAATATAGTCATACATGCTTATGGAAAAGAATTTGGATGACCTCTTTTGTCCTACCCTCCCGTGGCAGTGGGGTCCTATTGGAAACTAAGGGATATTAAGGCCTCCTTTTAATAGAGTACCGGACCAAAGTATTAACACATAGTGAATACATGAACTCCTCAAACTATGGTCATCACCGGGAGTGGTCCCGATTATTGTCACTTCGGGGTTGCCGGATCATAACACATAGTAGGTGACTATAGACTTGCAAGAAAGGATCAAGAACACACATATATTCATGGAAACATAATAGGTTCAGATCTAAAATCATGGCACTCGGGCCCTAGTGACAAGCATTAAGCATAGCAGAGTCATAGCAACATCAATCTCAGAACATAGTGGATACTAGGGATCAAACCCTAACAAAACTAACTCGATTACATGATAGATCCCATCCAACCCATCACCGTCCAGCAAGCCTACGATGGAATTACTCACGCACGGTGGTGAGCATCATGGAATTGGTGATGGAGGAAGGTTGATGATGACGATGGCGACGATCTCCACTCTCCGGAGCCCCGAACGGACTCCAGATTAGCCCTCCCGAGAGAGATTAGGGCTTGGCGGCGGCTTCGTCTCGTAAAACGCGATAATTCTTTCTCCTCCATTTTTCTCGCCATGAAACGCAATATATAGGACCTGGGGGTACGTCGGTGGGGCACCGGGCTGCCCTCGAGGCAGGGGGCGCGCCCTGGGAAGGGGGGCTCGCCCCCACCCTCGAGGACGGCCCGTGGGCCCCTAGGTGTGGATCTTCTTGCCAGTATTTTTTATATTTTCTGAAATAAATCTCCGTTGATTTTCAGGCGATTCCGAGAACTTTTTATCTCTGCACAAAAACAACACCATGGCAGTTCTGCTGAAAACAGCGTCAGTCTGGGTTAGTTCCATTCAAATCATGCAAGTTAGAGTCCAAAACAAGGGGAAAAGTGTTTGGAAAAGTAGATACGTTGGAGACGTATCAACTCCCCCATGCTTAAACCTTTGCTTGTCCTCAAGCAATTCAGTTGATAAATTGAAAGTGATAAAGAAAAACTTTGACAAACTCTGTTTGCTCTTGTTGTTGTAAATATGTAAGCTAGCATTCAAGTTTTCAACAAGATCATGAACTAACCACATTCACAATAAATTTCAGGTCTCAAGACTACTCACATCATTGGCATAATCAACTAGCGAGCAATAATAATACACCTCGGATGACAACACTTCTCAAAACAATCATGATATGATATAACAGGATGGTATCTCGCTAGCCCTTTCTGAGACCGCAAAACATAAATGCAGAGCACCTTTAAAGATCAAGGACTGACTAGACATTGTAATTCATGGTAAAAGAGGTCCAGTCATGATCATACTCAATGCAAATTAATAGTAATACATGCAATGACAGAGGTGCTCTCCTACTCGTGCTCTTTGATAAGAGGGTGATGACTCTGCATAAAAGTAAATAGATAGGCCCTTCGCAGAGGGAAGCAGGGATTTGTAGAGGTGCCAGAGCTTGATTTTTAAATAGAGATTGAATAACATTTTGAGCGGTATACTTTCATTGTCAACATAACAACCAAGAATCTCGATATCTTCCATGCTACGCACATTATAGGCGGTTCCTAAACAGAATGGTAAAAGTTTATACTCCCCCAACCACCAACAAGCACACTCCACGGCCATCCGAATCCACGGGGTACCATCCAAACAAGTAACAACCCTGGGGGAGTTTTGTTTAATTATTATGATTTAGAGCATGGGACTGGGCATCTCGGTTACCAGCCATTTTCTCGTGAATGATGAGCGGACTCCACTCATCGTGAGAATAACCCACCTAGCATGGAAGATATAGACAACCCTAGTTGATACATGAGCTGTTTGAGCATACCAAACATAATTTCATTTGAAGGTTTAGAGTTTGGCACATACAAATTTACTTGGAACGACAGGTAAATATCGCATATAGGAAGGTATGGTGGACTCATGTGGAATAACTTTGGGGTTTATGGAAATGGATGCACAAGCAGTATTACCGCTTAGTACAGGTGAAGGCTAGAAGGAAACTGGGAAGCGACCAGCTAGAGAGCAACAACGGTCATGAACATGCATTAAAATTAATCAACAGTGAATGCAAGCATGAGTAGGATATAAATAACCATGAACATAAATATCATGAAGGCTATGTTGATTTGTTTCAACTACATGCGTGAACATGTGCCAAGTCAAGTCACTTAAATCATTCAGAGGAGGATACCACCCATCATACCACATCACAACCATTTTAATATCATGTTGGCACACAAGATAGACCATTATAACCTCTCAGCTAATTAAGCATGGCATAAGCAACTATGATATCTAATTGTCATTGCAAACATGTTTCATTCATAACAAGCTGAATCAAGAACAACGAGAATCATATTTACAAAAAAGAAGAGAGGTCAAGTTCATACCATCTTTTCTCATCTCAATTAGTTCATCATATATCATCCTTATTGCCTTTCACTCGCACGACATAACGATGTGGAAAATAATAATAGTGCATGTGCACTGGACTAAGCTGGAATCTGCACGCATTTAATACAAGAGAGAAGATAAGGTAATATGGCTCAAGGTTAAATCAACAACAAAGCATATGAGAGCCAACAAGCATTTTAATCATGGTCTTCTACTCTTAACCCCTAAAGAAAAGAAAAGAAACTATTTACACGGGAAAGCTCCCAACAAACAAAAAGAAGAACGGGAAATCTTTTTGGGTTTTCATTTTTAGTTACTACTACAAGCAAAGAAAGTAAACTAGCTAGGAGCTACAGCTAATATTTTTTGTTTTTCTGGGTTTTTCTAGCACACAAGAAAAAGACTAAGAAAAAGAAAATTAAACTAAGCATGGATGGTACAATGAAAGAGTGTGAGCACCGACAACTAGAATAAGTGTGTGAACATGAATGTAAGTCGTTAAGAAACACGTACTCCCCAAGCTTAGGCTTTTGGCCTAAGTTGGTCTATCACCACGGATCGAAGCCACTCCCTCCAGTGTACTGAGATGTGTCCTCTGGATGTCACTGGTTGGTGAGCTCGTCCAGATCCCACCCATAAACAGATCAACGAGAAGGATCAAACGGTGGTTCTGGCTCGGGCTCTGAAGCTTGTGCCTGGCCTTGGTACTGGTAGAAGGCATCTGATGTAATGAGGTACTTGCCTGTGGACAGATCGAATAGAGATGGTGCAGGCAAGGTAACAATTTCACAGTATATTTCATCAAACCTCAATTTGTAGAGTAGCTGCATATTTTTGTCTTTAACAAGAAAGTCATGAGCTACCATGCTCTTGTAGTCTAGATAAACAGGGGCAAGCAATTTTTCTTTCTTCTCATGATGCCTAATAGGTATATTAAAATGTTCAGCAAGGCGAGAAGCAAAGATGCCTCCAAAGACGGGCCCCTTTGAGCGGTTCAGACTCAATCGCTTGGCAACGACGGCGCCCAAGCTAAAATTTGTGTCACGAAACAAAGCATGGCGTAAAATGATAATGTCAGGGGCACTGAGATTCCCACTGTTCCCGCGACTAATTAAACACCTACTAGCAAATAAAGCAAAGTAGCGCAGAACAGGGAAGTGTATACTGGTGATCCTTGCCCCCGAAACTTGTCTAGTTTCACCTACGGCTATCATATCAATAAACCCTTTGACGTCTTCATGATTTGGTTCATCAAGTCTACCCTCAAAGGGTACCTTGCATATTTCACAAAAATCTAACAATGATATCTCCTTAACCACATCATATAAGCGAAACTCCACCGTAGGTGGTGTTTTTCTAGAATGAAAATGAAAGCTTTGCGTAAAAATATTGGTGAGTAAGAGATACTGTTCTTTTTGGTCGTTGATGAAGTCGGTGTGGCCTGCATTATTAGCCATCCAATAAAAGTCTTCGTAAATACCGGTGGACATCATGAAATTATTACAAGGCCATTCGCACAGTCGAACTTCCGCCATGCGAGGAAGATGATACTTGGGCTTCTTGTTTTCTTCTTTCTTCTTCTCCTCTGAGCTCTTGCTGGAAGAGCCCCTCAATATTATTTTTAACATTTTCCCTTTCTGAAAATTTCTGAAATTTTTAGTAACTCACAATAAAAGTTAACCAAACTCAACAAGAATGATAGCAACAACTCCTATAAGTGCCTAGAAGCTATATCATGCATTAGAACTACTTGGGACGAAGAAAATTTGACATGTAAGCTCAAGAACAAGGTCACCACAACAACACAAATTTGCAACATATAAAGCACTAGAACAAAAACTAATTGGACCAATGGAGGAGTCACATACCAAGGAACAATCTCCCCAAACAGTTTGGTGAATGGTGCTTTGAGCAAGGAGATCGAAAATGGCAGCAAAGTGAGCTAGAACTCGGGATTGAAGTTGGGGATTTTTTGGGAGGAAGAAGAGTATGGGTGAAAGAATAAGTGGAGGGGTGCCACGTGGGGCTCTCGAGGCAGGGGGCGCGCCCTGTGAAGGGGGGCGCGCCCTGTGCCCTCGAGGCCAGGTGCTGGCTCTCCTCGCTGTGTGTTCAGTGCCATATTTTCTTAAATATTCTAGAAAAAAAATCATATTTCGTTTTCATGGCATTTGGAGAACTTTTATTTTCGGGATATTTTTTATTGCATGGATAAGTCTGGAAACAGACAGATAATGCTATTTTGTTTTATTTAACCTAATTAACAGAAAGTAGAAGGAGGGTGCAGAAGGTTTGTGCTATCTAGATTCACCTATCCCATGTTCATCAAAAGGAATCCATTAACAAGGTTGATCAGGTCTTGCTAATAAACTCTTTCCGAGTAACATGAAACCGGAGAATTTTTGAATAACACTAGGTTACCTCAATGGGGATATGTATGTCCCCAACAATAAGTATGTCATATGCCTTCTTGATAGTAGGAATAGGAAACTCAAAACCTCCAATAGTAATAGTTGAAGTTTTTCCAATATAATTGATACTGAAGACCTGAGGTTGTTTCCTCAGAAAGTGTACCGTATGCTCATTACCATTGACATGAAAAGTGACATTGCCTTCGTTGCAATCAATAACAGCCCCTGCAGTATTCAAAAAAGGTCTTCCAAGAATAATAGACATACTATCATCCTCGGGAATATCAAGTATAACAAAGTCCGTTAGAATAGTAACATTTGCAACTACAACAGGCACATCCTCACAAATACCGACATGTATAGCAGTTGATTTATCAGCCATTTGCATAGATATTCTAGTAGGTGTCAACTTACTCAAGTCAAGTCTACGATATAAAGAGAGCGACATAACACTAACACCAGCTCCAAGATCACACAAAGCAGTTTTAACATAATTTCTCTTAATGCAGCAAGGTATAGTAGGTACTCATGGATCTCCTAATTTCTTAGGCATTCCACCCTCAAAAGTGTAATTGGCAAGCATGGTGGAGATTTCTACTTCAGGTATCTTTCTTTTGTTGGTAATAATATCTTTCATGTACTTGGCATAAGGATTTGTTTTAAGCACATCAATCAAACGCATACCCGCAAAGATAGGTCTAATCATTTCAGCAAAGCGCTCAAAATCCTCATCATCGTTTTTCTTGGATGGTTTCGGAGGAAAAGGCATGGTTTCTGAACCCATGGTTCTCTTTCCCTACCGTGCTTCCTATCAACAAAGTCTCTCTTATCATAACATTGATTCTTTGATTGTGGGTTATCAAGATCAATAGCAGGTTCAATCTCTACATCATTATCATTGCTAGGTTGAGCATTATCATGAACATCATTATTAATATTATCACTAGGTTCATGCTCATTACCAGATTGTGTCTCAGCATCAGAAACAGATATATCATTGGGATTCTCAGGTGGTTGAGCTACAGGTTCACTAGAAGCATGCAAATTTTTATCATTTTTCTTTTTCTTCTTCTTAGAAGAACTAGGTGCATCTAAATTAGCTCTCTGGGAATCTTGCTCAATTCTCTTAGGGTGGCCTTCAGGATACAGAGGTTCCTGAGTCATTTTACCACCTCTAGTAGCAACTCTAACAGCATAGTCATTATTCTTACTATTTAATTCATTGAGAAAATCATTATGAGCCTTAAGTACTTGTTCTACTTGAGTGGTGACCATGGAAGCATGTATACTAATAAGTTTTAGTTCATCTTTAGCACTAGACAGATAATCACTCAAGCATTCAATCATATGAGCATTGTGTTGTAATTGCCTACCAACATAAGCATTGAAGTTTTCTTGTTTCACAATAAAATTGTCAAACTCATCTAAGCACTGGCTAGCAGACTTATAACGAGGAATATCACCTTCATCAAATCTATAAAGAGAATTTACCTTTACTACCTGTGTCGGGTTATCAAGACCATGTATTTCTTCAATAGGCGGTAAATTCTTAACATCTTCAGCTTTAATACCTTTTTCTTTCATAGATTTATTTGCATCTTGCATGTCTTCAGGACTGAGAAATAGAACACCTCTTTTCTTCGGAGTTGGCTTAGGGGCTGGTTCAGGAAGTGTCCAATTATTTTCATTGGCCAGCATATTATTCAATAGTAATTCAGCTTGTTCAACTGTTCTTTCCCTGAAAACACAACCAACACAACTATCCAGGTGGTCTCTGGAAGCATCGGTTAGTCCATTGTATAAGAGATCAAGTATATCATGCATCTCAAGAGGATGATCAGGAAAGCATTAAGTAACTGGAGAAGCCTCCCCCAAGCTTGTGGGAGACTCTCTTCTTCAGTTTGAGCAAAGTTATATATTTCCCGTAAGGCAGCTTGTTTCTTATGAGCGGGAAAATATTTAGCAGAAAATTAATACATCATATCCTGGGGACTACGCACACAACCAGGATCAAGAGAATTGAACCAAGTCTTAGCATCATCCTCTAATGAGAACGGAAACAACTTAAGGATACAGTAGTAATGAATCTTTTCATCATTGGTGAACAGGGTGGCTATATCATTCAACTTGGTGAGATGTGCCACAACAGTTTCAGACTCATAGCCATGGAAAGGATCAGATTCAACCAAAGTAATTAACTCAGGATCAACAGAGAATTCATAATCCTTATCAGTGACACATATATGTGAAGTAGCAAAAGGAGGGTCATGTTTCATTCTAGCATTCAAGGATTTTTCTTTCAGCTTAGCTAATAACTTCTTAAGATCATATCTATCATTGCAAGCAAGAAAGTCTCTAGCAGTTTCTTCATCCATAACATAACCCTCAGGCACAAAAGGCAATTCACATCTATTGGGAGTAGTTTCATCATCACTTTCATAAATATCATCAACATTTTCACTCTCCCTAGCCTTAGCAATTTGTTCATCTAGAAATTCACCTAGTGGTACAATATCAGGCATAGAGGTAGTTTCATCATACATAGCAGAAGTAGCATCATCAAGAACATACAACATATCAGATTCAGTAGCAGGAGTAGGTGTCGCAAGCATACTCATAACAGAAGGAGAATCTAGTGCAGAGCTAGATGGCAGTTCCTTACCCCCCCCCTCATAGTTGAGGGTGAGATCTTGGTTTTTGAGTCCTTCAAATTCTTCATAGTGATAAGCAGATATAAATCCCAAGTGACTTAAAGAATAGAGCTATGCTCCCCGGCAACGGCGCCAGAAAATAGTCTTGATAACCCACAAGTGTAGGGGATCGCAACAGTTTTCGAGGGTAAAGTATTAAACCCAAATTTGTTGATTCGACACAAGGGGAGCCAAAGAATACTCTTAAGTATTAGCAACTGAGTTGTCAATTCAGCCACACCTGGAAACTTAGTATCTGCAGCAAGATAGTTTAGTAGCACAGTAATATGATAGTGGTGATAGCAGCAATAAAAGTAAAGATAGTGTTTTTGTAGTTTTTGTGATATAAGCAATGGAAAAGTAAATAAGCAGCTAGCAATAGGTAAATCTCGTAGGCATTGGATCGGTGATGGGAAATTACGTTGGATGCAATTCATCATGTAGAAGTTATAACTTAGGGTGACACAGAACTAGCTCTAGTTCATCAATGCAATGTAGGCATGTATTCTGAATATAGTCATATGTGCTTATGGAAAAGAACTTGCATGGCCTCTTTTGTCCTACCCTCCCATGGCAGCGGGGTCCTATTGGAAACTAAGGGATATTAAGGCCTCCTTTTAATAGAGTACCGGACCAAAGCATTAACACATAGTGAATACAAGAACTCCTCAAACTATGGTCATCACCGGGAGTGGTCCCGATTATTGTCACTTCGGGGTTGCCGGATCATAACACATAGTAGGTGACTATAGACTTGCAAGATAGGATCAAGAACACACATATATTCATGGAAACATAATAGGTTCAGATCTGAAATCATGGCACTCGGGCCCTAGTGACAAGCATTAAGCATAGCAAAGTCATAGCAACATCAATCTCAGAATATAGTGGATACTAGGGATCAAAACCTAACAAAACTAACTCGATTACATGATAGATCCCATCCAACCCATCACCATCCAGCAAGCCTACGGTGGAATTACTCACGCACGGCGGTGAGCATCATGGAATTGGTGATGGAGGAAGGTTGATGATGATGATGGCGACGATCTCCACTCTCCAAAGCCCCGAACTGACTCCAGATCAGCCCTCCCGAGAGAGATTAGGGCTTGACGGTGGCTCCGTCTCATAAAACGTGATAATTCTTTCTCCTTCATTTTTTTCTCCATGAAACGGAATATATAGGACCTGGGGGTACGTCGGTGGGGCACCGGGCTGCCCTCGAGGCAGGGGCGCCCCCTGGGAAGGCCCTCCCCACCCTCGAGGACGGCCCGTGGGCCCCCAGGTGTGGATCTTCTTGCCATTATTTTTTATATTTTCTAAAATAAATCTCCGTTGATTTTCAGGCGATTCCAAGAACTTTTTATTTCTGCACAAAAACAACACCATGGCAGTTCTGCTGAAAATAGCGTCAGTCCGGGTTAGTTCTATTCAAAACATGCAAGTTAGAGTCCAAAACAAGGAAAGTGTTTGGAAAAGTAGATACGTTGGATACGTATCAAGTCGGTGTACTTGTCTCGGACGTGATGCCTATATACAATGATCATACCTAGATAGTCTCATAATTATTCGCTTTTCTATCAATTGCTTGACAGTAATTTGTTTACCCGCCGTAGAATATCGCTATCATGAGAGAAGCCACTAGAGAACACTATGGCCCCCGGGTCTATTCTCAACATATCAATCTACATCTACTTTACTTTTATTGCTTTTATTTTCTGTTCTTATAAATCAAAAATACCAAAAATATAAACTATCATCTCTATCAGATCTCACTTTCAGAAGTGACCGTAAAGGGATTGACAACCCCTTATCGCATTGGCTGCGAAGTTCTTATTTGTTTGTGTAGGTGCGAGGGACTCGCGCGTGGTCTCCTACTGGATTGATACCTTGGTTCTCAAAATCCAAGGGAAATACTTACGCTATGTGCTGCATCTCCCTTTCCTCTTCGAGGTAATACAACGCAAGCTCGGGAAGTAGCACCCCACAAGTCGGGATGAGACTCCGGACGAAAGAAAAGAAAAGAAAAAGGAGGCCATAAAAAAGAGAAAATACCCAAAAGAAGAAAAAAATAAAAAAATTAATGAGAGAAAAAGAGAGAAGGGACAATGCTACTATCCTTTTCCACACTTGTGCTTCTGAGTATCACCATAATCTTCATGATAGAGAGTCTCTTGTTTTGTCACTTTCATATACTAGTGGGAATTTTCATTATAGAACTTGGCTTGTATTTTCCGATGATGGGCTTCCTCAAATGCCCTAGGTCTTCATGACCAAGCAAGTTGGATGCACACCCACTTAGTTTCTTTTGATGAGCTTTCATACACTTATAGCTCTAGTGCATCCGTTGCATGGCAATCCCTACTCACTCACATTGATATCTATTGATGGGCATCTCCATAGCCCATTGATACGCCTAGTCGATGTGAGACTTTCTTCCTCTTTTATCTTCTCCACATCCACCACTCTATTCCACCCATAGTGATATATACATGGCTCACGCTCATGTATTGCGTGAAAGTTGAATGGTTTGAAAAAAATTAAAGTGTGAAACAATTGTGTCACAACCCGAGTTCTGGTATGCACTAGGTTAGTCTTGTAGTTTGCATCATGTTTAAATTTCAAATGAAATTGAATTGAGGACTTGTGAAACCCTTAGAAACCCTTTTTGAAAATGACCCAAATAAAAATTGCCCCAAAAAGGTCCAAGAAAACGTTCATGTGTCCCTCTGAAAATATTGGTTAGAGATAAAAATCAAACCAATATTATTAGGAGCTCATAAGGATTTATTTTGGGCATTTGGAATTAATGCAATAGTTATTAGCTTGGATATATATTTATTATATATTTTATATATGTCCAAAATTATGATTCTTTATTTTGAGGGGCTTGAATTAATTTCTAGGTCCCTGCAAAATAAAAATGTCTGAAGAAAATAATTGATTTAATTTAGAAATTAAATCAAAACAAATGTCAGAAAAAATAGAAAAGAAAAATAAAAAGGGAAGGACTTACCTGTGCTGGCCCAACACAGTGTGGCCTGGCCGGCCCAGCTGGCCAGCCCAGCCCGCTGCCTCCCCTGTCGTCTTCCTCGCGCCAGTAGGCTAAGGCGTGTGGCCGGCGCACGCACACGGCGAGCGCGCCACGCCACCTGCCTGCTTCATCCCCCTCGCCGCCTGGTCGCTTCTAGAGGCGCCACGCACCTCTCCGACCCTCTCTCACTCTCTCTGGATCCCTCCCCTCTCCTCCGCTCTCTCTCCCGCTCGGTTCCGAACGCCGACGTCGTCGTCGCTCGCCGCTGTCGTGGCCACAGGCCACCCCACGCCCAGCCAAGGTGACCGAGAGCTCCGCCACTTCATCCCCGACCTCTCCGACGAGTCACGCAACGCCGGGTGCCCTGGAACGCCGCAAATGCCATCGTCTTCATCCTCTGCCACGACGATCGCCGCCGTCGATTCACCGTAGCAGAAGCTTCCCCGAGCCCACTGAACCCCCAACAGACCCGCGGTGAGCTCCCGGTTCGTTCCCCCCTGTCCTTGCCGACGTTTGCGACCTCTAGGTCCTTTCTCCACTGATGCCCGACCTCACCGCCGCCGGCGATGCCGCCGCCGTGGCCACAGCCACGCAAGCTCCAAATTGAGCACGCCACCGCATCCGCTGCTTCACCAGGAGCCCGTAGCACCCCTCAGTTGGCCTTCCCGTGCCCTATAGCCCCATTTTTGACGAGGGACGAACTCCGGCGCCGCCGCGAGCTTGTTTCCGGCGAGCTCCGGCCGCCCTAGCTGCTGCTGCTTGTGGGAATGGACGCGGACGAGCTCCAGCTCCTCGCCCGTGGTCTCTGCTGCCCAAAAGACCCCCGAAATAGAGATCCCGATGCCCTCCGCCGCGTTTCCTACCGCCGGCGGCTAAACGCCGGCGTGTTAGCTGCGGTTTGACCAGGATTTGACCCCCTGGGTCAATGACAGGTGGGCCCCACCCTTTTAGTTAGTCGACTGTTTAGTTTAAATTAATTAATTTTGGTTAGTTAGATTAGCCACTGACATGTGGGCCCTGCCCTGCTGACATTTCTGTTAGGATTAGTTTAGTGCTAATTAACTCAGTTAATTAACTGAGTCACTGACCAGTGGACCCCACTGTCAGGTTTGACTCTGGACCAGCCTTTGACCTGCTGACGTCATGCTTGGGTCATGCTGACGCAGTATTCCAATTCTGCTATTTAAATAAATCTTAAATGATTTATTTATTTCAGAAAATTGTTTAAACTTCAAAAAATCACAGAAATTCAACCGCAGCTCAGAATGAAATAATTTATATATGAAAAATGATCAGAAAAATATAAGGAATCTGTTTATGGCATTTTCATGCATGACAAATGAAGTTAAACCTACTGTTTATATGAAAACACATATTTGGCATTTAAAAATACTTATTTTAGAGTTGCATTTGAACCCTTGGTTCAAATGGACTTCCTTCAGATAGAATGCTAGTTGCATTAACTCAAATAACATCACATCTTCATGCCATGATCATGCATCATATTGTTGCATATGCTTGTGTTTGATTGTCGGCACCATTCTTCTCGATAGGTCCAGCTCCGGAGACCGATCCAGAGTACCTGTCAGAGGAGCAGTGCTCTGCACGTTGTCTTACCAGGCAAGCAAACCCCCCTTGTTCATTCCGATAGAACCCCTCTCTCGCTCCTGCTCTTTGTTATTGCATTAGGACAACAACGACTTGAACTGCTACTTTATGCTGCGGTAGTTGAACCCATTCCTCTGCATGACTTGTCATTCCACAGTAAATAGTTGAAACCCACTAGCATGTGTAGGAGTTGATTGAAGCCATGTTGTGATCTTACCATGCCTTGCTTGCTATTGCTTAGAGTGTGTCAGGTCTGATTCATCGGGAATGAATTGGAGTACAATGATATGTTCTGATGCTGAGGGTTAGGTGTGTGAACACGATTTGGTAAAGGTAGCGGTGAGAGGCCATGTAGGAGTACATGGTGGGTTGTCTCACTGGAACCGTTCCTAAGAACTGAGTTCTGTGTATGTTGTCCAATGACTAGCTACTACCACACATTGGGTTCCGGTAACTCGACCCCTCTCGACTTATTAATCAACATGATCTCTGTCCAGGAGTTGCAACTAGTTTCTGGTGTTTGTAGGTAGTGTTAGTAGTCTACCAAGTGGCACTCGGCTAGTGGGCTTGGGACAGACTAGGCACCGTGGCACGGTGTACCAAGCGTAGATCCACTCGGCGAGGTGGGCTTGGGAACCCTGCGCACATCATTTGGGACCGTGAGAGACACCCCGGCCGGATCTCCCCACGGATGGAACCCGAATAGGCGATAAACCTGGACTAGAGTCTTGTGTGGTTAGTCTGGTCGTGGCCGACACCCTCGCCAGGCTTCCGCTTGAAGGTTGCCGAGATACACGAGATGTACATGGCGGTAAGTGGCGAGAGCGTGTGTGAAGAAGTACACCCCTGCAGGGTTAACATGATCTATTCGAATAGCCGGGTCCACGGTTATGGACTTCTTGGATGCTTACGTGGTACATAGACAACTTGAAGTGGATACTCTAAAATACTCAAGACAAGTGTGAGTGCTATGGATGGCCTTCTCGTAGGGAGACGGGGATGAATCCATAGTGGTGTATTGTGTGGTGCTTAGTGGACTCGTGTGCGCCACCTCAAAGTTACCAGCAATCGTAGTACAGAATAGCCACTGAGTCAAAGCTGGCTTGCTGCAACTAAACCCCACTTTGCCTTCTTGATACAAGTGTGTGTATGATAGGATCTGACGTAAGTCTTGCTGAGTACCTTTGTACTCATGTTTGCTTAATTTATGTTTGCAGATGAGATTGATGTCTCACTAGTAGTTCCGCTTGGACTTCGACAAGTAGCTTGTTACCTCAGCTACGATCTTGGACGAGTGTTGTAGTTAGTCAGGCTCTTCAGCCTTTTTCATTTGTAGATGTCTGTACTCAAACATGTTGTGCTTCCGCTTGTTGCTTGTATGCTCTGAATGCTGGGTCGTGAGACCCAGGTTGTAATATTTGGCTCCTCGGAGCCTAATGAATAAATACTTTGTTTACTAGAGTTTTGTTGTGATGCCATGTTGTATTTGCACATATTGAGCATATTGTGTGTATGTTATTGAAATGCTTGGTATGTGTGGGATCTGACACCTAGTTGTTTACCCTTGGTAGCCTATCTTACAGGGAAATGTCTCCTAGTGCTTCTACTGAGCCTTGGTAGCTTGCTACTGCTCCGGATCACTTAGGCTGACCGGCATGTGTCCTTCTTCGTTCCTGTGTCTGTCCCATAGGGGAAATGTCACGCGTTGTCCCTTTAAGTCCTTGTAGCTTGCTACGACTTGGGTTCATACGTTGATGACCGACACGTTCGTTGCTGGGTCATGAATGCCTGTCTCTGTAATTCAGTGCCACTTTTGGTTTATAACTGGTCATGTCGGCCCGGGTTCTCTGTCATATGGATGCTAGCAACACTACCATATACGTTAGCCAAAATGCGCAAACGGTCCCGGGCCAGGTAAGGTGGCACCCGTGGGGATACCGTGCGTGAGGCCGCAAAGTGATATGGTGTGTTACATGCTAGACCGGTGTGACTTAGGATCGGGGTCCCGACAGCGTTGGTATCAGAGCCTGACAGCCTGTAGGATTACCAAGCCAAAATGGTCGAAGTTGAGTCTAGAAATTCCTTAGTTATATAAGGGAATTGATTGTGGAAGGGAACGTAAGGCTCTTTTTACTCCTTATACCTCATGTCTTCTGATCTGAGTCATCCTACCTTTCCTACGGGGTTAAGGAACTAGGCTTTCTCTTCCGTCTATCAGGATCACGAGTTACTACTCCGTAGTCCCTTAGGATTGGTTGATCAGAGTCCTATTTCCGTTTTCAGGCTCTTCCAGTATAGTTGTTTTAGTACTATCACAGAACCTTGAGTGATGATGTTGAGATGTTGAACTACCCCCTTTGTTAGCAGGATGTCTCATTTTGAGCACTTTACTGCCGTTATGCTGCCGGAATTATCCTAGTAGTTCGAGAGATACTAATTTCTTGTTCTACCTTATGCATCCTATAGTTGTTGATGTTTCCGTCTTCGGTTTCGCTTCTCAGGATGTCTTCAGTTAAGCGAAGCTCAGCTGCTCGTAGACAGAACCACGGAGGTGGTAGGGATGAGGAGGATCCTCCCGACCAGCCTTCGTTGGCAGAGTTAATGCTAGAGATGGAGAGAAACAAGCGTGAGTCTAACCGCTTGTTGGCACGTATTGAGGAGAACACCGCACATCAGTGCAAGGAATCAGCAACCATCCACGACTTCATTCATCTGAAACCACCCACCTTCCATCATTCCATTGAGCCACTCGATGCAGATGAATGGCTCCGTAGTATCACTCACAAGCTGCGTTCTGCGAACGTAGCTGAAGATGACAAGACCATCTATGCCACTTATCACCTGGAAGGTCCTGCTAGTCTTTGGTGGCAGAACTATGAGGCCATGATTCCAGCTGGCCAGATTCCTACCTGGAGAGATTTCATCAAGGCTTTTCGTGAAGATCATATCCCCCAAGCCCTTATCGAATGTAAGAGAGAAGAGTTCTGTAGTCTTACCCAGGCTAAGATGGCTGTTGATGCTTATAGTCGAGAGTTTGAGAACCTCGCCCGCTATGCTACAGAGGAAGTGTCCACGGACGCCAAGAAGCAGGCTAGGTTCCGGAAGGGTCTCAACCCCAAACTGCGTCGTGATCTCCACTTGCATCATTGCAACACATTCCATGCTCTTGTGAACAAGGCCATGAATGCAGAGACAGCTCAGCTCACTTACGATGAGTCTCGTAAGCACATCCTTGATTTGGGATCTTCCTCCGGTTCTAGTTCTCAGAAGCGCCGGATTTGGGTTCCGAACTCTATTCTTCCACCAACTTATCCTCCGAGGCCATCTCGTGTGGTACCTCTTCCAGTTCAGCAGTATGCTCCACCCAGGTCTATTGATGGACCGTTTGCCAATGCGGGTCCACGTCCTACCTCCAGGATTTGTTACAAGTGCGGAGAGCCGGGACACATTGCCCGTATTTGCACTCAGACCCGTGTTGCTCCATCCTAGTCCGAGAAATCTGTTAGACATGATAAATCATCACGCAAGATGATCAGTGTTAAGTCAGCTCCCACCGAACATGGACGTGTGCATCACGTCTCAGCCAAAGACGCTCATGATGATCCAGATGTCGTTCTTGGTACACTCCTTGTCAATTGTCATCCGACATCGGTTCTATTCGATACTGGAGCATCTCATTCTTTCATTTCTGAAAGTTATGCCCGCTTGCACGACATGTCATTTTGTGATATGCCCTCCCCACTACTCATCCAAACTCCTGGATCCAAATGGCAAACTTCTAGTGTAAGCCATGGTAATGAAATCCTTGTCGACAGACTTGTGTTCCTTGCATCACTTGTAGCCCTCAAGTCTTCAGATATTAATATCATCTTGGGTATGGACTGGATGACAGTTCATCATGCCAAGATTGATTGCTTCACTAGGTCTGTTCAGCTTACACATCCATCTGGTAAGATAGTCACTGTCACCACTAGAGTTGCAAAGCGTCAACTCTATTATCTTAATGCGAGCCCTCTTCCAGATCTTGAAGATGTTCCGGTAGTCCGTGACTTTCCGGATGTCTTTCCAGAGGAACTGCCAGGTGTTCCACCTGACCGAGATGTAGAGTTTGTTATAGAGCTTATTCCAGGAACCGCTCCAATCTCTAGGAGACCCTACAAAATGGCACCCTTAGAACTAGCCGAGCTTAAGAAACAACTTGATGAGTCCTTGCAAAAGGGTTTCATCCGTCCTAGTTCTTCTCCCTGGGCTTGCCCCGTCCTCTTCGTCAAGAAGAAGGATGGTATGAATCGGGTGGTTGTAGATTATCGTCCCGTTAATTTGGTCACGGTAAAGAACAAGTATCCGCTTCCCAGGATCAACGACCTGTATGATCAGCTCGCTGGATCCTCAGTCTTCTCCAAGATGGATTTGAGGTTAGGATACCATCAAATCAAGATTATAAATGGGGACATCTCCAAGACGGCTTTCGTCACTCGTTATGGTCAGTACGAGTACACCGTCATGTCCTTCGGTCTAACAAATGCTCCAGCCACCTTCTCTCGCTTGATGAACTCGATCTTCATGCAGTATTTAGATAAGTTCGTCGTGGTTTACCTCGATGATATTCTTATTTACTCGAAGAACGAGGAAGAGCATGCCGAACATCTTAGACTTGTTCTAGAAAAACTCAGAGAGCACCGCCTTTATGCCAAGTTCTCCAAGTGCGAATTTTGGTTGCCAGAAGTGACCTATCTCGGCCACGTAATCTCTGGTAAGGGCATTGCTGTCAACCCCGAGAGAGTTCAGGCCGTTCTTGATTGGACTCCGCCTGAAATAGTTAAACAAGTTAGGAGTTTCCTTGGTCTAGCCAGTTATTGTCGCCGCTTTGTTGAGAACTTCTCTAAAGTGGCCAAACCTCTCACGGAACTTCTTAAGAAAGATAAAAAGTTTGAGTGGTCCCCATAGTGTGAGCACAGTTTTCAGGAACTGAAAAGACGCCTGACTTCTGCTCCCATACTTGTGCCACCGGATTTCACTAAGGACTTTGTTATCTACTGTGATGCCTCACGACAGGGACTAGGTTGCATTCCTATGCAGGATCGTCGTGTGATTGCCTATGCATCTCGACAGTTGCATCCACATGAGGAGAACTATCCTACACATGATGTAGAACTTGCAGCCGTAGTCTATGCACTTAAGACCTGGCGACATTACCTCCTTGGTAATCGTTACGAGATCTACACCGATCACCAAAGTCTCAAGTATATCTTCACCCAACCAGATTTGAACCTTAGGCAAAGACGTTGGTTGGAGTTGATCTCAGATTACGACTTAGGGATTACCTACACCCCAGGCAAGGGAAATGTCATGGCTGATGCGCTAAGTCGTAAATCCTATTGCAACAATCTCATGTTGCAGCAGCGCCAACCACTTCTCCATGAGAAATTATGTAAGCTTAACCTTCACATTGCTCCTCACGGATTCCTTTCAACTTTGGTGGCCAAACCTACTCTTGTGGATCATATCATAGAAGCCCAGAAGCATGATACCGGAATTACCCGGATCAAGAGAAACATTGCCAAGGGTATTGCTGGTAGTTTCTCCATAGTTGACCGAGGTGTTGTTCTCTTCCAAAACCGACTGGTGGTTCCCAAGAAGCAACATCTTCGGCAATTGATTCTTAAAGAGGCTCATGAATCTCCTCTCACGATTCATCCCGGTAGTACTAAGATGTATCAGGATCTACGCCAGAGGTTCTGGTGGACTAGGATGAAGAGAGAAATTGCTGAGTTCATTGCTAAATGTGACGTTTGTCGTCGCGTTAAGGCAGAACATCACAGACCTGCTGGCACCCTTCAGCCTCTTGCTATTCCTGAGTGGAAATGGGATAAAGTTGGTATGGACTTCATCACCGGCTTTCCCAGGACCAAGAGAGGGAATAATGCTATCTTTGTAGTCATTGATCGTCTCTCCAAAGTGGCTCACTTCCTACCTGTTCGAGAGAGTATCACTGCTAGTCAGCTTGCTGACTTGTATATTTCTCGAATAGTGTCACTTCATGGTGTCCCACTAGAGATCAATTTAGACCGTGGTAGTCTTTTCACTTCTCATTTCTGGGAGAGTTTCCAGACTGCCATGGGCACCCATCTTTCTTTCAGTACCGCTTTCCACCCTCAGTCAAGTGGTCAAGTGGAACGGGTTAACCAAATTCTCGAAGACATGCTTAGAGCTTGCGTTATCTCATTCGGTATGGATTGGGAGAAATGTCTTCCTTTCGCCGAGTTTGCTTATAACAACAGCTATCAATCCAGTCTCAAGCAAGCTCCTTTTGAGATACTCTATGGACGAAGATGTCGAACACCTTTGAACTGGTCAGAAACCGGTGAAAGACAATTCTTTCGACCGGATATGATCCAGGAAGCAGAAGAGCAAGTTCGCATCATTCGTGAGAATTTGAAAACAGCCCAGTCTCGTCAAAAGAGCCAATATGATCGTCATCATAAGGAAGTGGCTTATGAGGTTGGCGACAAAGCTTATCTTCGGGTTACTCCTTTGAAGGGTACCCATCGTTTTGGTATCAAGGGCAAGTTGGCTCCTCGTTACATTGGTCCTTTTCGCATTCTCGCTAAACGAGGAGAGGTTGCCTACCAATTGGAACTACCCCCACATCTTTCTCGAGTTCATGATGTCTTCCACGTCTCTCAACTCAGGCGTTGTTTCTCGGATCCCATCCGCGGAGTGGACCACAAAACGCTTGATCTCCAAGATAACCTCACATATCAAGAGTATCCCGTTCGCATTCTGGATCAAGCAGAGCGTGTCACTCGACGTCATAACATCAAGTTTCTCAAGGTTCAGTGGTCTCATCATTCCGAGAGAGAAGCTACTTGGGAGCGAGAAGATCGTCTCCGACTGGAGTACCCCACCTTCTTTCCGCCTACTCCTGAATCTCGGGACGAGATTCTTTCGAGTGGAGGCGAATTGTCACAACCCTAGTTCTGGTATGCACTAGGTTAGTCTTGTAGTTTGCATCATGTTCAAATTTCAAATGAAATTGAATTGAGGACTTGTGAAACCCTCAGAAACCCTTTTTGAAAATGACCCAAATAAAAATTGCTCCAAAAAGGTCCAAGAAAATGTTCATGTGGCCCTCTGAAAATATAGGTTAGAGATAAAAATCAAACCAATATTATTAGGAGCTCATAAGTATTTATTTTGGGCATTTGGAATTAATGCAATAGTTATTAGCTTGGATATATATTTATTATATATTTTATATATGTCCAAAATTCTGATTCTTTATTTTGAGGGGCTAGAATTAATTTCTAGGTCCCTGCAAAATAAAAATGTCAGAAGAAAATAATTGATTTAATTTAGAAATTAAATCAAAACAAATGTAAAAAAAAAATAGAAAAGAAAAATAAAAAGGGAAGGACTTACCTGTGCTGGCCCAGCACAGTGCGGCCTGGCCGGCCCAGCTGGCCAGCCCAGCCCGCTGCCTCCCCTGTCGTCTTCCTCGCGCCAGTAGGCTGAGGCGTGTGGCCGGCGCGCGCACACGGCGAGCGCGCCACGCCACCTGCCTGCTTCATCCCCCTCGCCGCCTGGTCGCTTCTGGAGGCGCCACGCACCTCTCTGACCCTCTCGCACTCTCTCTGGATCCCTCCCCTCTCCTCCGCTCTCTCTCCCGCTCGGTTCCGAACGCCGCCGTCGCCGTCGCTCGCCGCTGCCGTGGCCACAGGCCACCCCACGCCCAGCCAAGGTGCCCGAGAGCTCCGCCACTTCATCCCCGACCTCTCCGACGAGTCACGCAACGCCGGGTGCCCTGGAACGCCGCAAATGCCATCGTCTTCATCCTTTGCCCCGACGATCGCCGCCGTCGATTCGCCGTAGCAGAAGCTTCCCCGAGCCCACTGAACCCCCAACAGACCCGCGGTGAGCTCCCGGTTCGTTCCCCCTGTCCTTGCCGACGTTTGCGACCTCTAGGTCCTTTCTCCGCTGATGCCCGACCTCACCGCCGCCGGCGATGCCGCCGCCGTGGCCACAGCCACGCAAGCTCCAAACTGAGCACGCCACCGCATCCGCCGCTTCACCAGGAGCCCGTAGCACCCCTCCGTTGGCCTTCCCGTGCCTTGTAGCCCCATTTTCGACGAGGGCCGAACTCCGGCGCCGCCGCGAGCTCGTTTCCGGCGAGCTCCGGCCGCCCTAGCTGCTGCTGCTTGTGGGAATTGACGCGGACGAGCTCCAGGTCCTCGCCCGTGGTCTCTGCTGCCCAAAAGACCCCCGAAATAGAGATCCCGATGCCCTCCGCCGCGTTTGCTGCCGCCGGCGGCTAAACGCCGGCGTGTTAGCTGCGATTTGACCAGGATTTGACCCCCTGGGTCAATGACAGGTGGGCCCCACCCTTTTAGTTAGTCGACTGTTTAGTTTAAATTAATTAATTTTGGTTAGTTAGATTAGCCACTGACATGTGGGCCCTGCCCTGCTGACATTTCTGTTAGGATTAGTTTAGTGTTAATTAACTCAGTTAATTAACTGAGTCACTGACCAGTGGACCCCACTGTCAGGTTTGACTCTGGACCAGCCTTTGACCTGCTGACGTCATGCTTGGGTCATGCTGACGCAGTATTCCAATTCTGCTATTTAAATAAATCTTAAATGATTTATTTATTTCAGAAAATTGTTTAAACTTAAAAAAATCACAGAAATTCAACCGTAGCTCAGAATGAAATAATTTATATATGAAAAATGATCAGAAAAATATAAGGAATCTGTTTATGGCATTTTCATGCATGACAAATGAAGTTAAACCTACTGTTTATATGAAAACACATATTTGGCATTTAAAAATACTTATTTTAGAGTTGCATTTGAACCCTTGGTTCAAATGGACTTCCTTCAGATAGAATGCTAGTTGCATTAACTCAAATAACATCACATCTTCATGCCATGATCAAGCATCATATTGTTGCATATGCTTGTGTTTGATTGTCGGCACCGTTCTTCTCGATAGGTCCAGCTCCGGAGACCGATCCAGAGTACCTGTCAGAGGAGCAGTGCTCTGCACGTTGTCTTACCAGGCAAGCAAACCCCCCTTGTTCATTCCGATACAACCCCTCTCTCGCTCCTGCTCTCTGTTATTGCATTAGGACAACAACGACTTCAACTGCTACTTTATGCTGCGGTAGTTGAACCCATTCCTCTGCATGACCTGTCATTCCACAGTAAATAGTTGAAACCCACTAGCATGTGTAGGAGTTGATTGAAGCCATGTTGTGATCTTACCATGCCTTGCCTGCTATTGCTTAGAGTGTGTCAGGTCTGATTCATCGGGAATGAATTGGAGTACAATGATATGTTCTGATGCTGAGGGTTAGGTGTGTGAACACGATTTGGTAAAGGTAGTGGTGAGAGGCCATGTAGGAGTACATGGTGGGTTGTCTCACTGGAACCGTTCCTAAGAACTGAGTTCTGTGTATGTTGTCCAATGACTAGCTACTACCACACATTGGGTTCCGGTAACTCGACCCCTCTCGACTTATTAATCAACATGATCTTTGTCCAGGAGTTGCAACTAGTTTCTGGTGTTTGTAGGTAGTGTTAGTAGTCTACCAAGTGGCACTCGGCCAGTGGGCTTGGGACAGACTAGGCACCGTGGCACAGTGTACCAAGCGTAGATCCACTCGGAGAGGTGGGCTTGGGAACCCTGCGCACATCATTTGGGGCCGTGAGCGACACCCCGGCCGGATCTCCCCACGGATGGAACCCGAATAGGCGATAAACCTGGACTAGAGTCTTGTGTGGTTAGTCAGGTCGTGGCCGACACCCTCGCCAGGCTTCCGCTTGAAGGTTGCCGAGATACACGAGATGTACATGGCGGTAAGTGGCGAGAGCGTGTGTGAAGAAGTACACCCCTGCAGGGTTAACATGATCTATTTGAATAGCCGGGTCACGGTTATGGACTTCTTGGATGCTTACGTGGTACATAGACAACTTGAAGTGGATACTCTAAAATACTCAAGACAAGTGTGAGTGCTATGGATGGCCTTCTCGTAGGGAGATGGGGATGAATCCATAGTGGTGTATTGTGTGGTGCTTAGTGGACTCGTGTGCGCCACCTCAAAGTTACCAGCAATCGTAGTACAGAATAGCCACTGAGTCAAAGCTGGCTTGCTGCAACTTAACCCCACTTTGCCTTCTTGATACAAGTGCATGTATGATAGGATCTGATGTAAGTCTTGCTGAGTACCTTTGTACTCATGTTTGCTTAATTTATGTTTGCAGATGAGATTGATGTCTCACTAGTAGTTCCGCTTGGACTTCGACAAGTAGCTTGTTACCTCAGCTACGATCTTGGACAAGTGTTGAAGTTAGTCAGGCTCTTCAGCCTTTTTCATTTGTAGATGTCTGTACTCAGACATGTTGTGCTTCCGCTTGTTGCTTGTATGCTCTGAATGCTGGGTCGTGAGACCCAGGTTGTAATATTTGGCTCCTCGGAGCCTAATGAATAAATACTTTGTTTATTAGAGTTTTGTTGTGATGCCATGTTGTATTTGCACATATTGAGCATATTGTGTGTATGTTATTGAAATGCTTGGTATGTGTGGGATCCGACACCTAGTTGTTTACCCTTGGTAGCCTATCTTACAGGGAAATGTCTCCTAGTGCTTCCACTGAGCCTTGGTAGCTTGCTACTGCTCCGGATCACTTAGGCTAACCGGCATGTGTCTTTCTTCGTTCCTGTGTCTGTCCCTTAAGGGAAATGTCACGCGTTGTCCCTTTAAGTCCTTGTAGCTTGCTACGACATGGGTTCATACGTTGATGGCCGACACGTTCGTTGCTGGGTCATGAATGCCTGTCTCTGTAATTCAGTGCCACTTTTGGTTTATAACTGGTCATGTCGGCCCGGGTTCTCTGTCATATGGATGCTAGCGACACTACCATATACGTGAGCCAAAATGCGCAAACGGTCCCGGGCCAGGTAAGGTGGCACCCGTGGGGATACCGTGCGTGAGGCCGCAAAGTGATATGGTGTGTTACATGCTAGACCGGTGTGACTTAGGATCGGGGTCCCGACAAATTGCTTGGCTGAAACCGGGGTTGTGCATGATTTAAATATTTTGTGTGATGAAGAGGGAGCATAGCCAGACTATATCATTTTGTAGGGATAACTTTCTTTGGCCATGTTATTTTGAGAAGACACGATTGCTTTGTTAGTATGCTTGAAGTATTATTATTCTTATGTCAATATAGACTTTTCTCTTGAATCTTTCGGATATGAACAATCATGCCACAATAAAGAATTACATTGAGAATTATGTTAGTTAGCATTCCACATCAAAAATTCTGTTTTTATCATTTACCAACTCGAGGACAAGCAGAAATTAAGCTTGGGGGTGCTTGATACGTCTCCAACGTATCTATAATTTTTGATTGTTCCATGCTATTATATATTCTGTTTTGGATGTTTAATGGGCTTTATTATACACTTTTATATTACTTTTGGGACTAACCTACTAACCCAAGGCCCAGTGCAAATTGTTGTTTTCTGCCTATTTCAGTGTTTGGCAGAAAAGGAATGTCAAACGGAGTGAAACCTTCGGGAGAGTTATTTTTGGAACCGTATCAACACAGAAGACTTGGAGTACACGCGAGGAACGAGAGAGGCGTCCATGAGGGGGCAGGGCGCGCCCCCCCACCCTTGTGGGCGAATCTGGCTCCCTCGGTGCCCTTATTCCTCCTATATATATCCTTGTACCCTAAAAACATCGAGGCAACAGACAAAACCCTAATTCCACCGGCGCAACCTTCTGTTCCCGTGAGATCCCATCTTGGGTCCTGTTCCGGAGCTCCGTCGGAGGGGGGGATCGATCACGGAGTGCTTCTACATCAACACCATAGCCTCAGCATTGAGTTGTGAGTAGTTTACCACAGACCTTCGGGCCCATAGTTATTAGCTAGATGGCTTTTTCTCTATTTTTGGATCTCAATACAAAGTTCTCCTTGATCTTCGAGGAGATCTATTCCATGTAGTCTTTTTGCGGTGTGTTTGTCGAGATCCGATGAATTGTGGGTTTATGATCAAGATTATCTATGAACAATATTTGATTCTTCTCTGAAATCTTTTATGTATGATTATAA
This sequence comes from Secale cereale, assembly GCA_902687465.1. Lineage (NCBI taxonomy): Eukaryota > Viridiplantae > Streptophyta > Magnoliopsida > Poales > Poaceae > Secale > Secale cereale. Next base: position 772,430,345 of record LR738710.1, read on the forward strand.
TATCCTTGCAAGTCTCGTCGAATTATTGGTTTGGTTTGGCCTACTAGATCTATAGTTCTTTTAATGGGAGAAGTGCTTGGCCTTGGGTTCAATCTTGCGGTGTCCTTTCCTAGTGATAGCAGGGGCAGCAAGGCACGTATTGTACTGTTGCCATCAAGGATAAAAAGATGGGGTTTATATCATATTGCTTGAGTTTATCCCTCTACATCATGTCATCTTGCTTAAGGTATTACTCGGTTCTTATGAACTTAATATTCTAGATGCATGGTAGATAGCGGTCGATGTGTGGAGTAATAGTAGTAGATGCAGAATCGTTTCGGTCTACTTGTTACGGACATGATGCTATATATAATGATCATGCCTAGATATTCTCATAACTATGCGCTTTTCTATCAATTGCTCGACAATAATTTGTTCACCCACCATAGAATTATGCTTTCATGAGAGAAGCCACTAGTGAAATCTATGGCCCCCGGGTCTATTCTCATCATATTAATCTTCCATCTACTTTACTTTGCATTATTTACTTTTTGTTCTTATATCAAAAATAAGAAAAATATTATCTTATCATATCTATCAGATCTCAATTTCGTAAGTGACCGTGAAGGGATTGACAACCCCTTATCGCGTTGGCTGCGAAGTTCTTACTTGTTTGTGCAGGTGCGAGGGACTCGCGCGTGGTCTCCTACTGGATTGATACCTTGGTTCTCAAAAACTGAGGGAAATACTTACGCTACTATGCTGCATCACCCTTTCCTCTTCGAGGGAATACAACGCAAGCTCGAGAAGTAGCATCCAACACTTGAATGACTCACCATTCTCAGTTTACTGTGACCTTCGAGGAGTTTGCTGCTACTTTGGGCGTGCCTGGATCTGAAGCCTCTTTGTTTAGGATCCATGAGGTGAACCCCAAGTTTGAGGCCATGCCCATCAGTGCATGTGGTTGCCTCATCATGCCCACCACTCAACTATCCACAGAGCAGCAAGGGGAGGAGCTCAATGATATCTCTATCTTCCGTTCCAAATACCGATGGTTTCTTACTCCATTGCTCCCAAGAAAGGGCATCATGGAATGGTTCAGGCCTATAACATTGACTTGATGTAGTGCTACTCTCGGAAGGCTCCCGCACGTCCCATTGACATGGCTGATTTTCCATGACACGAGATTCGCATGGCTAGTTGTCAGAAGCTTCGTACCCTTCCCCATGCTCCTTTCATTCAGAAAGTCATCGACTATGTCTATCCCTGTCCCATTGCCAAGACATCCACTCACTCCATGTGGAGTCCGCGCGATGAGTCTTCCAGGGGGAAGGCTCCTGCTCCTCCGTGTGCCGAGAGCTCTTCTCGCTACACTAAATCTTTCATGAAGCCCTTTGACTATCTCGCTCACTTTATTGGGAAATCCCATAAATCTATCTTTGACACCTGTCGTTACACTGCCACTCACATTGCTACCGAGGAGGTTCGCCCTATCTCTAAGGCGAATGCCCTCAGGGCTCGGCTCGGTGCTTGCCCTAGGAGTCCTGTCGAGATGGATGAGCCTATCTGATCCCTGACCGGCCTCCTCTTCCGGATGTCAACTTTCCTTCTGCCGCTGTTTTTCCCGAGTTCTTCCTAGACTCTGTTGATATGTGTGATGGTGATGGTGATGGTGATGAGGACGTTGAGTGATCCATCTTGGCAATTCTGCCATTTCCCTTTTCGGTACTTGCTACCAAAGGGGGAGATGTATATCGTAGGAGTGTGTATGTATGCAATGGTGTACCTAGTACTCTTTCTCTTGTCTTGGAAATTTGATGTTGATCCAGGACTAGTTAATTTTCCTGTTATTGTAATGAACCTTTGGCCATGAGTCTTATGCTACTTTGTAAGAGATTATGGTTTTATGCGGTTTTATGCTACTTTGTAAAAGCTTAAGTATGTTACCGTCATTTGATGTTTATCATTACTTATGTTGCTTTATTGGTGTGTCATCTACCATTTACAACAATACTTGCGAATGAGGGAATCCACTCCATGTGTGCATCATTTTTGTATGCTCTGGTCCTATGCACATATTGAGGGGGATCTCTCCCTAAAAAACTCACATCGGACAACTCTCCTAAAAATATACAACATGCATCACTTGTTGAGAGCTATATGTTTTTTTGTCATCAACTACCAAAAAGGGGGAGATTGAAAGTGCAATCTTGCTCTTAAGTGTATTTTGATGTTGATGACAAATTACATATAGGGGACTAATTATGTTTGTTGAGTATATACATAGGTCATTAGTTCCCTTGGAATAAACATGTGGATCATGGACAAATCAAATGAGATATTTCTCAAGCAGATAACAAATGAGTAAAGAAGCGAAAAGAAGCGTTCGGTTCTTTTATACATTTCTTGAGTAATAGGGATCCCGCGGTATTAAGAGGGATTCGAGGGGTATGTTCAACGTTTGCTCAAGTATCGTCATCTGGTCATTACTCACTTGCTTGCACTCTATTTCACGAAATGTTTTCACAAAGACCAAAAATCCCTAGGAAAACTACTTAGCCAAAACCTACTCCACTTCCTCTCCACAAACAGGCTCCTAGCCGGATCATCCGAACCAGGTCCCGGATCATTCGGTCTAAGCCCGGATCATCCGAACCTATTCCTGGATCATCCGGGTAGTACAACCCTTCCATCACAGAACCTCGCTGGATGAAGTCGGATCATCTGGACAAGTACCCGGATTATCTGAGCTTCATCCAGATCATCCAGCCTCCTCGCAACTCTGCTTTTACCGCTTGCATCCGGGCTTATATCCAGATCGTCCGGACGTAAAATCATCCGGATGGTTATCCAGATCATCCGGGCAAGTCAACTTCTGCACTAAACAGCTCTATTCTGTTAAGGGTATAAATTGCTTCTTTCCCTTTCGGGATAAGTTGACCACTACACTCTAATACGCCTCAAGAACACAAGTGCTCCCTCTCTCTTGCCCCTCACGAAATCTTAGATCCCCGTTTGATTCTTGTGAGTTTGAGAGAGTTATTCCAATCAAAAGAAAGATCTTCTTCCTCCCCCTCTTGTGACCGAAGAAAATCGTGATTTGAGCAAGTCCTGAGCTTTTCCCCTTGGATCTTGTTACTCTTGGAGGTTGGAGACTCCTAGGCAGTAGGAGTCTTTTGTTGAGGAATCGACCGTTGTGATTACCCCTGGAAAGTTTTTGAGGGTTTGGAGACCACCTCAAGGTCTACCACTAGTGGTTGGGAATCGCCTTCATGGCTATATCTCAAAGAGAGAATAGGGTGATCCTTTGTGGCGTTGGTGTGCCTTCGTGGTCACACTCACATCTCTAAACGGTGATGTAGCTCCCCTCCAAGGAAGTGACCATCGGCATACATCCTCGTCTCTCGGAGTTGCAGTTATTCCTAACCCTAACTTCCTACTTGTGGTTACTTGTCTCTTAGTCTTTACTTATATAATATTGTGCTTGCTTACTCATATACTTGTGGTGCTTGTTTACCTTGCTCAACTCTTAGCATCATACTTGCATTTGTTAGGCTCACTTTCATGTTCCGCATTATTGCTAAAATTGCTAAGTAACAATTAAAATTTGGAATTGTACCTATACACCGCCCCTCTAGGTCCATCTAGATCCTTTCAGCCGCCGGGATTGAACTTGATGAGGTACAGAGTTGCGGATGAGTCCGCGGCTGAAAGAACATGTGGTGCCCCCATGTTTGGTTTTGGTAATTGATGACAATCTCTATGGACTAATAGTTGCCTTGAGTTATATTTGAAAGGTTTGTCCATAGGCTTTCTTGGAGTCCATTTGTTGGTTTCAAGGAGAGTTTGTGATGACCAAGGTGCTATTAAGGAATTATCCAAAGATTGGTCTTGTGAGTGTTGAGCTTACTGTAAGCATGTCTTGAAGAAGAAGAGTGTGTGATCATTCATGTTTACCTTCAAGACATCATCCAAATGAAGAGAGTTGGAAAGATTCAAGGTTGATCAAGACTAAGTCAAAGAGTGAATCAAGTTGATCAACACACAAAGCATAGAAGATGTATCGAGAGGGATCAAGCGATCCCATGGTATGGTAAGCATTGTCAATTATGCTTTGTGTACTAACCCATGGTCTTCGTGAGAGTTCTTTGCGGGGTTAGGTTGCAGTGTGCAAGTTCAAGTAGGGTCATCACGAAGAGATCACATGCTTGAAGCTTGCCGTCCAATTGTGGTAGCAATGGACTTGTGAAGATGTGCCGAAGAGTGGCTCACCCATAGTGGTGTATGGGGGAGCAATCTACTAGTCTTCAAGAAAGATGGTCCAGCTTGAGGGAGTCAAGATCGTCATCATCAAGCTCTAGTGGATTATGTGCAAGGCAAAGGTTTGCCCTTGATAGGTTTTCTATTTTACCGGTCTCATGGTAGTTGTGGGAGACCGGGTTATAGGATCGATTACCGTACTATCAAGGGGGGCTCTCGATGAGTAGCTTGATCATATCGTTCGTAGAGAGCTCAAACCTTTTCATCCTTGCATCATCGTTATTGGTTCTTGTTTGGTTCTTCTCTTTGTGATATTTGGAGCTTATGGTCATTTTCATGACAAGCTCGAGTTCATCGAAAACAGAGTTCACATGCATCTTCTATGATGTTTTCGATGCTAGTGTTTTTGTCGGTTCTCTTTGTGAGTCTTAGAGCTTATGGTCATCTTGATGATAAGCTTGAATTCATCGAAAATGGAGTTCACATGCATCTTCTATGATGTTTTCGGTGTTGGAGTTTTTACCAGTCTTAATTGAGAAAGGGTTATCACCATTTTATTTTGGATATTTTCTCAATTGCTTTTTCTTGATATTTCTATCAAGATTGTGTTTGCTCTTGTCTTTAGCTTTCCAACAAACTTGATTTCGTCGAATTCAGAGTTCGTATGTGAAAGTTGTGGCTGTTTTGATCTTACCTGTTTTTCATAGAGAGGTTGTACCGCCCCATAGAGAGGTTGTACCGGTTGACCGGTACTACCGGTGTTTGGAGCGGTAGTACCGGTCCAAAATTGGTCTGAAGGTTGTACTGGCCATGTACCGCTCTACCACCGGAATAGTTTCTGTTTTGGAGCGGTTCCTGGGCGGTTGTTGACCGGTTGTACCAGTTAGTTTAGTTTAACCAGTACTACCGGTTCCCCAGGCTGTTGTGCCGCTTAGTGCTTTTTCCTACAGGTTGGTTTTTCCTCTGCCTTGACCGGTTGTACCGGTTCGTGCACCGGTTGTACCGGTCCTACAGTTTTCTGCACATAACGGGCAGATTCGTGGGGACCTATAAAAGGAGATCTTCTTCCCCATTGGACCTTATCCTTTGAGCTCGTGTTCTCCCCCCATTATTGACCTTCTTCGAGCTTGCTATCTCTCAATCCCTCCATGGATTCTTGCTAGTTTTGGGGGGAAAAGAGAGAGGAGATCTAGATCCACATTTCCACCAATCACTTTCTCCTCTAGGTGAGAGGAACCCCTTGGATCTAGATCTTGGAGTTCTTGATGTTCTCCTTTTTGTTCTTCCTCTCTTTTCCCTCCCTAGCATTAGTTGCTTTGGTGGGATTTGAGAGAGAAGGACTTGGGCACTCCGTGTGCCCTTGCCATTGCATTTGGTGCATCCGTTTGAGTTCTCCACGGTGATACGTGGAAGTGAAGTTTGAGAAGCTTATTACTCTTGGGTGTTTGGGCACCCTAGAGCTTGTTCGTCTTGGGTGCCTTGGCTCCCTAGACGGTTGGTGTTGTTCGGAGCTCAATCATTGTGGTGTAAAGCTCCGGGCAAGCGTCGGGGTCTCCAATTAGGTTGTGGAGATTGCCCCGAGCAATTTGACGGGTACCGGTGACCGCCCCCAAAGGTTGTCAAAGTGTACGGGTTCGGTGACCGCCCCCAAGGGTTGCCATTTGTACGGGTTTGGTGACCGCCCTCAAGGGTCCCTTAGTGGAATCACGGCATCTTGCCTTGTGCGAGGGCGTGAGGAGATTACGGTGGCCCTAGTGGCTTCTTGGGGAGCATTGTGCCTCCACACCGCTCCAAACGGAGATTAGCATCCGCAAGGGTGTGAACTTCGGGATACATCGTCGTCTCCGCGTGCCTCGGTTATCTCTTACCCGAGCCCTTTACTTATGCACTATACTTTGTGATAGCCATATTGTTTATTGTCATATATCTTGCTATCACCTAGTTGTTTATCTTGCTTAGCATAAGTTGTTGGTGCACATAGGTGAGCCTAGTTGTTGTAGGTTTTGTGCTTGACAAATTAACCGCTAGGTTTATTTCGCATTTGTTCGAGCCTAAATCGTAATTATTTTAAAGCGCCTATTCAACCTCCCCTCTAGGCGACATCCACGATCTTTCAGCGGCAAGTGGGTGGTGACGAAGTGGGCAAGGGTTTTCTTTTTTTCCTTTTGCATGTGTGGGTGAACACACACGGTTCGCAGAGGCGACGGAGATGTATCGTGTGCGATAGTAAATCACCGAGATTGAAGGGGAATCCAAATGTCCTTTGTCCTTTATCCATGAGTTTTTTTCTACGATGAACATAAACCCTGCAAATCAGCGTGTTCAAATTTGGCACTTTTCTGTGCTCATTTACAATATTTAGGGAGTTATGTGCATTTTCTAGGCATTAATGCACATAATTAAAATTCAAACAATCGGTGCATGCAAAGGTGCACGGGAATGGTCTGGAAAACCATGACCGTCCTATTTAGTAAATTCTCATGCCTTTTACAAGGAACTAGATGACCAGTTGCGCCAATGGCGCAAAGGCTGAGCGTAAGCCAAGTATTGGAAGAGTGTGCATGAACATATTATTATTCGGAAAGCATAGCTCATGATACTATATGCAGCAAGCAAGCGATAGTCATACGCACATGATTGTCATGGTTTGTTTTACATAAGATCAAAAATGATGCACTAAGTCATGTATGAAAGGATTCTTGTGATCTGTTTAGATTGGATAGACAATCATGCAAAGGCCTTTGGATGTGCAGTTGAAGATGAAAGCATATATTTCTTTTATCATGGTTGTTTCAAAAGCATACTGCACAGCATTCTAAGCAACAAATAACCGATAGCTAAAGGCACATGATGGTCTTAGGGGATTACATCAGATCCAAAAGGATAATAAACACAAAAGTCTTGGTAGGCATTTATACTAATATTAAGTTATATAACAAGGGGATTTTGCAGTTTGCTTATATTGAGTAGATGACCAAGCGCAGTCCCTTGGAAGTGCATTTGAAGGCGAAAGCATATGCTTGCCCCTGGTGCAAAAAGCAAGAGCACACCAAGTACTTGAACCATTCAAGTTAGAGTGGTCATAATCATTGCGGCCCTAGCGCAAAAGGCGAGAGCAAACCAAATATTAAAACCAGATGTGCAATTAAGAATGGTCCAAGACTGATAATGAGAAGTAGATACCTAGACACTCCCTCCGTCACATAAGATCTTATTACATCCAATATGTACATATTGGATGTAATAAGATATTATATTATGTGACGGCGGGAGTAGCATTTTCATACATAGTGGTCTATATTGCGGTGGATGGTAGCATGATAGCCCAGAAGAAAGTTATGAACACAGTTCATGACAATTTATTTAAATTGGTCTTAGAAAGCAAGCTATATAGGTAGCTATATCATATAGATAAGCTTTGCTCTTCCATCTTGTGTTTGTTTTTATCTTCTGCTGGCAGATAGGACCAAACATGTAGTCATTGACAATTCGACATGAGGTGGAGTCATCACTGCATATTTCATCAGTATCAAAAATCACCTCATCATCCAAGCAACTCGTCATGGAAGGTGTGCTCGGTAGGCTTTCATGGGTACCCCAACGCAAGTAGCCAAAGCAAACCAAGTACCGAACAATTATGTTTAAGCAATAATGATCTAAAGGTTGATTCTCAGATGTCATCTTTATACATAATAAAGCATATGTAGTGGATTTAAACATCATTTAAGTTATTACTTAGATACTACCTCCATCACATAATAAAGATCTTATATTCCACTTCACGGTAGCATGATAGTCCAAAAGTATCTACCTAAATGGAAGCTACGAAGCTAGTTGAGGATAGATTATCTGCAGCAGTCTTAGAAGGCTATATCTGTAGTAGCCATCTCATATATATGTTGACCGCATGTCAGAGAAGGTACTTCATATTAGAGAAAAATGGGAACTTCTTCAATAGCTTCAAATAGGAGTGTTGGCTATAGACAATGTAAGCATGACTATGAAGCATTTTTTTTCTTTATGAGCTAAATTGCCCTGAAAGGAAATACAGATAGTACTTAAATGGAAAGGGTTATTATCAAAGTTATTTTAGTTTAAATGCATCGAATATATGAACCGAGATCAAAGTAAACTACACGCTAATATAAGCATTCCATAGACTGAGAATAGAGAAGCTGGAAAGACATGCAAGCACACATGCACAAAGAAGGATATACTTGCATCCCAAATTGAAGAAATTAATGCAAAGATGTGCCAAAACAATAGGCAAAGAGCTATGCATAAAGTTTGTGGCCTGATATCCATAATACTTTCTGGAGAAAAGCAATATCCCATTGGGTGCTCTGTTAATCACCGTTCTAAGAAACACAACACTACAGAGGAGCCATCAAACCACGATGCATGCACACTTGTCACAATAAATATAGGTACTTTGCAAAATTCTAGAGGCTACAATGTTTTTCATGGACAAACTAAAGAACCGAATGTGTTTCATCACACAACAGTTAATTGATTGGAAGAACACTCTTGGAAGAATATAGCGTATGTCAGTGTATTCTAGTACACTATGCACGTTTTACACTGCCTCAACCCTTGTTTACTCCACAATGAACTTTTCAATGACCTCCAAATCTAGCTCACGATGCATGACCCTATGCCATGTATGGTCTCTCTTACAAATAGATCAACACATTCAGAGCTATGGTGATTTATCGAACAACTATGTGTTGCAGATGAATTCCACTATCATCCACCAACGCAAACATTGAATAATACATCATTTAAACGACTACTTCCAAGTGTGAACACAGCCAAACCTTGAGCAATAACATGGGGCTAAGCTCCTGCCCAACGTGCGCCTATAGAGATGTAGGGCACGGCGAGCACCTCGTGAGGATGCGGCGTGGGCGTGATTCTACCCACATCACACCCTTGAGCTGATTCCGGCCAGGCAACATGCGGCTGGCGCCGATGCGCGGACCTGCTACCATGTGTCTCCTCCTCCTAAATGGTACATGCATGAATCCGCAGCATGCGGTGATGCAGGAGCCTGCTGCTGTTGCAACTCCTCGTCCACCCACTCATCATGGCAAAGCCCCGTCTTAGTCGTCCACATGGGCAGCCGTCGGCGTCGCCATCGAGCAGAAAGATGCTACCGAAGTGGAGCTGGGTCGGGAGTGAGCACGTGTGGAAGATAACGCCAATGGCGCAAATAGCCGATATGAACCGAAATGTATTTGCTTAACAAAGCCTTCCTCTGAGATTTTTTTGTATTTTGAAACTACATTGTTTAGAACATATGCTTTGTCCTGATGATATCTCAAATAATTGAACGGATCAATTAGAAATTACATATCATATATCACTGACAACCAAGAATGTGCACGGATCATCTCATTATTGACACACAGAGAATAAATGGTTTCTTGTCATATATATTACATTATTCCCAAAAATGGGTTCAGACATTCAGTAGCACGACAAAGCAAAAGGAGATCCACTCACATACGGACTCTTCAAATGCTAGACAAGTACAAAAGAAATTAGTGCCTAATCTAAGATAGTTCTGGCATAGACCTTGTGCAATTGTCTCTTATTAGTGCCTCGCAAAATGTAGTCACAGCAGGGAGCAGAACTAAGCAGCAGGACAAAGACAGCAATCACGCTTGAGATAGAAAAAAAACCAAACTGCTAATTAGCAGCCAATTATTTGTCTCTTGGAAAAGAAAAAGGTTGCATCTAGTGACCTTCTAATATGATCAATCCATACTATCACCATACTATTCTAGTCAGGCAAGCAAATAAAAAATAAATATAATGGAAACATTTATCTGTGCCCTGCATGGTGAAGCTAACCAATTTACAGAGACATACACAAACGAAAAAGGAACACATGATGGATTTGATTGGGCTACAGAAACAAAAACTGAAGATCTTTCGCCACAACTGTTCACCAAATAGTACAGTATTTTGCTAGAGCAGCACAAGAAAATCGCTTCTTTAACCACCTATATCTAAATAATAACAAGGTATTCCAATTTTCAGTAGTCCTAGAGAATGTGCACAATATGGTTGTCAAATCCAAAAGGATTGTTAAATCCTTCAACTCAAAGTTTTAACCAAAACCTGTATGCAAGGCATAATAGTGATTCAGTATCTTTTCTAGAACATACTGTGAAGTAAATTTATAAGAGAATGTAGTATAAACATGAAAGTTCTGTAACATACTCCCTCCGTCCCAAAATAAGTGTCTTGAGCTTAGTACAAATTTGTACTACAGCTAGTACAAAGTTGAGACACTTATTTTGGGACGGAGGGAGTAGTTTAGAAGAAGATACCTTATTAATAGTAATCACAATATAAAACAGAGCAATTGCGCAAGTATTTATTTGTGAGTGTCGAAGCATGATAAAAATGAGCAAAAATCATGTCTTATGAATGACCAGTTCAGTTTTTTCACACAATCTAGTACCTGATGCACCCGTGGTTGGATGACTGCTTGTTGGGGAGAAAGCAAGCATAACGAAGCTTCAGAAATACCTCAATAGGGATCGCCATATTTTACAAAATTTCCCTGTTAGCCTGTCCACAAAGCCGGCAGAAAAAATCAGTGTTGCCTTTGAAGTCATACAAGCAACTTTACCATGTTATGCAGAGAGCCACAATAAACATCAGGAAATAATTGACAATAGTAACAATAGCAGGGTCGAATTCTCCCAAATATTGCAAAAATAGGGTTTTGTCAGTCTCCGGCTTGCTGGTTTTACATTGAAAAAATTGTTGTTCTGAAAAGCAATCAATAGCCGCATTGCTTGATTGGAGTGAGGGAGAAATGCAGGTAAGAAGAGCAAACAACAAACATCCTAAAATGATGGAGAAATTACGAAGAAATAAACCAATAACTATCAGACCCATTAATTTGTCCATATACATGATTGGAGTATAACTTGGTAACGAAAACTATCTAGGCAGATGTGAGAGAGAGAGCTCACCTTGTTTTTCCCATTTCCTCAAGATCCTCCTCTTTTCTTCTTTGTTTGATCTGCACACATCTTGTTTAGATAAACATAAAACAAGAAATCCAAATTATATTAAAGAACCAGGGAAAACAAGAGATGAAAAACTTAGGGGAGGAAGATGGCCAAACCAAAGATGTGCAACCTAGATTGGAGAACTACGACCGGCGAGCAGCAACCCGTAGTGATGGCCGGTTCCACCATGACGCGAGCACAGCTGGAGCTTTAGCCTTGCTGCTCCTTCCCCATGTCTGCCCTACACATCCACCCCTGCTCCTCCACACCAAGTATGAAGACCACACAACCATGGTCTCCTATGGCGCCTGCGCCCGATCCAGAATCATCATGTGCAATGGCGCCGGCTTGAGAACATGGTGAGATGACGTCCTGTGGGCAAGGGAAAGAGGCGGAGAGATGGTTGGATGTGTGTCTGGAGGAGAGGCAGCGGCGACCAGAGGAGAGCGGCCAACGGGAGGAGGAGAAGCACGGCGATGGTGGAGTGGGTGGGAGAAGGGAAGAGGCGAATGGGAAGTGGAGGAGGGGCGCGGGGCTCGAGGGCGGAAGGATTGGGGGCTCTGTACCCAGTAATGGAGCCAGCTACTCAAGGAGCCTGGGAAGGCCTACTCACTGGGAAGTTGGCTAGCATTTGTCCTGGACATCACTATATAGTTTGATTATTATAAACTGTTATGAGTTTGACAAGAAAGTATTAACAGATAAGGTTTCCTAATAAAATCAATGAGTTGTCAAAGCAAGAGTAGTATTCAATGGCCAAAATGAAGTGCAGGGAGTACCAAATGTACATTATTCCTGAAACAATCTTAGTCACTGAACCAGTTGCAGCCACGGCGTCAATATCCCTTCAGTTACAAACTATACGCCAAACCAAGTATAATGTACTAAAACTTACGTGGATGGCATGGCAAATAATTCAGGATGGCAGATAACAAATTGTTTTTACTTGTCTAGTTCCGAAAAGAACTGAAAGTTCAGTAAATGGTTTAGGGCATATTACCTTTGAAACAAAACAAAAGTAAATTTACGTCATGAAATGCACACACCTGATCGCCCACTACCTACATGGAAAGGTACTAAAACTTACATGGATGGCATGGGAAACAATTTAGGATGGCAGATAACAAATTGTTTATACTCGCCTGTGGTTCCGAAAAAGAACTGAAAGTTCAGTAAATGATTTAGGCATTTTACCTTTGAAACAAAACACATGATAATGCATAGTCGAACCCATGCATCTGTTAGGAACAAATGGTAAGAGGACAGTACCAAAAGGACCTACTATTGCATTACAGTCTCTAGAGAACAAAATCACAATGCTCATATTTTCTTAAAATAATAAAACAGTACTAAAGAGCCGACATTCAGAATTTGAGCGCTCACCATTTAAACGAGAATCCTAAGCAAAAAATGGGAGTGCGGGGAGGTCACCATTTATGTGAAACAGATAAAATCAACCTTCATAATGATGAAAAATAAAAAGATCTCAAAAATAAATTATGTTTGGAAAGGGTGTTTTGGGCAGCTTCCCACCACTTTGATCAATGAACCGGCTGATACTGTCCTGAATCATCAAATAAAACATTGTTAACTGATCATTATTTGCTAACTCAAAGAGAATTGAAGTAAATACATTGTATCCAAGCCAGATTGTAAGGGTGCAGTCCAATAAAATTGTACCATGTGTTAGTCTATCTCAGTGAGGACTAAACAGCTAATATACTCTAAAGGGCAGTTTTTGTCACCTTTCCAATGAAGGAATACTCTGCTGACAATCATCTAGCTGACCAGACTCGGTATCTCGATGGTTCTAACCATCATTCTTCCTTATCTACCTGCAGTGTTCCTTCACCTTGCTATAGCTGCACCTGGGAGCAGATGAGCATAGAGCCACAAAATGGAAAATAGGTTTCTGTAATGTGTGACGAGTTATCACTAAAATCGCAACCATGTTAATAATTATACACAGACCACACCAATAATAATAAACGAGAAGGCCGGCCTGAGCATATAGTTCAAAATGAGTATTGATATTTAGATACAAATGGTTGAAAGAAACAACATATGCATGGATAAGGTTACCTTAAATTTACGTCTGCAAAAAATTCAAGCTCTTCTTCTTCAGACACTTCAGTGCGTGCAATGCTTGGTTTATTGCAAAAAAATGCTTTCTTTCTTGCAGCACTTTGTGTTGAAGTAAAACATTTGCTAAAGTAGCAGCTTAGTGTTTTCAAAAAGATAAAGTGCTATTTTCAAATTTGTCAGATTGTGTACTCTCAACAAAAACGACCATCTTCATTAACTGTCATATTCAACATACCCTGAAGTTGACTAAAATACTATTGGTCTAATTTGCAGAAAGGAAAATAACAGAGATAAGTCACCTGCCTCATCTATCATTTAGGAGAGGGTTAGTATATATTGAAGAATGAGGCAACTACATGAGAGGAAATTATATCTTTGAAATTATGTACAAGTAGACAAATGAAAATAGACCAACAGGACACATACGACCTGATTAAGATAATTAGGGAGAACGCAATAATACATTGAGAGTCCTCCCTCGATTCAGCAATGTCAAGAAACCAACACATATATCCATGATATGTAAAGGGGAAAGGAAAACTACCTTATTTGAGCACTAATTGCCAGATTGCTGCTGTAGCTGTGATACGTACCACAACTAAACAAATCAGCACGAATTCTGTGTGTGCGGATCTCATAGGCACCTGGGTACAACGAAAATAGCTAGATTAATTGCCATTAATCAACAGGAGCGAAACCAAGAACAAAAAGAAACGAGGAGAGGGTGCCTACAGATTATGCCATATACAAAACTAAAATCATTGCAGTGCTCGCCTCGATGCTCCTTCATTGGGAACATCTCCGGAAGTAAAGCCCCATTTCCATACAACCAATCTGATACTTAGATCAATCATCACCACCACAATTTTTTCTGTAGATATAAACAAGAAAAAATACAAAGAAGAAAAGATCAATCATCATCATCACAAATTTTTCTGTAGGTATAAACAAGAAAAAATACAGAGAAGAAAATGAGCATGTATGGCCTACAGGTATGAACAAGAACAATGAGTTGATTAGTACGGAAGAAAAGAAGCGGGAGGAAGAGGATAGTGGACACGGACTGTTGTTGCGAAGCGCGAAGTCGCCCCTTCCCCCTCCTCTGGTGGCGCCTGGCTCATCACCAGCCTTGCTGCTCCTTCCCTCACCCGCCAGATCCCGTCGGTCGCCACGCCCGCCAGACCCCCGCCAGCCGCCACCATCGCTTGCATCCAGGCCGCCAACAGCAGCCTTGACCCGGCCCCCACCCTCGGCTCACCCCGGAGGCGTCGTCCTCAGCCGCGAGGAGGAGGAGGCGGGGGAGCCCGTCCTGCGCGAACCCGCAGCAGGCGGTGGAGAAGGGTTCGCCCGCGGAGCGCTTGGCCACGACAGCCTGCGCGCGAGCGATGGGAAGGCGAGGAGGAGGAAGAGGCCAGGCGGTGGAGGAGTAGCAGTCCACGGCGGGGCTCCTAGGGCGCAAGGAGGAGGAGGTGGGAGGGAGTGGCGGCGGACGAGGGAGGGAGGGAGGAGTGAGGGGCGCGGGGCTGTGGATTGGGGCTTCGATGCCTTTTTCCTCTCGCTCGCCGTGGCCCTCGCGCGACCGCTGGCTCGCTCGCTGTGGCGCCCGCGCTCATGCACTATTCATCGCCTACGTGGATGGCTTGGTTCTGCCTAGGACTTCTTCAAGCTTTATATGTTCAATGGGCGGATATTTCACAAAAATGTGTGGCAATAGTCAACCACAAACACGTAGTTTATTGGTTTTTCAATTGTAAAAAAATGGAATACATGCTTGAAAAACATGAAGGCTGGCTTGGTGCCATGGTATGGCCTCACCATGCGTTGGTACAAATTTGAGA
The DNA here is from genome assembly GCA_902687465.1 of Secale cereale. NCBI lineage: Eukaryota > Viridiplantae > Streptophyta > Magnoliopsida > Poales > Poaceae > Secale > Secale cereale. The sequence continues at coordinate 772,445,538 of LR738710.1, forward strand.
AGGTTTGGCTTATATCTTCGTCCACGCCATTCATAAATCGAACCATCACCGAGGAATTTTCGTGGTTTCGTGGGGGAAATCAACAAGATTGAAGGGGCCGGGAATCCAAATTTTGTTCCTAGCTTACCATTCAGTTTTTTCTACAATCAACATCCCCCCTCGAATGCAACGTGTTCAAATTTGGCATTTTTTCGGGCTCATTTACCGTATTTAGGGGATTATGTGCATTTTCTAGGCATTAATCCATATAATTCAAATTCGAACAGTCGGTGCATGAAAAAGTGCACAAGAACGGCCTGGAAAAACCATACTTGTGGTATTTAGTAAATTCTCATGCCTTTTACAAGGAATGGGCAGAGATTTCAAGGGAATGCGTGGCAATGGTCAACCACAAACGCGTCATTTACTAGCTTATCAACTATAGAAAAATGAAATACGTGCTTGAAAAACATGAAGCCTGGCATGGTGCCATGGTATGGCCTCACCGTGCCCTGGTAAAAAGCTAAGAAGGTTTGATTTATGTCGTCATGCATGACCTTCATAAATCGAACCATCACCGAGGAAGTTCCATGCTTTCTAGAGGGAAATCACCAAGATTGAAGGGGAATCCAAATTTCCGTCCTAGTTTGTCATTCATTTTTTTTTTCCGACGATCAACATACCCCCTCCAATGCAACGAGTTCAAATTTGACATGTTTCTAGGCTCATTTACTATATTTAGGGGATTATGTGCATTTTCTAGGCATTAATGCACATAATTCAAATTTGAACAATCGGTGCATGAAAAGGTGCACAAGAACGATCTGGAAAACCTTGCTCGTGCTATTTAGTAAACTCTCATGCCTTTTACAAGGAACGGGCAGAGATTTCAAGGAAATGTTTGGCAATAGTCAACCACAAATGTGTCATTTATTGGGTTAACAATTATACAAAAATTAAATACATGCTTGGAAAACATGACGCCTGGTGTGGTGCCATGGTATGGCCTCACCGTGCCCTGGTAAAAAATTGAGAATGTTTGCCTTATGTCATCATGCACGCCTTTCATAAATCGAACCATCATCGAGGAAGTTTCATGGTTTCGAGGGGGGAATCACCAAGATTGAAGGGGGATTCAAATTTCTTTTATCATTTGTTCATGAGTTTTTTTCTATGATGAACATACACCCTGCAAATCACCGTGTTCAAATTTGGCACTTTTCCGGGTTCATTTACCATTTAGAAGATTGTGTGCATTTTCTAGGCATTAATGCACATAATTCAAGTTCAAACAATCGGTGCATGAAAGGGTGCACAAGAACGGCCTGGAAAACCATGATCGTGCCATTTAGTAAATTCTCATGCCTTTTACAAGGAATGGACATATATTTCGATGAAATGTGTGGCAATAGTCAACCATAAACGTTTGTTTATTGGGTTTTCATCTATAGAAAAAATGAAATAAATGCTTGAAAAAAATGACGCGTGGCATGGTGCCATGGTATGGCCTCACCATGCCCTTGTTAAAATTTGAGAAGGTTTGGCTTATGTCTTCATGCACGCCCTTCATAAATCGAACCATCACCGAGGAAGTTCCATGCTTTTGAGAGGGAAATCACCAAGATTGAAGAGGAATCCAAATTTTCTTCGTTCTTTGCCCTGGAGTTTTTTTCCTATGACGACATACACCCTGCAAATCACCGTGTTCAAATTTGACATTTTTTTGGGTTCATTTACCATATTTAGGGAATTATGTGCATTTTCTATGCATTTACCGCATATAAATCTAATCCAGCTATAGCTACATGGGTGTGATGTGAGGGGCATGGATTGTCGTTCGATCGCGGTGCATCCTACGGTGCACACGCACGTCCGCGTGGCTGGGGTTCCGTCCAATCATAACGCAACACACAATAGGATCGGCGCATACTGTTTTTGGAGGCGATGGAGATGAACTCTGTGCGGTAATGAAAGAGATGTTTGAAATTAGGTGCGGTTGGAGATGCTGATAGATATAAGAATTATTAGAAGATCACAAAACACATGATTTTTATGGCGTACCCGTGTGCTTTTTTTACGTTAATGATCCATAAGTCAGTTACCTGTGCAATGTTTCCTAATAAACCAGGCGCACCATTGACCAAAAAATAAACTACGCGTGTACATTTTTTGGAGACGGGATCTGCCAATTTTCTCTTTTCTCGCACACGAGTATTTTACGCCGTTCGTTTGTGTTGTGTGTTTCCCCCGCCCAAGTTTCATGTTTCGTAGCAAAATTTTCATTAGGCGCGCAATTTCAGAATTGATGCTTCCCATCACATCCCCACCCATCAGATTTCCTCAGTATCTCCCCCTCCCCCTTCCCCTACCGGCAGCTCAAACCGCCATCACCGCAACCATATAGCTTCAACCACATATATGTTCTGCTCGGATCCAGTCAGGTAACCCACCGATCTCTATCACGGCCCCGGCCCGATTTCTTAAATGGCACCTGTGAAACATCCTCATGCCTCCAAATTCCCACCATCCCTTCCTCCAGAACATCTCCGTGCAAGCCCAACCACATATCATGTAGAGGTCGAGGAGCTGATGGCGGTCCATGGCGCGATGGCCGCTGTGCGTGTTGACCCAGAGGAACACCTTGCCTCCGCCGCTGCCGACTTGGTGCAGGCTCTGGCCCAGATGAAGTGCCCCATCGACTACACCCCAGGATTTAACAGGTATGATCTGACCAACTCAATCTTACCAATACCACTTGCAATGGCTATGTTTTGTACGGTTGATGTATTAAGCATGTCCGTGTCTTGTTTATTTCAGTAGTGCACACTATGTGATGTTCAAGTATTAACTGTCCAGCTCAATTTCACCAATACCAGCAACAAACTTATAATACATGACTCGAGATATCACTAGAGATGCTGCCCATTTGCTATTTTTGGTGGATGCTAACCCTGTTGTGTTTAACATGCATGTCCATGTACTTACGCAGGGTCATAGCGGCCGATGATGTTGTTTGCCATCGAGGTTAGCTGCATCCCATGTCTTATAGTATTTCACATCATTTGTGCAATTGCAGTTGAACTTCTAACATTTATTGGTTGCCTATAGGTACACATGTCAGTGGCACTAATCCACGCTTCGACCCAGAGGAACAACTCGCCTACATATTGGCGGAACCTGTATGCCCATATTGCCTGCTACATATTCTACGAAGATCTTTATCGGTCAAACCGTAATGACAACATACACAATTCCCTTTGTCCGTCGGTATGTTACTTGCCCGAGATTCGATCGTTTGTATCTCTATACCTAGTTCAATCTCGTTACCGGCAAGTCTCTTTACTCGTTCCGAAATACATCATCACGTGACTAACTCATTAGTCATTTTCTTGCAAGGCTTATTATGATGTGTATTACCAAGAGGGCCTAGAGATACCTCTCCAATACTCGGAGTGACAAATCCAAATCTCGATTCACGCCAACCCAACAAAACACCTTCGGAGATACCTGTAGAGCATCTTTATAATCACCCAATTACGTTGTGATGTTTGATAGCACACAAGGCATTCCTCCGGTATCCGGGAGTTGCATGATCTCATAGTCAAAGGAATATGTATTTGACATACATGAAAGCAGTAGCAGTAAACTGTACAGTCAAATGCTAATCTAATGGATGGCTCTTGTCCATCACATCATTCTCATAATGATGTGATCACGTTATCCAATGGCAACTCATGTCCATGGTTATGAAATCTTAACCATCTTTGATTAACGAGCTAGTCTAGTAGAGGCTTACTAGGGACACGGTGTTTGTTTATGTACTCACACCTGTATTTAGGTTTCCGGTCAATACAATTCTAGCATGAATAATAAATCTTTATCATGATTTAAGAAATATAATAATGACCATTTTATTATTGCCTCTAGGGCATATTTACATCATTAATGGCTATGTTTTGTACGGTCGATGTATTAAGCATGTTGTAGTAAACATGCCTAACACGTTTTAGCTATTTTCCCTACCTTTTTATAGACAAGTGGGCTATTCTTTGCTTTGGCAGGACCTGCCTTGTGATGTTTAACTCTGCCAATTGCATTTTTATCCGTACCGGTTTCAATGGCTATTAAGCCTATTGCAATTAATAGTTGTATCCATTTTAAACAGTTGTGTTTAAATGGCTACAAACTTACAAAACATGACTTAGGATGCTGCTAAGCCTGTTCTAATTAACAATTGTATCCATTTTTTAATCTGTCCCTTTGCTACCGAGATACTCTCCACAATAAAGATATACTAGAGATGCTGCCATTTGCTATTTTTGGTGGATGCTAACCCTGTTGTACTTAACATGCCTTTCCATATACTTCGCAGGACCATAACGGGCGATGTTGTTGTTTGTCGTTGAGGTTACCTCCATCTCATGTCTTACAGTATTTTACATCATTTGTGCAATTGCAGTTTGGCTTCTAACATTTACCGGCTTCTTGTAGGTAGACATGTCGGCGACACTGATCCATGCTCCGACCCGGAGGAAGAGCTCGCCTTGGCCACCGCTCACTTTGGGCGAGCTCTGGCCAAGATGAAGTGCCCAGCAACTAGCTCTCAGGACTTACCAAGTATGAACTCACTAGTTCAATCTTACCAATACCAGTTGCAATTAATGGCTATGTTTTGTACGGTCGATGTATTAAGCATGTTGTAGTAAACATGCCTAACACGTTTTAGCTATTTTCCCTACCTTTTTATAGACAACTCGGTCATTCTCTGCTCTGGCAGCACCTGCCTTGTGATGTTTAACTCTGCCAATTGCATTTTTTATCAGTACCGGTTTCAATGGATATTAAGCATGTTGCAATTAATAGTTGTATCCATTTTTAAACAGTTGTATTTCAATAGCTACAAACTTACAAAACAGGACTTAGGATGCTTTTAAGCCTGTTGAAATTAACAATTGTATCCATTTTTTAATCCGTCCCTTTGCTACCGTGCTACTCTTTCGCAATGATGATATCACTATAGATGTTGTCGTTTTATTACCATTTGCTATTTTTGGTGGATGTTAACCCTGTTGTAGTTAACATTGGCTTTCCATGTGCTTAAACATGGCTACAATGTGCTATGCTGTTATTTGTCGTTGAGGTTAGCTGCATCCCATGTCTTATACACCATTTGTTCCTAAATATAAGTATTTTTAGAGATTCCAATATATACTACATAAGGAGCAAAATGAGTGAATCTACATTCTAATCTAAACTATATCTATAATTATATATACATGTGTATGTAGTTCATATTGAAATCTCTAAAAAATACTTGTACTTAGGAACATAGGTAGTTGTATTTTACATCATTTGTGCAATCTCAGTTTAGCTTCTAACATTTACTGGTTGTTTGTAGGTACATATATGAGCAGTACTGATCCATGCTTTGATCCCTTTTGCGTATGGGGCAATGAGGTATTCATGAACAAGCGTCAAGTGAGGAAACTAAGACAAATTATTAGGCGAAAGAAACGGGTGATGGAAATTAAGCTCTTTATTTATACTTTGTCCAAGACAACAGTGAAATTCAGGATGGTAAGTAATGTGTTGCCTTACCCCCGTGCCCACAACAAGTTACTCTATTAGACCTCAGTATCTGATAATTTTCTCTTTTCAGTGGTTTCCGAAGCTATTTACTCATGACTAACTTGCAAACTACATGAACGGACTGGAGGCAACTAAGTTTAAAGTATATAATTCGTGCTACCATGATAATGCTCTAGAAGTCTTTCTGAAGGCGGTGAAGGATGGGCGGTCGATCGTCACAAGGGGTTGGACAAAAATTGTTCATGCCTATGGCATGCAGGAAGGCACATTATGGACATTCTGCTTCTTCAACACCATCGGCAGTCAAAAAGATTTACACTTGTCTCTTCACCTTTACCGCATCTAAATATTGTGGTTCATCATAGTTAATTGTTGTCTAATCCTGTAATGACTGAACATATTGTACTGACAATTTTATTTATGGATTCATTGTTGAACCGTTGTGCTGAGAATTTAAATTCCACATTTCATATTTCAAAATTTCCAATACGAATAATAAATTACAGGGGAAATAAAATTATACAAGAGCGAATAAAATAATGCGCACACGGTTAGAAAGTAAACAGTGTGTGCGATAGAAAATAGAGAACATACGATTCTTTGACGTGAAACGTTTGCGATGCCCGACGGACGCACACAAGGTTTCTTCTCATATGCGCGCGCGATTCATGGTAATACGTCAAACACTTCAAACCAGTGTACGTGTGTGATAGGAATACCAATCACACACAGTTATGAAAATGCACATGTTGGCATTAGTAGAGGCACCACATACATTTTACATTCTTGAACCGTGTGCGATAACGTACCTATCACAAACATATCGGTATATTAAATGTTGATGTACATCTTTTTCACACGACTATAGTGGCGTAATCATTTGGGATGTCTCCCTCATCAGAAACGTAACGTCGAGATGTCACGTGTGGGACTGGGCGGCATCTCATACGTTTATTCTATGGCGATCGTCAGTAGCCGCTCGCCTATCCCCGACGGTTTCTGGGTTGCGTGGGAAGGACCCCCTATCACAGTGACTCACTAGGCGACAGTTCCAAATGCCGTCGCGGAAAGGGTTAAAAATTGTTTGTATAGCACCTTATGGTACCAGTGGGAGAGCATAATATCCTACATTTTATCAAACCAATATGCTCCTATTTCTCCTCCATTTCTTCTTGTATACTCATCATCACCATTATGTCAGCATCTTCGTCGTCATCGACATCTGAATCCAATGAATTAATGAGCTCCTTGAGCATGAATTCATCGAGCTCATTGTAATCAAACTCTTCATTCAATGAATCCATTGTTTGCCTAAAAATGATCAAAATAATCTAAAGATCCACCCCGACATTTCGTCAAACACATGGCGAGCGAGGTGTATGTTTAGCGGACTAGGAAGTACCGGGGCGTAGTCCGAGCGGCGACCGGATCCGGGGCGACAAAGGATGTCCTAGAAGGACGGGAGGAAATAGTAGCTATATTGTGGGTTGGGAACGGTTGCATAGCTATGTGGAGACGCAGTTACGTGAGTGTTGGGGCGATTAAGAAGCATTTTAAGTGGGTCCAGCCTCCTGGATCTAACATGGTGTGCATGTTCGACTCGTCGAGGCGGACGCAAATCCACACCGATGTATGGGATGGGTTTAGGGGTGACGGACAGCCCGGACATATGATCTACATTTGGGGGTCCTGCCGGGTTGTTGTTTTTGGTCCATGTTGTAAGGGCATATTTCTCCCTAAGTGGTTTTGGTGATTAATGACAAAGCATTTGCGGACTAATCGTGTGCATTAAGCTTTTCAGATATCTCATGTCTAGGCACAAGACGATTCATTGCCCCTTGGAGCCTATCAAAGACGGCGTTTCCTTTTTGTTTCTTTTCGGTGGAATTGAGTCATAGGAAAGTCATACTATTAAGAGGGGGTCCGCTTCGGAAAGGTTAGGGTGGAATCAACACGTACACATCCATCCATTTGCACCACCTTTCCTTTGCTTCTTTGGAGCACCGGCTGTTTTCCTTGTCGTTGCAAAGACAGAGGCTTTCTACTACTACTATTTTGTGGCATGTGGTAGTACCACCCAAAGGAGCGGTAGTATCGCAGAGACCCACGGTAGTACCACCATGTGGCTGCGGTAGTACCGCACGTTGCGGTAGTACCGTGCCAGGTTCGCGGTAGTACCATGGCCTCTGCCTCAGCGTCGTGGCTAGTGCGGAAGTAGGAGCGGAAGTAATTTTTTACTTCCGCACCCTACGCGGTAGTACTGCTACAAGTGAGCGGTAGTACCGTGCCGGGTTTTTGCATCGATCGAAACTCTGCGGAAGTAGCCACGGATGTAATTTTATTAGTTCGCGCTCTTCCCCGACCAGTCTATACCCTGCCTTGTGGTAGTACCGCAAGGACGCGCGGTAGTACCGCTCCGGCAGTACTACCGCTCATTGCGTTACACAACAGGGCCGCATCTGGCTCCTACCGCGCGAGCGGTAGTACCGCACCTCCTGCGGTAGTACCGCATGGCCTTGCGGTAGTACCGCGTGCCGCGGGCAGAGTTAGTGGATAACAGTTGGATTTGTTCTTTCACTATATAAGGGGAGTCTTCTTCTCCGAGTTGCCTACCTCTTCCCACCCCAAGCTTCATTGTTGCTCAAAGCACCATTTCCAGCAGATCTCTCTCCCTAGCCAATCAAACTTGTTGATTTCCTAGGGATTGGTTGAGAAGGCATTCATCTACACTTCCACCAACAGAAATTTGATTTCCCCCACTAATCCCTTGCGGATCTTGTTACTCTTGGGTGTTTGAGCACCCTAGACGGTTGAGGTCACCTCGGAGCCATAGTCCATTGTGGTGAAGCTTTGTGGTGTCGTTGGGAGCCTCCAATTAAGTTGTGGAGATAGCCCCAACCTTGTTTGTAAAGGTTTGGTCGCCGCCTTCAAGGGCACCACTAGCGGAATCACGACACCTTGCATTGTGTGAGGGCGTGAGGAGAATACGGTGGCCCTAGTGGCTTCTTGGGGAGCATTGTGCCTCCACACCGCTCCAACGGAGATGTACTTCCTCTCAAAGGGAAAGAACTTCGGTAACACATCCTCGTCTCCACAGGCTTCACTTGTGGTTATCTCTTACCTTTACTTGTGCAAGATTTTGTAGTGTTCCATAGCTTGCTTGCTTGTGTGCTTGTTATGGTTACATCTTATAGGTTGCCCACTTAGTTCCATATCTAGACAATCTATATTGTTGCTAAGTTTAATTTGGTTAAGAAAAGCTAAAAATTGTTAGTTGCCTATTCACCCCCCCCTCTAGTCAACCATATCGATCCTTTCAATTCGTATCAGAGCCTCATCTTCTTATTAAGGACTTAACCGTCCAAACAGTATGGGTGACAACATAGTCGATACGGAGGAACACTCCGGTGGAAATCCATCCTTGTCTACGTCCGATGGGGGACCCTCGGTCTCTCGTGAGGAGTTCAATGCGGCTTTGGACACATTCAAAGACTCATTGACGACCGAGGTCAAAGGCATGTTTAAATAATTTCTTGAGGGTCTGAAATTACCCACCGCACCGTTCGAAGTGGTTCATCTAACTAACAACATGTCGGATGCTATTCCCGATAAGGGAGAAGCTAGTAGTGAGCAAGTCCCGGTGACTAAGAATGGGAGTGGCATCTTTGCTCACTCCGCACCCCCCATCAATTATGGAGGACCCATTCCCATCCCGCATCTAAATTTGGTTGGTCCTCCCCCTAAGTATGTGAAAAATGCTGATTTTGCTACTTGGACGTTTTGTTTTAAATGTCATTTAAATCATTGTTTTACTAATCTTTGGAGAATCATTGAGCAAGGTTTCTACCCGCATGATCCGTACAACTTAACTCCAAGAGAAGTTGCGAATCATCAATTCAACGAGTCCGTTCTTTGCATTCTTCAAGAAGCCATCGCTCCCGAAGATATTGCACACCTTCGACCCTTCTCTGTGGCCAAGGAAGCATGGGAGCATGTTGGTTCCTTGTACAAGGGAAGCGCATGCATTCAACGCTCAAACTATGAAGTTGTGCAAGATGAAGCCGATGAGTTTGCCATGATCGAAGATGAAGATCCCCATGAACTTTCTTGGAGATTAACCACTCTTGTAGTCTCACTTCGAGAACATGGGAGCAAGGATACAGATGACAATTGGATCAAGCGCAAGTTTCTCAAGGCCATGACGCCTTATCACAAGGCCATGTCCTCCGTCATCCGCCAAAGACCGTACTTCCACACTTTGTCCTCAAGTGAAGTGTTGGATGAGTTCGTTGCCAAGAGGATCTTGGACAAGACTGCCGACAATGCGACGTTGTGAGCTCAACGATCAAAGAAGCCCAACCTTGCATTGAAGGACAAGGCTTGTGTGGAAGAAGAGGATGAAGAGGATGAAGATGAGTGTTGCCCCGAAGACACCAAATATGCCTATCATGAGCACATGGCACTTGCATCACGGAAATTTTGAGGCAACAAGAAGAATTCAAGGCCCAACTTCAATAAGAACAATTCAAGTGGTTTCAAGGGCAAGCAACGAGTGAGGACGCGCTACAATTGTGGCAATGTGAGCCACTTTGTTGTAGATTGCACATATGAGAAAAGAGAAGACAATGGAGGCAAGCTTATCTGAAAGGACAAGGCCAAGTCTTATCCGGTTATCCCAACAAGAACAACTTCACCAAGAATACTCCTCCCAATGGATTGGTGGCCCAAGAAGAGTATGATGAGGATGAAGATGATGAAGAAGATGACGAGATGGTCACCATGGCCACCGTTGCTATTGCAACAACTCCACGGTCATCCCTCTCCGATTCACCAAATGAGAACATCACCGCCAAGTGACTCATGGCTAAAGCCACAAACAAGGTAACCCCCAACATCAATTCTACCATCACTTCTAATCCTTCATTGACGGATTGCATTGATGACAGTGAGAGGGCGGAGGGGGGGAATAAATTTGAGTCTTTTATGAGTAAGCTCAAAGTAAACCCAAGAAGCACTTCATTGCTCTCTTGGAACAACTTGGTGAAGCCAATGACATGATCGAGGCTCACGAGGAGACCATCTCCAAGATGGAGGTTCATAGTCGATACTATGCCGATGAGATATTGGATCTCTCTAATGCTCTTGAGGAAGAGCGTGGTCTTTTTTTTGGCTCTTGAGGAGTCACACAGTGATGATCATGCTGAATTAAAGAAAGATCTTGATCATGCTTTAGTTGTCTCTCGTGTGCTCAATTCCGAGAAGGCAAAACTTGTGGTTGACCATGCTAGACTCAAGGAGGAGTTTGATACACTTGAAAAGGCTCACAAGGTCTTGAAGAGTGTACATGCTAGCCTCAAAGAATCTCATGATCAACTTCAAGTTTCGCTAACCAAGGAGAAAGCCACTTTTCCTCGCATGGTTTTAATTGATAATGCAAATGCTACTAACCCATGTTGCGAGCATGTGCATCTTGTTGAAGAGAATGCCAAGTTGAAGAAGCAACTTGAGAAAGGCCTTGTGACATGTATACAAGGTGAAAAAAAACCCAACGATCTTTTGAGTAATCAAAAGGAGGTTGTGGCAAAGGAAGGAATTGGGTTTGCTCCCAAGCCCAAGAAGAAGAAGAACGACAAGACCAAGCTACCTCCTCCTCTCAAACAAACTTTTGTGAAAGAGGGAGAGAATGCCTAGTTATAAAAACAACTTGAGAAAGGTCTTGTGTCTTGCATACAAGTTGAGAAGAACCTCAACAACCTTTTGAGCAAGCAAAAGGAAGTTGTTTCCAAGGAGGGAATTGGGTTTACACCCAAGCCCAAGAAGAAGAAGAATGACAAGACCAAGCAACCCCCTCCTCTCAAGCAAACCTTTGTGAAGGAGGGATAGGGTACTCCTAAGAAGAAGAAGAACAACGTGAAGGGTAGTGGAGTCAAGAAAAACATTGCCACTCCTTCCAAGAAAGCCGGCGACTTTAACCAGTCTTATGTGTTATGCCGTGCTAGTGAAGTACATGTTTTTTCTAAATTTGTTGGTTCTTCTTATGAGTACATTTAATGGTCTATTTGGGTTCCTAAGACCCTTGTTACTAACCTCAAAGGACCCATTACAAAATGGGTACCTAAATCCAAGCATTGATTTCTTGCAGGAGTTTTCTTCCGGTGGGGGATCATGGTTGCTCGATAGTGGAGCCACAAATCATATGACTGGAAGCAACGACTTGGTGGTGGACGTGCACAAAGGTTCATCTATGGCCACCAATGTCGAATGGGGTGATGCTTCATCTTCTAAGGTATTGGGGCTTGGCAAGGTTGTCGTTTCTCATGATCTCACGATCGAGAAAGTCATGCTTATTGAGTCCCTTGCATACAATTTACTTTCCGTTCGTCAACTTGCACTCATGGGCTTTGCTACATTCTTTGATATTGATATCGTGGCCCTCTTGTGGAGCAATACTCTTAAAGTAGCCTTTGTTGGGCATGTCGAGAATGGTCTCTATGTGGTTAACTTCTCGGAGCGACCCACTAAGACCGTGACTTGCCTAATGGCTAAAGTTGATGTGGGATGGCTTTGGCATCGCCGTTTAGCCCACGTCAATGTGAGATCTTTGCAAATTCTTCTCAAGGGGGACCATGTCCGTGGACTAACAAATGTTAGTTTTGCCAACGATCGTGCTTGCAATGCTTGTATCGAAGGAAAGCTACATGAGAAGGCTCACCCTCCCATGACTATCATCTACCCGACGAGACCTTTAGAGCTCCTTCACATGGATCTCTTTGGGCCTCCATCCTTTGATAGTCTTGGGGGTAGAAAGTATTGCTTGGTGATTGTAGATGATTATTCAAGATACACTTTTGTATACTTCTTCAAGAGGAAGAGTGAGACCCAACAAACCATCATCAACTTTGCAAATGAAGCTCAACGTTAACATGATGCAAATATATTGATGATTCGTAGTGAAAACGGCACCGAGTTCAAGAATTACACCTTGGATGAGTTCCTTAGTGATGGGGGGGATCAAGCATCAATATGCCGCACCTTATACCCCCCAACAAAATAGTGTGGCGGGGAGAAAGAACCGGACATTGATGGACGCGGCAAGGACCATGATGGCGAAGTTCAAGTCTTCGTACAAATTTTGGGCCGAAGCCATCAACACCACTTGTCATGCATCCAATCGACTCTATCTCCGCAAAGGCTTGAACAAGACTCCATATGAGATACTTACCGGTAACAAGCCCAACCTCAAGTACTTCCTGGTGTTCGGTTGTAAGTGTTTCATACTCAAGAAAGGTGTTCATTTGTCTAAATTTGAAGCTAGAGCTCATGAGGGTATATTAGGTTGTTATGCTACAAACTCTCATGCTTACCGTGTCCTCAACAAGTCCAATAAACTCATCGAGGAGACGTGTAACGTGGAGTTTGATGAGAATAACGGTTCCCAAGTGGAGCAAAGTGGTACTTGTGATGTAGGTGATGAAATTCCTCCTCAATCCATAAGAATAATGGGTGTTGGTCATATCCTACCCATTGAGGAACCCCTTGTGGCCAAAGGAGAAGGACAATGTTCCACTCAAGTGGAACCATCACCAACCCAAGACCCACACGCTTCCGAAGAACAAAGTGAAGGCTCTCAACCCGATGAACAAGGCCAAGTGCAGGATCAACCGCAAGATGGTGTTGATCCACCAAGTGATGCACAAGGCCAAGTTCCCTCTCCCGAGCATGTTCAAGATCAAGAGCAAGCTCAAGATCTAGAACAAGCTCACAACGACACTCAAGATGATCAACTTATAGCTCCTCAACTAACACTTGAAGAGCAATTGGAGCGTCGTGCTGCCAAAGTTGCTTCCAGGCTCGCTTCTAGAGAGCATCACATGGAGAATATCCTTGGAAACCTCACAAAGGGGGTAAGCACTCGTAGAAAATTAGCAAACTATTGTGCTCATCATGCATTTGTCTCTTGTGTTGAACCCCAAAAGGTCTATGAGGCGCTCGAAGACCCCGACTGGCTCAACGCCATGCATGAAGAACTCCATAACTTCGAGCGCAACAACCTGTGGCATTGGGTGCCAAGGCCGGAGGAGAACCATAATGTCATTGGAACCAAATGGATCTTTAAGAACAAGCAAGATGCTCATGGGATTGTCATTCGCAACAAAGCTCGTTTGGTGGGTCAAGGCTACTCCCAAGGCGAGGGTATCGACTACGGTGAAACCTTTGGCCCCGTTGCTCGCCTTGAATCTATATGTTTGTTGCTTGCCTATGCTTCTCATCATAACTTTGAATTGCAACAAATGGTTGTGAAAAGTGCTTTTCTAAATGGTCCTCTTAATGAGTTGGTGTATGTCAAACAACCCCCAGGGTTTGAGGATCCTAAGTTCCCCAATCATGTGTATCAACTCGATAAGGCGCTCTATGGCCTTAAACAAGCCCCACGTGCGTGGTATGAGCATCTTACCGAGTTGTTGCAAGATCGTGGGTTTGAAATGGGGAAAATCGACCCCACTCTTTTTACTAAGAAGGTCAAAGGGGAATTGTTTGTATGCCAACTATATGTTGATGATATTATCTTTGGTTCACCTAACAAAGCTTTCAATGATGAGTTTGCCGCACTCATGACCGCGAAGTTTGAGATGTCCATGATGGGAGAGTTGAAGTTCTTCCTCGGGTTCGAAATCAAACAAAGAAGAGAAGGAATCTTCATCAAACAAGCCAAATACACTCAGGACATGCTCAAGAGGTACAATCTAAGTGATGTCCAGCCGGCTACTACTCCAATGCCTATCAAGTGCCAACTTAACATTGATCCCAATGGTAAAGCGATGGATCAAAAGGTATATCGTTCTATGATTGGATCATTGCTTTACCTTTGTGCATCTACACCGGGTATCATGTTGAGTGTGGGAATTTGTGCACGGTTTCAAGCCTCTGTTGGAAATATTCCCTAGAGGCAATAATAAAATGGTTATTATTATATTTCCTTGTTCATGATAATTGTATGTTGTTCATGCTATAATTGTATTATCCGGAAATCGTAATACAAGTGTGAATAAATATACCACAACATGTCCCTAGTGAGCCTCTAGTTGACTAGCTCGTTGATCAATAGATGGTTACGGTTTCCTGACCATGGACATTGGATGGCATTGATAACGGGATCACATCATTGGGATAATGATGTGATGGACAAGACCCAATACTAAGCATAGCACTAGATCGTGTAGTTCGTCTACTAAAGCTTTTCTAATGTCAAGTATCATTTCCTTAGACCATGAGATTGTGCAACTCCTAGATACTGTAGGAATGCTTTGGGTGTGCCAAACGTCACAACGTAACTGGGTGGCTATAAAGGTACACTACGGGTATCCCCGAATGTATCTATTGGGTTGGCACGAATCTAGATTGGGATTTGTCACTCCGTGTGATGGAGAGGTATCTCTGGGCCCACTCGGTAAGACATCATCAAAATGAGCTCAATGTGACTAAAGGAGTTGGTCACGGGATGATGTGTTACGGAACGAGTAAAGAGACTTGCCGATAACGAGATTGAACAAGGTATAGGGATACCGACGATCGAATCTCGGGCAAGTACCATACCGGTAGACAAAGGGAATTGTATACAGGATTGATTGAATCCCCGACATTGTGGTTCATCCGATGAGATCATCCTGGAACATGTGGGAGCCAACATGGGTATCCAGATCCCGCTGTTGGCTATTGACCGGAGAGATGTCTCGGTCATGTCTGCATGGTTCCCGAACCCGTAGGGTCTACACACTTAAGCTTCGGTGACGCTAGAGTTGTTATGGGAAATTGTATGTGGTTACCGGATGTTGTTCGAAGTCTTGGATGAGATCCCGGACATCACGAGGAGTTCTGGAATGGTCCGGAGGTGAAGATTTATATATGGGAAGTCATCATACGGTCACCGGAAGTGTTCAGGGGGTTGCCGATATTGTACCGGGACCTTCGAAGGGGTTCCGGGGGTCCACCGAGAGGGTGCACCTACCCCGGAGGGTCCTATGGGATGTATGTGGAGGGGGACCAGCCCCTAAGGTGGCTGGTGATACGTCCAAAACGTATCTATAATTTCTGCTTGCTCCATGCTTCTTTTGTGTGATATTGCTATGATATTGATGCACTTCCATACACTTTTGATCATATTTGGACTAACCTATTAACTCAGTGCACCACAGTACCAGTTCCTGTTTTCTGCTGTTTTTCTATTTCAGGTTTCCCCCGTATTAAAAGTGCTCCAAAAATTTCAGGAAAAATCAGCGTACAGGAAGCTTCGCGAAGAACCAAAGATGGGCCAGAGGGGAGCCAGGGGAGGCCCAGGCGGCCACCTGGCGCGGCCCCACCCCTGGCCGTGCCAGGGGGGCGCCTGGGGCCCTTGCTCCGCCTCTGGCTGCCTCCTTCGCATATATATCCCTCTCGTCCCGAAACCCTCGAGGACAGAACCCTTTTTCGCGATCTCGCCTCTGTTCCGCCGCCGCAGCGCTTCCAATATCGGGAGCATCAGGAGAACTCTTCCCGGCACCTTGTCGGAGGGGAGAACCACCACCGAGAGCTTCTCCACCACCATGGACGCTTCCCGGATGAGTCGTGAGTAGCCCACCTTGGACCATGGGTCCATGATCAGTAGCTATGTGATGTTCTCCTCCCCTCTTTGCTCTTCATGGTTTAGACCTCGTGAGCTGCCCTACATGATCGAGGCACATATGTAATCTTTCTTCTGTTGCTTTGCTGAGTTTGCTGGGATCTGATGGATTATGAGACTATGTTCATATTGTGTTTGAGTAATATATTTGATTCACCTCTTTTATATCTTTGTTCTTGAGTAATTCTTGCATGTTCTCCGTTGTTGTTTATTGCTTTGGCCAAGTAGTAGGTAGTAACTCCAAGAGGGAGCGTTATGCTTCATTGTGGGTTCATGCCCCCTAATGACTAGTTTGAGTGACAGAAACATGAGTCTAGGGGATGTGTTGTTGCCACAAGGGAGAAAACAACGGTGCTTGTACTTGCGGGTGCAAGGATTGTTTACTTTACGCAAAGTTCTTTTAATGCAGTTGTCTGTTGCTTTGAGTTTACACTTTAGGTGGGATTCACAACTTAATACCAGCGAGATGTTCTGGATAGATATCTTGTAATGCCCAGGATGGGACTATATCTCCTACATGTCGAGGCACGACTTAGAGACATAACCCCATGCTGGAATGATCGCAAGTTTGGTATCTTTGCACAACTCATGTAAAAAGGGGATGGAAAACATAAAAATAGTTGGCTTACACTCGCCACGTCACACAAATACAAAACATGTCCAAAACATCATAAAACATCACAGCCCTCTAAGGGTAAAATCCAAATGACAAGATACCAAACATAATTTAAATCCACAGGTCAGATCGAATCCTAGTAGAAGTCTCCACTACTGATCATCAGGATAACGAACATAGTATCGACTACGCTCCTCCTCGTACTCCCAGTCTAGCTCGGTGCCATCACCTGGATAGCTCACCACTGGACCTGCATCTGGTGTGGTGAAGTAACTGTGAGCCACAGAGGACTCAGCAATCCCGTTCCCGGGTAACAAGACTATTCAAGCCTTGGGAGAGGATAAGGCTGAAGAAAAGAATAAGTGTTTGCAGCAGCAACTAGCACTAGCTTACGTGAAAGAGTGTGAGAAGAGAAGTGCCTCGATCGACAGATGATCACGAAGTGATCCTAGCTAAAGCTCAACAAACATAACCCCACCGTGTTCAACTCCCGAATCCCCATTCGGAAATTGACAGTCACGGTACACACGCTGGTAGTGTATTGGAACAATGTGTCAAGTTATCTACAACCGGATATTAACAAGCTCCCATCTGCCACATAACCACGGGCACGGCTTTCGAAAGTTCATAACCCTGCAGGGGTGTTCCAACTTGGCCCATGACAAGCCCACGATCCGTGGAGTCGCAACTCCAAAGTGGGAAGACCCGAGTATTCTCGGAATCCCGTGCTCAAGATACTCCGAACTAAGGTAAGGCTAATCCAGCAAATCCTCCCGGCGTGTCGACACCCTGATGGTAGCCGCGCGTATCTAGTCTCAGGACACGACCGGATAGGTCAGCCTACAGGTATATACCAATCCTCGAATTCCCTCGGGTGGCCCCGCAGTCTGCCCAGTTTGGACCAACACTCATGTGGAGCACTGGCCCGGGGGTTGTTAATTAAGAACTCGGGTTTGCAAGACCCTATGCAAGTTTTATTAGTTATTAGGTGAATAGTACCAATGTTGGGACTTGCTGGAAAAGACTTAGCACTTAGCGGTTTATCGAGGGGGCCCCATAAACCCCAACCTTGTGAGGAACGCATAATCAAGGAACATAACACCGGTTTAAACGGTTCCTAGCGGCATGAGTGGAACAAATCACCAAGCAAAAGGCTTAGCCTTCCACCCATTGCCAATATATAGATGATTTCATTTAAGCATTTATGTAGTGTGATATAACCCAACAAACTTCAACATGAAGCAAGCATCTTCAATCTTCACCTGCAACTAGCAATGCTATAAGAGGGGCTGAGCGAAGCGTACTTAGCCAAGCAACGGTTTGCATAGGTAGGGCGGTTAAACATGGTCATGGTTACAAGTAGGAGGCTGACATGAAAGACATGGGCATCGAGGCAAAACTATAGAGCGATACTCTAGCAATAGGCAAAGATAGTAATGTTATCGGGGTTCGGTCATCTTGCCTGAAGAGTTGTCGTTCAGATCGTAAAAAGGGTCCTCGTTCACAAGCTCGGTGGTATCCTCGTGGTCGTACTCGTACTCGGTCTCAGCTTCCGGCTCTAAACAATACAATCACACAAGGCACGAATCAACAAGATGCAATGCGCACACCAAAATGATGGATGCATGATTGATGCACTAAGGGAGCACACGGAGCACGGAAAAAATAGCACTCAAGCAACATACTTCAAAACATGATAACAATAGGATATTATGAATCTACACAGAAAATCAATCAAGTTTCATATAAGACTCGCTGAAAACGGAGCTACGGGCTAAAAGTTATGCCCGAAACAAGAAATATGCACAAGCTGAAAATTACAGCAGCATAGCAACTTCGGAGCACAAGATAAATAAGCTACAGCACTCAAACATCATGTCAAAGAGCATGAACATAAACTAGACATACCCTACAGCAAATAAGTCCAAAGGTGCACCCCCAAAGGAGCCACGGATCAATAGCAACAAGCTTGTACATATTGAACTTGACAACAAAATCCTGACAGCAGAATTTTATTGAAACTTTGGAGCAAAAGTTAAATATGCTACAGCCACTCAAATAAGCATGTGAGAGCATGAATGGAAAAACAACAATATATAATATAAGGAACCATCAAGATCCACCCCAAAACTATCATGGATTGCCCTAGAACAGCAAGCAAACATGGCATCTGAGAATTACAGATTTCAGACTTAGTGAAATTCCACTAAGTGTTAAAACAACAGTTTCATCATGGAATCTAAGAGAGCAAGTTTAAGTCACCTCAAAACTAAACATGGCAAGTGGTAAGCACCACATCAAAGTACACATGATGGTGATTCCGAAACATACAAGCATGCACCATGGAGATAATCACAACAATAGCAATGAGCTCAACAAGATGGCATCTCATAACAAGTAAAACAACATCACAGCCACATGGCATTTTGCAACGAAGATAAACATGGCAAGATTAAATCTATCATGCAACCTAACACAATCAACATGTAGATCATGGCAAGACGAACACGTGGACATGTCATTTGCATCATTCGGATAAACGAGCTAAAAGATATCACTATGCAAAGATGGCATAAAAACATCACTAACAACAGTTTATATCGGGATGCACTCTTGCAACAGAAAAATAAGCATCTAGATGATCTCAAACATGCATGGCACAAAGGAATGAAACGTAGTGCTAGTCACCACGAACGTCTGGACATGTCATTTGCGCAAAACGGAGCAACACACAAGAAGTTATCACAGTTCTAATACTGCATCAGCACACGAAACAACAGGGACTAGATCTAGGGTTTGAGGGTTTTGGGGGGTTTTAGAGCCCTCCTATCGCGATCCGACAGATCCGGTCGCGAGGGGAGTTAGGATGGGCCAAGAGGAGGGAAGTGGCCTGTTGGAGGGGTGTCTTGGGCCTCAAAGTGGAGGCACTTTGAGCCCACGAGAATAACTGTTGGGGTAGCAAACGGACTCGAAACGCGACGAGATTTGACAGGCGGGTTACACACACCAAAACAACAACACACGACAAGCCTCGCGCCAAACGGGTAACGTTACACGGCCAAACACCAAAGTAGGCCTACGGGACGCCACAGACACGTGAGGGAGCTCCGGAACACGAAACGGACAACGGGAAGGAACGCGTTGGACCGGATGCAACCGACAACACAAACGCAATGCGATGCACGTGACTACATGATATGAATGAATGTCACACACGCACACAACAAAACGACGAAAACCCGAAAGACAAAGAACCCGGAATGGAATAGATGAAGCCAAAGATATATTATATGCCCAAAAGGGAAAGTATTACATCTGGGGCATTACAAACTCTCCTCTACTACAAAAGATCTCGTCCCGAGATCTAGAACTGGTAAAAGGAAGGGTACTCGGAACGAAGATGATCTTCTCTTTCCCACGTAGCTTCTCGGTCGGTATGGTGTGACCACTTGACTTTCAAGAATTTGATGGACTTGTTGCGGGTCTTGCGTTCGGTTTCTTCGAGAATAGCAACGGGATGCTCTCGGTAGGACAAATCTTATTGAAGATCAATCTCTTCAAACGGAATCATGCGTTCAGGTGCCTTGAAGCATTTGCGGAGTTGAGACACATGGAACACATCATGAACATTGGCGAAGTTGGAAGGGAGCTCAAGTTGATAGGCTAGATCGCCTCTTTTGCCAAGAATCTTGAAAGGCCCGATGTATGTAGGAGCAAGCTTTCCTTTGATACCGAATCTTTGGGTGCCTTTCATCGGAGAAACATGAAGATAGACATGATCACCAATGTTGAAGGCCAAATCACGATGTTTGCCGTCATAGTAGCTCTTTTGACGCGACTGAGCGGCCTTGAGATTCTCACGTATGACTTTGCACATTTCTTCGGCTTCTGAGATCAAGTCATTGCCAAGAAGTTGACGTTCGCCTGTTTCAGACCAGCTGAGAGGGGTACGGCACTTTCTGCCATAGAGGATTTCAAACGGAGCTTTGCCTGCACTTGCTTGATAGCTGTTGTTGTAAGAGAACTCGGCAAATGGAAGGCAATCTTTCCATTTCATGCCAAAAGATATGACACAGGCTCTGAGCATGTCTTCTAGAATCTGATTCACTCGCTCGACTTGACCACTAGTCTGAGGGTGAAAAGCAGTGCTGAACCTGATCTTAGTGCCCATGGCGGACTGAAAGGAGTCCCAGAACCTGGAAGTGAACAAACTTCCACGGTCTGAGGAGATAACTTGAGGAATGCCATGTAGGGACACAATTCTGGAAGTCTACAACTCTGCCAACGGTAGCTTAAATAAGATGATCTCTCACTAAAAATTTCAAGAATTGTGTTCCCCCTAACTGTGCACTGTTGCTAAGGTTTGTTGTTCCGAAGCACCATGTGATGATCGGGTGTGATAGGCTATAGCGTTCGCATATAATGGGTTTAAGCCAGATTTACACATGCAATACACTTAGGTTGACTTGACGAGCCAAGCATGTACAGACATGGCCTCGGAACACGGAAGACCGAAAGGTGGAACATGAGTCGTATAGAAGATACAATCAACATGGAGATGTTCACCGTTGATGACTAGTCCGTCTCATGTGATGATCGGACACGGCCTAGTTGATTCGGATCATGTATCACTTAGATGACTAGAGGGATGTCTATCTGAGTGAGAGTTCATTAAATAATTTGATTAGATGAACTTAATTGTCATGAACATAGTCTAAATATCTTTACAATATGTCTTGTAGATCAAATGGCCCATGCTAATTATTGCCCTTAACTTCAACGCGTTCGTAGAGAAAACCAAGCTGACAGACTATGGTAGCAACTATACGGATTGGGTCCGTAACTTGAGGACCATCCTCATAGCTTCTAAGAAAGCATATGTCCATGAAGCACCGCTAGGTGACGCACCCATTTTCCCAGCAACTCAAGACGTTATGAACGTCTGGCAGTCGCGTAGTGATGATTACTCCCTGGTTCAGTGCGGGATGCTTTACAACTTAGAATTGGGGCTCCAAAAGCGTTTTGAGCAACACAGAGCATATGAGATGTTTCAAGAGCTATGAAGTCTCCAACAAGTTCCAAGTTCATGCCCGGGTCGAGAGATATGAAGTCTCCAACAAGTTCTACAGTTGTAAACTGGAGGAAAACAGTTCTGTCGGCGAGCATATACTCAAAATGTCTGGGTTGCACAACCGCTTTTCTTAGCTGGGAGTTAATCTCCCAGATGACTCGGTCATTGACAGAATCCTCCAGTCGCTCCCACCTAGCTAAAAGAGCTTTGTGATGAACTAAAATATGCAAGGGGTGGAGAAGTCCATTCCCGAGTTATATTCAATGCTGAAATCAGCGGAGGTGGAGATCAAAAAGGAACATCAAGTGTTGATGGTGAATAAGACCACTAAGTTCAAGAAAGGCAAGGGTAAAAAGAACTTCAAGAAGGACGGCAAGGGAGTTGCCGCGCCCGGTAAGCCAGTTGCCAGGAAGAAGCTAAAGAATGGACCCAAGCCTGAGACTGAGTGCTTTTATTGCAAGGGAACGGGCCACTGGAAGCGGAATTGCCCCAAGTACTTAGCGGATAAGAAGGCGACAGCGTCAAAGGTATATGTGATATACATGTTATTGATGTGTACCTTACCAGCGCTCGTAGTAGCTCCTGGGTATTTGATATCGGTGCAGTTTCTCACATTTGTAACTATAAGCAGGAGCTGCGGAGTAAGCGGAGACTGACGAAGGACGAGGTGACGATGCGCGTCGGGAATGGTTCCAAGGTCGATGTGATCACCGTCGGCATGCTACCTCTTCATCTACCTTTGGGGTTAGTTTTAAACCTCAATAATTGTTATTTAGTGCCAGCTTTGAGCATGAACATTGTATCTAGATCTCGTTTAATGCGAGATGGCTACTCATTTAAATCTGAGAATAATGGTTGTTCTATTTATATAAGAGATATGTTTTATGGTCATGCCCCGTTGGTCAATGGTTTATTTTTTCATGAATCTTGAACGAGATGTTACACATATTCATAGTGTGAATACCAAAATATGTAAGGTTGATAATGATAGTGCCACATAGTTGTGGCATTGCCGCCTTGGTCATATTGGTGTCAAACGCATGAAGAAACTCAGTAGATGGACTTTTGGAGTCTCTTGATTATGAATCATTTGACACGTGTGAACCATGCCTTATGCGAAAGATGACCAAGACTCCGTTCTCTGGAACAATGGAGCGAGCAACCAACTTGTTGGAAATCATACATACTGATGTGTGTGGTCCGATGAGCGTTGAGGCTCGCGGTGGCTATCGTTTGTTCTCACCCTCACTGATGACTTAAGTAGATATGGGTATGTCTACCTAATGAAACACAAGTCTGAGACCTTTAAAAAGTTCAAGGAATTTCAGAATGAGGTAGAGAATCAACATGACAGGAAAATAAAGTTCTTACGATCAGATCGTGGAGGAGAATATTTGAGTCACGAGTTTGGTACACACCTAAGGAAATTTGGAATCGTTTCATAGCTAACGCCGCCTGGAACACCTCAGCTTAATGGTGTGTCCGAACGTCGTAATCGCACTCTGTCGGATATGGTGCAATCTATGATGCGTCTTACCGATTTACCGCTGTCAGTTTGGAGTTATGCTTTACATACTGCCGCATTCACTTTAAATAGGGCACCGTATAAATCCGTTGAGACGACACCGTATGAATTATGGTTTGGTAAGAAACCTAAGTTGTCGTTTCTAAAAGTTTGGGGATGTGATGCTTATGTCAAGAAACTTCAACCTGAAAAGCTCGAACCCAAATCGGAAAAATGCGTCTTGATAGGATACCCTTAGGAAACTATTGGGTATACCTTCTACCTCAGATCCGAAGGCAAAGTCTTTGTTGCCAAGAATGGATCCTTTCTGGAGAAAGAGTTTCTCTCGAAAGAAGTAAGTGGGAGGAAAGTAGAACTTGATGAGGTGATTGTAACCCCTCTTGAACCGGAAAGTAGCGTAGCACAGGAAGATGTTTCTGTGGTGCCTGCACCAACTAGAGAAGAAGTTAATGATAATGATCATGAAACTTCGGATCAAGTTGCTACTGAACTTCGTAGGTCCATGAGGACACGTTCCACACCAGAGTGGTACGGCAACCCTGTCCTGGAAATCATTTTGTTAGACAATGGTGAACCTTCGAACTATGAAGAAGTGATGGCGGGCCCGGATTCCAACAGATGGCTTGAAGCCATGAAATCCGAGATAGGATCCATGTATGATAACAAAGTATGGACTTTGGTGGACTTGCCCGATGATCGGCAAGCCATAGAAAACAAGTGGATCTTTAAGAAGAACACTGACACAGATGGAAATGTGACCATCTATAAGGCTCGGCTTGTTGCTAAGGGTTATCGACAAGTTCAAGGAATTGACTATGATGAGACCTTCCCTCACATAGCGATGCTGAAGTCCGTCTGAATCATGTTAGCAATTGTCGCGTTCTATGATTATGAGATCTGGCAAATGGACGTCAAAATGACATTCCTTAACGGTTTCCTTAAGGAAGAATTGTATATGATGCGGCCAGAAGGTTTTGTCGATCCTAAGAATGCTGACAAGGTATGCAAGCTCCAGCGCTCCATCTATGGGCTGGTGCAAGCATCTCGGAGTTGGAACATTCATTTTGATGAAGTGATCAAAGCGTTTGGGTTCATGCAGACTTATGGAGAAGCCAGTATTTACAAGAAAGTGAGTGGGAGCTCTGTAGCATTTCTCATATTATATGTCGATGACATATTGTTGATGGGAAATGATATAGAACTTTTGGAAAGAATAAAGGCCTACTTAAATAAGTGTTTTTCAATGAAGGACCTTGGAGAAGCTGCTTACATATTAGGCATCAAGATCTGTAGTGATAGATCGAGACGCCTCATTAGTCTTTCACAAAGCACATACCTTGACAAGATATTGAAGAAGTTCGATATGGATCAGTCCAAGAAGGGGTTCTTGCCTGTATTGCAAGGTGTGAGATTGAGCATAGCTCAATGCCCGACCTCGGCAGAAGATAGAGAAAAGATGAGTGTCAACCCCAATGCCTCAGCCATAGGTTCTATTATGTATGCCATGGAGTGTACCAAACCTGATGTGAACCTTGCCAAAAGTTTGGTGGGGAGGTACCAAAGTGATCCCGGAATGGAACACTGGACATCGGTCAAGAACATCCTAAAGTACTTGAAAAGGACTAAGGATATGTTTTCTCGTTTATGGAGGTGACGAAGAGCTCGTCGTAAAGGGTTACATCGATGCTAGCTTCGACACACATTCGGATGACTCCAAATCACAAACCGGATACGTGTATATTTTGAATGGTGGGGAAGTCAGCTGGTGCAGTTGCAAGCAAAGCGTCGTGGCGGCTGATACGTCTCCAACGTATCTATAATTTTTTATTGTTCCATGCTATTATATTATCTGTTTTGGATGTTTAATGGGCTTTAATATGCACTTTTATATTATTTTTGGAACTAACCACTAACCAAAGGCACAGTGCAAATTGCTGTTTTTTTGCCTATTTCAGTATTTCGTAGAAAAGGAATATCAAACGGAGTCCAAATGGAATGAAACCTTCGCGAGGATCACTTTTGGAACAAACGCAATCCAGGAGACTTGGAGTATAAGTCTGGGAAGCCACGAGGTGGCCACGAGGCAAGAGGGCGCGCCCAGGGAGTAGGCGCGCCCCCCACCCTCGTGGGCCCCTCGTAGCTCCACCGACATACTTCTTCTGCCTATATATACTCATATACCCTGAAAACATCCGGGAGCACCACGAAACCCTATTTCCACCGCCGCAACCTTATGTACCCGTGAGATCCCATCTTGGGGCCTTTTCCGGCGCTCCGCCAGCGGGGGAATCGATCACGGAGGACTTCTACATCAACACCATAGCCTCTCCGATCATGTGTGAGTAGTTTACCTTAGACCTTCGGGTCCATAGTTATTAGCTAGATGGCTTCTTCTCTCTCTTTGGATCTCAATACAAAGTTCTCCTTGATATTCTTCGAGATCTATTCGATGTAATACTTTTTGCAGTGTGTTTGTCGAGATCCGATGAATTGTGGGTTATGATCAAGATTATCTTTGAACAATATTTGATTCTTCTCTGAATTCTTATATGCATGATTTAATATCTTTGCAAGTCTCTTCGAATTATCAGTTTGGTTTGGCCTACTAGATTGATCTTTCTTGCAATGGGAGAAGTGCTTAGCTTTGGGTTTAATCTTGCGGTGTCCTTTCCTAGTGACAGCAGGGGCAGCAAGGCACGTATTGTATTGTTGCCATCGAGGATAAAAAGATGGGGTTTATGTCATATTGCATGAGTTTATCCCTCTACATCATGTCATCTTGCTTAATGCGTTACTCTGTTCTTATGAACTTACTACTCTAGATGCATGCTGGATAGCGGTCGATTTGTGGAGTAATAGTAGTAGATGCAGAATCGTTTCGGTCTACATGTCACGGACGTGATTCCTATATACATGATCATGCCTAGATATTCTCATAACTATGCGCTTTTCTATCAATTGCTCGACAGTAATTTGTTCACCCACCATAAAATATGCTATCTTGAGATAAGCCACTAGTGAAACCTATGGCCCCCGGGTCTATTGTCCATCATATTAGTTTCTCATCAACTTACCAATTTCTGTCGTCGTTCTTCTATTTTGCAATCTTTACTTTTCAATCTATACAACAAAAATACCAAAAATAGTTATCTTATTATCTCTATCACATCTCACTTTTGCAAGTGGCCGTGAAGGGATTCACAACCCCTTTATCGCGTTGGTTGCAAGGTTCTTAATTGTTTGTGCAGGTACTAGGGATTTGCGTGTAGTCTCCTACTGCATTGATACCTTGGTTCTCAAAAACTGAGTGAAATACTTACGCTACTTTGCTGTATCACCCTTTCCTCTTCAAGGGAAAACCAACGCATGCTCAAGAGGTAGATGTGACGCCCGGATAGTTAAGCTACAGTAACCCTCTACTAATGACGACATGTCACCATGATTACTGTTACTAATTTCATGTTGATTCAAATCCCGTTTGAATTTAAAATTTAAAATCAAGTCAAACAATTAAAGTTTTCAAATATCAAAACTAAAATGTTCTAAATATGAAAAATAAATTATAAGTAATATTGGTTGAGAAACCACACTTTTATAAAGTATCTAAATGTCCTAACATAATTAAAACAGCAGCTAAAGCAATTATGTAAATGCATTTTTAACAATAAACAAATACTAATTATTTTATTAATGTTCCAAATTATTTGTGGCAGTGAAAAACTTAATAATACTAATTTAGGGGTTAGGTTAATATTTTATAAACTAAAAGTCAGAAAAACCAAAAGAAAACATGAAATAAATAAGGAAATGAGAGAAAACAGAAAAACCAAAGTTAAAAAAAAAAAGACAATAACAACAACCACACTGTGCACTCAGCCCAGCTGTTCCTACAGTGCGGCCTGGCCCACCCAAGCCGGCATTTCATCCCCCTCCCGCACCTCTGGACGCGCGAGACGCCATGGCCGTCCAGAGCCGAGGCACCGCACGATGTCTTCCACCGCGACGACCACTGTAGCCCTAGCGCGGATAAGATCAACGCCACACACACGCTGGATGATCCCCAAGACCTTTTCCCTATCTTCTTCGCGCTGCTGCATCCTCGTCCCCCATGGCCGCCACTGTCATCGTCGATCGCGGAGCCACCGCACGCCCCTTGCCGCCTCGCCGCTTCCATCAGCTCCGACGGGCTCCCCTTCGTCTCCCTCGCCGAAGGATCGGAACCGGGGAGCCGGGGAGCGCCGCCGCCGTCACCTGCACCATCTTCCTCAACCTCGGCCGCCGCATCTCGCCGTCGACCTACGCATCCCCGACCATCCACGAGACCCCTGCGCAGCCCTACAAGTTTGTGGTGAGCTCCTCCTCCTCCCGATAGCCTCCCGTCGAATTCGTCGTCATAGGCACCATACACCATCGCGGCCGAACTCACTGGAGCTCGCGCCCGTGGCCACGCTGGCTCCTGCTAACGCTGCTCGCCCTGGCCGCGCGCCCGCGCTGTATCTGGCTGTGCCCGCGTGCGCGAGGCCGCTCCCCGCGTGTGCTCTCCTACTCGTGGTCGCGACCCCGACGTTGAGCTCCGCCCCTGCTGTCGTCCGACCTTCGCCGCCCGCGCACGCGCGTCGACCCGCCCGCCTCAGGCCGTCCCGCACCTCCGTTGCCATCCCGCTGCGCCCGCGTGCCGCCGACCCTATGCTGCCGCACCGCGGTCGCGCCCCTGCTCTCTACTGCGCGCCCGCCTCCCGC